>CM026559.1:4578410-5178410 GCA_015143295.1 Tetracentron sinense | reverse complement strand
ATGGAGAGGTCCCATTCAGACGATTTGGTCCCATTAAAACGATTTGCTAATAGTGAATGGACCACCATCTTCCCGTGCGTTCATTTAAAGCCCACATTCATGGATGCTATAATTAGAGAGCCAGCTAGACAATGGTTGTTATCCAAAGAGCATGAGGGGTCTCTTAATAGGGCTCTCAGCTGTATATTCATCTTCATCAGCTTACTTAAAGTTCACATAATAAGTGGTCCAGCACTATATGCAAGCATCTCTTTTTCTATTGCCTTCTAGCTTTATCATGTTTAAAGGATATATAACATATATCCACTACATGACTTTTCTCTTTTGCATCTCAAACCTTTATAACTCGCATCAACAGTCCTGGCTTCTTTATACCATTTTCATGAATCAAGGCAGTTGGTTCATGAAATGGGATGTTCTCTGGTTGGTGATGGAGAGAGACCCCCAGCAACCACTCCAAATGTGCCACATGTCTTGTACACACCAACCAAGATATTGGTTTGTGTGCGGTAGATTGCACAAAGTTATGTGGCGCTATTAGAGTGATGCTAGCCGTCTCCTCATCAGGCACCAACTGGAGAAGATCCTATCCTAAGTCTTGGTTCATTCCTAATATGAGTCTCCCACCTAACACTAACACTTAAAAGGGAATCCTGACAACTAGAATGCATGTGTTTTAGTTAGGTTAGTGGGTTATTACATGACGAGTAGTCTCTTGCTTGTCAGATCACATGTTAATGAGGGGCTGTATGACTTAAGACTTGATCTTTGGACCACCTCTTATATGAGAGGCACACCTTGCTACACGTCTTTATGTTAAAATAGTTGGATTAGACGTGGATGCAATCCTTCGATAACACACGATAAATGTGACCCACATTCTGGCGTTCAAACTCCCCATTAACGAGATTCTCGTCCCATTGATGTAAAGTGAAAATGCGCATCCAGAATGGAATATGGCTTCTGAGGTCATCTGGTTCACCATCACATTCTACTTCTAATCCTGGAAACCTTGATACTTTTTTCAATTTCACAAATTCATGATGACTTTCACAAATATCGCTTAGTAAGAATCTCATGGTAGGCACTTTAGCGGCTACCTTAGGTCTGGTTGTGTGTGCAAGTTTAGAGTGTGTTTTACATAATAACTTTTCCACAAAAATAAGTAAATAAATAAAAATCTCATGGTACATTATAATATTGTATGTAAGATTTTAGGGCAAATGTAATTCTTCCAAAGCCTAACAACAAATTTCAAATTTGAATCTAGTATGTCATGACCTATAGTTACCATCATGATTCATTAGATTGTGATATCTCTTCAACAATGCCATCCTTGTGGTATCTGGACCCCCTGATCTTGAGTCCACGCATCCTACACGATTGACCTCCATGTGGTCTATGAGAGTTTTAAATACGAGTGGTACCCACTTCCTTCATCTCGGCGATGAAGGGTCCACATCATTTATTTTGGGTGTCCCATGTTATCATTTGTACATTTTATGGTAGACACATCTCGCTAGTTGTTCCAGTGGTAGGTGTTGTATGGAGGACTCAGTTCAAGTCTTTCTCTTAATTTTGAATAAGTAGAAAAATCCGCCAGTATATTAACATAACCCAAGACCACCCTCAAGAGCCCACTAACATAGCTAAAAGATGTCATTACAAAACTAAAGAGAGACTAGAGGTAGGTGGCACAATGGCCATAAAAATGGGCGTCTTGGATTTAAGTGGGATTGGCTAGACATGACCCAATTGGAGGGTCTCACATATGCATTATTGGGGTTATATATCTGATGAGCTAGCTGGTGGGATCCAAGAGGAAACACATTGAATGGGCAATGGGTTGTGCATTTAATGTGGTTTGGCTTAAACTCCTTTGAAATGAAGCCAAGAGTGATTGAATTCGGGGAGATTTCAATCACACCTATTTGTCAACGCGTGTTCCTTGTTAGCCCTAATTAACTGTGCTAAAGATTCACTAACCTTGACCCTATTTTTGGTTGCTAAGAAGATCAGTGAAAAGAGAGAAAAGAAAATAATATTAGACAAAACTCAACTATGAATTATATTAGAAATCTAAGGGTCCGTTTGGCATCACTCCTAATGATCAATATTCTACTCCCTGAGATTAAAAACTCAAAAGTGTTTTTATTCCCTGGGAATAGAGAATTAGGAATGATATCAAATCGGACCTAAAATTCTCTTTTCTTTTCTGTGTTTACTTATTTTCTTGATAACCAAACATACCATTAGGGTTCAATAATCTAACCTTGGTTCTTAAAAATAAAATATTTTAAAAAAAATTTAACCCTTGTTAAAAACTTTTAACCTTGTGGGTGAGATAGAACTCTCCTCGACTTCAATCATGATTGGCTGATCCGAGCTCATGAAAACCCTACTAGCTTATGTGGTTTCCATTCTTTCAATCAATTGATAAGATTGGTGTATGGCACAAAATCGAAAACCACTAAGGTGGAATCAAATCCCAACTTCAGTATGATTAAGGTTTAGAACAGCTTAGCATGGTTCACTTATTCAACATTTCTCATCTGCAATGAAATTTTTGACTATTTTACATCAAAATGTAAGACATTATACATTGGAAATATGCGCCAAGATTGAATCAGTGGGGGGACCTACAGTCCGATAATTGTACCAATGAAACGGTCCTAATTGTCCGGCCGAGTAGTGGAATCTTTCGCTATAACTCATTGAAGAGGTGGACCCCTTGATCCATCCATGACCCCCTATCCCCATTTCTTCTATCTCCTGTCTTTACTAATATAAAGAGGATGCCCATGTTCAAAATGTAGATTGAATCTTTTGTAATTCCAAAACTACCCATTGTATTAAAAAAAAACTACCATTAGTTCTTATCTCATCTTCTTCTTCTTATCTTACATACCGTATTCTTTTAAAATATTAAGGGGTGTTAAAAGAGACGCATGGCAACCTCAAGGGCGTAATCGAACTCCAACCGTGATTAAGATTCACCCACCCTAAGGGTTCACCTACTTATCCTTGGTTTTTAGAAAAAAAATATTAACATTTTTAGAACCCTGGTTAAAATTCACTAATTCTTAGTGTTAAATTTTTTTAAAGAAAAACCAAGATAAGTGGGTGAACCCTAGGGGTAAGTGAACCTTAACCACAGTTAAGGAGTGTTAAAAGGGACACACGGTGACCTCAATGTCATAATTGGACTCCTCGGCCTCTTAGCAAAACGCTCTGAAAGAAGAATGTCTCGTCAAGGCACATCTACCCCCTTTCTTTGCTTACCCAAATGCCCCTAAAGCCTTTTGATAATCAAAATATCCCTAAGTCATATTTCTATAACCAACGTGTCCCTCACAAATTTTTTTATTCACAATGTCCCTTAAGTTTCTATATCCAAAATATTTCTTAATTTTTTTTTCCAAAATGTCCTCATTGGGGTCCCTCTTCCCAATCTCTCTCCCTTTCTCCTCTCTCTCACGTGCACTACACGTACCGCCCACTAGTACTTATATAAAGAGGATGAGCGCGTTCAAAACGCTGATTAAAATTTACTTAATTTTAAAAGTACTTGTTTTTTTAAAGTACCATTTACTCATATGGGTTCAAAATATTGAGTGAATTTTAGTTAATTCCAAAATTATCCTTTACTCATATAGATTCAAATATTGATTAAATTTTTGCTACCCAAAACTATCATTTACATAAATAAGTTCAAAATGTTGATTGAATTTTAGCTAATTTCAAAACTTTCATTTACTTATCTTTACTAATATAATGAGAATGACCGGCTTAAGAATGTGAATTGAACTTTTACTTAATTCTAAAACTGCTATTTACTCATGAGTTCAAAACTTTGAATGAATTTAAGCTAATTCCTCGTACAAGTTCAAAATCTTGAATGCATTTAAGATAATTTTCTAACTACCCTTTACTTATATGGGTTCAAAACATTAAGCAAAATATTGATTGAATTTTAGTTAATTCCAAAGCTATCATTTACTCATCCTTACTAATATAATGAGAATGTGAGGCTTAAAAACGTGGATTTCTTCATTGATGGGTATGGTACATGCATCACTTGCTTGCTTCACTTGGTACCTACTCCCTTCATTCCTAAGTTTTGTACAACTATGTAAATATTTATGTGGTTAATTTTTACTTAATTCAAAACATGCCATTTACTTATATACATTTAAAACTTTGAATGAATTTAAGTTAATTCCAAAATTGTCATTTTCTCATATGGGTCCAAAATGTGGAATGAATTTAAGCTAATTTCAAAATTGTCATTTACTCATATGGGTTCTAAATGTTGACTGAATTGTACTTAATTTCAAAATTACCAATCCCTTTCCTACTCTTAACAAGCTTAACTAACTTAAAATTTAGCTTTAATTCTTTATTTTTTCCTAAAAACCAGAGTTGGATATATGAACAGTAGGAGTGAATGATTTTTATTTTTTTTCCCTCAGTGGAAGGAGTGAATTAATTTTAATAAGTGTTAAAAAAAGACAATTGCATTGAAAAAAATAAAGACAATTGTCGTCAATAGAGAGTGGGCCAGAGGTCATTAGTACCGGTGGCAGTTTGTATTTCCAGTCTGATATTTTCACGAATTGAAACCCACCTTTTGGCCAAGCTAAAAACAAAAACATAGGCATCTAGCTTCTACAACCAAGGCAAAAAATTGGCTCCGGTGGATGCCCGAGCGCTGAGAGAAAATGAAATGATTTCTCCCCCAAATTATCATCAGGTGTCGCATGATTTGTGATGCTCGAGCTGAGCTCGGGCATCTACAAAGAGCTAGTTCGGGTATCCATTAGAGCCAATCTTTTCCCCTACAACCAATGAACAGATGCTAACACTACCAAACAGTTGTGGCCTAATTGAACTTATTTTATTTTATTTTTAAATGGAATCTCTTTTCCTTAAAATTAATACCTTTTTTTTATTTCGGTTAAATATACTTTTCTTACTTAATGCCTTCAAAAGATACTTAATTGGAAAAACAAATAAAAAGAGAATCTTCTTCAAAAGCCTTTAAGAGATTTAGGATGTCGGCCAATTAAGGAACACGAGTTTCATACTCGATCGATCCAAGTCAACCACTGCACTCGTGGATGCGTGCTATGTACTTTCCACGTGAGACGAGAGACATAATGCAAACTTTATTTATATTATTCCATTAATAAAAATACAAAGGATAAGGAGTTGGAGTATGCAAAACTTTATTTTGATGTAAATACCCTTATTTTACAAATAATTTAAAATATAATCAATTTTTAAAAATAAATTATAATAAGTAGGACCCACTAATAAATATTCCCCATAAAAACATATGAGATTGTGAGATTTTTAATTAGAGTTCTACTTAATACCAATTTTCTATTAAAAGTTTAATTAAATTATAATAAGTAGACCTCAATTCGTGGGTAGGAGAGTTATAGTGTGTTTAAGTTACTTTAGATTAGGAGAGTTTGTAAGTTTCCTAATAATGTTAGAATTTCTTTTATATAAATAAATGGATGCGATTCTATATTAATGAAGTTCTTTTCAATGGAGAGTGGAGCTTTATTTTCAATGGTAGAGATGGGCGATCTCCCTTGCCAAATTTAAGCGTGTTTCGAAACAATGTTGTAACTTTGTTTCAATCCACCAATCAATATTATTTTCCCTTGTAGTGGGTAAACTAAACTCAGCATACAACCTTATCTTTGCAATGCAATACTCATCAATAAATATGTTTAATTATTTTTATTTATGGAAGATCAATTAATAAGTTGGTCATTGTTTTTATTTTTATTTTTCAATGGGTAAGCTAGGGTTGGGCCGACTCCCGCCTGACTTTACCAAACAAAGGAAGATTACATCCTCCAATACCTATTTTCGGAAACATCTTCAGAGTTGATTCTGTTAAGATATATAGGAAAGCAAATAGTAACAAAAACAAATAAATAAACCATTGACAAAGAGAAGCAAGATAATATGCTAGCCTTGGTGGTCATAATTTTGAAAACTTAATTTGATTTCACACTTCAAGCTAAAAAAACAAAAGAATTGTTTTTCTTTTCTTTTTTTTGAAAACTTAATTTGATTTCACACTTCATGCTAAAAAAGATAAAAGAATTGTTTTTCTTTTCTTTTTTTGCACACTTCATGCTAAAAAAACACAAGAATTGTTTTCTTTTCTTTTTTGCACAGTCTAGGTTTTGACGAAGACAATACACTCTTAACTATTTTTTAATATTGTCATTAACTAATACATTGCACCTCCGACGGTCCAAGTCTTAAGTCATTCTGACTCTATATCAAATCATCATGGAAAGGATGCCCATCCACAGCATCAAGGATGACACGTGTGCAGATAAACCCCACCAAACTGCTTTCCTTATTGGAAAATTTTAATAGTATATGGGATGGTTCTATTTTTCACAATGCCCATTAGGATGATAACAACAACATCAAAGCTACAACTCCATCCAAGAACACAGTTGTTTTTTTAGATAATGCTATCATCACTTTCTTTCGAGACTCATTATCTTTTTTATTGGAGAGAGTATTAGTGGAAAACACGTGTCGCAAGAGTGGAGTTTACGTTTAGAGCTCTTGAGGCGAGTTTCACTAACTGAACCCACCACTACCCGAAAGCTAATACCGATGGGAAATGAGTCGCTCACCTTTCCTTCCTTTGCTTTCTAGCAAATAAGGGTAAACTCCCTCTTTCAAAGCAGGAAAAGAAAAAAGGATAGAAGTTGATATATATATATATATACAACACGTGTCTTTCTCTTAATGAAAGACAATAACACATGCCTTACTTATAAAGAAAGTGAGTTTGAAAGAAAGTGTAGCTAGCATTGCCCATATTATAGTTTTTGCCTGAATTATTTAGTGTGCATAATATGGGCAATGCTAGCTACACTTTCTTTATAAGTAAGACATGTGTTATTGTCTTCAATTAAGAGAAAGACACGTGTTTTTCACTATATACATATATATATTTTGCAATTGGGTGGTCAGTTTGGAAGAGGACCTTGTGGTCCGTTTTTCATTTTCCTACGGAAATTATTGCGTTTTTTTTTAGTACTTATGATTATGATCTTAGTAATGACCCTCATCTTCATTTAATTCTTAGACTATTTTTAAAACATCAAGTTAAGAAAAACACCTTAAACATGTATACTTGTCTTAGATGTGCATCTTATATGAAAGAAAGGATAAACTTAATTATTAAAAAAAAAATTACATGCAACGCACGTGCACTTTTACTAGTAAATATAAATATATAGGTCGCCAGCACGAACTGGATTTTCTAGGGTCAATACCTTAAGGAAAATAATCACCTCCTTGGTCGGTGACGCAAGAGGGGCGTCTCGGCTCTAATTTTCTTGTCATGTGTCCCCCTTCTAACCCATTTCACTGTGGTTAAGATTCATCCACCCTTAGGATTCACCTATCTACCCTTGGTTTTTAGAAAAATAAAATAAAATAAATTAACTAAAGGGTCTTAAAAAAAAATACCCCTAGTTAATGGGAGTTAAAGGGTTGGCTATGTGAGAGCGAGGAGGAGTAGTCCCCTCCTCGGCCGACGAGGGGACTGTTGCTCATCCTATATATATATTCTACTAATAAAAGTACAAGGAGTATGCAACATTTTATTTGGATGTAAATACCCTTTAACTTATTTTATTTAATACATAACTTAGAGTACAACCAAAGTTTAATAACTCTTTTAATATTAATAGAACTCTCTTCTAAGTGATTAAGTATTCTTTATTGGTAAGGACTCTCTATTAGAGATTTGGAAGGACTCTATTAGAAAGTCCTTTTTAATGTCCTACTCTTCTAGGGAAAAGATACTATAGAGACCCGAATCTTTTTTCATGTCATTGCCTAGTTTATCAGGGGTATTTTAGTCTTTGATATGTCTTCATGCATGTGTTCTTGCATAACTGGCTATCTCAAGGGTTTTCTCATGGCCTGATTTTTTTGTGAGTTTAGTGTATGAGTCAAGGGGTGTGAGGTATTTTTGGGAAAGCAAGCAAAGAGTATAAAACATACTCTATGTGTTAAGTGAATAGTGCTTATAGAAGTCAAGGCCTCTATGTATAGTCTTAGGTGTTTCTTCATGAAATGATGGTTTGATGTATGTGTATATTGAGTGAAAACCAAGAGGATTCGAGTACTCTAAATATCTAAGATCATAGAGTATAAAATACTCTAAGTGTGCATGTAGCACTCTGGGAGTCATGTGGTTAGTGCTAGTACGCAAGGCATAAAGAAGTCGGGGCCTCCCATGCATGTTAGTGTGTGTTTGATGATCACCTAGGTGGGTTGAAACAAATGGGGGGTTGAGTTATGAGATGGCAGTAGGGGTTGGAATCTAGGTAGATGAAGTATGAAAATAACCCAAGGAACTAGAGGAATACCTTAACATACCCTCAACTTTAGAAAGCTCTATTTTTGTCACTGTTTTTCATAATTGAGTGATTCTTAAACCATTAGAAAGGTATTAGAACCATCTTTGAGGTTCATGTTTAATGTTTTTCCATATTTTGAGTCTAAGTTAAGTCAAAAGTAGGTTTTCTAATGTTTTGTCTATTGAAATTGCAGACCAATCATCTTTAGAGCCCATTTTGACCATTTAAAACTCAAAATTAGGATTTTTATACAAAGTTGTTCCTCTTCGAAAGAAAAATCCAACGCAAGTTGAATCGTCAAAATCCGATAAGCAAGTCAAAAGTTATGGTAAAAATACCAAAGCGGGGTAAAATCTATCGGAATTCGGAAAAGAGGAGTGCGATCTATCGCAAATAAGGTGCAATCAATCGCAAAATAGTGCGATCTATCACAAATTTCTATGATCAATCGCATTCAGGTGAGCTTTTATGAAGTCCTTCCGGGTCTAAGTTCAATAGATCGCACCAAAGGTGCGATTGATCGCACGCGTGCCCAGATTTTGTTAAAAAGTGCGTTTTTTGGGGTTTTTGGAGATCTTCCTCAAAGCTTCTTAGGAACGATTTGGATCCAAGAGAAGGATCCCTAAGGTCGATATCCCTTCTAACTCAACCCTATTAAGATGTTTTGTATGCTTAGATGATAATATGTATGGATTATCAAGAGATTTACATGAAAATGCATGAATTAAAGAATGAGAATGTGAAGTTAGGTCAATATCCTCTCTAATCTAGCTTTGGCATTATTATGATTATTGATTTGGTATAAGAAATGATGGATTAGTGTTGGATTTTTAAAATAAGTATGGATATGGATGGATTTGTATTTTGGAAACTTAAATTAAATTATGCATTATGTTTATGGACTATGCATGTATGGAAATGATGGTGAATAGGCTAAAATGGAGAAGAGATGGATTAAGAAGGTGTAGGTTGGTGTGAGGTTTAGATGAATGTGGCTTATGAATGAGTAATGATATGGTTTTGGAATGTGAAAATGGGAAGGACATTGTATACATAATTAATGCATTATATGTGTTTGTTGAAATCCCTAAGAACACTAAGTATGAAAAGTGATGATATTAAAAGGCTTGTATGAGTATAATAAGATATGGTATGATGAATTATGCTTAGATATGATGTTACAAATGTTAGCATGAATATGTCAAGGTATAAAGTATGTTTTGATAAATTATGTTTATTCAAGTTGCATGGTGATTAATATTCGGGTAGGCCAATGCTTAGAAGAAGTCCTCCATGTCGGGAATTCTCTAACTAAGGAGATGTAACGTAGCAGAGTTTCTTGACAGAAGATGGAATCTAGGTGATGATCGAACTCGGATACTAATCACGACACTCAAGCACAAGTGCACATGTGTGGTAGTTTACAAGTCTCATGGGTACACAAGCATGGACACGGTCACTGCATGGACATGGACATTGCATGAACACTGAAATACAAGGACAAGTACAAGGACTCAGGACACTGAATTACAAGTACAAGGACAAGAACACTACATGGTTTTACAAGGACCTTGAAATTCAAGTAGCTCCGGTATTCGTTGATGCTCTCCATGGATAAGGTTTCAAGTCTTGGATAATTATCATGGACATTTGGGATCTAAGAGCTCTGGGGGCTTACGCTTCTGTCGATGCACCTCCATGGATCTAAATACAAAGACCTCGATACCATTTTTATGGAAAAACAAGCATGCATTGCATTCATGATACAAGTTCAAGAGTTACAAGTCCAAGAGTCACAAGTTCAAGAGTCACACAAGTACACGAGTCAAGCTAAGTCATGATATTCACATGTTTCCACACTCTGATTATGTTCATGTTGTATTAAACTGCTATTGACCTTTACAATTGTTACATGTTTTGGATATTTGACATATGCTTGTACTATGGTTGGTTAGTTTGGATATTCGCTGAGTATTCCATGCTCAGTTGACCTATTATTGTCGTACAGGTCTAGCTCAAGATTAGGTGGCTTCTCTTGAGGTGGAAAATAAGTATTTTGAGGAAGCGGAAGAAGGTGACCTTTCGGTTGATGGAGTCTAGGATCCTGATCGGTTCCCATGCTATTAGACTACTTCCAGTTTAGCCTTGTTGATTGAGAACTTGTTATAGACTTGAGGCTTATTAGTAGATGTTGCTTTAGTATATGCTTTTGGATTTAGATCATTTCGGGTTATTATATGTTGGGAGAGATGCACTCTATATTGAAAGAAATTTTATAATCTCTATTTTGGGAGAATTATCTTTTAGTTCTGCCTTATTGCTATGGAGGTTAAGCAGGGATAAGTAATGTAGCACACCCAAAGTCTCATTATGACCAAGGTGGGGTTTTGGGGTCGTTACAGATACATTTCTCTCTCCTGACTTGTTTTCTTCTCAGTTTCCTTTTTGTAGGAGATCATCGGATACAAGGAATTAACATAAACTTCAAAGGGGGCAAGATGCATTAAGTTCCTATTTCCCAATGCCCACATGCCTTCAAAACTTAAAGTTTTGACATACTTTCCAATGTGACCTTGTGTTCTTGAGGCTATTTCTTTTTGTTTCTCTTTTTGTGAGTAATTTTCTTTTCCTTAAATTATTTGTTAAGAAGTCATGCATGATGCTCTAAGCAAAAAGTGTTGTGTAAATACCCAAACTCTCTTTCATGCCATGAATACGGTTAATAAGGGTAGACTAGTCTTTTGTCATATTATTATGCATGCTTTGATTATGTCTAAGCGGTGTGGAGTGTTTAAATACTTAAGCGAATTTTAAAGTGAAAAAAACAGAGCATGCGATCGATTGCAGAAGACCTACGATCAATCGCACTCAGTCGAAATTCTGGGAAATTTTCTGGTAATATGCAACCGATCCTCATATGTGCGATCGATCGCACTGGAGAACTGCGATCGATTGCAAGGTTCAAGCGATCGATTGCAGTTGCACATAGGAATTTTTAAAAAGGTTGTGAAATTTGGGGTTTTGAACCCCTAGGCTATAAATTGAGGTTCTATTTCGAGGGTTTTAGGATTCTAACTTTTCTAAACCTAATTTAGCAAAAATGGGAGAGAAAAACCTAGAGTTTTCAAGGGAGATTACTTCAAAAGGAAGGAGATTACTTGAATGAGTGAGATTTGAAGTTTGGAGATCACCCCAAAGCTTCCTTGGAGCATTTTGAATCGAAGGGAATGATCCCTAAGGTCGATATATTTTCTAATCTAACCTTAGTAATGTTTTATATGTTTAAAATAGGAATGTTTATGGATTATCAAGGGATCTACATGACTATGCATGAATTAAGGAATTGAAATATGATATGAACTTGATATCCTCTCTAATCTTGGTCTATTATGTGTTAGGACGTGATTTATCATGAACGAGACCAAATTATGAAATTTTATCAATATTAAAGCAAGTTTAATGAATTCTAACGTGATTATGGAGATTACTATGTATAAAGTTGGAATTGAGCTATTGCATGTGTTTAAAGGCTATTGATAAATATGAAAATGGTAATAGATGTAGTATTATCATAATTGACATTGTTTTATTGAATGTGGTTGAATGGAATTGATGATGAATGGGTATAATGGTTGAATGTGGATGAGTTGAAATGATGATGGATGAGTTTCATGGTATGGTTAAGGTTTATTGATAGATGGAATGAATAGATGATTGATAAAAAAAAATGGAGAAAGGGCACTTGTACATGAATAACGAATTAAATATGTTAATAAAAATGCTTAGAAATGCTAAATGTGGAAATAATGTTATTGAAATGGTGAAATTATGTTATTGAGACATTGATGTTTTGTTGTGAAGACTTAGAAATGTAAATTGCACATGATGGAATTATGGAACCTGTTATATCTTGTCGAATCAACAATGATTATAACTTTGATAAATTATGCAGATCTATCTTGTATGGTGATCAACATTCGGGTAGGTCAGAGCTTAGAGGAAGTCTTCCAGGTCGAGAATCCTCTAACCTAGTAGATGTACCCTGATGGAGTTTTTTAACGGAGGATTGAAATCTAAGTGATGATTGAACTCGAATATTGATTACGACACTCAAACACAAGTTCATATGTGTGGTAGTTGTAAGTCTCACAGGTACACAAGTATAACATGGACATTGCATGGGTATGGTGCATGAAATGCAAGGGCAAGAACAAGACTAGGAATATGATACATGAGTTATAATTCCAAGTACACAAGTGCATGTACTACAAGTTTAAGAATACAAGTGCATGAATTACAAGCCCAAGAATACAGGTATATGAATTACAAGGAGGACCGGGGAAAATTGTGTGTGCTCTCCATGGATAAGATTTCAAGTCCACGATAATTATCATGGATATTGGATCACTAAGAGCGCAGGAGGCTTATGCCTACCGTTGATGCATCTCCATGGATATGATATAAAGACCAAAAATGATCTCATGGGAAACAAGCATGCATGACATTCATAGTTCTAGTTCAAGTGTCACACAAGTACACGAGTCAAGTATTGTCATGATATGCTCACATACTTTACGCACTTTGATTATGTACATGTTATATAAAATTGTTATTGATTTTGTAACTGTTGCATGAAATGGATATTAAACATGTGCATGTGTTGTTGCTATTATTAATTAGATTGGATATCTGTTGAGTGTTTTCAATGCTCAGTCGACCTGTTATTGTCGTCAGGTTCAGCATAGGGGCAGACAGCCGCTCCATGGATTGAAGAGGATTACCAAAAAGAAGAAGAAGCAGCTAATCCATTCAAGGATGGTGCAAGGGACTTAGATAGTTACCCTTACTAGTAATGTTATTACAATTTTTCTTTTTGTGTATGAGAAGGTTAATAGGCATGTTCTACTTTAGTTTATGTTACTTCAGACTTAGCTTCATTTTGGAGATCACGGTGAGTGGTCAAGCTTTGAGTTGCTCTTATTTTAGGTAGTATGATGTTAAGGATGATATGTTCTTTTATGGAGAAATTTTATAATTGCCATTTTGGGAGAATTTTCTTTCAGTTTTGCCTTACTGCTATAGTAAGTCAAGCAAGGATAAGCAGTGTAATGAACCCAAAGTCCCATTATGCCCAAGGTGGGGTTTTAGGGTTGTTACATGTTGAGTTGTGATATTCGCTTAAAAGTGCTTATTTTCACTATTATCTTTTGAGGCGTTGTTTTTCTCATATTTTATTTTCCCCTTTAACTCTCCCTGAATTCTCTATTGTGTTAAAACCTTAATCTAAACTCATTTAGTCATGTCCATCTCCAACCAAAACCTTAAAATTCTCTAACCCTAGTTCGTCCACCCCTAAGCCCCCGTAATTCCATATAAACCCCCTTAGGTTCCTTTCCCCCTAACTTCTCTTCTCACCTCTCATCTCTCAAGCCTTACACCTAGGGATCTCACGTTCTCACCCTACACCTATGGGGAGAACTTCACAATCTCTCACCCCACAACTTCTCTTATCATCTCTCTCTCATTTCTCAACCCCTTCTTTTCTCAACCCTTTTCTGTCTAAGCCTCTCACCCTCTTCTTTTTCAACCCCTTCTCTTCTCAACCCCTTCTCAAAAACTTTCCTCTGAACACTTGCAACTATGCTTAGTGTGAGTTTCCGGTTTGCTGAATTTTTCTTACGGATGTAATGCAAGTTCAATTCTAGTTGTAAGTGACTTTTCTCTATTTTAATACAATAAATATTATTTTTATTTAATGATTTAATGTCTCTTTTTAATTAAATTTATTTTATGTTCATGTCATTTAATTAGTAGATTTTAATTAAGTCTCTCAACTTGTTTTTTAAAAAAATCACTTCGATTCTATCATTCTCATCCCTCCATCGTTTTACAATTTCCTCTTCTTTTTGGTTTCTTCTTTATACTAACTTCACAGTTCACGAGTGAGGATTCAACATCCAACACAAGCCCTGTACATGTCATATTTTGTAGGTCTCAGATTACACTTTAAGACTTGATAATAGCGTGTTTTCAAGCAACAGAAAATACGCACTATCAATTAGCGTCATTGCCGCTTGTGTGAAGGGACACACAAAAAAAAAAAGGAATTTTGGATTCCAACATACTCTTCTTTTTATTTATTTATTTTTACAACTTTATTTTTATTTTTTTCAACCTCGGATGGCTGAGTGCAATTTGTAAGACTTTTTAACAGACTTTTTTTTAGATGGTTGTTCAAGGGTTTAGAAACCCTTGATTAAGTGATAAAAAAAAGCATATAATATCACACGTTTTTCTTTGTTAGTTGTTGTTTCAAAAACACAACCACCAAAAAAAATACGTGTTGTTTTCTTTGTTGTGAAAAAAAAAATAGCACTTTGCAATTTTGATTTGCTTAAGTTAGTTTTACATTCTACAAAAAAAAATTAAAAATACCAAAAAAAATATAGGTTAGATTTATTTTCTTATATTCTTAAGTGATTAAATTTTATGAATTGAGCATATTGGGAAGTTTCCAAAAAGAGTTTTTGCTCATTTAGGTATTTTCCTTCTTTGGAAAAAGTCTACCAAAAGTAGCAATTTTCTTTTTTGGAAAGTTTCTAGTGAGTCCGGAATTCTTATTTGGAAGGTTTCCAACTTTGAAATAATTCAAAAATAGTAGTTCCCTTATTTAGGAAACTTCTAAATTCGAATTGGAAACTATTTGAAACCTGACTTAATTTCCTTGATTGACTTGTGCAAACCCTAAAGGCAGCAACATTCCAAATCAATTCCCTAACTTGACCTATTTTTTGTGAACTAACTCTTCAACAGAGGAGTGTGAGTAGGGAGTTTAAGCTCGGAGTGAGACCAAGCCCATTACCCCTCCCTACCTCACGTAGGCGACCCCGTGGTATATCCCACGAGTAGGTACATGTTCTAAACCTCACTTGAAAGAGATCCTGGGTGACTGAGCATCTAGGTGATGATTGTTTGTTTAATTATGTATTTTTTTTTAACTGCGGGAATGGCCAAAAAAATACATTAATTAAAAGAGCAAACTCAACTGTACTTGAAACTGGTCAGATTTCATCACTCACCTCATCACTCTAGCTGTGTGAACCAAAAGCCATTTAATAAAAAGAACCAAGATTTAGAGCCAAATTTAGCTCGGTGTTCACAGGACCATCACAAAATCAGTGAATTCTTCATTTTTGATTCGAATAAGACCACGAGCGTGGATCCCTATTTCCTAACATATCCACAGGTCTCTACTACTTTAATATACTGAGCTCTTAAGTGGCCTCTTCAAAATCTTGTTGGGTAAATGTGTTTGTTAACTTAGGAACAAAATCTAGCCCATGTTATTCTTTCGGGAATACAATTGTCAAATTGTTTTATTGATCCGGCTAGCCTAGGACGTACTTAAACTTGTCATTGTGCGACACGTCTGTGTAGGCTACAGATTCTCTTGCAGTTAACTCGTGTTAGTATTGGAAGGTTAACTTGCAAGTGAAACCTTTGTGAGAACCAAGAGTGCAAGTTAGTCCTGTGGACTAATCAAAGATAAAATCAGTGGTTCCGCCCACTGTCATAACTTGCCTGCCACCAAAGATAAAAAGATAAAGCCTAGAAAAATGTTGGTTGTTTGGCATTGGCATAGGATTATCTTTGTGACCTCTTGCGCATCATATAGATTCACTTAGATTAGTGTCTTAAAAGTAAGGTTTTTCTGTCGTTTAGAATCACCCTATTTGAACAATATTTCTTTTGAATCTGATTCTTTTTCCTGCAAAAGATGAAATTAATCCATAGATTAGCACAATAGTAGGTTAGATGTCGATTCCGCACTCGGGATTAATTAGGTAGTGCAATAAAGAAAATAAAAATATTAAAATGCTTCGAGAAAGATGGAGGGATGAGAAGGATGGAGTGAATTTTTAAAACAATTAAAAAAAAATAGATTATCAAGATCTACTGATGACATGAAATAAAAGCATCAAATTAAATAAAAAAAGATAACAAACATAAAATAACAAACATGAAAATTTATTTATTAAATTATAAAGTTATCTACAAAATTTTAATTAAAAGTAAATGCAAAAACATCAAATAATAAGAAAGAAAGTGGTGAGAGCCCTAGGCATAGGGCCAGCCATGAAGAGATGGGCAAGACAGTGGTGGTGTTGTGAGCTTGTAGGGATCTTCTTCAATTTCGAGAACCAGGACCTAGACCAACGTGTGCAGAGAGATGGTGGGACGTCCGAATGACATAGAATGGGGTGAGAAAACCCGTGGGTTATAAAGATGAGGTGAGAAGTATTATTTCCTTAAGAGTAGGGATGAGAACGTGGGAGAAAGGTGAGAAGAGAAGTTAGAGGGAAGGGAATTGATCGGTGCTAATTGTTACACATTTATGCACCTTAAACTATATTTGTTAATCCCTTTGAGCCCATTTATCCACTACGATACTTCACTTGGGTGTGTTTATTGTTTACAGGTTCATGCGAGAAAAAGAAGACAAAAATGATAATTCATAAGCTTTAGAGTTTCTTGTGAATCACAACCGAGCAAAGATCTGAGCTAAAGAGAAGTAGAAATGCAAAATCAACCCTTGTTTGGTGTACGGGGCATAACTCTTTGACCGTAGCTCCAATTTAGGCCCATAATATATCAAAACAACCAGCTCGAAAATATCTACAACTTCCGTCAAGGGAAGTTAGTCAAATTTTGAACTCACCAATCGATTGGAAGCCTTTTGGCCGATCAATCGGAGGTCGCCGTTTTGGGTGTATTAAAAAGTGCAAAAATCTGACTTTGGAGCCACTTTTGAATGTTTCTAAAGCTACACTTCATTGACACTCTCTCTCTATAAAAAAAAGCTTCCTTTCATGCCAGGGGTTCTGAATTTTGAGATTTGAAAGAGAGAAGGCTCTGGAGATCTGTGAAGGTTGGACGATGGATTGCTCGCGTTCTTCGTCGAAAGTGGTGTCTCTTACTCTCAGCATGAACTAATTCATTTTTCTAGGATTTAGATGAAACCCTAGCCAAGTAATTGTGTCTCTTTTTATTTTGTTCTAGTTTATTCAATTGTAAACAATGATTGCATAATAAGAGGGTTATTCATAACCGCAGTATATTGATCATATTCAATTTCAGTGTGATTCTATCCTTGTCTTAGGTTTTATTATATTGAGATTGAAATCATCCATCTTAATTTTCTGTGATGATTAATATGGATTTTGTGCAATGGTATTACTATTGAGGAATTAAATCATATGATATTTTATACTACGGGAAGACGAGTGATTTCACAACCCTAGTTTAGTGTGTATCACTCGTGCAAACCAAAGATAGGATATGTCTAGGGTCTAATCCCTTGAATTATTCTAGATGGATGAGTAGAATCTTGTAGTCACTCTCATCCCTATTGTTTACATTGTGATGGACTTGAATAAATGCATTAGGTACCAGTTATGAAGCTAGTAGTGGATTCGAACACCCTAGATCTTCACTCACTGATATATCATCAAAAACTCGTAGTTTAATTAGTTAAAATAAAATCTACTAGTTTAAGTTCTGTTTTTAGTTTAAAAATAAATCCAATCAAATCAACTTGTTACTCCTTGACTCACAATTAATCTTAAGATAAAAGCAATCAAACCAGCGCTGTCCTCTATGGTTCGACACCTCATACTAGTCACTATTCTATAGAATTGTAGCTACTACGAGGTTTATTTAATTGATGATCAAGAATCATCTATAAGGGAAAGAGAGGGGTGAGTATTTATAGAGGATGGCTAGAGTTTTATAAAGATTAGGGTTAGAAAATTGGGTTAGGGTTTATAAAAAGAGATGGGTGGTTAGGATTAGGGTTTGATGATAGAGAAGAGATGGATAGTTAGGATTTTATAGAGAAAAAGATTAGGGTTTTAACACAATGGGAAAATTAGGGAGAGCTAAAGGGGGGAAAATATGGGAAGATATTGTGGGATTAGAGTTACTATGTGAGAAATGAAAAGTAGAGATTTGAAATAGATGGTTAGGTGATCGTCAATTTATTAAATCTCGTAATAGTTATAATTCTGTAGAATAGTGACTATTATGGGGTGTCAAACTACAGAGGATTGCGTTAGTTTCATTGCCTTTATCTCTAGATTAATTCTAAGTCAATGAGTAACAAGATTGATTGATTTGATTTGATTGATTTTAGCTTAATTAAACTATCAGATTTTATTAATTTAGAAAACTAAGAGTTTTTGGTTATATATCGGTGAGAAAAGATCTAGGGTGTTTGAATCCACCACTAGCCTCATAATTAAATCCACAAATATTTATTCAGGCCTCTTCAAGCATAACCAATAGGGGTGAGATCGACTACAAGTCTCAACTCATCAAAACAAGAATGATTCGAGGGATCAAATTCTAGGCATATCTTATCTTCGGTTAGCACGAGTAATACACACTAAACTAGGGTTACGACATCACTCGTCTTCCCTAGGCATAAAATATCTTATAATTTAATTTCTCGACAATAATTCCATTGCATAAAATCCATACTAACAATTACAGATAGATGGTATGAATGATTTCAATCTCAACACAATTGAACCAAAGAAAAGGATAAGATCATATTATAAACTCGAATAAATTGGTTGAAGAACAACCCTCTCATTATGCAATCATTGTTCACACAAGGGAGAAAACCTAAATAAAATATAAGGGATACAATTACTTGGCTAGGGTTTTATCTAAACCTTAGAAAAAAAAAGATTAGTTCATGTTAAGGACGAAGGACATCGCTTTCGACAAAGAACGCGAAGAACCCATCCTCCAACGTTCACAGATCTCCAAAGCTTTCTTCTTTCAAATCCCAAAATTCAGAACCCTTTTCAGTGTAAGTAGTTGTCCCTTTGTTAGAGACTTAATGTCACGCCCCCAAGACCATACACACATAATAACTCATTATTGTGTAGATCCCGAGCATGAGCCGGGAATACGTCCCAATATCAATATGGAATCACCACTTTTAACTAATTCAAACTATAATTAGAAATGAACATAACTAAAACTCTCTGTAATAAAAGTGCTAAATCAAAGAAATAAGTGTTTAACACAATGGAGTCTCGCTACAGATTCACTCACGAAGCAAAAAGAAAACAACTAAGTTCCTACTATTGAGCTCCACTAATAGCCTTTACTCTCCTCGGACACTTCCTGAAAATGATGACATAAACAAGGGTGAGCTCACAGCTCAATAAGAGATTTCATCCATTAGGTGCACGTACAATTATTTAGAGAGTGTGTGCAGTAATTCATAGCAATCATCAAGTCACTTTGCATAGCTAAGTAGGTAACCAACAATCAGTTACAGGAATAGCTTATTTTCATTATCTAATTATCTTTTGCATTTATTATCATTGACTATAGAATATCCCATCCAAATGATAAGCATTAGGGCGGTTCATAGCACATCTAGATGGAAACTCGGGCTTGTACACTACGGTACCCGGTATCCATCACACCATGGAAAAATTGGATTTGTGCACAACGGCATCCAATCAACCATCACTTGGGATCACACTCTTGGATCACCCAATTGAGAATTCAAGGTTGTACATAACGGCACCCTATTCCCCAATCCTAGGGTTGTACACAACTTCGCCCAAGGACCCCATTTATGGAGGTCGTACACAACTATCCCCCATAACGGACCCTACCAAGTTTCCTTTTTTTTTATCTTATTAATATATTATGGTTTTGGCATATGCATGTCTTAACATAGGCATCAATACAAGAGTACGCATACTCATAATCATCACATTCAAATGCCAACGTAACATAATTACAACATGTAGTAAAATCGGTAACCATAAGACATGCATTCAAGATATATCAAAATCAAACACCATAAATAAAACATGCTGTAAAAATAGTAATTCTATCAAGTATTGCATGCATTCAATGATATACCAAAAAAAAACGTAGATACACATGCTGTCAAAAAAAAAAAAACTGAAATTAAATCAAACATGAATTTATTCATTCAAGGTATTAGTTAAAGGCTTTGATTGAGATTGGAGATTGTAGGCTGTGTGTGTGCACGTGAGTTGGTGTGCGTTGATTGTGTGTGTTATAAAAAAAAAACATGCATTCGTAATATATCAAAATCAAACACCATGTATGAAACATGTTGTAAAAACTGAACATGCTATCAAACATGATTTTTAAAAAAAAATCAATGTATTAACTGGGTCAATTTCAAATTCAAGGAAAACACTTCCTAGTATGCATAAACATCACGTTATGGTCAAGATAGAAATGAGGAGTTCCACTGACATATGCACATTCCAATCTAGTTTCTACCATATTCTAACCAATAAGTAATGCTAACACTAACTTCAAATACTAATGGAAGAAGTCTACTTGCCTTAAACTTCAGTTAACTTGGAAACTCTTTGGAGACTTACAGCTGCACTACGATCCAAGGTCTTACACGCCCAAAACAAAAGCTTGTTTGATCCTCCTTGATTCTCTTCTTCCCAATGAGCAAAACTCCTTTAGCCCCTAAACACGTTCTCTCTTCCCAAAATTAGGTTTTCCTCCTCTTTAATTAGGTTTGCTTTTTATTTATACTAACCCTGCATGCAAATTTACAAAAATACCATTACTTTGTTTGTCTCTACACTTTAGGCTATCCGGATTAAAGCTACTCTAACTTGATTTAATTTAACATTATGGAAAATACCAGAAACAAAATACTAAAATACCCTTACATATTATTTAATTTAAAATTTTATCCGAAAGAAATTAGGGCCGCTACACTTAAACTATGTTGCTAATTTCAGCTTTTAGAAACTCCCAAAAGGGGCAACACTTTAGCTTTCTGCACAGATTATGAGGCCAAAAACACCGATGACGATCGATCGCCAGCCAGGGACGATCGATCGTCATTTTCTAAAAATTTCTCTTTAGCTACGGGTTTGTAGACGATCGATCGTCTAGTATTTATGATCGA
This sequence comes from Tetracentron sinense, assembly GCA_015143295.1. Lineage (NCBI taxonomy): Eukaryota > Viridiplantae > Streptophyta > Magnoliopsida > Trochodendrales > Trochodendraceae > Tetracentron > Tetracentron sinense. Next base: position 5,156,993 of record CM026559.1, on the reverse strand, counting down.
TCGTTACTATTCTGAATAGCGATCGATCGTCCTTAAGCTATGATCGATCATCTGTGGCTTTCTTTCTTTTCTTTCCTTCCTTCTTGTTGGCCCTTTTCCTAATGAGAATCTTCTTCAACTTTGTGATCTCATAATTCTTTAATTTTGTCTTCTTTTCCTCACATGACCCTGAATTACATGAGAGCAACCAAGTACCGTAATATTATCTAAAAGAGAACCATAAAGTACTAACAAATACAGTTTGAGGTGCATAAATGTGTAACAATTAGCATCGATCATTAGGATAGAAGATGTGGAACCTCGGATCTTGATGGCATGGCATGGTGAATAGTGCTGTGAATAGTGTCTAAGGCTTAAAGCCTACTATAATGCCTTGAATGGTTATCAATGATAATGAAAACCCTGTTTTGATATATTTTGGATGGGTGATGTGTTATGGCATGTATTAAAGCCTTAAGAATACTTTCTTAAGTTTATGGGTGTTTGGGAGGAAGGAGTAAGAGTATAAAATACTCTTAAGTGTCAACAAGGGTTATGTCTTAGCATACCCTCAACTTTGGGGAACTCTAGTTTTGTCACTGTTGATTAGAATCGAATGATTCTTTAACCATTAGAAAGGTATGAAAACCTTCTTCTAGGTTCATATTTATCATTTTTCTAGATTTTTAGTCAAAGATAGGATAAATATTGGATTTCCGAAATCGGGTCTACAGAAAATTTGGGATGCTGAAATCAATTCAAGACCAGTTAGATTTAGAGCCCATTTAAATAATTAAGAACTCAAAATTAGGATTTGTCAATTCGACAAAAAATTGTTCCCCTTTGAATAAAGAGTCCAACTCAAGTTGAATCGTCAAAATACGATAAGTGAGTCAAAAGTTATGGTCGAAATATCAAAGCGGAAAAAACTCATCCCAGTCAGAATACCCAAACTTCGATGTTTGGGCATGAACAGAATGCACGAATCACCCCAAACGTCGCCCAGACTTTGACGCCTGGCCCAAACGTCGATGTGGGCTTGCCTGGATGGGAACATTTTTTTTTTTTAAGGGTTTTAAGTGTGATTTTTCAACCCTAATACTATAAATACTCAACTTTCGTGGGATTAAAGGTTTAACACTTTGAGAAACAACTTTTGAGAGGAAAATGGAGAGATCTAGGGTTTCTAAAGAGGGTTTTCATTTGAGATCAAGAGGAGCACGATTCTTACATCATAAGGCTTGGATCTTCTTCCTAAAAGCTTGGATCTTCTTCCTCAAGCACGATTTCACTTCTCCAAGGTTCTCAACCATCTCAAAGCTTTAAAATCAAAGGGGTTTCGAATTTTCCAAGGTAAGAACATTCTACTATCTAGCTTTGTTATTATACCAAGATTGAAAAGAGGATTGAATGTGTGATTTTGAATGACATTTGTAAATACACTCCCCTATCTAGCTTTGTTATAATCAAAGTTATGAAATGTGGATTTAAATGGAGATTTCTTAAGAGTAAGGGTAACTACACTCTACTAACTAGCTTTGTGTAATCTCATAAGTAAATACACTTATTTTCTAATCTTGCTAGGATTCAACCTAGAAATAAGGGTTTTAAATTGGGGGATTTCCTCAAGGTTGATGATAAATCTATATTTTGGATATTATCTTTAAAGAAAATGTGATGTGGGTATGATGTTGATGAAATAGGCTTAATGGCCAAGATTATTGTGATGAAATGCAATGAATGAAGATGTTCCATGTTTTTAGAATTTTTCTAAGTGCACTATGATGTTAATAGGTCTTGTATGAACATATATGGAATGAAACTGGGTTTCAATTATGTATGATGGTTTCTTCACTTACCATGATAGCATAATCAAGATTTTTTTAAGAATATGAAAGATGATAGTTTTACCTTAAAGTAAGTTTGGAATTATGGTTTGACGAAATAGGCTAAGTAGCCATGTATATATGTTATGCCATCTTCATTAATGAAATTCCATGTTCTGTTTCGATGTTTTAACTACTCTCTAAGATTACCATGATGCTCACAAGCACAAGTTTGACCGAGGTTCGTCATATGTATGTGTATCGTAGAATTATAAGAAAGTTCATAACATAAGAAGAAAGTGAATTGACAAGTAAAGCTCATAAGGATGTTCTTAATGAAGAAAAAGGAAAAGGCATAAAGGATAAAAAGAAAGCTCATAAGGAATAATTGGAAACTCATAAGACAAGAATAAAATGCTCACAAGAGGAAGCTCACAAGAATATGGAAGGATGTTAGTATACTAAGACCAGGTATGAGAACTAACATCTATTCCCAAGTAAGTATGAGAGGATGTTGGTATACTAAGACCAAGTACGGGTACTAGCATCTGTCTCCAAGAAAAATGAAAAGCATGAAAGGATACTAGTGTGCTAAGATCAGGTACGGGCACTAGTATCTGTTTCCAAGACATGAAGAAGATGAAAGTATGCTAGTGTACTAAGACCAGGTACGATCACTATTATATGTTTCCAAGATAAGTAAGAAAGAATGTTAATTTACTAAGATCAGGTACGGGTATTAACATCTGTTTCCATGTAATTATGAGAGGACACTAGTATACTAAGATCAGGTACGAATACTAGTGTCTGTCTCCAAGAAAAATAAAGAATATGAAAAGATGCTAGTATACTATGACCAGGTACGGGCACTAGTATTTGTTTCTAAGATAAGTATGAAATGATGTGTAGTGTACTATGACCAGGTACGGGCACTATCATCTGTTTCCATGCAAGCAAGATCATAAGAAACTCACAAGAAAGTTAAAGAGAATATGAAAGGATACTAGTGTACTATGACCAGGTACAGGCACTAGTATTTGTTCCCAAGTAAGCAAGAGGGATGCTAGTATACTATGACCAGGTACGGGTACTAGCATCTGTCTCAAAGTAAGTACAAGATAAGTGAAAAGAATGATCTCATAAGCTAAGAACTATATAAGATGCATAAGGAACTCACAAGATATTTGAAATACGTTTTTGTTAAAGCATGAACTTAAAGTATGATTTTCAAGATTATGCAATTGTTATCTTGTCTTAACTCCTGCACTCTGATTATGTATATGTTATGATGAACTGTATCCTGTATGGCATATTAATGTATTGTAAAATGGTTAGTTAGTAGTTTGTATACGTTGAGTATTCAATACTCAACCGAACTATTATTTCGGTAGGTTCCAAGTGGGATAATTGTGCTACAGAACCAAGGGTCCAGTATGAGCTTGCTGGGGATCAGCATGCAGATGATAGGGGCCTCGACATGTGGCCTTATAGTTGAGTGTTAAAAGAGAGAGTGACATGTATTTTGGGATCTCATATTGGGGTTTTTGTTAAACTTGGGTTAGGTAACTTGAGTTATCATCATATGTTATATTTCAGTTTTAGTTGACTCTTGTACTTGGGTACAATTGATGTTATAAGAAATTTTCAGGTTCACTATTTGTCATGTCTTGTATACGCTTTGCAAGATGGTTTGAAGTATAAGTCACATTGCCAAAATATCAAAACTCCTAGAGGGTATTTTAGGGCGTGACAGAAGTGGTATCAGAGCTTAGGTATTAGGTTCTTTAGGGTACTTAAGAGTTCGGATACCGTGATTAATACAAGGCATTAGGTTTAAGAAAGGATTCGTATTCCAAGTGTAGACTAATCACTTAGTCTTTGTCTATGACACGTTGATTTCAACCGAAGTGTCTTGGTTTCAAGAGGTTCCAGGCGAAACTAACCTCAAAGTGTATTATTGTACTATAGTGTGTATATTTTGATATATATTTTATTATTAGATAAATGATTGATGTTATAGAATTTCAATGCTCGAATAAATGATGGGATCAGAGTTAGACTCATGCTTTGCTATTGTTCTCAGGATTAAATCATGAGACGTGGTAATAGAGGTCACGGAAACCATACTAGGAGTAGTGGATCATCCCCTTCTCCAGCGGGTGATGCCCCTCCTAATTTCGCACAGGCCTTTGCATCTATAGCACATGAACAACCTGTCAGAGTACACAGACATACATAGAGGAAACGATTTATAATGCATAGCGGAAGCAAAACATAACTAACATAGCGGAAGCAACTACCAATAATTTCTCCTATCTAGTAGTTCAAGTTTGAACCAACAAAAGTATACACGTATGTAAATATCCAAAATTGTGGAGTGGACAAGTCTCACTCTCACTTAACAAAATATCAAGTCTATCTAAGTCTATCAACAAAAGTCGAAGTCATGACGCCTATCTAATGAGCCATCATCCTGATAGTGGTCCATAGAAGGCTCTGGATTGTAATACTCCTCTTCTACCCAAGGCTCCGTACCGCACAAATCGAAAGGAACCCAGGCACCTGCCGATGATAACAAATATTGGCTGAGCATGGAAAACTCAGCGTATACATACTACTAACAATAAAGTAATAATAGAATAGAGCATGCGAATCATGGAGAATGAAATCCTTAAAACATATCAAAGCATAGAAACCGTAAAATAACACATGTGATGAAATCTGAACACCAACACCGTGTGAGTCATACGATAATCATAGCCTTGTGAGTTCTTGGAGTTCATAGAGTTCCTTAGAGTTAATTATGATCCGTAGAGACTTAGAGCAATATCGTAGAGCATAACCATAGAGCAAAACATAGAGATCTTAGAGCAATTTTATTTATGATCCTTTTGAGCTTGTGAGACGATCTTAGACATTATCATGGAGTTCTTGTGAGTGTATCATGATCCTTTTGAGCTTATGAACCGATCTTAGAGATATCATAGAGTTGCTTAGAATCATTCATATAAGTCATTTATTCAAAAACCTTTTCGTAACTTTGAGAAATCCATGAAAAAACCTCGGTTCATGCGAGACATGTGAACATATGAGCATATGAGAATGATAACAAGTTTAAACACCCAAAAACCCTTAGAGGCATTTACACGAACACATAGAGTGCATAATAGTGATAGCTTACATCCAAGTATAGAAATTACATCCCACACCATAACAAAGCAAGGCTTATAGTATAGAATGAGAAGAACAACATATGGTAACTAGTAGTATCACTAGGTTGGTAGTAGAGTGTATCTACCTTGATAAAATCGGTGACTTTGATTCCAAAAGCTTGGAACACATGAAAACCTCGAGTTATTTGTTGAAAAATACCAAAAGGAAGGAAGAAACTTGATCTCCCTTCAAGCTTTGAGCAACCCTAGCTTCCTCCTTCTTCTTCCTCTCAAAAGCCTCTTAAAATAATGCACAAAGGATTTATGAAACCCTAAGACACGAACCCAGCCTTATATAGGCAAAGTGGTAGTGACTAAAGACTTAAAAACCCTTAATGAAGAAATCTGCCTATAACCGATCAATCGGTGGTACAGACCGAGCGATCGACGGTTTTAACCTGTCGCGCCCCAAAATACCCCCTAGGAGTTTAGGGATACTTTAGGCGTGACTATACGTACCTGCCAAACCATCCTGTCATGAACAAGATAATTAAAGTACTAAACAATGAAAATCAGAGCGCGGAAGCTAAACATAAATGCGGAAGCGTAAACTAACTTTTTCTTTTCTTTTAAGGTTTCCAAAAGAGTATTCCAAGTTAACATATATATATACAAAACATGTCTAAGTCTAAGGTGGACAGGCCCACCTATCAAAATGTCAAACTACATATAACCCTCTCGTACTCTCCCCTCAACAATAGTCGAGGTACGGCCACACGTCGAGGTCTCGGTCCGCCTGAGACTGCAGTGGGATAGACGGCTCTCTCTGCCTTATATACTCTTCCTCGATCCAAGGTTCCGGGTCGAGAACTCCCTCGGTACCTGCCGACATGAAAGTACGGCTGAGCATGGAATACTCAGCGAGTACAAGCTGCTAGCTAACCATAACAGTAATAAACACACAAAAGTAATACAATACCAATCATCAATTCAAGACAATAGTAAGATCATAGAATTAAACAATATTAAACATGGAGCAATATTATCATCTTGATGTACGTGTATGAATGCAAAAACGCCGATAAAACTCATGCTTGAAAACCCGTTTCCATGTCTCGGTATACCTTGTAGAAATCATGTATGCGTGCATGCATGAATGTCTTGTCATCATCCTGTAAACCTGCATCTTGTAACTTGTGAGCCAGAGGCTAGCACCCGAATCTCCCTGGGCTGCCAACCTCCTTGATATATGGTTTTCTTGTGAGCCAAAGGCTAGTACCCAAATGTCCATGGGCTACCAACCTCCTTGACAATATGTGATTTTTATTACTTGTTTAGTTTTCTTGTGAGCCAGAGACTAGCACCCGAATCTCCCTGAGCTACCAACCTCCTTGACAATATGTGTTTTGGGGTTTTCTTGTGAGCTAGAGGCTAGTACCCGAATGTCCCTGAGCTACCACCCTCCTTGACATGCAATATTTTCTTGTTGGTTATTATATGCATATGCTCTTGAAATCTCGGTTCATGCAAGATGCATGCTCATGTACGTGTCAATAATACAATTCATGAAAATGAGGATAACAAGAGAGATATGACATCACAATTCATTCTATTCATAGTACATGCATATGGCCATTTAAGAAATTAACATGGTATTTAAATCAATTCACCATTTATAAGAATACATGCATAAGGCCTATTTCCCTTTTCTTCCTTCAAATCATTATTTCATAGTTTAGGCATTTTGTCAAACACATCACATGCAATGTTCCTTCATAGTTCATCTTCTTATTTTTAGTGCATATTTTCCATCCAATAATCAAAGTAAGTTCATTATTGGTAAAATGCCCATCCTCCATTTTTCCATTATACAAACCACACATACCACACATCATACATTCGGCATCCCATCGCCTCAATCAATCTTCCATCTACACATCTATATCCTTTTATTTTTCTTATTTATAATTATTAGAAATGATACATTTTACAAGGAAGGAAACATACTAACATGAATCACATTTCGCATAAAAAGCCTAGATTATTGCTAGGGAAAGTTAGTAGGGTGTACTAACCTTAGATCAAGGCTTGATCTTGGTAGGAACTTTGATTTGAGCTCCAACTTGAAAAGAGGAACCTTTTCTTGAGGGAGACTTGGTTTGGGGAAGAAAACCCTCTTGAAATACCTTGGAGAATGCTGCCCTAGCTTGAGAACGAGATCCCCCACGAGCTTGAGCTAGCCTTGAACTTGAAGCAATCCAAGTTTGAGGATGATCTAGGGTTGTCAAACCCTTTGATTCCTTCTCCAATGGAAACCCTAGGTGAAAATCCTCTTCTTCTCCTCCCTTTTCTCTCTAAATGTTCTAAGTGTAGTGAATGAGGGTTCAAATGGTCGAGCAAGCCTTTATGGGTAAGGGTTTAACGCCCAAAAGATGAAAAAGCCCTTACTGAAATTTCTGCAAAAACGCGAGGACCGAGCGATCGGTGGTTATGACCGATCGATCGGTTGCTTACTGAGCGATCGGTGTTCTGACCGATCGACTGGTCAAAAACATGCTCGCTGAAAAATTTCTCCTTACAAAATTTGTGACCAGTCGATAGCTACCGATCAATCGCTGAATGGACCGAGCGATCGATGCTCTACAGGTCTAAACTGTTTTGGCCATATCTTTTGACTCGTTCGTCCGATTTCGATGATTCAACTTGCGTTGGATTCGTCTTTCAAAAATGAACATTTTTGACATTTCAAAAATGAACATTTTGGCATTTCAAAATTTCTGATTTCTCCCTTATTTATTAATTAGACTATGAGGAAGACCAATTAGACACGAAAGTACCATTCATTAAATATAGAAAAGTCCGGGGTGCTACACAACCGAGTGATCGGTTGAAAACACCCTCTCTGAAATTTTTTCCCATACAAATTAGTTAACCAATCGATAGCTACCGATCGATCGGTAGACGACCGGTCGATCAGAGGTTATCACCGAGCGATCGGTGTAAGACCGGTCGATCGGTGGTTATTACCGAGCGATCGGTGATCCCCTGTTTTTCTGCAAAACCCTATTTTCACTACTTAGATCTTCTCTAATCCCATTTCCAACACCTTTTATGCTTTAAACACACTCCTTATGGACATGTAGACCTATTAAATCATGCGCGCCATAAATCCAAACATTTCCATTAGTATATAAACCCACTAGTTTACAAGACTACCTTGAACACTATTCACACACTATTCACTACTTAGTGAAATACGGATTCGGGGTTCTACAAGAACCCCGGATCTTGATGGCATGGCATAGTGAATAGTGCTATAAATAGTGTCTAAGGCTTAAAGCCTACTGTAATGCCTTGAATGGTTATCAATGATAATGAGAACCCTGTTTTGATATATTTTCGATGGATAATGTGTTATGACATGTATTAAATCTTTAAGAATACTTTCTTAAGTTTATGGGTGTTTGGTATGAAGGAATAAGAGTATAAAATACTCTTAAGTGTCAACAATGGTTTTGTCTTAGCATACCCTCAACTTTGGGAAACTTTAGTTTTGTCACTGTTGATCAGAATTGAATGATTCGTGAACCAATATAAAGGTATGGAAACTCTATTCAAGGTTTATGCTTATCATTTTTCCATATTTTTATTCGAAGGTAGGTTAAATGTTGGATTTCCAAAATTGGGTCTACTGAAAATCTGGGCTGCTGAAATCCATTCCAGACTAGTCAGCTTTAAAGCCAATTTAGACAATTAAGAACTCAGAATTAGATTTTTTTATTAAATATAAAATTGTTCCCCTTTGAATAAAGAGTCCAACGCAAGTTGAATCATCAAAATCCGATAAGCGAGTCAAAAGTTATGATCGAAATATCAAAGCAGAAAAAACTCATCCCAGTCATAATACTCAAACATCGACGTCTGCATGGAAACGTCGATGTTTGGGCATAAACAGAATGTGCAAATCACCCCAAACGTCGACGTTTGTGACCTAGACGTCGACGCCTGGCCCAAACGTCGACGTGGGCTTGCCTGGACATGAAAAATGAGTTTTTTTTAGGGATTTAATTAAGCTTGATTTTTCAACCCTAACACTATAAATACTCAACTTTCGTAGGATTAAAGGTTTTAACACTTTGAGAAACATCTTTTGAGAGGAAAATGGAGAGATCTAGGATTTCTAAAGGGGGTTTTCATTTGAGATCAAGAGGAGCACGATTCTTACATCATAAGGCTTGGATCTTCTTCCTAAAAGCTTGGATCTTCTTCGCTTGGATCTTCTTCCTCAAGCACGATTTCACTTCTCCAAGTTTCTCAACCATCTCAAAGCTTTAAAATCAAAGGGGTTTCGACTTTTCCAAGGTAAGAACATTCTACTATCTAGCTTTGTTATTATACCAAGATTGAAAAGAGGATTGAATGTGTGATTTTGAATAGCATTTGTAAATACACTCTCCTATCTAGCTTTATTATAATCCAAGTCATGAAATGTGGATTTTAAATAAAGATTTCTTAAGAGTAAGGGTAACTACACTCTACTAACTAGCTTGTTGTAATCTCATAAGTAAATGCACCTATTTTCTAATCTTGCTAGGATTCAACTTAGAAATAAGGGTGGGGGATTTCCTCAAGGTCAATGATAAATCTATATTTTGGATATTATCTTTAAAGAAAATGTGATGTGGGTATAATGTTGATGAAATAGGCTTAATGGCCAAGATTATAGTGATGAAATGCAATGAATGAAGATGTTCTATGTTTTTAGGATTTTTCTAAGTGTACTATGATGTTAATAGGTCTTGTATGAATATGTATAGAATGAAACTGGGTTTCAATTATGTATGATGGTTTCCTCACCTACCATGATAGCATAATCAAGATTTTTTTAAGAATATGAAAAATGATAGTTTTACCTTAAAGTAAGCTTGGAATTATGGTTTGACGAAATAGGCTAAGTAGTCATGTATATTGTTATGCCATCTTCATAAATGAAATTCCATGTTTTGTTTCGATGTTTTAACTACTCTCTAAGATTACCATGATGCTCACAAGCACATGTATGACCGAGGTTCCTCATATGTACAGGTATCGAAGAATTATAAGAAAATTCATAACATAAGAAGAAAGTGAATTTACAAGTAAAACTCATAAGGATGTTCTTAATGAAGAAAAAGGAAAATGCATAAAGGATGAAAAGAAAGTTAATAAGGAACAATTGTAAACTCATAAGACAAGAATAAAATGCTCACAAGAGGAAGCTCACAAGAATATAGAAGGATGTTAGTATACTAAGACCAGGTATGGGAACTAACATTTGTTCACAAGTAAGTATGAGAGGATGCTGATATACTAAGACCAAGTACGGGTACTAGCATCTGTCTCCAAGAAAAATGAAATGCATGAAAGGATACTAGTGTGCTAAGATCAGGTATGGGCACTAGTATCTGTTTCCAAGACATGAAGAAGATGAAAGTATGTTAGTGTACTAAGACCAAGTATGGTCACTAGTATATGTTTCCAAGATAAGTAAGAAATGATGTTAATGTACTAAGACCAGGTATGGGCATTAACATCTGTTTCCATGTAAGTATAAGAGGACACTAGTATACTAAGACCAGGTACGAATACTAGTGTCTGTCTCCAAGAAAAATAAAGAATATGAAAAGATGCTAGTGTACTATGACTAGGTATAGGCACTAGTATCTGTTTCTAAGATAAATATGAAATGATGTTTAGTGTACTATGACCAGGTACGGGCACTATCATCTGTTTCCATGCAAGCAAGATCATAAGAAACTCACAAGAAAGTTAACAAAAATATGAAAGGATACTAGTGTACTATGATCAGGTACGGGCACTAGTATCTGTTCCTAAGTAAGCAAGAGAGGATGCTAGTATACTATGACCAGGTACGGGTACTAGCATTTGTCTCAAAGTAAGTACAAGATAAGTGAAAAGAATAATCTCATAAGCTAAGAACTTCATAAGATGCATAAGGAAAAGATATTTGAAATATGTTTTGTTAAAGCATGAACTTAAAGTATGATTATCGAGATTATGCAATTATTATCTTGTCTTAACTCCCGCACTTTGAATATGTATATATTATGATGAACTGTATCTTGTATGGCATATTAATTTATTGTAACATGGTTAGTTAGTAGTTTGTATATGCTGAGTATTCAATACTCGGCCAAACTATTATTTCGGTAGGTTCCAGGTGGGATGATCATGCTACAGAACCAAGGGTTCAGGAGGAGCTTGCTGGGGATCAGCATGCAGATGATAGGGGCCTCGACATGTGGCCTAATAGTTAAGTGTTGAGAGAGAGAGTGACATGTATTTTGGGATCTCATGTTGGGGTTTTTGTTAAACTTGGGTTAGGTAACCTGAGTTATCATCATATGTAAATACGAAATTTTATATTTCAGTCTTAAAGTACTCTTGTACTTGGAATACAATTAATATTATAAGAAATTTTTAGGTTCACTATTTGTCATGCCTTGTATATGCTTTGCAGGATGGTTTGAAGTATAAGTCACGTTACCAAAGTATCAAAACTCTTAGAGTGTATTATGGGGCATGACAGAAGAATAATGTATGGCTAAGATTAATTAGAGAGGAAGGAAAAAAGAAATATTAAAAAGAAGCAAAGGGTCTTGAACCCTAGTCTCTAACACGATCTCCCCCGTCGTTTCCCAATTAAGCTTTCTTCTTTCTTTATCTTGTATGGAATATTTATCAATTGAGTCTCTTTCTCTTAGAAATGTATTCTTTGCTTCTTTGGCCTTCTTCAGTCACTAGCTCAGCTCATGCTTGGCCCGTGTCTAGATGATGTAGCCTATTTACCTTTTAGATTTCAATAATGGGGCTTCAATGGTTACTTTTGGCTTCCTGGTTCCTGAAATTTTTCTAATCTGAGGTCCTAAAACATGAAAGGTAATAATAAGAGTTTATAAAAAAAAATAACTATGAATCTAGACTTTTAGAAACATGTTAAATTCATACAAATGTAAAATTTTTACCGGAAATGTGTGTGTTATGCAATGGAGGGAACCCTTACGTAGAAAAGTTTGTAAAATTGAAGTTTACGTAGTAGAGTTTGACAACGTCTCAAACGATAATAGTGAAAATAGTCACTTTTAAGAGAATATCATGTCTCTTTTGACAACTTTTTACCAAATCTTGAGTGTGTTCATTCAAACATATGACCAGTTATGTTTGGCCCCATCGGCATTTAATTCGTTCTGCGAGTCATTCCAATCCGAGAACTAGCCCCAACTTCTTCACCTTCCTCATCTCTTCCATGGCAACAAATATGCCTCATATTGAGACTTATGCAAATTTCTATAGCCAGAATTTCTATTGTCAGGACTCTTATAGCCCAAATTCCTATTGCCAGACTTATTGTCTGGATACATGGAATCATCATCCCAGTTTCTCTTAGGAGAAAGAGTCTATTCCACAACAGCAACCATATCATAGCACATATCATTCTGGGTTCAACTAATCTGATATACAGTATGATGAATAATACTCGCAACCGCAGTACCAGTAATTCCCTCATAATTCTTATTTTGACCAACAGAGCATCCTTCCGACTCCTCAGTCCTACAATTATATATATACCCCGATAAGCTCTAGTTGTGAATTGGTACCCCAGCTTCCCTTCATTGCATCTCAACAATCTACTCCTAAACCTGTTCTAGAAGACCTCTCCCAGCGCCAAACTATTCAAAATCCAACTGAACAGGAGACAGTTTCTGAAGTCAAATTGCAATCGAAGAACTAGAATTTCTAGGGAGAGATCCAAGTTGATACCACCCTCTGTTCAGGCGAAACTACTGATATAGGAGTACCACCATCCTCGGTGCCCTCAAAAGCACCACCTTCTAACCCTAGCTCAGAGAATCTCAATTTTACATCCAACTCTGATGCTTCTATGTCTGCACCCAAATCCGATATTCTTGTGCAAATACCTCAAACTGAGGACAAGCCCATTTTTCAAATAAGCCACCTTTCTTAAAAAGTCTTATCCAGAATAACTGGGATCAACAATTTTCAGAGATCATAGAATTCTTCAAAAACTTACTGATCAATATCCCGCTCAGTACTTCTATCAAGCAAATTCCACACTATGCTAACTGGAACCTTTCTCAGAAAGTCTTATCCAGAATAACCGATACCAATAATTTTCAGAGATCATAGAAGTCTTCAAAAACTTACCGATCAATATCCCGTTCAGTACTACTATCAAGCAAATTCCACACTATGCTAAGTTCCTCAAAGACTTATGCACAATATTCAAGCTACGTACACAAGCACCTAATGATCCATTTCCAGCCAAAAAAGCCACTACGTTCAAATTAAAGGATCTTAGAAGCCCTACCATTCAGTGCATCATAGGAAACGATTTCAGTTGTACCACGTTGCTAGTCCTATGAACTAGTGTAAATCTCATTTTTATGATAACACAATAATGTAATGATATTTGTGTTACTAATGTCTCCATGAGTTTTATGTGAAATTCAGTGTATAAGAGCTTTAACAAAGTCATTCAAGGAAAAAATATGAAAATGACATCATCTATGAGACGATTCAACATCAAGTCAAACAAGTCATATTAGATCAAATTAAAGATCTACATTAAGACATGAAGTCTAAGAAACCATCTTGATCATGAAGCCAAAAGAAGACAAATCAAGTCAAGATCAAGTTGAAGATGAAGAACAACTCATCTAGAGGTTTATTGTTTTATATTTATAGGATGAGAGTGTTTAGGACTTATGTAAAATATCCTCAAAGTTTGGTTGATTGAAAAGCTCAAAGCCTAGAATGACCATAGGAGCCTTAGACTAAAATTGAATAACTTTATAAGGCCCTAGGATATCATAAAGAATGATTAAAAAAAATGATAAAAATGAGCTAAGAGTCCTTGCAAATCATTCTCATCATTTAGACAAGGTAAAGATGAGATTTCTGTGAAATAACAGAGAACTTGTCAACGATTTCACAGAGGCATTGAGAACTCGTCGACGAATTCCCCCGCAGAAGCTACTATCTCTGTTCTGTCCTTGATCTCGTCGACGAATGCAAAGAGCATTTTTATACTCGCCGATGAATTCATGTGGGAAGCAGAAAATGTTGTAACAGCTAGTTTTGTTATCAATATTCTTCCAACGGCTATAAAACCTCTTGGGCTATAAATAGGGAAGATTTATGAACTGAAATAAGAACTCCAATCATTTCAATCATTCTATTACTCACTCTATCATTAATTGATCGATCATTTGAGTAGAAAACCTAGAAACCCAAAAGAATCCAAAATTGAGTTATTCAACTTCATTCTTTGAGAGACTCTTAAAGAGGTTAAAAGTGATCATATCGTGTAAAGGAGCAAATTGTGATTGTAATCCACTTTGTTATAAAGTGAGAGTGAAATCAAGAATCGGTGGATTCTTATTCTTGAAGTAGGGAGCTTTGTATAGGCCTTGATCTTCACTCGTAAGAAGGTTGTAAAGGTCTAATCCTCATCCATAAGGTGATTATAAAGGTTTGATCTTCACCTAGAAGAAGATTGGCGATTGAGTAAAATCGTGGTGAATCCTCTAGCGAGTATAGCATGAGATAGGGACGTAGGCGGGTTGCCAAATCTCGATAATAACATCTTTGTGTTTGCATTCTCTCTCCCTACTCTCTACTTTATTGTTTTGATTGCTTGTGTAAAATTTCATATCTTCCATTCCCTTTTAATTAGTAAAATTAAAATTTCGCTTAAAAGAATATGAATAATTTTTAATTTGCCATAGACCCTATTCACCCCCTCCCCCTCCTCTCTAGGGTCTAAACCTTAGGCAACAAGTGGTATCAGAGCCTAGGTCTATATTTTTATTTTTTTTTAAGATTTAATCATCTTAGAGAAAACAGTTTTTTGGCAAAAATGGATAATGTTTATGCAACTACCCTTAGAGAAGGCCAATCAACTCTTAGACCTCTCTTGTTTGATGGACAAAACTATAATTATTGGAAAGTGAGAATGATGTATTTCATTTAAGCTTTAAATTACAATTGTTAGAAAATTATTGAAAAAGTCTCCACATCCCCACCAAAACTATTAATGATATTCAAATACAAAAGGATGAGGATGAATAGTCAGAAGTCGACATTAGATTTGTTCAACTCAATGTCAAAGTTATAAGCAATTTATATTGTGCATTGAGTCCACAAGAGTTCAATAGAGTATTAGCTTACGACTCGGCCAAGGAAATTTGGGATAAAATCCAAATTATCTATGAAGGGACTAACCAAGTAAAAGAAGAAAAAATTAGTATATTAGTCTACAAATATGAATTATTTAAAATGGAACAAAATGAACTCATTTCTTTTATGCTTACTAAATTCACTAACATTACTAATGAATTGAAATCTCTTGGTAAATTGTACTCAAATACAGAGAATGTAAGGAAGATTTTTTAATCTCTACCAAAGGAATGGACACCAAAAGTAACGGTCATCCAAGAAGCCAAAGACCTCACCAAGTTACAAATAGATGAACTTCTAGGATCACTCATGACTCATGAGATCATTATGAGGGAACAAGAGGATGAGCCAAAATCCAAGAAGGGACATGGCTTAAAATCCTCAAAAATGAATGAAAGTGAATAGGATGAAAGTGATGAAAATGAGAAGATTATTCACATGGTGAGAAAATTCAAGAAAAGAGCATTCAAGAAAGAATTCGTCAAGGAACTCATTAAGGATAAATCAAGCAAAGAAGAAGAAGACATCATATGCTACGAATGCAAAAAGTCGGGATACATCAAGCCCGAGTGTCCACACCTCAAGAGGAGCCAAAAATTCAAGAAAATGGCAATGAAAGCTACATGGGATGACTCCGATGGAAGTGAGTCGAATTCTACCTGGAATGATGAGGAGCAAGTCAACCTTTAATTGCCTCATAACAAATGAGGATGAGGTAAACTCTACCATTGATGAATCTCTTACATTTGAAGAACTTATAGATGCATTTGATGAATTATATAATGAATTAAAAAAAATAGCATGTAAGAATTCAAAACTAAAGAAATAAAATTCTTCTCTTATAAACAAAAATGAATTTTTGAAAAAGGAAAAAAAAATTACAATAAGAGAATGAAATTTTGAAAAAGATAGAAGTAGAAAATCATGCACCTAGTCCTCAAGTTTCAACCATTGAATGCAATGAATGTGATGATTTAAAATCTAAAGTTGAAGATTTGTCTAAAATTATCACAAAATTTATTAATGGTAGAAAAGACCCTAGATACAATGCTAGGAAATAAAAAATGCATGTTTGATAAAGCCGGAA
Source organism: Tetracentron sinense (assembly GCA_015143295.1). Lineage (NCBI taxonomy): Eukaryota > Viridiplantae > Streptophyta > Magnoliopsida > Trochodendrales > Trochodendraceae > Tetracentron > Tetracentron sinense. The sequence goes on along the minus strand of CM026559.1, from coordinate 5,140,689 downwards.
TTAAATATAATGTATCAATCAAACAAAAGAATTATCAAAACTTCTTTACCACATATACTTCTAGTACTTCCTATATATATGTTTGAAAGAAGAGGGTAAAGAAATTTTGGGTGCCCAAGGGAACATGTTTTCTCAAGGCTAACCTAGTTGGACCAAAAATGGTTTGGGTACCAAAGGGAGCTACTTGAACTTGTTCATATAAACTCAACCATAAAAGAAGGAAGTGTGCTTACATGATTATAATTTGAATGATTTTCTTTTGTAATTTTCCTAATGTGTATTAATTGTAATTTGTATAATTGATGATCATTGAGTGTAAATGGATGATTAATATTTCATGATATGTTTTGATGTTTGAAACATGTATGAAAAATGATATAGTTTGAAAAGATGATGTTTTGATGATATGTTTCTATGTTTTAAAAAATATATGAAATGTGATGATCGTTTGATATAATATTTCTATATTTAGAAAATTATGTTTGATAGATGATATGAATGCTTGATGTTATGAATATGATGTGATTAATATGTTTTACAAAGATGTGAATGATAAATGTTTGACATATGCTATGATAAATGATATTTTGATGAAATGTTTAATGCATTGATAAGAAATGAATGAAGTCATGTTAATGATATGATTGTTATAATATGATATGTTTTTGCTGGATGACATTTTTGAAATGCTTAATGATGAATGCTTGGTGTATTGATATGAGTATATGAAATGAGATAATATCTAAATATTTCAAATGTTTGAAATGTTTGATATGATATGCATTAAATTTGAATGGTGAATGCTTGACATGTAATAAAATAATCTAGAATCACTGCACCCTGTTCCACTGGGTGGCACTATAAGCCTTTGGTATCCGCACTGGATATTACAGAACGACTGCCTAACAAGCTCAGGTCTTAGAACAGTCTTTGCTCATTATTCTATGTTTGGATGATCCTTATGTCTTGTTTGAAAATTATTATAATTGGTATCATGTGCCTTGATGAAAATGAATTATTAATTTTATATCATGTAATGATTTTAAAAGTTTGGCCATGATTTTTGATGATTTCAGGGGGAGAAATATGATAATGGAATAAATTATTTAAACCCTTGAAATAACTAATTCAAATTGAAAATTTGTCAAATTAATATCAAATGCTTGTAATGACTAATTCAAATGAATTAAAAAAATGGTTTCATAAACTTTGGAATGGTTTATCTAAACTATATGCAATTGAATTTGAAATCTCTATATTGAAATTAATGTATATGTTTAGGAGGAGCTTACCTCAAAAATTGTATTGAAATTATATATTGAGAGGAAGTTTATACCCATTTGATTCAATTATTATACCATTATCAAAAAGGAGAAAATTGTTAGCCTTTAGGTTTTCAACTTAAGGTAATATCATTAATTTAATGATAACATAATAATGTAATGATATTTGTATTACTAATGTCTCCATGAGTTGTATGTGAAATTCAGTGTATAAGAGCATTAACAAAGTCATTCAAGGAAAAAACATGAATATAAAACCATCTATGAGAAGATTCAACATCAAGTCAAGCAAGTCATATTGGATCAAATTAAAGACTTGCATCAAGATATGAAGTCATCTTGATCATTAAGTCAAAAGAAGACAAATCAAGTCAAGATCAAGTTGAAGATGAAGAGTAACTCATCCAGAAGGTTTATTGTTTTATATTTATAGGATGAGAGTGTTTAGGACTTACGTAAAAAGTCCTCAAAGTTTAGTTGATTGAAAAGATCAAAGTCTAAAATAATCATAGAAGCCTTAGACCAAAATTGAATAACTTTATAAGACCCTAGGACACCATAAATAATTATCAAAAACATGATAAAAATGAGCCAAGAGTCCCTGCAAAACATTATCATCATTTAAGCAAGGTAAAGATGAGATTTCTGTGAAATAACAGAGAGTTCCTTTTATCTTTCCAGAAACCTTACTAATTCTATTTTTTTCATTATATCCTTTTTTTTTATCATATCATAAAAATATATATATATATATATATATATATATATATATTAAATATAAGTCGACGAATTTACAAAGGCATTGAGAACTCATCGACGAATTTACCTGCAGAAGCTACTGTTTCTGTTCTGGCCTTGATCTCGTCGACGAATGCAAAGAGCATTTTCATACTCATTGACGAATTCATGTGGGAAGCAGAAAATATTGTAACAGCTAGTTTTGTTATCAGTGTTCTTCCAACAGCCATAAACCTATTGGGCTATAAATAGAGATGATTCATGAACTAAATGAAGAACTTCAATCCTTCCAATCATTCTATTACTCTATCATTCATTGATCAATCCTTTGAGTAGAAAACCTAGAAACTCAAAAGAGTCCGAAATTGAGCTATTCAACTTCATTCTTTGAGAGACTCTTAAAGAGCTTAAAAATGATCATCCAGCTCATGTAAGTGAACAAATTGTGATTGTAATCCACTTTGTTATAAAGTAAGAGTGAAATCAAGAATCGGTGAATTCTTATCCTTGAAGCGAGGAGCTTTGTATAGGCTTTATCTTCGCACGTAAGAAGATTGTAAAGGTATGATCCTCACCCATAAGGGAATCGTAAAGGTTTGATCTTCACCCGAAAGAAAATTGGCGATTGAGTAAAATCGTGATGAATCCTCTAGCAGGTATAGCTTGAGGCGGGGATGTAGGCGGGTTGCCGAACCTCGAGAACAATATCTTTGTGTTTGCATTCTCTCTCCTTACTATTTACTTTATTATTTTGATTGCTTGTGTAAAATTGCATATCTTTCATTACCTTTTAATTAGTAAAATTCAAATTTCGCTTTAAGGGAATAGGAATAATTTTTAATTTGTCATAGACCCTATTCACCCCTCCCCCTCTAGGGCCCAAACCTTGGGCAACAGGCATTTTAAAGCCACCGGTTGGTGTTGGCTAAGATTGATCTTATTGATCCTCTTTTTGTAGACTGATGACCCACTCAGTCTCTATGTGCTTCAATTTGTTTGGGGGTGCTTTTATGTACCCCCATTGTGTCTAGTGGAAGACGTTAAACTTAACGCTGTCGGAAAGAAAATTTCGAGATTCCTAAAAAGTCACATGAGTCACGTGCTTATTTTACATATCTTATGGTAGTATTTTCAGGTTATACAGATATCATCACTTCTACAGATCATCAGATACCCAACACTGTACAATTTATGTCAAGCTGGTGATAACCTTCCTCAACTTTTGCATCTTGTAGTCCACATTCATTTCTTTTTGTCTCGGTCATGAGCACCGAGGATAGTGTTATCTTTTGTTTGGGGGTGGGTATTTTTCAAAACTCATGTTTTCCTTTTGAAAAAAAAATTGTTTTCTTTTGCAAACTTTTTGGAGCTTTACAGACTGTGAAATTTTTTGGCTTGTCCTGTAGGCCGCCTAGGAGGTACAACTCTGGGTTTTGCGGGTAGATTATCTAGGTTTATTTTCTTCTTAATTTTTAGTTTTCTAGCACTTTCAAAAGGTTTTCAAGTACCTTTACAATGATGAGACAAAACTAACTGTTAGTCTACTTATTGAAAATGATGTCATCTTTTGAAATACATGTTAGCTCTTAGTTCAGTTGTACTACTTTGGACTTAAGCACTTAAGAAACTCAGATTCCGCACAAAATCAACATCAGAGTTGTCCTAAGTTCAGATTCTCTAGAGATCCAAGAAGAATATTTGTGGAGACCTAACCCAATGAGATTTTGAGCATTTCATCATTTATAAGGGTTATAAAATAATTCTGAGTCACAAGTTGACTCACAATTTCTTACAGCCCATACTTATTCCTTTGAGAGATCTCATTAATTCTTGATTTGATCATTAAACTCGGAATGACATCAAATATTGGATTATTACAACAGAACTTTCTCTATATCCATTCAAGACATAGGACATGAGAGTGCGACCCTAGAAGGTGATTTAGGCCATGTTTGTAACCTTCCAAACTTTTTAGCTTACCTAAATTCTACATCTTTAGAAACCCTTTTTGAGTCTTTAATGAAAACCCTTTTCTTGTTAACCCATTAACCGAAAACTCAATCCAGATAAAAAGGTTGACTAGCGACCCTGTTTCTGAGAAGGATAAAAGAGTGATTGGTATGGGTATACCATGAAAGATAGAAATTGAGAAATGAAAGAAAAACCAAGTGGGTTCAAGCTGAAAATAAAATTTGAAAAGAGAAGGTAGAAAGCTGAAAAAGAATTGAGTTGCCTCAAAAAGATCAAAAGAATAGAAAAAAAATAAAAGAAAAAATAATTGGTGCTACACCCTCAGGAAAAGTTACAAAGTACATCGAGATATACTCTTAGAACTTTGAATCCGTGTGACACCTTATTTTTCTAAACTTATCTCAAGCCTCAATACAACCTAGTAAAGTCCTACTTGATTCTAAGTTAGTGCAATCATATAATGTGAATAATGGAGAAAGAGAAACTATAGAGTTTGATATGAGGTTCCGAGATCTTCTGATTTTTTAACGTCCTCCTTTCTAGACAATATGTGTGAGATATTTTTCTGTTTTCATCAACATATCTCCTCAAATATAACTCGAGAAAAAATAAGAAACTATTTCTGAGTGATTCACTTCTGAGTAGTATTCCAGTGAGAATTGAGGTCAAGACATACAATCTTAGAGGTGATCTGAAAGTCTTTACTGTCAAATAATGATAATTTTGATCACGCACACACGCGGAGTCTAATTTTTCTTTGTGTTGAGAGTCCATCTATATTCTTACTGTAATTCACTAACTAAGTTCTAACTTGTAAATAAATATTTTTACATCCTTGAAATAATTTGACAAAATGAGTTTTCTCTGAGTAGGCAAGAAATAATATGTAGCATGGGTCAAGCTCTTTTAAGCTCAATTTTCCACACTGATTGTCAAGAACTGGCAATATGTTGTTTGGGGGTGGTGATATTTTCTTAAAAGTGTTTATTTTCACTATTATCTTTTGAGACGTTGTCCAACTCTACTACGTAAACTTTCAATTTTACAAACTTTTCTACATAAGGGTTCTCTCTATTGCATAGCATACACATTTTTGGTAAAAATTGTATATTTGTATGAATTTAAAATATTTCTGAAAGTCTAGAGTCAAAATTGTTTTTATAAACTTTAGTTACGTGCTTTAATGTTTCAGGACCCCAGATTAGAAGAATTTCAAGAACCAGAACGCCAAAAGCAACCATCGAAACCCCATTATTGAAAGTTAAAGGGCCAATAGGCTACATTATCTAGAGACAGGCTAAGCATAGGTTGAGCTAGTGACTGAAGGAGGCCAAAGAAGCAAAGAATATATTTCCTAGATAAAGGGACTCAATTGATAAATATTCCCTATAAGACAAAGAAAGAAGCAAGCTTAATCGGCAAAGGCCATGAGAGATCATGTTAAAGACCAAGGTTCAAGACCCTTTGTTTCTTTTTGTTTGCTTTTATTTTGTAATTTTATTTTAAAACCCTAACCAGTTTTCTCTCTACTTAATCTTAGCCACTCATTCTTCTTCTATCCTAACCATCCATTTCAAATCTCTACTTTCCCTCTCTCACATGGTAACTTTAATCCCACAATATCTTCCCATATTTTTTCCTCCCTTTAGTCCTCCCTAAATTCTCCATCCCTAAATTCTCCATTGTGTTAAAACACTAATCCAAACTCATTTAATCCCAACCATCCATCTCCAACCAAACCTTAAAATTCTCTAACCCTAATTCGCCCACCCCTAAGCCCCCCTAATTCCATATAAACTCCCTTGAGGTTTCTTCCCCCCTTACTTCTCTTCTCACCTCTCATATCCCATGCCCTACGCCTAGAGATCTCACATTTTCACCCTTACACCTAGGGGGAGAACTTCACAATCTCTCACCCCACAACTTCTCTTATCATCTCTCTCTCATTTCTTCACCCCTTTTTTTCTCAACCCCTTTTCTGTCTAAGCCTGTCAACCTCTTCTTTTCTCAACCCCTTCTCAAAAAATTTCCTCGGAATGCTTGCAACTACGCTCAATGTGAGTTTTCAGTTTGCTGAATTTTTCTTACTAATGTAATGCGAGTTCAATTTTAGTTGTAAGTGACTTTTCATTATTTTAATGCAATGATGTTATTTTTATTTAATGTCTTGATGTCTCTTTTTAATTCAGTTTATTTTATATTTATGTCATTTAAAAAAAATCACATCGATTCCATCATTCTCATCCCTCCATCATTTTACAATTTCATCTTCTTTTTAGTTTCTTCTTTATACTACCCCGTAGTTCACAAGTGAGGATTCGACATCCGACACAAGCCCTATACATATCATATTTTGTAGGTCTCGGATTACACTTTAAGACTTGATAATAACATGTTTTCAAGCAACGGAAAATGCCTACTATCAAGTTTCTCTTTATATGCATATTCACTACAAGGAGTCAATTTAGCAGAATTTGGTTCTATATGTATGAATGGTAAAAATAATTTACTAAAATGTGTACCATTGTGAGTTGAATTTTCTAATCTAATGTGATTATTACAATCATATTCAATATTCACGATGCATAAATTTTTCATATCATGTGTTATCCCTAGTAGTAAAATCATAAAAATAGCTTATTAATTTTTTATTACGGTCTATGAACAATTCTATTGAGTAAACATGTTTCTCATCTAAATTTTTTTTCTCCTTTTTGAACAAGAAATTAGATAACTGATTATAAATTTAGCATTTTCGTAGCATAAACTATGGTTAAGAGGCAAAAACAGATCGGGGATGTTGTTCTCACGGGTACGTGGCCTTTTGGTTGACCTATTCTCACCATGATGCTATCAAGTAAGCTAATAGTCTATAGAATTATATTTATGATTAATAGGGTAGTTGTGTAGCTTTCCTTATTTTTATCTTTAAAGTTTGATATTCATCATTATGAGCCTGAATATGTGATTTTACTTTATTATGAACCAAGGATACGACAAATATGCAGAGAGGCTAATATAACTTCCTAATTGTTTCAGAGGTAGAAAGTGTGTCCTCCTAAGGGAAGACTCATGTTCGAGTCCCTTAGTGTGTGCAGTTGGGGGTCGGGTAAGTGGGTGAGAGAAAAGAAGTAAAATAAAATAAAATAAAGTATACGAAAGTGTCATTTCTTTGGAGTGTTTGATTTGAGAAAAAGTTTTAGCAGAAAACTTAGTTTTCTTTTAGTATTCCATCAATTTGATAAAAATAGAAATAAGTAAAAGTGAGAGAAGATGTGACACTATTGAGAAAAATGTTCTCGAGAAACCTATCGCAAACCGAAACAACTATCCCCTATAGAAATATGTTCAAACCACCTACCTAAATGACAGATTCAAAGAAAAAAGGGTTATAAGCAAAAACTCGGTCTTCTAAAGAAAATGAAAACTAGAAATTCATGGAGTGCCTTAAACTAAGCATGAGTTAATATAATATGATATTGTTTTTTAATCTCATTTAACAACAGTCATAAAATTATAAATGATAAATTAATGATAATATTAATTTTTAGTAATATTAATTTTTAATTTAATCAGATTATATTTTTATTACATGCAAAACACATGCACTTTTACTAGTATATATATATATAAGAGAATGTTGTGTCCTTTCATCATTTTCTTTTAAAATAAGAAGGCAAAAGAAAAGTGGCAGTTGCGGCTACTATTTTTATCTTCTTTTTTTTTTTTGGTGTCGGCGCATCATTTACCTACATTAGTAGAATAAGTACGGTCAGATGTTAGCTTGGTCAGATGTTAGCTTGGGCATTAGAGCTCTTACAACTCATACCGGGGGAGATTGAATCGCCAAACCTCCCTCCACTGAAGGCAAAAGAAAAGTGGCAGTTGCGGCTACTACTTTTATCATTCTTATTGTTAAAAAATGAATTGATGAGAAAAGAAGTGTACCTAACATTACCCATATATATATATATATACACACACACTAGTAAGAACCCCGTGCGATGCACGGAAATGTTAAAAGAAAAAAAAATTGAAAAAGTAGTATCAACATAATCACAATTATACATAATTTAAAATTAAATAAAAGTAATTAAATACTTATGTGGGTGATGTAAGAAAGGAAACCTATAAATAAGCCATCAATTTGGAGAAGAAGGGGCCTAGAAAAAAATTAAAACTGCAACCCCTGAAATATTTAGTCTCCTCCTCCCCGTACGGAAACACTACATGCTTGACTATGGCAACCCCACACATACTTCAATAATGCCAAAGCAATCAAAACCTTCAAATGAGCCTCTTCCCCTCTATTACCACCTAGAAAACACATATACTTCAAATAGGTCCTCGTACCCGTATCGGATACAGATACGCCTCCGAATCGACGGGATACGTACGAGATACGGCTTAGATGTATCCGGTTAATTAAAAGCAGTTTTTTTATTTTGGATACGGCAGGGATACGGCTCTGATACAGCATGGATACGCAGGGATACGACCGGGATACAGACATGATTTTTTATTTTTGGAGACCCGGGAGTGTGACCCTATCTCTTTTGTTTTTGCATGGACTTGGTCTTCTTTATATTTTGCTTAGTAAATGATAGGATGACTTTCTTCTTCGCTTAGTAGATGACGAGATGACCCTATTCTTTTGCTTTTGCATGGACATGGTCTTTTTTTATACATAAACAGAACTAAACCAATGGTTATTTTGTAATTATAATACAAAATATAATATTATTATTTTTTAAAAAAAAATTACAGACGTATCTTGGCCGTACCCGTATCATGTTTTTTTAGGTTCTGTCGTATCGCCGTACCCATATCCGTATCTGTGCTTCCTAGATTACCATCTTTCCCCCTCTGTGTTTGAGTTTTTTCGTTGGGCAAAATTCAGCTTGTTTCCAGCTAATTTTGTTTTTCATTCTATTTGTTAAACATGTTGGGTTTGGTATGTGAATATGTTAATACCCAAATATTAAATCTACCTAATATTACCATCACACCCCAAACGGTTGGTACCCGTTTTGGGAGTGTTTGGGTGAAGCTTCTAAGGGTTTGAGAGTGTGTGTTGTGGTGTAGGGTGTGTGAGTGGGTGTGTGATTTGCTTGCCTTGACTGCAGCTATCGCCTTATGGTGTAGTTGCCTTAACCAAAAAAACAAATCCTTTGTTTGAAGGGGGATCCGGATAAAAATTTATGCGGAAATTGGATCCCCTAGATCTTAACACCATAGAAAGCATCAAAATTATCTAAGAGTTTTAGTCATATCACCTCGGTGAATGATTTCACCGGTGAAGCTTAATCCACTCGAACCATCAGAACTCTTTGTAGAGATTTCTCCAAAAAAATACTAGGAGCTAGATCCTTGTTCTTCGCCATCCCCACGAAGCTTTAGAATCTCCTTTGAAATTATAGAAGCAAGAGGAAGAAGATGGAGTAATGGTATAGACCTTCTATCACCAAAAACACTAAGGTTCAAAACCCTAGATTTGCAAAACCCAACTTGCACCACCTATATAGCTCACGAAAATCCCTAGGGGTCTCCCTAGGGTCTCACGGTTTTGAGAGAGAGAAGAGAGAAGATAAAAAATTCTGGAGAAAAGTGCTTAATGGTCTAGGGTGTTGGGGTATATATAGACTAGGATTCTATCCTAATCCTACTCTAACTTGATCTTATCTAATAGGATTTATTAATTAACAATAACTCTTATTATTAATTAAATAAACTCCTACTTAATCTATAACTACTTTAGTTATACTAATCCTACTAATTAAAGAGTCCCTATTATAAGAGAATTCCTTAATTAAAAGGGATAAGTCAACATCTTAACTCAAAGAAGGAAACCTAGTCAAACTAGGAGACCAACACCAGGGGGGGGCGTGAGCTTCCATGGGGCGTGGACTTTGGGGAGTTAAAACGCCCTTTTGTAATCTAATTACAATTCCATCTTAATCCTCAATGCAATCCAACCATTGGATTTAAATTCCATAATTAAAGGAATTATATTTCAACAATTATACAATTAAACAAATCTTAATCCAATTAGGATTCCTCAAGTGGGTGCCCCACCCTAGGGTTTAAACCTATGGGCTTTGGCCCATATTAAAGGTCTGTTTTAATGGGTTTATGGATATGGGTCAAACTCATTTCCCCTTTAATTATGTTAATTAAATAATTGCTAAAATAATCCATATATTTAAATTAACAATTAATTTAAACAATAGATTAACTTTTAATCTATTTAATTAAATGATTAACTTTTAATCACTTAAATAATTGATTAACTTTTAATCAATTATTGAGCTTGTATTTCTTATGTGAGCACCTCCACAGATTGCTCTGGGACATTCTTACCCTGGCTTACCCAATGTTATCCCATTGACCCTAAACAGGAATTACATCGAAATTGCAAGTGACATGAGATATCCATGTTGCAATTGAATCTCAGTGTATAAACATTAACCATTACGGATCCCGTCACATGAACTTTTAAATTCGATTTATCCCTCCAAATACATTATCCCTAATGGGCCTTCGAGATTGACATACTATCTAACCCATAGCCCATTGCAAATCATCCGGGTTTCCAAGACTTATGATTAAGCCATGAGAAACAATTTCTCATGAAAAATATTTTGAGAAAATCTTTTTATAAGTATAATAATTTTTAATAAAATTATATTTCAAAACTTATTTTGTTTTCAAAATCACCTGCACAAGATTTGAACTTAATCAACTGTCTTATCCGGAACTTGGATAATCTCTCAAATTAATGAGCATGGATTTCTTGTTTGAAATTCATCATGACTCGAACAGCTTTCTGACTATTCAACTGTCACTGTATTGTATTCCCTAAGTTAGAAAATACGTTGGTGGAATCAAAACAGTCAAATCACTACTCAGTCATAGATGAACTCATCAAATCTAAGGATCATCGAAACCGTTCAATGTGAATGAGAGTCCAACTATCTGATCGTATGTTTATGCAAGAGGTCTTTCATTGAATGCAATCAGCCAGTGTACATTTAAGTACCCATATGCTAATGTATAGTCTCCACTACAATAGTTCGAGATAGAACTACATCTCAACTATAGAGAACATCTTAGCATTCTGGCAGCCATATAAGTGAAGTGCCCAGCTTCACCCACAACTGTGACTATATAAGGTATAAGAAACTGGAAAGTTATATCTGCCTGTGATAATCCAATCACATAACTTTCCTACAATATATCCTATGAACCTTTATCGATATCTCATATCGTATAGATCATCTCATGATCATGGTCAATTACCCATAATGAATACACAATAGATTAAGAAGAAGTCTTATTTAATCAAATTAATAAGAATCTAACAATCTAAATGACTTTTCTGGGCATCATGTCTAACATTGTTACCGCCTACCGGTACCTATTAGGTAAATAATTTGAAATTTGAAAATAAAATTTGAATGGATAATCAATAGAGGGGACATCCTTCTTTCATTTGGAGCACACCATAAAAGAATGGGATTGATTAAACTGTCAAGCATTATGGGGTTGTTATTCTCCTATTACATTGATTTCTAATCAAGGGAGACCAAACCTTTTAGTTTATGCTCTGGTCTCTACTGCCTTAAATATAATTGTATTTTCATACAGGAACAATCACCTCCAGTGATTTTGATAACACAAAAACAAACATATCATTTCATATGGGAACTTCATCTCCTCTTTCTCTCATGCAACCACATTCAAAGTGAAATTTGTTGATTATTTTAGAGACTAAAGAAGTGCATTGTTGAATTGGAAGGGTTGCGATGTTAGTCGAAACTAAATACCCTTAACTCCCCAAAATCCCTTTGAAATTCGGGGCTCATTCAAAGAAAAAATCTTGAATATCTCCACTTTATTGCCTACATCCTGAATTTCCTCTATAGTTTCACCATAGATACCTCATATCTCTGCAAAACTCTTCCAAATACATCAAAATTTCTAAAATTCCCACAAAACTCCCCAAAACAAAACTATTCTTTAAATATAAACAATAAAATTGCTAAGAAACTTATAATCAAACACAAACCATATACAGAAAATGTTGATTTTTGAATTAAAATTTTTTTTAATTAATAAAAACTGGATCATTAGAATTCGGGGTTTTGATTTTAATCATGAACTAAAACCCCCCATTAATTTAATCTTTGTTTAGGTTGGGTGTTTAAGCTCTTAAAAGAGAGAAAACACACTTTTAGTGCATTTCCCTTAGTTCTTTATTCCCACATTGGAAAAGTAGAGAAAATCTAAAGAGTTTAATTACCCTCTTGTTTGCTTAGTTGTCAACAACTAAGCATGTGATGGAGACTTTGACCCACCAATTCCTTTAGACAATATCTTGGGTGCACGAGCTGTGCTCGCAGCGAGCGCATACACAAGGGCTCGGATGCGATGCGGTGCGGGAATAGGACTTTGGGCGCTATGAGGCACACTTTGCACTTCGCATCGTCGCTTGGGTCGCTATTTCTTTTGAGTAAATCAGGACCGTTGATTTAATCTCAACCGTAGATCTAGGTCGACCTTGATCGGATGATCAGAGTGGTTGATCAGAGCCGTCTGATCAAGTCTAAGGCTTGGACTGATCTGGGCCATCCAATCATGAGTGCGATCTAAGAACTCTGTTGGGTGTCAGGTGGATCAGTGTAGAACCCCGAGTTTTCATAAGTAGTGAATAGTGCTCAAGTGTGGTTTTGTACACAAATGGGCCTTATGTTAATATACATGTTTGGATTTATGGTCTGCATGTTTTAATAGGTATACATATCCTTAAGGAGTGTGTTTAAAGCATAAAAGGTGTTGGAAATGAGATTGGAGAAGATCCAAGTAGTGAAAATAGGTTTTTGCGGCAAAACAGGGGTCACCAATCGCTCGGTGATAACCTCCGATCGATCGATCGTCTACCGATCGCTCGGTAGCTATCGACTGGTTAACTAATTTGTATGGGAAAAAATTTCAAAGAGGGTGTTTTCAACTGATCGCTCGGTTGAAACCACCGATCGCTCAGTCAGCAACCGATCGCTCGGTCTGTACCACCGATCGATCGGTCATACGCAGATTTTCTTCATTAAGGGTTTTTAAGTCTTTAGCCACTACCCTTTGCCTAAATAAAGGCTGGGTTCGTGCCTTAGGGTTTCATAAACCCTTTGTGCATTGTTTTGAGAGAGATTTGAGAGGAGAAGAAGGAGTGAAGCTAGGTGTTGCTCAAGCTTGAAGGGAGATCAAGATCCTTCCTTCCTTTTGGTGTTTCTCAACAACGAACTCAAGGTTCTCACTTGTTCCAAGCTTTTGGAATCAAAATCACTGATTTCATCAAGGTAGATACACTCTACTCCCAATCTAGTGATACTACTAGTTACCATATGTTGTTCTTCTTATTCTATACTATAAGCTTTGATTTGTTATGGTGTGAAAGGTTATTTTTATACTTGGATGTAAGCTATCACTATTATGCGCTCTATGTGTTTGTGTAAATGCCTCTAGGGTTTTTGGGTGTTAAAACATGTTATCTTTCTCATATGCTCATATGTTCGCATGTCTCGCATGAACTAAGGTTTTTTCCATGAATTTCTCAAAGTACGAAAAGGGTTTTGAATAAGTGACTTATATGAATGATTCTATATAAGCAACTCTATGATATCTCTAAGATCGGTTCACAAGCTCAAAAGGATCATGCTACACTCACAAGAACTCTATGATAATGTCTAAGATCGTCTCACAAGCTCAAAAGGATCATAAATGAAATTGCTCTAAGATCTCTATGGTATTTGCTCTATGGTATTGCTCTATGTCTCTACAGATCATAAACGACTCTAAGGAACTCCATGAACTCTAAGAACTCACAAGGCTATGATTATCGCTTGACTCACACGGTTTTGGTTTCGGATTTCATCATATGTGTTATTTTATGGTTTCCACGCTTTGACATGTTTTAAGGATTTCATTCTCCATGATTCGCATGCTCTATGCTATTATTGCTTTATTGTTAGTAGTTGTATACGTTGAGTATTCCACGCTCAGCCAATATTTGTTATCATCAGTAGGTTCTCGGGTTCCATTCGACTTATGTGGTACGGAGTCTTGGGTAGGGAAAGAGTACTTTGACTCGGAGCCTTCCATGGATCACTATCAGGATGATGGCTCATTAAATAGGCGTCATGATTTTGACTTTTGTTGATCGACTTAGAAAGATACAGTGTTTGTTAAGTGAGAGTGGGACTTATCCACTCCACCATTTTGGATTCTTATACATGAGTATATTTTGTTGGTTCACACTTGGATCGAGTAATATGAGTATTTAGTTCTGTATTTTGGCTCCCGCTATGTTAGTTATTTTTTTCTTCCACTATGCATTGTAAATCATTTCCGCTATGATTGTTGTGTACTCTGACAGGTTTCTATGAGTGCCTTATGTATCATATTGGAGGTATGGTACGACGGTCACGAGTCAAAGTATCCCTAACTCCTAGGGGGTATTTTGGGTCACGACAATCAGACCATGATTGCCTTGGGTCAATGGGTGCAGGCCCATGATGGGCTGCTCTGACCAAGGCCTGACCCAGCGTGCCATGTGGCCTGCCTGGTGCAGGAGGGCCTAGCCAAATGGCTGAGCCCATGCGCATGCAAGGGGACCCTGGTCCTCTATAAAGAGAGGGGCTTGGGGAGGGTCTGAGTGTTGTTGGAACTCAGACCAGAGCCTGATTCGTGGAGTATAGCCTGATCCATGAGCCCAGACCACGGAGCCAAGAGACCAGTGAGCCTGACCCGTAGACCCAAACCAAAGTAGATGCACCCTGGTCCAGTCTACTCTGAGCAAGCCATGGTCCATTAAGATGACTCCGTACCAGGGACCTCTTAGGAGGACCCTAACCTGGGGCTCTCCATTAATGGTGGACCTTGAGCTCGATGGAGAAGATGGTGACCCTGACCAATTATCTAGAGGCCCAGAACCCAGACCAGACCCAGCAGGCTATCTGGATCGATCCAGATCCATGGATACCAGGAAATGGACAGCTTTATCCAGCCCCTGATGAGGTTGCAGAATGCCTTCGGGCTTCTCAAACGTCCCTACTGTTCAGTTGCCCGATCTGGGATTCCAGATCGAGTAGAACAGTGGATCTGTCCTATATGGGTAGAACCATCTTGGTGACCATCTGATTTCGGGTGATCCTACCATATCCACATGATGGTCCCAATCAAGGGTATCTGGTGGAATGGATTAATCTGGACAAGCCTGTTCTTGTACCCGAACTGATAAAATCAGATTAAGTATAATCTTGTCACCAAAAAGACTCGGATTAAGTTAAAATGAATTAACTTCAAACTGTAACCAAATGGGACTTAAGGTAGAATTGATTCTTGCCAATCCAGAACAGATTCTGTGCAGATTTGATTTTGGACAGAACCAGAATCTGTAACCAAGCAGAATAGGTGCATGCCTATTCTGGAATAGGTTAAACCAGGTTTAGACCAAACCAGAGTGGACCTAACCCTGTAACCAAATAGACCCTTAAACCCTAAGGAGTAAAGTGGTAATTTTGGATATTGTCTAATTAATTAGATTATCTCTTACTGTAAATCTGATGGGACTTTAGGACATTTGGATTAATGGCAAACCCACCAGAATTAAATGAATATATATATATATATATATATATTTAATTTTAAAGGGCATCCTAAAGGAAGATCAGTACTCCATCTTCTACCTAGTAGTGCAAACTCGTTGGGAAGACCGGAGAGAATTCAAGCTGAGTTGTATCCCGGAGATAGAGCTGCCATATCCCTTGCACATGGGAGGCTTCGACTATCTTCAAGAAAGACTCACTTATAGCGCCTCTCAGCGAAGCGATTCTCTACCTTAATTAATTAAATAATTAATTGTTTATTTAACAGCATTATTATTTGTCTGTATTTGCTAAGTGGCTATATGTATAGGAATTTAGCCTAATTGATCCAATAATTTTAAGATATAGTCTATCTCCATGGCTGCTTTGCAAATGCGTGAACTGAACCAAGCGGAGCCGATGCCCCGATTTGATTGAAAGAACTTCCACCGCTGGGAGTAGAGGAATGTCCAAAAATTTTTCTTAAAGCAATCAAAGGTTGAGTATGTCCTCAGGGAGGAGTGTCCGAAAATTCTAGAAGGTCCCGAAGTATCTGAATTGGACGTAGATTATGCAAACTGTCAAGTACAAAGGTGGATTGATGATGATGATACAGCCCGGAATCACATCTTCAACTCACTGTCGGACCAGCTGTATGAATAACACTCAAAGAAGACCAAGCAAGACAGGGACTTGTGGGAGGTGTTGAGGCTAGTCTACCTAGCAGAGGAGTCTAAAACAAAGAAATTTCATGTTGCAAACTACTTGGAATTTAAGATTGTGGATGGCAAGACCACCAAGGAACAAATTCAAGAGCTACAGAAGATAACGGATGCGGTTACCTCGGCTGGAATGGTTCTGGATGAAACCTTCCATGTCAACGCTATAATTGTCAAGCTCCCTTCATCCTGAAAAGAGTATCGCTCAAAGTTGATGCATAAGAAGGAAGACTGGAATCTTGAAACCCTGTTGCACCATGTCAGGGTAGAAGAAGAGAGCAGGAAGTAGGACAAGAAGGAGGAGCCGACTGCTAAGGCTCATATGGTTGATTCACATCAATCGAAGAAGTTTCAGCCAAGAAAGAAAGAGTTTAAGAAGACAGGGAAGTTTGAGAAGAGGAAGGGTCAGTGCAACAATAACAACAACAGCAACAACAGTAGTAACAACAATAACACCGGTAATTTCAAGAAGGATGTGGAGTGTTACTCTTGTGGTAAGATGGGGCACTATGACAAGAATTGCAAGATTAATAAGAGTGGGAATTTTTAGAAGAAGAGGAAGTTTGTAAAGAATGAAGAGAAGAAAAACAATGTCAACATGGTCACAGTCGTGACTGAGTCCAATCTGATTGGTGAAAAGGTTGAGTGGTGGATTGATACTGGAGCCACCCATCACATCTGCAATGACAAGAACATGTTCGATTCCTATGAACTAGTGGGGGAAGGAATGAACATGTTCATGGGCAACTCTTCATCTTCGAAGGTCACAGGAAAGGGAGTAGTGAAGCTGAAATTTACCTCCAGGAATACTATTGAACTGAAAGACGTTCTGCATGTACCTGATATCCGAAAGAACCTTGTCTCGGCAGCATTGATCGGCAAGCTCGGATACAAGCTAGTTTTTGAGTCCGACAAGGTTGTTGTAACTAGAAATTGAATATTTATCAGGAAGGGATATCTTGTAGCGAGAATGTTCAAATTCAACATTATGAATAAAACTCCAATTATTTCTGCTTATATCACTGAGTCCTTTGGTCTATGGCATGGTAGGCTAGGTTATATTAATTTCAAGAAAATAAAATCTATGACCAATCAATGACTAATAGCTAACGCATCCAATGATAAGCATGAAAAATGTATTGCCTGCAGCAAGTGTAAAATTATGAGACCTCCATTCAAGGGTGTAGAGAAAGAATCGAAGCTACTCGAGCTTATTCACAGTGATATATGTGAAATGACTGATGTACAATCAAGAGGAGGGAAAAGATATTTTATCACCTTCATCTACGATGCCTTTTGATACACGCATGTTTTCCTCATCCGAACTAAAGACAAAGCATTTGAGAAATTCAAGGTTTTCAAGTCAGAAGTTGAGAATTTTCAGGAAGCTAGAATTAAGATACTTAGAACTGACAGAGGTGGTGAATATCTTGATTCAGAGTTCGTTAAGTTTTGTGAAGATAATGGGATCCATCACAAGACAACTGCACCGTACACACCACAGCAAAATGGCATTACAGAAAAAAAAAAAATAGAACAGAACTCTAACAGAATTGGTTAATATCATGCTAACCAGCTTTGGTGCTCCAACCAATCTTTGGGGTGAAGCACTTCTATCAGCCTGTCACATTCTCAACAGAGTTCCTCAACGAAAAGCAGAATCAATTCCATATGAATTGTGGAAGGGAGGAAAACCCAATTTACAGTACCTTAAGGTTTGGGGTTGTCTAGCCCAAGTAAGATTGCCTAACTTGAATAACCCCAAGGTAGGAACCAGAGGTACTGACTGCGTCTTCATTGACTACTCAATGTCAAGTAAAGTGTATAGATTTCTAAATCTGGAAACTCCAGCACCACACTCGGTTATGGAAGCTATTGGTGCTGACTTCTTTGAAACTGTGTTCTCATATAAGAGAAGTCAAGAAGTAGTGGGGGACCAACCGGAATCCAGTTTCAAGAGGAAAGAGCCTGAAGACCCAGTTCCTTCTGAACCAAGAAGAAGTACTCGACCAAGAATTCCAAAGGATTTTGGCCCTGAGTATATTTGTTTGATCGAGAAGGATCCAACAAGCTACATTGAAGCAATGATGTCTAAAGATGCAGATCTTTGGAAAGAGGCAATGGATGATGAGATGCACTCTATCAACTCTAACAACACTTAGATCTTGGTGGACCTACCTCCTGAAAATAAGACAGTAGGGTGCAAGTGGATCTTCAAGAAGAAATTGAAACATGATGGATACATAGAAAAGTTCAAGGCTAGACTGGTTGCGAAGGGCTTCAGACAGCAAATGGGTTTTGATTACTTTGACACCTATGCCCCTGTGGCTAGGTTGACCACCATCAGGATGTTGATTGCGTTGGCCTCAATCAAGGATTTGATCATTCAACAGATGGACGTCAAAACTGCATTCCTGAATGGTAATCTTGAAGAAGAAATATACATGGATCGGCCTAAAGGATATGTTCTACCAAAGAATAAGAATAAAGTCTGCAAACTTCTGAAATCATTATATGGATTGAAGCAAGCTTCAAAATAGTGGCATGATAAATTCAGAAGTGTCCTTCTAGTTGATGGGTATCTAGTCAACAGTGATGATATCTGTGTATATAGCAAATTCAGAGACAACTCTAGGATGATAATTTGCTTATATATTGACGACATGCTTATATTCAGAACAGATGATCAAAGTGTTGCTAACACAAAGGAGTTCCTATCGTCTAACTTTGATATGAAAGATATGGGTGAATCAGACGTTATACTTGGAATCAAGATTATTAGGAGTAACGAAGGAATTGCGCTTTCTCAGTCAAGCTACATTGAGAAGATTCTCAGGAGGTTCGATCAGTTTGGTTGTACTCCAGCTCATACACCAGTTGATTCAAGTATTAAACTAATAAAGAATAAAGGTAGAGGTATTTCTCAACTGAAGTACTCGTAGATAATCGGCAGTCTAATGTATGTAATGCATTGCACGAGGCCGGATATAGCTGAAGTTGTAGGGATGTTATGCAGATATACCAGTAACCCTGGTCGATTGCACTGGGTAGCATTGATCAGATTTCTGAGGTACCTGAAGGGTACATTGTTCTATGCTTTGCACTACGAAAGATCACCCGCCGTGCTTAAAGGATTTAGTGACATGACATGGAATTCATGCCCAGATGAATCAAAGTCGGTCACTGCATAGATCTTCTCAATAAGAGGAGGAGCCATCTCCTGGAAGTCCAAGAAGCAGACTTGCATAACTCATTCCACCATGAAATCTGAGTTTATTGCACTATCATCAGCTGGAGAAGAAGCTTAATGGCTCAAGAGTATTCTGGTTGATGTGCCAATCTGGGAGACACCAATGCCAGCAGTCACAATCTATTGTGATAACCAGGCGGCTATACTCAAAGCCTACAGTGAGAACTACAATGGCAAGTCCAGACAGATCCACCTGAAGCACAACCATGCTAGGGGTCTGATTGCTAATTGGAAAATTGCAATCCAGTATATGAAGTCCAAAGAGAACTTGGCTAACCCCTTGTCCAAGGGCCTTGGCACGGACCTTGTGATGAAGACATCACAAGAGGAATAAAACTGAAATCAATTGAGCAGTTGAACTAGGTGGAAACCCAACCTGATGAGTCTCTCAAGTTCAATGAGAATAACATACCTTGTAAGAAATTGCAAATGCACTATAAATGAAATGTCATTCCAAGTTGTGTCCCTTCCTAAGGATGATGTCAATAGTACAGTCTATAAACAGTAGATCTATAGATAATTCTGCGATAAGGTTGAGAATTTAAATGGATTATCTTAATGAGTAACTATAGCCATGTAATAGGCTGGAGTGTTGCAGAAGCACTCTTGATGGACTCACCTCTCTGAGTGTCGAATGCTCGTCACCTTCTATAAGATTCTGGCTAAATATCTAGAGCTCTCAGTAAGACCGGGGTAAGGCATGGACGTTAAAGTGCTAAGCTGAATGAGTACACATATTTTCTGAAATGAATGTGTGTGTGACAAATCCGATTAGTCAATACGAGTTCTGCAGTTCAAGGCATAGTCCACTGGGTTCTCTGGCCTTTCTTGATTTGTTTGCACTAAGTGTAGGTTCAAGTCGAAAGACACCTACATCAATGCACAGGATATTCTTGGATACCCGAATTTGTTTTACATAATTCTTAATTACTTTACTAATTTTAAATCAAGTGGGGGATTGTTGATTTTTGATTTAAAATTGTTTTAAATTAATAAAAACCGGATCATTAGGATCTGGGGTTTTGATTTTAATCATGGACTAAAACCCCCCATTAATTTAATCTTTGTTTAGGTTGGGTGTTTAATCTCTTAAAAGAGAGAAAATACACTTTTAGTGTATTTCCCTTAGTTCTTTAGTCCCACATCGAAAAAGTAGAGAAAATCTAAAAAGTTTAATTATCTCCTTGTTTGCTTAGTTGTCAACAACTAAGCATGTGGTGGAGACTTTGACCCACCAACTCCTTTAGACAATATCTTGGGTGCACAAGCTGCGCTCGCACGCGCACGGGCATGGCTCGGGATAGGGATCAGGCTCGGGTACGGTGCGAGAATAGGGCTTTTGGCGCTATGAGGTGCACTTTGCACTTCGCAAGTGCGCAACGTCGCGAGTCGCTTGGGTCACTATTTCTTTTAAGTAAATCAAGACCGTTGATCTAATGTCAACAGTCTTTTAAGTAAATCAAGACCCTGATTGGATGATCAGAATGGTTGATCAGAGCAGTTTGATCAAGTCTCAAGCACGGACTGATTTGGGCCGTCGGATCGTGAGTGCAATCTGAGAACCCTGTTGGGTGTCAGGTGGATCAGACCATGTTTACCTTGGGTCAGTGGGTGTAGGCCCATGATGGGCTGCTCTGACCAAGGCCTGACCCAGCGTGCCATGTGGCCTGCCTGGTGCAGGAGGGCCTAGCCAGATGGCTGAGGCCATGCGCATGTAAAGGGACCCTGGTCCTCTATAAATAGAGGGGCTTGGGGAGGGTCTGAGTGTTGTTGGAACTCATACCAGAGCCTGATTCGTGAGCCCAGACCACAGAGCCAAGAGACTAGAGAGCCTAACCCGTGGACCTAGACCAGAGTAGGTGCACCCTGGTCCAATCTACTCCAAGCAAGCCATGGTCCATCAGAATGACTCCGTACCAGGGACCTCTTAGGAGGACCATAACCTGGAGCTCTCCATTAATGGTGGACCTTGAGCTCGATGGAGAAGATGGTGACCCTGACCCATTATCCAGAGGCCCAGAACCTAGACCAGACCCAACAGGCTATCTGGATCGATCCAGATCCATGGATACCAGGAAATGGACAGCTTTCTCCAGCTCCTGATGAGGTTACAGAATGCCTTCGGGCTTCTCAACCGTCCCTACTATTCGGTTGCCCGATCTGGGATTCCAGATCGAGTAGAACAGTGGATCTGTCCTACATGGGTAGAACCATCTTGGTGACCATCCGATTTCGGGTGATCCTACCATATCCACATAATGGACCCAATCAGGGGTATCTTGTGGAATGGATTAATCTGAACAAGCCTGTTCTTGTACCCGAACTGATAAAATCAGATTTATTAGACATATATGCCCACGAAAGCCATTCCGGAATTGTATTTATCTATTTAATCAATAAATGCATATTTTACATTCACACATTGTCTTCTACATTAGGTAATATATCGAAAGTATCTCATTGGATGAGACTACTTTATCCCTTAGGTAACATTGTAGGGAAACCATCCAATTAGTTGATAACTGATTGCTAAAGAGATATGGTTTTTCCGGTTCCTTATAAACCCAAAATTATTCTAAGTTAATCAAGATACATCTGGACAATGTATTCTTAATAACTTATACATTGTTAGTTCCATATGATGGAGTGATGAATCTCAATCACTGAGAGAATGGTCTCTTGACTAAGATGTGGATATAACTAAGAAGTACTTATATTGCAACTGGATCGCTCAGTGGATACCCTTAGAAATATATTGTCTTTATATTTAGGATAGTCCATTTGACAGATTGTCCTTAACCTGAGAGGTCGACATCTTCTCTAGTATTTGCCTATGTAGCTTTGATGTAGCTAATCGTCAATGTCCAACACACCGGACTAAATACGGGCTCATTGGGTTATGTACGCTATATTAGAAGAAGTATGTGTACGCTCAACAAGGATTCCACTACTCTTAACAAAGTAAATAATATTGAGTTAATACTTGTCAAAACCGGACTTGAAAAACCCAGCACTGGTATTTATCGATGAAATGGTTTTATCGATGAGTTTATTTTCTATATAAAAGAAATGTAATTATTATTATTTCTTTTAAAGAATTTCTAAAATGTTTCGAAAGTCCAAGTTTGACTAAAAGTATCAAAGAGAATGGGTTCTCAATATAAGCCAGGGATTAAAGACAATATTAGATATTGTCCTGTAAGCTTATAACAATATTAGAAGTGGAGGGACGCATCTGTAAACAAATCTTGAGATAGAAATACCTACAAGTAATTCTCTATTTTTTGGAGGTTAATCACATTGTGTTAATGGGCATTAATTGTGATTGGTGGAAGTTCAGGGATATAGATAAAATTCTATAATCCTAATGGAGTGTAGGAAAGGTGTTTCCTAATAACAATGCTTTAACCAAAAAGCTTGAGTACTTGGTCCCACAACCGGAAATAAGAGATCCCTTTAGATCCCACACACAAGGACTTTCTTAAAGTATTTAATTTAATTAAATAATTAAATTAATTAATTTCTCTAAGTAATCACTATATGGTATAGTGAAGCTCTAAAAGGTGGAATCACATTAGATTTGAAAAACCAAATGGGTAGGACCCATTGGAGAATATGATGCAAGATCAAAGGAATTGACCAAAAGGGTTTAGAACCCATAGGGAGCGTGTGGAGTGGGGCCCACCTAGGGTGGGACGTCCACTTCATGGAGGAAATAATAATTTTTATTATTTATTTAATTAGTATCTAATAACTAATATCTTTATTGGATAAGGTCAGTTAGAGTTAGTTACTAATTAAAGATTCCTTGTTGGACAAGGATTCTATTAGTTTCTTGCTAATCAAGGAATCCTAATTGGAATAGGATAATGATAAGATTAGTTGGACACTAATAGATAAGATTAGTTTCTATTTTGATTAATCCTAATTAATTAAAGGATAAATCAAAAAGGAAACAATTTGAAGAATCCTTATTAGATAAGAATTAGGAGACTTTGGTTGCAAGCAACCAAGTAACTCCTATTTAAAGAGGTGGACGTCCAAGCATTGAGGGACAATTTAATTTTCTAGAAATTTCTCTCCCCTCTCCTCATTATCTCACGCGCTCTCCATCCCTCCCTTTGACTTGTACGGTCAGCCCCCTTGCACCCCTTTTCTTGTTCTCTTGAGTTCTAGCTTTTGAATATTAAGAAGAAGATCAAGAACCTTTCTTGAAAATAAAGATTGGATCTTTATTTCAAGATCCTAGAGCTGAAAATTTGGAAGGGCTATTAGCTTTCATTAGAGAAAGCTTTAAAAAAAAAAAAAGGTCCATGTGGATTGCGAAGGAGACTTGGCACTTGTGAAGTTTTGGCGGTATCGCTTTTATCGTGGATTTGATTTAACAATTTCAAAGTCGCAAAGGTGATTGTGATTTTAACTCTCATTGAATAAAATTAATTAGAATCTTAGTCAGATCTTGGGATTCGATGTATGCCCCCCAAGAACTGTTTTTCTAAAATTAAAAAGGGGCATACTTTCAAGATTAAGTATAATCTTGTCACCAAACAGACTCGGATTAAGTTAAAATGAATTAACTTAAAACTGTAACCAAACGGGACTTAAGGCAGAATTGATTCTAGCCAATCCAGAACAGATTCTGTGCAGATTTGATTCTGGACAGAACCACAATCTGTAACCAAACAGAATAGGTGCATGCCTATTCTGGAATAGGTTAAACCAGGTTTAGACCAAACTAGAGTGGACCTAACCCTATAACCAAGCATACCCTTAAACCCTGAGGGGTAAAATGGTAATTTTATATATTGTCTAATTAATTAGATTATCTCTTACTGTAAATCCGATTGGACTTTAGGACATTTGGATTAATAGCAAACTCAAATTAAATGAATATATGTATATATTTAATTTTAAAGGGTATCCTAAAGGAAGATCAGTACTCTATCTTCTACCAAGTAGTGCAAACTCGTTGGACAGACCAGAGAGAATCCGAACTGAGTTATATCCCAGAGATAGAGCTGCCATATCCATTGCACATGTGAGGCTTCGACTATCTTCAAGAAAAACTCCATGAGAGATTTAATATTTTTCAAAGATTTTTTTTTTTTTGCATAATATAGAAAGTGCTAGTTGTGATTATCAAATGAATTAAGAAGACAAAACAGTATTCTTAATATATGGAAGGAATCATCACTCTAATTTGGAGTCTTATCTGTGGCCACAACAGTAAATGAAGCTAAGCAGCACACAATCTAGCTAGCAAACCTTAAACCCCAATGGATCCCTCTTCACTATCGCTTCCTTCCTCGACCTTCGACGCTACCACCGAGAAGTACTACATCCATCACCATAGACAAATAGATCCTCGCGGATGGAGACGGTAGGTGTTTAAACCATTTTCATCGCCTGAGAGTATGAAATAATTGAGAGGAAGTCTAACACGACTCTGTATAAATAGACGTGGTGACATCTTAACTGTCGCAACCGGGGTTGTTTTTAAATGGCTATCAAAGAGAGGAGAGAGAGTGACGTGATAATTGTAATGCTTAGTCCTTGGCCGCATCTCCACTCTCCACACTCTCTCAAGTCTCAACATTAAAGTTAATATTTATTAAATCTCATTATTTTCAACATACGTTAGTAGTGTAACTCTCCACTATAATAATTATTATCTCCCAAATAACTTAATATTGGAGAGAACCGTTACATATTATTTAGGGGGATGACATGGTGATCTAGAGAGAAGGTTTCGTTGGAGTGAGGAGAGGGGAGAGAGGTAGGTCCCACTTATTTATTATAGTGTGATGATGTGGCCTCACAAATGAATAGTAGGCTTAGGTGGCATCAAGAGAAAGGCATAGGTGGCATCCATAGAAACACTCTAATTGTGTTTTATAGTAGTAGTATAGACTAGTAGAGAGCCCGTGCAATGCATAGGTAATAATTTAAGAATATCTAAAATTAAATAATATTATTATTTAAATATTAAATAAAATAAGAAAATGATACTAGTGGAGAGCCCGTGCGATGCACGGGTAATAATTAATCCTAACTTAATTGTGATTAATGAGTCATTAAACAATATAGTACTAGTGTTGGAGGAGAATTCTCAAGCATTTGTTGTAGAACACCCAAGTCTTGTTATCCAACAATAAAAAGAAAGAAAAAAAATAAGTAATGAGAGAAAAAAATCATCGAAAAGAAAGATTTTTACCTTTTTTCTTTAAATATGGAAAATAGAAAAGAGAGTAAAATTGTCATGTATGTAATGTCTTTACAAAGGAAATACGACTTAGTTGATGATATATTTTCCCACACGGGGAATGCTAGCCCCAGTTTTCTTGAAACTCACTTTCCCTCTAATCATGACATGTATAGTTGCTTTTCCAGCTGCTTTTGCAGCCGGTTAAAACTTCATTGCAATACCTCTTTTGAGATTCCCCTTTCATAGTTTAGAATTTATAAATAAATCCGTCAAATTGTTATATCAAAATAAAATAAATTTTCTCAAATCAAAGAATAGAGACAAAACAAAATAACTCTCTCTCATCTACCACTTTCTTTTTGCTATCTATGAACAAGAATTAGCTGGAAAAGGCCCCTCACAACGTCAGGTATGAAAATAGGTTTAGGGTTGACCTTCCTGACATTTTTATTTCAAAGACTTGAGATCAAGTCAATATTGAGATCAAATCATAGCCAATTGTAATTGGATTTGGACCCACAAGTCACCATGTGTCTTTGTTGACTCTGATTAACCGTGGTTAAAATTTACTAACTCTTAGGGTTTAACAATCTAACCTTAATTTTGGAAAAAAAAATATTAAAAAATATTAACTCTAAAAGTTACAAATTCTTAACTAGAGTTAAAAGTTTTTTTAACGATATTTCTAAAAATCAAAGTTAGATTATTGAATCCTAAGGGTTAGTGAATCTTAACCATGGTTAATAAGGGTTTAACAAGGACAAGTGGTAACTTGTGGGTGCGAATGAACTCTCCCCACACACTACTTGAGTAAATAGATAATCCCTATATATATACACTTTTGTTTTTTTAATTCATTATATGTTAGGCCACAACCCAAGTTAGTGAGTTAGGTTAGAACTAATCGTGAGTCTCCGCGACTCCCCTCGCTCATGATTCGCGAATGAGATCAGATAGACCTTCCTCTTGACCAAAGCCAGGAGGCGTCTATATGTATACACAAGTACAAGTTTTTTACATATATGCTACCAGTAATAATGGGGAGGTGTATTTGAGGAATATTCATGTCATCTGAGTTTTAAATGCACATGGAGAAGCATAAAAAAAGAAAGTTGTTGGAAGATAAATGCTGGGTTCTCTAGCCATTGGGTTGCTGACATTTAATGGATGATAGTTTTACAGATATTTATTGTACCAATGGTCTTCTGAGGTTGATTAAGAGACACTTTAGTGTACCCTTCAACCTCAATAGACCCACCTCTCACACGAGAGAGAGAAGAGGGGGAAATGCACGGTCATTTTTCAATATGCAGTCAAATGTTCGGTTTTTATTGGTTCATATCTATTTTTTAACACTTTTTAATTGTTGTTAACATTCACTCCCTCCTATAATCAAGCAATCAGTAGTAGTGTATCCCCAGTAATAGTGTATCCCCTGCTTTAGGGGGAGATACCGGGTTCTATTCCAGAAAAGGTAGGAGTTTGTATATACTCTCCACCTACCTGCTAACTGAAAAGAAATTAACACCTAACCGGCATTGCGGCCAAAAAGTATATCTCAAACCAAAAGAAAAAAAAATAGTTAAAGAAGTGTTAAAAGATACACGTGGACATGATATTTGACTACAGAGTCAAATGAGTGGTGGGCTAACCACTGCCCAATTGATTTAAAGAAACTGTAGCTTGTAAAGAAGGTGGTTGGCTTGTGATTGAGGACATATCCTTTGCTGCATCATCACGATATCCTCAAAAGGATCCTGATCCGGAAGGCCTCAAATTTCTCTACAGATAGACCTACTTATATATTATATTATTCCACCAAAAAAATATATATAATTATAAGTTCATAACCAATGTGGTTGACTAAAAAACGGAGGTATCTCCAGTTGGCGACCAGACGTCCAAAGATTGATGTACCAGCAACAACATCATAGGGTTATCTATGAAAAAACAATTGGTTTTAGCATATGCTCTTGCCGGATTCATTAATGCCTAAGCTACATATCAATGTCATTTGGTCTGGAAAAATATCATTTCCCGACCAAAAAACATTTCAACACATGTTTAAGTGACCCCACTCCAATGAAACCTAATTTTCATTTCCCATAATTCCAGGAGATTAACGGTCCCCCTTAGGAAAATTAAGTGATAATTGGGCAACTACATATTTGTGCTTGAGCTTCTACCAAACAAGCTAAAAGCTTCTTAACTAGAGTTAAAATGACTTATGTCTCATAATGCAAAAAAGTCACAGACGATCTCTCTAGCTTCTCCCGGAGATGATCCCGTGTGTTTTATGTGATGGCATGGTAGATTTTGACCATTGAGAAATGCTAATCCTGTCTTTGACTTTCAATCTCTCACGGTAGTAGTAACAAGTGATGCTATCTTATCCATCAATTCCTTCTTTGAAATTTTTATTTTGTTAAACCTATTAAAGGGATAGCATTGCCACATGTGTAATTGCACCAACAATGATAGTTTAAATTTTTTTGAATTCTGCAACTTTGCCTAGCACTCCTCTTTTACATTTGGTAGAATTTCTCCAACCCAATTAATCACTTTTACATAGGACAGAGCTGATTAGGAGTTAGGACGGCCCTTTACCCCCTCTTCCTTTTTTAGGCAACAGATTTCTTCAGGCAAATGTCCGAGTATTACACTTGGGCATAACTTTTTCAGCCCACATGTGACGAGAAATTGGAAGATATAAAATCATAGGAGAGATTGAACTGCCTTTGATGTTTTGATTACTCCTCCAATTTCTCGTTACATGTCAATTGAAGAGACTATGCCCGACATATTCGGGCATCTGTCAAATGAAATCTATTGCCCTTTTTTTATATTAAAAATTAGATTTTCCACTAAAAGATAATCTAACCCTTGACTACAGATGGGGCATTTTTGCCATTTAACCTCATCCCAACCCTGACTAGTCATTTCACCCAAATCACTTTATTTGGTTAATAAAACTATAACTTCCATTGAAAGTAAGACTTTAGTTTAATCAATTCAGCGTTGAAAGTGTCACGCGCAAGCACGTACTAGGAAAATTGGAATCACGCGCACAAAGTGTCCATATTTTCTTACACGCTTGCTAGGAGCAGGAAAAGAGGTGGGACGCTGATCCCCAGACGCACGCATTCCTTGACAGCGAAGGAAGAGAAAGTCGTCAAAATCTTCTTAGCTTTACGTTTTTATTATTATAATATAATAATATTAAATTATTATTAATTTTGGATGTTATTATTATGGGTGATGTTTCAACATTTCCGGCGCGTGTGTCAGAGTTCCACGCGGAACTTCAAATATTGCAATCCCGTTAAAATTGCTGGAATATTTGATGCTCTCGCGGCCTCGCCTTCTCTTACCCCTCCTGATTTTTTTAATATATATATTAAGTTTTTTATTTTTAATAAGATTAATACTAAGCGGAAAAAATGACCACTCGCACTTATCTCGAGTGGACTCAGGTTGCTTTTATCCGCGGGATTGGGACCATAATTCATTTTCAATTGTAGTTAAGATTTATTAAATCCTTAGAGTTAAACTGTAGTTAATATTAAGATTTACTAAATCCTTAAGAGTTAAACAATCTAACAATGATTTTAAAATGTATCAATTGAGAGTTAAAATTTCTTAATCAGAACTAAAAGGACAATTAAGGGAGCTTTGTGAGTGGGATTAAACTTTCGTTGTGTCAAAGAATGATTACATACACACCCCCACGGCTTGCTCCAATGGTAGGGATCTATTCCCACCTGATGACAACTTGCAAAAGCTCTACTCCCTACTGTTAACCACTAACTAGTGTCACTAATCATATGTAAATGATAATTTTTTTTAAAAAAATACATGGGTGCTACCCATGCACATAAATGAATGTGTGACACTACACTCCTCTATCCTAAATGATTTTCTTGAGCTCGGTTAAATGCTAAACCCACTTAAGCCATGCACACTTGTAGATATTGTGTAATGCTTCTAATTTTCGGAATAACCATTCAATTATGTGGTGGTGGCCTAGTGTTAAAATGAGATTTTCTAAAGTGAAATTTAACTTCTTTTTTTATTTTCTATATCAAAGTGAAATTTAACTTTAAAAATAGGGTTTATTGACTTATTTTACGTATAAGGTAGTGTTTGAAAATTATGATCTAATATAATATGAATTAATTAACTTAGTATGGAGAAATAAAATTTGTTTATTTTAGTAGGAAAAATTTCTTATTTCTTAGTAGCATGTTTAGTAAAAGACACAAATAATCATTAATCTGATTAATATTAACAGTCTTTTATTTATTTTTAAATAGTCTATATGTATTACTACAAATATGTCATGTTATGCATTCATATTGCATAAATTCTTTTGAGGGATATGATTTATCTTACTTCATGGTCACAGTAACAAGTATGATAAAAACAAACATAATTAAATTTCATTTTTTGTCCTGGACTTAGCTGGCTTAGCAAATGTTTGATATAGGGTAGATTATCTTCAACCTTGTTCTTCCTTCGTATCATGTTCTTCTATATTTTAAATGGATGTTCAAACAAATCATATTTGAGGATAATTTAAATTTTTTTTTTTGTAAAGTTGCATCTTTATTGTATTGTATAAAACTCACACCCCTTGCACTTGTAACTACTATTTCGAGGTTAGAAAAATTTTGTAGTAATTAGTGTATGTAGATTTGCAATGTAATGAGAAGATTTGAAATACACAAACTCACTCTCATGTGCTAAATATAGAGTATCATATTTGCATTACAATGAAAAGATATGATATTATTTCAAAGAACATAGAATAGTAAACAAATTTTTTTAAAAAAAATCTTTGATGCACAAATTATTGTCAATGGAACTACAATTACACAGAAAAAAATCTAGAAACTTGTCTAAATCATAAATCAATGAAGAACAAAGAATAGTAATTCACAAAATTTACATAAATTGCAAAAAAAGAAAATAGGCTTAATATGCTTACCACAAATTATGGAAATAGAAAAACAAACCAATAGTTCAATTTGCACTACTAAAAAAATATTCTTGCTTATCCCCAAAGATTCTCCCATATCTACACACAACAATACAAAATTATCATTCACAAAAATTGTTAACCTCCTTGGTCATTCACGAAAATTACAAATTATTATTCACAAAAATTACAGAAATTATATTAAAAAAGAACAAGCAATATGTAAAAATGTAAAGGGTTTCTAAAGTCTCCTTCAGCGGCGACGAGAGCTTCAAATAGTAGAAATTATTATTTTTCCCTAAAGGAGAATAAATAATGAGGAGTAGAGAATGTCTCATGAGAGTGGTAGGTATAATGAGAATTATAGGTTTAATTTAAAGACAATATTGTCTTAAAATGTCAAAAAAATTTATGAAAATGCACTAAGCGCTTTAGCAAAAATAGTCCTAATAGAAAACTAAGGTATCATTTACTTATTACTTTAAAGGTAAATCTCTAATTTTAAAGTATATTTCTACCTTACTTTGACGTTACCAAATGTCCTAATTCTAAAAATGAGCTTTAATCTTAGAATAAGATCTAATTATTAGAGTTTCCAAATGCTACCTAAGAGATTTTGTTAATAAGATCATTTGTTAACATACATGTAAAAGTCTATAAAATTTGAATTTAAAGAAATAATATTTATTTCTAATAGCATTTCAAAATTTATTTTTCAATAGGTCTTATTTTGTTAATGAGACAGACTTTTGTCTATCAATTTACATCAATTTTAAAATACCTTTGTCGTTAAAATTATTACAAAATATTATAAATGTCTCCTATAATATGACTATCGACAGTGTTGTCAATCTTCTTCAAAACACTTTCACTCTCTTCAAAAGACATCGAAGAAGCCAGTAGTTCCTCATACCTCCCACAACACTCGCCCCCCACGACATTGTCAATATATAATATTCTTCTTCTTCTTCTTCTTCTATCTCTCTCTCTCTCTCTTTTTATTTAAAGGATCAGTCATTATTTTTCTCTAAAAGATTGAGATCGTTTAGGATTTCTATTCAATGGTTTAGGGTTTCTATTCAATAGGTAAGAATTTCTATGAAGATGTTTTATACTATGAATTCAGGGAAAGAGAACTATGGATGTAAGCTTCAGGTTTTAATTTCTTAGGGTTTTAATAATCTTGAAATTGTAAAAACACAATGAAATCTCCATATAATGGTTATTGTTATGATTGCTTTCAAGAAAATGATAATAAGTTGGGTTGAGATGTACATCATACTTCCAATCCAAGTCGCCCTTTTATTGTTCTTAGTCTTCTACGTGCACTCAAATAAACCCAAGTGTTGGATTAACCTCTCAATGTTGTCCTTGTCATCTTCGACCTCATCAACTGTTTGATCATTAACTACAATATTTACTTAAAGTAGGTTCTCATGGGTTGATGGGAATCTAAGTGAATGTGAGGAAAATTCTACAGGATGTTCGTTGTCTTCGAGGGTTAAACTATTGTTGGGTTGGTCGTAGTTGAGATAAATGAGGGAGTTGATGTTAGGAGGTTGAGATTTGTTCTTTGATTTCATGATTTTTGATATGGGTTTTGAAGTACACATTGAATTCTATTTTTGATGCCGGGGTTGATAGCGTTACATCTTACCTCCAAGACCTTGACATGCTAAAGAAAAACATGTTCAATATGTAAATTATTTAAAGAATTTTGATCAACATAAAAAATATAGTCTTATTAAAATGACATTTTGTATAAATGATATGTATTTAGTGTGATAAAATCTACCTCATTTTGTAAGAAATGAGGCTGATTTTTAATCGAAGAAATGTATTGAGACCAACATGTGAACATATTCTTTGTTATTTTGTCATGTTTAAGATATCATTGGTGCAAATTTTGTTTTTGTTGGATAGCATTTATGTTATAATTGTTTTTTCTATACGTTTCAATAATAGACTGAAATGCTATTATAGTAAGCTATGTATTGTATGTTGTAATGTGTATGTAGGAACTAGCAAATTAGAAGAAAAAAAGAGTTGGCACCAACCAATAGAAATAGGGTAACTAGGTCGAACGAAATGAAAAAACAAAATCATCAACTTTGTAATGAACAAGTAAAACTAAGGCAAATACCGGGATCAAATTTAAAAAATTCGGCATGGAAGAAAATGAACGATAAGTTTGCCCAAAAAAAAGCTTCAATTATGAACAAAAGTAGTTCAAAAATAAATGAGACTTGATGAAAAAAATAAATTGCATGGATAAAGTTTAAGAGACAAACATGTATTGGATATAATGAAACTATCAGACAATCATAATTTTCGGACAATCATAATGGAGTCAAAGAGGTGGGACGAAAAATATGATTTTAAACATAAACCTCTAAATTATTATTTGTTGTTGCTTTGCATTAAAATAATTTCACGCGCCCAGAATCAAATACACAATATGCCTTATATTTGTACAGATTCTCAGGCGTAAACCTGGAATATATCCCAATAGTAAATGGAATTCATCAGTTATAAAACTTCATTTCAGATGTACATAACAAACAATACTAAAAGTTTAACATGTAAAAGAAGTATCTCGAGTTCCTTTAAAATTCTCACGACAATCACTCTATCTCAAGTAATAACAAAAAGGAAAATTGTTCTTCTAGCTAACTTAAGCTTCTTTAGAATCCCTAAGTCCTCTAGATATCTACTGAAAAATGTCAACATAGCAAGGGTAAGCACTAAGCCTAGCAAGATAAACACAATTAACACATGCATCAACAAGTTATAATCACATTTACTCGATATGCAATTAACAATAATATGATTAATAGCAGAATTTCTTCATTTTAAATTGTTTAGTCCAAGTCATTGTCCTTAGTAATCACGTGCAACTCATCCAGCAGCCCCTAGCTCACCTCAAAGAGGATGTTTGGGATCGCACATAGTTCACCCAAACTGTTAAATTAGGTAATACGAACTCTTCCAGTTTGGGATCCCATGAAATTCACCCATAACGATTAAAACTGAGGAGTATCTTACTCTAATAGTTAACCATCCTTTGATAACATCCTTCTTACATAGTCCAATCTCAATTTGGGATCGTACAGAGTTCACCCACTTTCTATTTCAGGGACCACCGTTACAGACATGTAGTTTAGTAGTGATCACCAAATTTCCAATTTCAGGGATCACATATAGTTCGCCAAAGAATCCACTTCTGGAGATCACATGTAACTCACTCCAGTCATAGACCACTCCACATGGTCAATGTCATCAATCATTATAATACATGGTAATTAAGTCATTTCTTCCTCACTCTGGCATCTCATACCACCATAGTAAGGCAGATCTAATTATACATTTTTGAGTTATAAAATGATCCAGAGCAGTTAATATAGGCATGCATAATAATTAATCATCATGTAAATATAACAAGCATTTTATTGACATTAACATGCTTGCAATTATCATAAGACATGTTACAAGTGATAAGTATGGAAAACAGAAACATACACGGGTAGATCCTGCAACATGTATCAGTTTCTAAGTTTTGGTTCTAAAACAATGAAATTTGTTCGAACAAACTAAAAACTTAAAGTAAATGAAATATTTTAAAAGAAAATAAGTGTGCTGTGGGTTGGTACTGAAGAGAAAAGTGTGTTGTTGTGTGCTGTAGAGAAAACAGTGTTGTAGTGAAAACTAGGGTAAACCAATCAACTAAATATCCCAGCCGGCCGACTACTATTAGGGAAAAATGTGAAAAACACAAAACATAAGCCAAAATGACCAAACTAGTCAACCGACTTCCGCACAAAACCTACTAAAAATTGGTTTTGCGAGAATTAGAAGGGGATTAGGACTCTAAACCCTATAAATAGATCTTTACTCGTGGAATCAGGATTTCTAATCATTCTAAGAGCCTTAGAACATCTAAGAAAGCGAGAAACCCTAGGGTTTTGAAAGACTTCTTTGCTAAAGAATAAGAAAAGCTAAGTAAGAAGAAAAAAATGATTTAGAAGAGAAAAAGAGTGTGATCAATGCTTCATCCATCTTGCTTAGTCCGTGTTTTGCTGTATAGAAAGGATTTCTTCGCAAGCTTTTGATCGTAGGGAAGCGATTTAGAAAGGTTTGATATAAGTTCTTTAAACTAATGGTATCATAATCATTGTTTAATTAATATTAAGGGATAAATAAGTATGTAAGTATTAATAATAAATATTGATAAGTATGTTTGATATAATCTCCTAGGTTAATAATATTATAATCATTGATTTATGATTAAGAATAAGAGATTGAGATTTTAAATAAGAACAAGAATAAGCATAGTTTTGAATGTTTAAGAATAAGAAAATGATTTTGAGATTAAGATTTTGTAACCAATGGTGTGTTAGAAATCGTATGCAGGTAGGGATTGTGTTAAATAAGAATAAGATGATCTAGGTATGTATAGAATGATTGGATCTATGTTTCTTATGTGATTTTGGTGTAAATAAAAAATATATGGGATGATGTAATGATTTAAGTGGGTGGTTAACATGCCTTGTAAATTACGAATATGATGTTTACGTGTCTTATGAATTATGAACATGTTATTGTGTTATATGGTTCAAAGTGATGAATGAAAATTGATAAGCATGATGTATGTATGTTGTGATTTATTTTCAGGCAAACAAACTTTAATTAATTACGGTTTTGTTGCCTAGGTTATTTATCATGGTGATATGGGACGCTATGATGGATTTCTAATGGCACTAGATTGCTGATCTAATGTAGAGACCCAAATTTTCTTTCATGTCATCAATACGATTAATAGGGGTTTAAATGGTCAAAGATGTGTTTTAATATATGTGATGTCTTGTTCTTTAATGGTCTTAAATAAAAATTTAAAATGACTAAGTGCGGGATTGTCAAAAATTTTAGAAGGGGTGTGGTTTTAGCAAAAACATAAATTGTTTTTGTTGAAAATTTGGATGATGTGGTAGTTTTATGTTGTTAATGCATTTCAACTTAAGGAGAACATGAAAATTTGGATATCATAAAACAATGATGTATTTATTGATTGGTTAAAAATGAACATAGAGAAGAACGGTTAAAGACTAACATACTTTAAAAAAATTGTGGGGTTCAATTTGTATTTTGTTGGATCTTTTTGGATAATGTGGGTTAATTCATTAGAACATGTATGGATGAGTGTTGATATAATACATTCTACATGCTATGTATTTCAGTTGACAGTTGAACAAATGAATGCTATGGATAAATGATTAACGATATTTATATGCTAATATATCCTACAATTTATGGGCATTTTTTGTTTTGTTATGATGCTAGAGTAGAAAAAGTTGTTTGTCATTCTAGTCATGAAGCTACTTAAAAGATAAATGAGTTATGTATAGTTAGAGAATCATGTAGGACTTTAATTTTATCAAGACATGTTTTTGTACGTTATATATGAATATTCACCCTATTTTATGCCTTGAGTTATTTTGGATGAAAAAACATGTTTATTATTATTATTATTATTATGTTTACTTTTTAAAGAAATTGACTATTCGAAGATGGCCGATATTTATGCATAGAGAAATAGATAATCAATTTTTTTAACAATTGACAACAATATAAAGAATCGGGTTCTCCAAGATAAATTTCAACATTTTGGCAAGACAATACATAAATTCTTCTATAATGTATTGACAACGATATTGAAATTCTCAATGGAGATTACACATCATCATTCCTATCACCAAACTCTAAAAAAAATTTAGTTCATCCCTCGATATTATTCGTACTTTAAAGTAATATGCATTTCTTTCAATTTTATAACTTGTGTATATTTATCATAACATTTTTTTTACATCTCTCAGATCTCAAATATGATTTTTTTTTTTTTTTTTTTTTACTAAGGATGCATTGGAGTGATAGATAGCAATGCTCATTTATTTAATAATTTTGACTGATCAACAAATGCCTTATAAAAAAAGGAAGGGAGAATGCTCGTAATATGGATGAAAATACTTGAAATATTCTAAGAATATTCCAAAATATTTTTAAAATTTTCTAAGCATATTCTTTATTTTATTTTAAAAAAAATTAATTAATTAAAATTTACGGAAATATCCTCCCTTAAAACCCTATAAATTCTTCATTCCTAATCACTAACTATAATAAATCTTCCTTCTCCTCTTACTTCTATAAGATTTTCATTCTCTTCTCTTAGCTTCTCTAAGTCATTTTCTCTTCTTATCTTTGATAAACATTTTCTTTACCATTGAGATAATGACTGGGAGCTAGAGAGATAAATGCAAGTATATAGCACATTTATTTTGCTTAAGTATTTATTGTGTTTAATTTATGTGTAATTTAAATTAAGTATAATTTTTTAAATAGTTTCTTATTTTCTAGTTAAACATAAGCATGAAGAATGTAGAAACCTAGGCTATTAATCAATTCTAAATAAGATAATCCCACATGACAACACATGTACTCTTGTAGATAGTATGGAAAAATGGCACAACTCTGATACAATCACTCTCACAAAATCAAGAGCGAAAGAATCACTCAAATGTGTCAACATTTAGCTAAAATTAGAGGTGAGAGTTGTCCATGTACTGACATACCCTTAGCGAGGTAAGAAATTTATTAAAGAGTGAAATTGAGCATCTTACTTTCGAAAAAAATAACTAAAACTAGCACTAGCTGTAAAAGAATTTGAATCAACTAAGGTATTTAATGAAGATGATTATGAGTTATTGATGACTACACAAAAGCTGGAAATCTTTAATTCAATGAAGAGAATCAACCAATGGGGGTCGATCATCTGGTAGAAGGTCGACTAATCGCTTATCTTCAGCTAGTGATCCTACCATATCGTCAAGTTATAGGGTCGCACAATATACGATTAAACAATACGTTTATCCAAAAGATAGATTTTGTAGATAATTGTGTAGGTAGATTTTTATGAAATAATTTGGTATTGAATGTTAAGTCCCCTTTATATGGGAATGTGATTAACGTTATTGTCAATAATGATTGAACGTATCAATCACCCTCAATATTTTCAGAGAGATTAATGTTGAGAAAATAAAGTAAAGAATATAGCGAAAATATTGTAAGTACAGAAGACAGTGAAAAAAAATAGATGCAATGTTATTGGCTGATGGTTGAAAAGATAGTAGAAGTAATAAGTTGATTAATTTCTTATATCATAGAATGATAAAATTAGTTTTGATAAATCGATCTGAGTTGGAAGGGATAGGATGATTGGAGTATTCATGTCATGTATTCTCTGATGTCATTAAGAAAATTAGGCTCAATAACGAAGTGTAAGTGGTCACACAGATCAAAAAGTAGGCTTTAAAACAACCAAAGTTTTGTTAATGTGAGATATCCTCATGTTCTTGATTGCATGCACTGCACACATTTTTAACCTTATTTGTCATGATATTGAAAAGTTTGACTTTGTGAGTCAAACGATTACAGGGATTAGGAAAATCTCTAACTTTATTTATTTCGGTGCGTGAGTCTTTTCCCGATATCATTGTCTATCAGGTAGTAAAAGACTTGATAATTAAGGTTTCATTCTACTTGTTCTGCCACCAAATTTTCTTGCTATCTGGAGTTTCTTTGATAATTACTGTGTTTTCAATTAGCTAGACACTTATAATGAATTTCAAATCACACCATACTTCTACATTTATTCATGGTCAAGTTGTACTTGAAATCATTAATGATTTGATATTTCTAAAGAGGAAAAGTTCACTAATATTGGGTGAACCTTTGTTAAGGTTAATTTCTTTTGTAAATTGTGAATTATCTAAACTGGATCACATCTATGAAGTAATTGCAAAGGTTAAAAGATATTAACCATTACTCATTAAATCATAGTTAAAAAATATGAAAATCCTTAGACTTATTAATCCACTATAGAAAACCCTATTATGCTCAATCCAGAATACCTTATAGATGGTGGCTACGGATTAATATGAGTATGAAATTGATTTACAAGCTAAAATTCACATGGGTCTTATACAATGCGTCTAGAAAATAGCAAGGGATGCGAAAGAAGTTTTTGATA
The DNA here is from genome assembly GCA_015143295.1 of Tetracentron sinense. NCBI lineage: Eukaryota > Viridiplantae > Streptophyta > Magnoliopsida > Trochodendrales > Trochodendraceae > Tetracentron > Tetracentron sinense. The sequence continues at coordinate 5,101,826 of CM026559.1, read as the reverse complement.
CATTAATGGAGGAAAATGTAGTTAATTTTAAATTCAATTACTTTATTATTAGAATAATATAAATAATAAGTTTTTATGATATTAAAATGTTAAAGGATAGATCACGACATTCGAGAACTTAGAAGGGATCTTCGGTAGCTACTCAGAAAATGGAACCTAATACTTAACAAATTATGATATTGTTTGAAATTTGATAATATTTTTTTAAATACTATGTTATTTGATATATAAATTGCAACATAGTGGTGGACATCTATTTGAAGTCAATTTTTGATGTTATAGAGGATTATATTTTGTATCATTAGCCAAATAACTGCATCAAGATGCAAACACAACTAGTGTATATTTGGCCAAATTCATACAAAGCGAAAAATCACTTACAAATAAAAAGACTAAATGATTTGATTTATGTGCCTTCAATATACATCTACAACGATAAAATGAGAAGAGCAAGAAAATATTGAAAATAATGTATCTCATTTGCGTTAATAACTACTTAGTGCCTATACCTAGGAGTAGGAGGGGATGCGCACCGATATCCCAAAAATAGTCAACTTGGACTCGCCCTTATCGAGTCGATCAAAGGCTCAACATTACTCTTTGTTATCAAATCCCTTAAATGAGTGGCTATGTGATGGCTATGTGATGAGGAAGAAGGAGAAATGAATACAAATGATATATCTAAGATATTCATGTATAAAATATAATATATTTTGTTATATTATAATATTTATTTATTTTTATAGATATTAATTAATTAAATTCTACTTATTAGACCGAGGTTTGGGTGGATGATGAGATCGATCATCTTTTCGGTTAACACATTATTTTTCACAAGGGGACCTTATCGGTGAAATTATTTTGCGTGCATGGAGAGATTTTTTACTTGGTAATCATGAAAAGATATTGTCTAAAGATCACCATATATATATTTTTTTCAATTAGTGATATCTCAATGACAGTAAGACTCCATTTTATTCGGACAGACCTTCGCAATATAATCCTTGATTACTGCTTTTATGGTATTCCACTGTACTATTATGCCGATAGTAGTGGTGAGAGTATTGGTACTTCCTTTATTGGTAGTGGTGTTGGGATTATGGTTTTCTTTCGTTCCAAAAAAAATGATTTTTTTTTCCTGAAATTAGGAAAAATGTTCTACATTTTATTTGATGGTAGTTGATAATACTTATATTATTAGGGAAACTAATTGTTTTTTATTTGGTATTATGATGACACCATACAACTATTCCGTATTCTTAAGCCCCTATTGTTAATAAATTAACACTTTAGTCTTTTATATGTATAATATTTATGTTATTTGTTAGCAAATAGATTATTATAATTGTAAGGCTTTATAGAGAAAGAGGTGTCATGATGATGTTATATATTTATTGGCAACGCTCATTGATAAAAGATAAGTACTTTATATTAATTTGTCATTTATGTGTTTTTTATATGTTTAATTGTATATACTTAATGTAGAGCCCCGGAACTTTTGTACATGTGTTGGAACTTGTGTCAAGGCTTTATGCCTTTGTAATCTCTAATTTCTATAAAATGAGAAGTTTTAAAGAACTTAAGTGTTAAGAAGTAGGATTCCTAAGTCGGATATATTAAAATACGGTTTGTTGAACTCCATTTGCGGATCAGTCAACTTTGGGGATAATTTAGAACAGAAATAAGGTAGAAATTAGAAATTCTAAAATGTCAGGAATATTCCCCTTCGAAAGACGAATCCAACGTAAGTTGAATCGTCAAAATCCGACAAACGAGTCAAAAGTTATGGCCAAAACACCGAAATAGGAAAAATGAGAAAAATCAGCAAATTAGGCAGAACACAGATCAACCGGTCGACCGCTCAAAGGACCGATCGACCGGTGGCCTACCCTCGACCGCTGATATGAGCGGTCGACCGCTCTAACCATCGGTCGACCGCTATCACACTAACTCTGTATGGGGTTATTTTCCAGAGAGGGTCTTTTGGACCGATCGACCGCTCCCCATGACCGGTCGACCGCTCCTCTACGAATTTGCGTGATTTGATCCTTTTAAGCAAATCATTAAGGGTATGATGGTCTTTGACCATCCCCTCCTCTATATAAACCTAAGTTCGTGGGTTGAGGGTTTCATAAACCCTCAATCGTGCATTTTGGAAGAGTGAGAGAGGAGAAAGAGGTTTTCTAAACCTAGGGTTACATTTGAGAAGAAATTAAAGGGTTTGAAGACCCTAGATCACCGCACGCTTGGATTTCTTCAAGTTCACGGCTCAAGCACTTGAGGAGCTCGTTCTCCAAAGCTAGGGCAGTGTTCAACCTCGGCTTTTGCAAGGGTTCCCTTCCTCTTTTCAAGGTCGGTACCTTTTGCTACCCTCCTAGCCATGATTTTCTCTTTTCTTCCCTTATTCTTTGTTTTCCCTCATCTATAACTATACTATGAGTTGGGATGTGAAATTAGAGTTGGATGTGGGTGAAGGATGCCAAGTGAATGTGATGTGATGAATGAAATAGGGAGGGTATTATGCCAATAATAAACATACATGGATGTTGTGACTATAAACCCACCTAGAAAAGCAAAGTGCAAGATGTAACAAATAATGAACACACCACTTGTTTGATGAAATGTCAAGGTGAAGGAAATGGGTTGTAAATCAAGAAATGTATGCTTATATGCTTATGGAATTGCTAGGGCTTATAATAAAATAATTACTTGCTCAATTAATGATGTTCTATGTATTGTTGAAATCCTCAATTGTCATATTTAATTTCAAATGAAAGTATGCACACGATTCCACGAGCATAGCATGCATGACATGGTTTACCGACGTTTTTATGATTAAGGTTTAGAGATAGGACATATCCTACGATATGTTTTACCTCGCTTTGACAAGAGGACAAGAACAAGCATAGTATAGGAGGAAGTTTACACTTCCCTCTCCTTCCATGAGGGGTCTCCCCTCACTCACAAGTACATATCATAAAAGAAGGGTCTCCCTTCCCTCTCAAGTGCATATCATGAAAGAAGGGTCTCCCTTCCCTCTCAAGTGCATCCCTCTCAAGTGCATCTCACAAGTACATGAGGATGTTTAGATTCCAAGCAAGCACGCATGACATGCATGACATGGCACGCTCGACAAGACCAAGCAAGATAAACATGACAAGTTTTCAAGCACGCAACGAGTATTTTAAGTCAAGTCAAGTGCACAATGATTTCAAGAGATTTATCGGCTTTTATGTGATGCATGCATGAACATAAACTGCTTTACTTCCTTATTCTTATATGAATTGTTTCCTGCGATATAATATGAATTGTTTTCTGCTTTATATATTACTATCGTTATACTATGACTGTTGGTTAGTATTTGGTACCCGCTAAGTATTTCATGCTCAGTCGTACTTCTTATGTTGGCAGGTGATAGTGGAGCGACTATTCCTTTTGATATCTGTGCTCCGAGCCCTTGGGTGGAGGAGGAATATGTTGAGGAACCTGTGGAGGAACCTCCGGTAGAGGGTTACTACTAGGTGGTGGTGGATTCTGAGTGAGTGAGCTGTGGGTGAGCTGGAGAGTTATATCCATGTATTTTGGCGGGCATGTCCGCACCTTCTTTTGTGAGTTCATTTTGTACAAAAGATCATGTATATATACACATCGAGGTTTTGGTTAGACTTCCGCTGTGCTTTGTAGTTATGTTTCCGCTTTTATGTCCTCTATTGTATATGCTCCAGGTACATTTTGCAGGTTGGTTTGTTAAGCAAGTCATGATAAGTTGTCCAAGATTCATTCTAACTCCTAGGGTGGGTTTTAGGGCACGACACTTAACTTTGATTAACAATTTATATGTGGGGTGGACAATTGAAAAGAAAATATCATACAAGTGACACTCTATAATGGTTGTAATTTTATAACATTTTAGTTATAATTTTTGTTATTTTATAATCTTTCGACATAAATTTTATTTAATTTTATCAACAAAATTATTGTAGATTCTTTATGTTTATCTTGAAATTTTTGTAGATTTTCTATGTATTTTTTGTTTTTCAATTTATAATATGAAATGATGTATTATACATATTTTAATATTGTTTATATAAAATAATAGGTATAAATTATTAGACTTATAATAGTTTATAAACTATTCTTATGTTATACCAATTATAAGCTATACAATATATTATTAACTATATTTACTTAACTTAATAAATATATAATATTATAATATGATAATCCAAGTCTATAGTATACTCATAAGTATATAAAAGTATTATATAATACTATTATTACATAATGATAATATATATAATAATAATACCATTATTTTATAATCCAAGTCTATAGTATACCTCTATCTAGGATAGGGGTTAGGGGGTCAAATTAATTTAGTAATAATCCTTTAAATGATAATGTATGGAATATATAATATATATTTTAAAATATTTCTTATAGCTTATAACTGAGAAGTATAGTACTAATTGTATGCTTAATATAATGTATGAATTATATATGTAATTATAATATATATATACTAGTGGGTGGCACGTGCGATGCACGTGAGAGCGAGGGGAAGGAGTTAACCACATTTAATAGGAGTTAAAAGGGACACATGTTAACCTGCGGGTGCGATTGAACTCTCTCCGAGTTCAATCGCAATTGACTGTGATTCTATTCTTTAAATAGATAGACTAGGGTAGTTTGGAAATTAAAGTAAACATTAAATTAAAGTTATGTTTTATATAAGAGTAGTTTAGGAATTTGAGAAAATTCAGGCTACGCCTGCCTCTCCCATTATAATAGTAAAGATATATAAATTATACTCAAAATTATACGGTATGTAATATATTTATGTATATGCTTGAAAAATATATAAAATTATAAAGAAATAATGATTTGTCCCATTAAAATGATTCATAATATGTTTTAGCTAGTCCGCAATTATAAATTTGGGAGCATTGAAACAGGAAGGAGGGTAATTTTGGAATATAAAATTAAATGTGTGATTAACCATGGTTAAGGGGGAATTAACTTGAACTTAACCAGTGACATGGGGGGTTCGGGCGTTTGAAAAGGGTGGAAAAAGGCAAAAGGAGGAGGTAGAGGTGTCTGGACGTTGTAGGGCGAGTGAGGAGGCAGAGCTACACTATCTGGTCTCTCATGATCTTTGCAAACCCTCTTTTTTTCTTGGTTTTTTGAGCTTCTCCGGTCTTTCTCTTCTCGCCGTCTTTCCGGCGACGGCGCCACCGCCTCGTTTTCCGGCCACTTAGGATTTTCTCTCTCTTTTCCCTTCGTTTTTCGGTCATTTTCGCCGGAAGTTGCAGAATTTTGTTCTTCAGCTGGACTGGAATCCAGTGATTTTGTTTTTTTGATTTCGTTTGGGAAATTAAACTTTTGAACTTCGTCAAGAAATTGATTTTGATCCGGATCTGTAATGAGATTTGGAGGATCTAGATTTTGAGTTTTAGTCAGCTGAGCTGAGCTGAACTGAGATTGTTCCACTGATTGATCCTATCTTTTTGTATTTCTGAACACTTCTCAGCTGAAAAGAGCTTCTGTGAGTTGTTCGTGAAATCGTATTCTGGTTGTTTGTTTTGGCGGGAAGAGCATGGGAATCACGAAATCGGACTGAGATCCAATCCTTTCTCCTCCGGTAAATATATTTCTCACCGGCGAGTTGTGAGGGAGAATTTGCCGGAATCCGTACAATGAAAGAGCCGGCGAACGGTGCAGCATCTGCGACGGCGACGGCGACGGAGAATCGCTGCGAGGGTCATATTCTCTCTTCTGTTTTTTTTTTTTCGATTCTTTTCATTTTATTTCGATACTTTCAACATTTTGAAAGAAATGAAAATTGTTGATTTTTGCTTCTTTGAGTTCTGATGGAATTTTATTGCAGGAGAGAGGAAGAGCATGAACCCTGAGCTATGGCACGTGTGCGCCGGACCGCTTGTATCCTTGCCGCCGGTGGGAAGCCTTGTGGTGTATTTCCCTCAAGGCCACAGCGAACAGGTGTTAATTTCTTCTCTTTTTTGCTAATATGCGCCGTGGTCGTGAAATTGATTAACCTTCCCCCCTCTCCTCGATCTGTGCATATAATCTCGCCCAGCCCAAGTACATTGCTTGGCCTTAACTGTTTGAAATTAACATGCTTGTGCTTCTGTAACCAATTTGAGTACTTGAGAATTTGGAATGGGGGCAAGGGAAAGTAGCTTCAAGTTTTGTACTATGGGAACTTTTCAATAGTTTTTAACTTACTCTTTATTAGGGCCCTGGGTTGAGAATTGAGATTATGTTCTAATTTAAAGATTACAAATTGAGATGTTCGTAGAAGCTCTCTCAAAAATAAAAAATAAATAAATAATTTACCTTCACTATTTTTAAAAAAAAAATTCCTATTTTGGGCACACCCCCTTCTTTTTTTATAATTCAGTGCTGTTTTTTTTTTTCATTTTCAGTCATTACCATTATATCCATATATTTTCTTTACTACTCCCAGTTGTTTCTTTTGCGCAAATGTAAATATGTGCCACCATTTTCTTGTTTTGTATGCCGCAAAGAAATTATGAAAAATTATTTTCTTATCTACACACTATTGGAATAATCAATTGTTTTCTCTAGTTTTTCTTTCTTTTTTATATATTAATTTGTTACGATCCCTCATAGTTTATGAGCCCAACTTTCCGCTCCTTAATAGACCTAGAGCCGTTTGGAATATTGGTTAGGTTCCTAACATTATTTGTTTGTTATAGCGATCTATTGCTGGTTTTTTTTTTCTTTCACTTTTGGATCTATAGGGAAATGGGTTAGAATTATCAGACCTGTGAAGAAATTCAGGTTTTGTCATGATTTGAGTCAAAATAACAAGAAAAAAAAAGTTCTTGATCCATTGAACAAAGTTTGGGTAAAATTGAAAGATTGAACCACGATGATTCACTGGCAAAATGGGTTGAAACTATTCTGGTAGTAAAAGCATAACAGCCCACAGGGTCAGTGTAAGTGTATCATCATGTATGCATGGTCAGAAATATGAATTTTTTCTTATTTTTATCTCCTTTCATTTAAAGTTTTATGTAAGCTGCTAAAAGAAGTTCTATTTTCAGGTTGCAGCTTTTATGCAGAAGAATGTAGACGCTCAGATCCCAAATTACCCAAATCTGCCCTCAAAGCTAATATGCCTCCTCCACAACGTCACAATGCACGTACGACTGAATTTATCTGTTTTTTAATTTCTACTTGCTGATTGGTGAAGATTGCATTTTTTTAGAATCAATCTCTCTTTTTTTGTTGAGTGATTATTTCTTTTTCCTTGTGTTTGATTTTCTAGGCGGACGCAGAAACAGATGAAGTGTATGTTCAGATGACACTTCAGCCAGTTTCTTTGGTAAGGACCTGTTGCAAAATAGCAAAAGATCATTATTTCTTACCACCACTTTACACATGCCCGTGCATCTACTTTGAATGCATATTCCCGTGTCAAAGATGATAAAGAAAATCAAAGAAAGCAATAAACACTAAAATTACAGAAAACTTGCAGCACGTTTTTTGGTTTATAGCTTATTAGAAGCAATTTAATCATCTAAGAGCAATCAAATCAATTTTTCTGCTAGAAGCAATGATTTAAATACAAGTCTCAGAATTCGTAGCGTCTTCAACTAAAACTATTACATATCGTCAATACGTATTAGTTTCGGATGAGTCTTGTGTATTTGATTTTATATCAAAGAAGTTAAAAATCAAAGCATGAATAAAATATTCAAATGCAAAAGATTTGATGATAAATCTAAAATATTTAATCAAACATAAAACATTACATAAGTTATTAAGTAACAACTAAATAACTAATAAACTAAACAAGCGAACAAATGTAACAATAAATAAAGAATAAGGTAGATACCTGTAAATTGTTAACTATTAAGTCTAAAACCACATAGAATTATTGGCTGGCTCATACAAATCATCATCACCATCTCTATGTGACCGAGTTTAAGTCTGGTGGTAGAAAGTAGAAACACTCATAGTGTTGGGCTTGGCTCTATGAGAATAAATCGTTGAACAAATCCTATATAGTAAATTGTGGCTGATGCGTCTGCAAGCTTGATGATAAAAACATTCCGTTAATTAGAACTCCAAATCAAGTTTTTCATTACAAAAGCTCAAGGAGTTTGAGTTTTGGGGTGTAGGAGAGGAGGAGAAAAGAACGAATGGGATGTGTTTAAAGGATTTTAACATAACTGGCATCAAACAAGTCTAACGATACTGATACGTATCGGCCAGGGCTTAGCAATACATATCAGTTTCAGACAAGTCTTACATGTGCCTTATATTTAACACATCACCAATAAATCAATAAAATCGTACTGGAAATTGTCGAAACTGAAAAGTATTGATTTCGACGAGTTTCATTTCCATGGCTAGAACGTGTTTGGTTGGCTCTAATACCCTTTAGCAGTAAGCAATTACGGGGCAAAAAAAACTTAAAAATTAACAGGTTGGGAACTATTCTTTTTTTCCTTTCCTTTGTGAAGAAGATATCTTCATAATTTTTAAGTGGATAGTTTTGCAGGTTTTAATGGAAATCTTAAAATTGTGAACTCTACATGTGTGCAATTTACACGTGGAATAATTGTTGTGGAATGAACAATCTAACAAAATGTGGCCTCAACATTGCTTGATGCCTTGAAAACATAATTGCAGGTTTTTTAGTGGCAACCCGAAATGTAAGCTTGGAATGCTTTACATCTCTGGCTACACTGAAAAGCCTCCATGTCTCTCTATAGATGCTGAATGCCATAAAGCTTCATGCTCATGCACATACACATGCTCTGACTCTTATTTGTTAATTTTTGTCATAGCCTTACTTTATAATAGCAAATTTCAAACTCTATGCAGTATGACAAGGAGGCATTACTAGCATCGGATTTTGCACTCAAGTCAAATAAACCACAAACAGAGTTTTTCTGTAAAACATTGACTGCAAGTGATACAAGCACTCATGGAGGTTTCTCTGTACCCCGCCGTGCAGCAGAGAAGATCTTCCCTCCTCTTGTAACCAAAACTTTCATATCCAAAGTGTTTGCTGGATTAGTTTTGAAATCACGTTTATTCATCCATGTCCCTGGTTCTGTGTAGGATTTTTCAATGCAACCACCTGCTCAAGAATTGGTTGCTAGAGACTTGCATGACCATGCGTGGACCTTCCGCCATATCCACCGAGGTTAGCTTGTTTTGCAGCCATTTAAAAGTTCATTTGTCAATACCTGTTTGCTATTGGTAAAGTCTGTGTGTTTTACTTGGTTCAAAACACGCCTACATCAAATTTATCCAGAGGATGTGCAATTGGCATGCCACTTGGAAGGGGGTTACTGATCCCCTGAAAAATAGGCTTACCCGATGGCGTGCACACACACAAAAGGAATTGTTCCCTTATACTTGTTTGCTTTTGCTGCGCTATGCCTTCTCTATCATCTCATACCAATTACTGTCTTTTTGTAACCCAGGGCAGCCAAAGCGGCACTTACTTACAACAGGTTGGAGCCTATTCGTAAGTGGAAAGAGGCTTTTTGCGGGTGACTCAGTCTTATTTATTAGGTAATAATGTAAACTCAATAAAGTGAAAACTGGGAACTGTCTCTCTTTCTATTTCGAGTTGGACCATTAATTCTTGTAATATGAGATTAGTAATAACTTATGATCATTAGAATGGCCAAGCTAGTTTTTAAGACCATGCTGTTCTGGTTAGTCTCATTTTTTGAGCCAGCTAGATTCTTTGGATGACTTATGGTGTCTCATGGTTGTGAGCAGAGATGAAAAGCAGCAGCTTCTCTTGGGTATTAGACGGGCTAACAGGCAACCGACAAATTTATCGTCATCAGTGTTGTCAAGTGATAGTATGCATATTGGGATCCTAGAGGCAGCAGCCCATGCAGCCACGTACCACAGCCCCTTCACTGTGTTTTACAATCCAAGGTCCTTGCCTTCTTCTACTACCTTTTTTTTTTCTTTTTGCTATACACGTTGAAGTTCATTAACTATATCCGATGCATTGCAAATGTCATTTGAGTATTGGAGCCAAGTAGATCGGGTTTGTTGTATTTTGCTCTCTTGATGAACTAAATTACTCTATTCTAGGAATTATTTCTGAAAATAACCCATTGTTTTTGCAGGACTAGTCCCTCGGAATTTGTTATACCTTTAGCCAAGTACTACAAGGCAGTCTACAGCAACCAAATATCCCAAGGCATGCGGTTTCGGATGATGTTTGAAACTGAAGAGTCAGGAACAAGAAGGTAATTATATTGGAGTATATTCTCTCAAAGAAGGCCAATCATCAACCTGGCCTCAGTAGTTTGGTGAGAAAATGCACCTTAAGTTTTAAAACATGGCACTCTGATGATGATTTGAATCTTGGTCAACTTTCCAGTTATTTAAAATCTGAAAAGCTTTTCAATTCCTTAGTACTGGGTTCAATTTTTAACTGAGACGAACCTTTCAAATACTTATCACGCTTTCTTGAGATTTAGCAACCAAATTACCCTCCTAACTCACACTGAAACTTGATGAAAACAAATTGTTCGGGAAAGTAATATGGAAGTAGTTTTGGAAACACTAAGAAGGAAAATGTTTGCTCTGCAGGTATATGGGTACAATTACAGGCATCAGTGATCTGGATCCTGTAAGGTGGAAAAATTCACAATGGCGTAACCTGCAGGTAAAGTTATATCTGCTTGAGATTCTTAACTATGTTAGCTTTCCTTATTGAACGTGGATTATTATCACCATCATGCTATGTTCTTGAATAGGTTGGCTGGGACGAGTCAAGTGCTGAGGAAAGGCGTAATCGGGTCTCAATCTGGGAGATTGAACCAGTGGCAGCTCCATTTTTTATCTACAACCCATCTTTTTTCAGGTCAAAGCGCCCATGGCAACCAGGAATGTCAGGTACATGAATTGCCACTGCAACCTTAACTAATCAATGCTGTGTATGTGTGTGTTTTTGTGCCTGTATATTTGTGTTATACCCACATCAGGATGGACAGGAGCACCTCTCCAACCACACATCCAGGGTTAAGAATGCCACTACCTGAGGCCATCAAAGACTTATCTTGGGTAAAAAAAATGGATGGAATCAGATGTTCATAACCATCTGATCAGAAAAGAATATAGCGATAGGGATGACAAGGCCTATAGTTTGGGTACATACTTTCATCCTATCTGAGTCAATTTTTTCCTAAAAGGTATCCGGGGTGGAACCTGTTGAATGGTAGGTCATAATTTTCTGGATGTGCTAAGCTTATGTCTGAGGAATGAAGGGTGCTTCTCATTCTCCTGTCCTGATAAGGATATTATTCCCCCTTATTTGATTACTGAACTGCTAGCAGAAGCCGAAGTCCCTGTAAGGCAACCATGATTTGATGCTCCTAAATCTTGATAGAGAATGTTTGACCCACCATTTCTAGGTTTTTTTTTGGCAGATGATGAGTCTTCTGATCTAGGGAACCTTTTCAAGAGAACAATGCCTTGGCTTGGTGATGATATCTGTGTAAAGGATCCTCAATCTCAGAATGTCGTAGTCCCTGGGCTGAGCTTGGTCCAGTGGATGAACATGCAGCAAAATCCGTCATTTGGCAACACAACTATGCAACCCGACTGTATGCCTCTATCCGGACCCTTTCAACAGAACTTTGCTGCAGCAGATCTTTCTAGTAAGTTAGGCTTGTCAGGGCAACAGATCTTACAGCAAAGCATCTTACAGTTCAGTGCTCAGAAGCCACCTCAGCAAGCGCAACAGCTTGGTCAGCTACCAACCACATTAAACCAATTAAGCCCCATTATTCGGTCAGAGCAAAAGTTGGATGATATTACTCAGCAGCCGAGGCAGAATTTGATTAATCAAACTCTTCCTTCAAACCAAGCTCAGGCCCAACTATTGCAGCCTCAATTTCTAGTCCAAACACACCATGTTCAGCAGCGGCAACCACTGATTCAGAACCATCAGCTTCTTACCAACCTCCCCCAGAACCAGCAACAACAACTACTAACTGGTGAGAACCAACAGCAAAACCGAATGCCAGTCCAGCTCCCCAATCAAGTGAACCAACAATTGCAGATTTCTGAACATCAAATTCAGCAACAACTGTTACAGAAGCTTCAGCAGCGGCAGCAGTCACTCTTGTCACAGCAGTCTACGCTGCAACAGCCTCCTCAACCGACCCAACTCCAAGATCAGCAGAGGCAGCTGTTGGGAGTGCCTCAAATTGTTGCTAATCCAATGTTACTTTCTCAGTCGCACATGATTCCGCAGCAGATCACAAATAATAATACCCAACCAAACATTAGGTTCTCTCATTCCCCCCAGCAGCATCAACAACAGCCAAAGCTGCAGCAGCAACAACAATGCTTGCTGGCCAAGTTGCCTGGGCAGCTGGTACTTCCTCCGGCCCCAACAACCAATCTGTTCTCAGCAGCAGACAACAATTTATTAACGGCAGCTGGAGGAGGGGCCCAGTCAGGGCTTACAGATGATGTTCCATCTTGTTCCACATCACCTTCCACAAACAACTGTCCAAGTGTAGCGCAACCCACCATGAACAGTAAGACACACCGCAGCCTGGCCATGGGAGAGGAGATGCCTCAGTCTATGGGAACACTTTTCAGTTCTGGTACTTTGGAAACCATGTCAACTAGCCCAAACTTGCTGAAGGAGTTGCAGCAGAATTCTGATATCAAACCTTCATTGCCCATTTCTAAGAGTCAAAATCAAGGGTTTATTGCCCCACAAATGTACCTAAATGCCACTGCCCAGACAGATTACTTGGACACATCATCTTCAGCAACTTCAGTTTGTCTTTCTCAGAATGATGGCTCGATACAGCAGAACTTCCCATTGTCATCTTTCAATCCCCAATCAATGTTGTTCAGTGACACGGATCAGAATGGGGAAGTTCAGGAGGATCCCGTGAATAACAGTCTATTTGGGATTAATATTGATGGCTCTTTGGAAATACCCTTGACTCCGGATCCTTTGCTAGCAAAGGGCATGGGGTCAGGGAAGGATTTCCCAAATCATCTCTCTCCAGGAAGCATGCTTGCTAAGTACGGAAACTCCAAAGATGCTCATCAGGAACTGTCATCCTCAATGATTTCCCAGTCACTTGGAGTTCCAGATATGGCATTCAATTCTAACGATTCTACCATCATCGACAACAGCTTCTTGAACAGAGGCACATGGGCTCCACCACAATTGCAGCAAATGCGGACATTCACCAAGGTTCGATGTTTTAGCTAAACATGTCTTTACATGCAGCTGTTATTTTTCTCTATTCATTTAATTACTCTAGGAGCCTGAATTAATTATCCTTTTTTTGAAGGTGTACAAGCGTGGAGCTGTTGGCAGATCCATCGATGTTACCCGTTATTCAGGCTATGATGAGCTCAAACAAGATCTGGCCCGTAGGTTCGGCATAGAGGGACAGCTCGAGGATCAACAGAAGATGGGTTGGAAACTTGTGTATGTGGACCATGAGGACGATGTCCTACTAGTGGGGGACGACCCTTGGGAGTAAGTCCTAAATATTCTTTGCTAGTTAGCCTTCCATACTTCCCTTTTTCTTTAGCAGAATTTATTAATAAGACCCAAAAAAAAATATAGATTATGGCCCGCAGCACAAAGCTAATCTCATATATTCTCCCTGGCCAAAGTTTTAGCTAGAGCATTACTTCCTTTCAAACATTCCAAAAAACTATATCCTTCTCATTGTACAAGTATCTTGAAAAGTGTGCCAAGGACCAGCCTCCATGGTCCTGATTCTTTTTAGGAAGCTCATTACACTAATTACCCTCTGTTAAAGCTCCTGCATTGTTTACCAAAAACTCTAGTACTTTGCCACCTCACTCTTTGAGACTGATTAAGCCTTAATAGCTAACCCTCTCTCTCCTAAAGCATTGTTGACTCTACCCCCTACGTCTGAGAGTCCCTTGGAAGTAATTTTATAAATGAGAACAACTCTTGAAAGAAATTATGGACCTAAGCTCAGCCTATCTCATCATTTTCTGCCTGTGGTCCTGATTCCTTTTGGGAGGCTCATCGCCTTCTGCTCAAGGACCCGCCATTGTTTATCAAAAATCAAGCATCTGGGTAACTTGCTTTATCAGTCTTTGAGACTGATTCTGCCTGAAGAGATGGCCCTCTCTTCTAAAGCATTGTTGACAATATCATCCCCCCTTCCAAAAAATAAAAGCCCCCTCCAAGGGAGTTTCTTGTTCCAGTATACTATCTTTGCACAATTTAGCTAGATTTTCTGATAAATTGATCTCTGCACCATTAGTCTGTCAATCTAGGTTGGTTAGCTTCGATTATAATTGCTGGGTTCTGGGGAATCTTGCAGGGAGTTTGTGAACTGTGTTCGCTGCATCCAGATACTGGCCCCTCAGGAAGTCCAGCAGATGAGCTTGGATGGAGATCTTGGGAACAAATTCCTTCCGTATCAAGCCTGCAGCAGCTCCGACTTTGGAAATCCCTGGAGAGGTGGTCAGTGCAGCCATACACCTGGCAATCCTTCTGCTGGGTCTTAAAGATTACCGAGTTGCAGCTGGAAATATGCAATGAGAAACAGATTCAGTACGAAATGATATTAGTCAGCTAGACATATGTGGCCCTTATCAAGATTGATATATGCCGCCACAGGGGTCTCTGCTAGCAGTTTGCAGAAGTTGCAAGTAAATATGGCAGGAATCAGGATACATGAATTCATCCATGGGCAGTGGAAGCTCATTTCTTAAACTTGAGATAGCTCAAAGGATTGAAACTGAGAGATCAACAAAAGTAACAGAAAAGCTGTAGCACCTGATGAATTGAGGACTGATCTGATCTACCCAAGTTTTATAGGGGGGTCTGCTTCTGGTTTGGGGATGCACATGCCTGCGGACTCTTCGTAGTGATGCTTGTTGTAAGATCAATTTTCATCTGTATTTTCCTTGAGGTACGTTACAGGAAGTGCAAGTTTAAAATTTGTACTGTAAGCTTTGAATGTAAAAATGTGTAGATTTCTCCTCCCCTTGATGAAATGCTTTTGTGAATATTAGATTGAAATATTGAATACAGAAGAAAGAACAGGGGACTTTAGGTTAATAGTTGGAGCTGTTGGGTTGGGTCCCATTACTCTCATCTGTGTGAAATCTTGAATTTTCAGCTGGCAATCAGATCAGTGTAGCATGCTTATCTTTCAATCCAATGTTGGTACAGGTTGTGGCTATAGCCATTGCCAATTTCTTATAAGATACATCATTTTCACGCCCTTTTTTAATGGTTCTCTTTTATCTGTTGCAACTCTTTAGATGAAATGGTGCTTCTCCAGGATCCATAAATAGATATAGATTCAGGTTGTCTTTGTACAACGATATGAAATAAGAGAGAATGGTCATTGAGAAAACCCTTGATCTTCTTCCTCGTAAATTTCCTGCCGGGTCCAACATTTAACGAATGCACGCATGTCTCCTCCCATGGGGAAAAACAATAAGAGTATGAACTGCATCTTAAACCTCAATTAAACAGGATGGTTAACATTTGTAGTCAACAGTCAAAACACTAATTTACAAATTTCTAAGAAATTGGCTTGTATTTGAAAGCATAAACTGTCAGGTTCTTGGGGGGGGGGGGGGACAGAGAGTTGGATTCAACACTTAATTAGGTCAAACATTCATTATTCCTATGGAAAATGGATATTTCAGTAATCATCAGCTGAATTGCAGTTCATTGTCTTTACTGCAATTAAAGATTGAAAGTGGAAGATAAATCACAGCCAATATCTGAGTGCTATCTACAGGGATTAATGAGAATTTGAATTCAAAGAATATATAAACCTTTAATTTGGAGATCTTCAGTCCAGTTGCCTAGCGCATAATTTACAGCAAAAAATATAGAATGGATATCTATTGCAGCGGAAAACGGTTTCCATATATCTCTTTTATATTTGGAAAAAGAAAATCATTATGCCTATAAATCTCAGCTATACTGATGACTAGAAAAAAGATAGATGATCTACAGAAATGTTCAATAATAATGACAGAAATAAGAAGGCCATAAACTAAAAAGAACAGGTTGAGAAAATCGCTCCACTCTGTAATATTATTAATTGAAAAAGAACTCATGATATTCCAAACGGGACGGGAAAGAGCAATGAATTGGGTACCTAGCGAATTCAAGTAATTATTTAGACAATAATAGTTAAAAATTTACAAATTATATCAAGACATTGGAGGCTTCTCAGCAGCCTCATTAAAGAAGGATTCATAGGTGGCCACCCTTGGCTTTGATTCAGGCAACTCTAGCTCTTCAATGAAGCCGGCGGTCATCTTCAGAAAATCATACATGTGTACTTGTTTCCATTCCTTGTAAAACATAACCAATACCAAGAAAAAAATCAAAAATAAGCCAAACAGGGGGAAAAAAACAAAAAATCAAAGAACCATAATCTAAATAACAAAATGACTATGAACACATGGAGGTCAAACCTAAAACCAATTTACTATTTATTTAATTAGCATAGTATAAAGAAAGGGTAGTGTTACGCCCACCCCAACATTTGATGACTAAACCCCAAATTTGAGATTAACACCCAAAACTTTTGCTTACAGCCAAAAAAAATGACAATAATGCCTACTTCCCATCGTCTCCAACCTAAGTCCCATTGAGCTATAAGAAAGGAGAAAAAAGACAAGTAACTGTGAGGATTCCGATAGCTGGCTTTTCTCTATTTGTTCGACATGATTCATAATGTCTCCCTGAAATCAAGAAATACTTTTAATATTTCTTCCCTTCTCTCCAAAGGTCATCCTATGCGCAATTTCTGTTCTGTGAGCCCGCTTAGCTCAGAGGTTAGAGCATCGCATTTGTAATGCTCAATCCTTTTCTTTCCTTGATCTAAAGTGTTTCCGTAATGGCGATCGCCCCCAATCACTTTGTTCGCCATTAAAACTCAATCAGATCCTCTCCTCAGGACATGGGTTTGCAACATCACCATAGTAGCAACGATAGCATTCCTCGGAGAGTTAAACCAAGATTTTCGGACCCCATTACATGAAGAACTCACTCTTTCAAGTGAAACTGTAACAATCACAATCAGTGTTTTAAAACTCAGACCAACCCATCCAGTCGGACCAGTTGACCCAAGACCCTCAATGGTTTTGTTTAAACTCTGCATTGGTCAAATATCTAACCAGGACCGAACCACTTCAAACCACTGACCCTCCATAACCCATCCATTCTAAAATATAATTTATGGGGCCCATTATCCAACCAAAAAACTAATTACAAATATAATATATAAAAAATTAGGAGTTTTGAAAAAAAATCCTTAAGAGAAGAAAACACTACTTAGGAAAGTGGAAAGGAGATTAGAGATGGAGAGGGAGGGAGCTCAAGCTAAGGTGAGGACAAAAGCATACACTTTTCTTTACATTGATTTCAAGGGTTTATATATTTTTCTACTTTGGTTTGGATAGTAATCCGAAATTTCAATAATTCATGTTCTTAAGATAATATTTGTAATATATATATGTCTTTATCCTGGATGTTAATGGTATCAGAGCCTTGTAGAGGTGGTAGTAGTGTTGTGTAGTCGGACCGCTGTAGTATTGACCGGAGTTGGTGGTTATGCAAAAAGTGGATAGGCTTTGGTGAGTGCAGTAGGCGTTGAGGCCGTGATGTGAGCCGTTAGCCGTTGTAAGTCACTTAGGGCTATATTGCCAAAGCCACATACTGCGATAAACTTAGTCTATTTAGAAATTCTTTAGTGTACTACATCGTAAGATGAATCATCATCTCTTCCCTCGAAACATGTCATCTAGAGAAGTTAACAGTCAAGATAATATAATGAATAGCGAAGAACACATGTTTGTGAATAGTGAATCCGAGTTAAATAATTGGAATATACCTAAGGTAGAAGTAGAAGAAATCTACAGACTAGGTACATTTAAACTATTCTCCTCATACTCTATCAAAACAGTTGAACGCACTCTTCCTTTAAAGAATCATACTTCTAATACTTATAAATTATTAGATAAAGATATTATAGATAAATTTAAGAAAAAATACAACTTTATTCACTTTGGCATAATACAGGTGGCAGCCAAGCCGCTTACCAGATTAGGAATAAATAGTTCTATTTTACTATGTCTTAGAGATTGTAGGTTCTTAAACTTTTCAGATAACCTCTTAGGAGCCATCCAGACTAGTACTGCACATGTTCCAGTATACTTTGATTGTTATCCAGATTTTGCTTTAGATTTACATGATCCCCATATCTTAGAAGCTTTAACTTTAAATGTTCATACTAAAGGAATATAAATGCTTCCAGGATCCAGACCATTAGTCCTAGTTTACAGAATAAACTATAAGGTTATGAATACTACTTTAAATCCTAAAGCAATCCATCATTTTTAATAAAGATAACAAGTTTAGTAAGATCATTTATGGTCATCCAGATAATGAAATCAAACCTAGATTAATTAATTGAGAAGATATTGAGTTTCCAGAATGTTGGAATTTAGTTAATATTACTAAACCTCCTCCTATTCCAGTCTAGGAACCAAACTAGATAATAGACCATAGGAATGGTAATATAGAGTTAAGATTTCCCAGATTAATTAGGAATCCTTCTTACAAGATGCCTTTCAGAGATTCTTATTACAGTTCAGCTAGTATACCTCCTAGATCGTCTTGTTCTAATATACCTAGTACAAGTACAATTCATTTAGAAAATACTTCAAGACTTACGCTACATACTCGAGATATAATCTACATACTCAAGATAATACTACTGATACTTCGGTACATAATCCAATAGAGACTTCCATATATACATCTCTACATACTCAAGATAATACTACTGATACTTCAGTACATAATCCAATAGAGACTTCCATATATACATCTCTTTCAGAGTACATCCATACTCAACCAGACAGAACTTCGCCTATACAGGTTTCCCATACAAATCTAGGAGTTAGGAATTCTCCTATTCCAAAACCGTATTATATGGAACATAGTGATAACTTCTAGAATACAGGTATTTCAGATGGTACTTCTTCATGTCCATCTCCAACAAATTCAGATATAAATCCACCAAAAGTTTACACGTGTAATATGTTAGAAATTATGACAAAATACAAGATAGATTATGATAAACTTGATAAAGATTTAAATCTTCCAATCAACAAGAATAAAAAAATTTGGTTGTTAGATAACTTTAGTCAAAAAGAGATAAACAAGATTATGAAGGAATATATACAAGATATCAAGAAAGGGAGAAGGCATCTCACTTTCTTTGAAGGAAGGCATCTCACTTTCTTTCCATGGTTTACGGGTCATTATAGCAAAAACAATAGTATAGATCTTTCCAGATTCCCTTTTGCTTCCACTAGAAAACCTATAGATTTTAACATTCCTCCACCAAAATTTAATAATCCATATTGTAAAAAATATTACTCAATAGGATTCTATTTACAATGCTTAGGATGTCAAGATATGATAGCTAGAAAGACTAAGGAATATTATGATAAAATAATCCAAGATGCTCATGATTATGTTCCCTCCACTTACAAATGTACTAATCACATTAGTATTAGTGCTATCACCACTAGTAAGTCCACTTGGATTCTAGATAATGAACGTAGTACAAAAACACAAGCTATACATCCTCCATTTAATAAGATAAAACTTCCTTTGGGAAATGATACTTTTCTATCTTGTGCACCCCTTAAAGAAAAAGATGAAAATAAACTAGTAGATTCTTCAGATATTAAAAGAATTATGGAACAAAATAATTACACTAATATCCATCTTAAAATTCTAGGAGAACAAATGACTAGAGTAGAACATATCGTAGCTACAGAACAAATAACTAGTCAAGCTCCAGAAAGTTCTCGAAAAAACTATGATATCCCAGTTACTTTCTCGAAATAAGATGATACTCCATTATTTAGTCCTTATGAAATTCCTAGACAATATAATCAAGAATTAGCCAGATCTAATCTCATCTCTAGCATAGATGATAGACTTAACGAATTAGAATTTGAAGTCAACTCAGTCATAAATAAAGAAGTTCCAGACACTCCTCAACCAGGTGATTCTTCATCTGTTTGTCTCTTAGAATTAGTCAAGATTCCCCAAAAAGATATTCTATCTACTTGTCCTTTAGAATTAGTTAATTCAGACAATGAAGATGAAATAGATAGAATAGAACAAGCTTTTAGTCCATAAAAACCTTTAATCTCTAAAAACCAAATTTCCAGTTTAAACAAAGTAGAATGGGATCAACCGTCTTCCTCCCATACTAGAAATTATTATTCTAGACCTACTTTTCCAGATATGCAATTTGAGGAATTACATCCTTATAACCAGAATTCTTATAAGAGTGGTACCATTTATGAATGGAACATTGATGGTATGTCAGAACATCAGATTCTTAATAGGCTCTAAGAAATGACTATGGTTAGCAATGCTTACCAAGTCAACAACATTTCAGATCATGCTATAGCTCAATCCTTAGTTGCCAGTTTTACTGATCAACTTAAAGGCTGGTGGGATAACTGCCTTTTGAAAATAGAAAAATTATTCTTAGTATTTATAAGAAAAATGTTGATGGCACTTTTATACAAGATGCTAATGGTCAACAAATCCAGGATGCAGTAGGCTAATCTTCTATTCTCCATTTACAAACATTGGTTAGGTGATCATTCTATGTTCAAAGATAGATCAGCTGATTTACTTAGTAATCTTTCTTGTAAACAGCTTTCAGATTTTAGATGGTATAAAGATACTTTCTTATCCAAGGTTATGATCAGAACTGATTGCAACCAGCCATTTTGAAAAGAAAGATTTATTTCAGGTCTTTCTATGATATTTTCAGAAGTTATTAAAACCAAGATTAGAGAAAAACATAATGGAAATATTCCATATGATCTTTTAACTTATGGTGATATTATTGTTATAATCCAGAATGAAGGAATTGCTTATTGTAGAGACTTCAAGATGCAACAACAGATTAAGAAAGAACGTGACAGTTGTCATAAAGAGTTAGGTTCATTCTGTAGTCAATTTGGATATTCCAAGTTACCCATCCCTCCATCTGTTAGGGAAAAAAAAGCAGTAGTTCACCAGAAGAGAATCCAAAGCCAATGGCCTAGGACCCACCATAGAGATAAAGAAAAAGAGAAACCCACTCATTCTAAAGATAAAACAATTCGTAGGAAAACTTCCAAGAAAACCTCTCATAAAGATTCCTCTAGTAGCTCAAAACCCCCTACTTGCTTTAAGTGTGGAAAGATAAGACACTTCTTTAGTAACTGTTGGTTACAAAAGAAGATTAATGAATTAGACGCTACAGAACAAATCAAGAATGTTTTGTCTACTCTCTTGATCAACGATCAAGATCTAGAATTAGTTAAAGAATCTTCAGACCAAATTGAAGAATACTTAGAATCGTCCGATTCAGAGTACCACACTTCATCTTCTTCAGAACAAGTTTGTATTAAGAATTGTTCTTATCCATCTTGTACCAAGACTCCTACTTATGTCCAGACTTTAACAAAAGAATCAAATTTCTTATTAGATATCATAGAACAAGTCAATGATAAAGAAATTAAAAAATTATTAATGGCTAAATATAGACTCTTTACATAGTAATGCTAAAGCTCAGATTCCTCCAGAAAATTCTTTTGATTTAAAGAATATATTTGAAAGATTAAGTGTTCAGAAACTTCCCAAAGAATTATCTTTACAAAGTCTTCAATTAGAGATTCAAGATCTTAGAAATACTTTATTTCAAGAAAAGAAAGAATTGTATTTTCAGATTAATAATTTGCAAACATAAATTATTACTCTCCAAAAAAATCCAGAGAAAATCTTAGATTTAGAAGATAATCCAGAATCTAGCATACGTATAGATAATCCAGAGACTAGTAATTTATATTTAAGATCTCATCCTTATCACTAGAAATGGCAAATCCATGTCACAATTATTATCCAGAATAGTTATACTTTAAAAGTCATTGCTTTAGTAGATTCAAGATCTTAAACAAATTGTATTAGAGAATGCTTAGTTCCTTCAAGATATTTTAAACCAACAACAAAAATTGTTTTAACTGCTAATAGTATGCCTTTGAATATCAGATTTCAGATTTCCGATACTTTTATCATTAATCAAGATATTCATATTAAGCAATCATTTTTATTAGTTAAAGATTTAAGACAAGAATTAATATTGGGTCTTCCCTTTCTCAATCTAATTCAACCAATTTCCAGAATAGATGATATAGGAATATATTCCAGATTTCTCGACAAAGATTTATTATTTAAATTTGTTCGGTTTAATCGTGATTTATCGTGTTTTCCAGAAGTAAATGGTTTATTCTTGAATTCTCCAAGTTCATCTTCTTTGCTGATGTCTGATCGTTGTTTTGGTAATATTCATCTTGATGTTGTTTCTGATCATACGAATCGGTATCCTTTTCTCCAGAAGAAATACGTCTATTAGATAACCTTTGGTCCGCTTTTAGGACAACTTCTTCTAAGCACCATGAAAACACTGTTCAAGCACTTTATTATTATCTTTTACATCTCAAAGAATCTCAATTACAAATCCCCCTCCAGAACGGAAATTTTCCATCTATTTCTAGTGTTACATCTGATCCTGAGGTTCCTGATCCTGAGGTTCCTGATCCAAGGATATCATTGATCCAAAGAAAATTCTTTCTCCATCATTTAAGAAAAAGATCCTTTATGCTTTTTCTCAATTACCAGAGACAATCCAAGCTTTTATTCAACAAATGACTCCTATTGCCCAAAGTAATTGGTTATCCTTTTTTGCATCCATTGAAGCTAATGAGTATTCTAGTCCAGAGACAAAAGTTGTTCATTGTCATCCTTATAATCTTTTAATCCTTATTCCAGCATTAGAACAAGAAAAGAAAATTTGGTTTTTTGAAAATGGATTCTCTCATGGAATTCATTCCCAATCTCAATATGATCTCTTTGGTTTTCCCAATTGTGTTATTCAATCATGTAAACAACAAAGACGTCAACAATCACATTCGTTTATTTATTTAGAAGTATTTAGTTCTTGTCCAGAATGGGATAGTGACAATTCGTGTCATGCTACTCACCATCTTATTTTTCTCCATGAAACTCCCCCAATGGTTATATCAATCCATTAGCCAAACGAAAAATGGATTATTGTTCCACTGATATCCAGTTTCATAAAATTGCCGGTTTATTTCTTATCCATAATTGTCTCAGTACCAGTACTTGGACCATCATTGCTAATACTGGCAGGATTATCATTCTAGCTCAACCACAATATCCTATATTACATCCCATTTTGCATCAGGTTACTTATGGAACAATTGCAGCTTCTAGCCAAACACAATGGCTTCTACGTGACATTTTCAAGAAAAATTCCATTCAATTTGATTATCAAGGATGGAAATATGATGCTACACAGAATAGTGAGATTCCAGATATCTTAAATATTTGGAATAACTAGATTTGGAATAACTAGATCCAGATGGTTCTCCAGACACTATGGTCAAAAGCAAATACAATCTCCTACTATTCACCTTTTGACTTCCAGAGTAACTTTTCAAGATTCGGTTTACACAGTTCAGGACAAGTTACCAGAAGTTAAAGATTTTACCTTCCAGTTAAAGACACAGAAAGGAATCTCCTTTCTCCAGAAGAAAGTACACTCCAGATATCAAGGTAGCAGCTTTCAAGATTCTTTCAAGATTATTATTCAAAGTTCAAGATAAGCACTCAAGTATTCAAGATTTACTTTCATCAAAGTTGAAGACTCCTTTTGAAGATTTGTCCAGATGTAATCAAATGTATTTACTTTAATTGTTTTATTTAAGGCATGTGTCTTGTCCATTGTAAGCATCTCGAAGTTAGCTTTCATCTTGAAACTAATCTCGTATGCAACCTCTTCTCTCCTCTTCTCTTCCTCTTCTGTAATCTTCAATCCTTCAATCCTGAGTTCTCTCCAGTTGTAAGTTTTTATTTATTGTAATAGTTCAGATTCACTGCACTTCAGTTCAACTGAGTAGATCGGTGTAAGTCTCGGGTATCTACACTGGATATTTAGAGCGTTGAATCAACCATCTCAATCGTAGAACTGATAGTTCACGTTTAAGCGTACTGTTTATGTATTTCAGTTTTCAATAAATATATTGTTGATGTTTTGTTTTCTCATGAGTAACTAAACACTTGATAGTTTAAATGTACTCTAGAATGTAGCTCTTTCTCTCATGCTGCTATGTTAGTGTATCTTTCAAGTTCATTTAGTTTAGATTCACTAGGCGGTAACCTGTCTTCTTGGTTCATTGATTGTCTTATCCTGGGTGTTAATGGACCAAGAAGATATATATATATATATATATATTGGTGTGAAATTGAGATTATTTTGGGGGGTTTTTATAATCTCTCATGTCTCTTTTTTTTATATATATTTTGATTGATTGTAGTAGTTATGCATACCAAGTATTCGTACAAATGTCTAATAGGGGTTTTGTAAGTGTTAGATTTCTAGTTTATACTTTTATGTTACGTACATGAGTTGATAGAAGGTCATAACATATTTCCACTGCTCTTGAGCTTTTAATTTTATTTATTTCAAATTGTATGAGAAAAAAAGATTCCTAAATTCATTAGAGAGCTTAAGGCTAGTATTTAACTATTAAAACGTATTTGTATGGTAATGACAATCTGGTAATGCCAACACATCTTCAATTAGTGTTCGGAAAATAAGCACAGATATGAAGAAAGCTAAGATATAATTAGAACTAATATGTGTCATAAGATACAAGCATCGATTGCATAAGTTGAGCTACGAGATGGTGGATAAGACAATAAAAAGTTGATCTACATAATTCCGGTAAAATTCAACACATTTCTCTCTAAATTTTTTTAACAATATCACAATGTCTTCTTCTGGTTCCCAACCAATGGGAAATTCGATGCCGATGTTATCATCAAGAACCGAAAGAAGGAAAATTGACCCAGTGTGGGAGATAAAGATCCCTAGAACCAAAAATTCTATTTTACAATGTATTGTCAAAATAAATTTCATGGTGAGGAAATTAATAGATTCAAACAACATTTGGCGGGAGGAAAATGGTGAAGCAGAATCTTGTAAACATGTCCCTGCTGGTGTTAGTTGGCGAATGATAGAATCTTTGAAAACTATATCTACCGAAAAAATATACATACATACATACATTTGGGTCTCTTGTGGTTGAGTAAGAAGATTCTGAAAAACTTACAAAGGGGATGATATTTGATAAGAGGAGAAAGTCATCACGCACTACTACTGGAGGTCAACCTTCCATTAAAAGTGCTTTGGTGACAAAAGAGGCAAAAGAACAATCTAACATTAGTGTAGCTAGATTGATGTATGATGCATAAATCCTCTTTAATGCTATTAATTCAGCTTATGTCAAAAGCGGTGTATGGTATTGACCCAGGATATAATGCCCCAACATACCACAATATTATAAAATATTTGCTAAGGGAAAACATAAAAGAAGTGAAGCTCTTAGTTGATAGTTTTCATACCACATGGATAGAAACTAGGTGCACAATGAGTGCCGATGGGTGGAAAAACACAAGAGCAGGACTTCGATTAACTTTTTAGTTTATTCTCCACGAGGTACTATCTTTGTGAAGTCGGTTGATGCCTCATATGCAGTCAAGACTGCAGTATGCTATACGGATTATTTCATGATGTGGTATTGTGGCTTGGTGCAGATAATGTTGTTCATATAGTTACCGATAATGCAGTAAACTATGTTGTTGCTGGGAGGTTATTAGAGAGGGAGTTACCTGCCCTTCATTGATCTCCAGGTGCAGCTCATTGCTTAAATTTAATATTTAAAGATATTGGAATGTCGAGCGAGGTAAGTCCAATAGTTGAGCAAGCATCGAAAATAACAAAGTAATATATATAACCATTATTTTGTTTTAAATTTGACGAGGAAGCACACCATTTGGAAGGAGATCATTTGCCCTGCATTGACTCACTTTGCATCAAACTTTCTGGCATTGCAAAGCATCCTGTCACAGACATGAGCTGCATGCTATGGTGACATCAAAAGAGTGGGTCAACTCGTCACGTGGTCGAGATTCTAAGGGGGCACACTTACTTTAATGGTGTTAGATAGTGAGTCTTAGAAATCCTGTGTCATAATTGACAAAGTTATAGAGTCATTAGTCAGTGTTTTACAGATTGTAGATAGTGAAAATCGACCAGCAATGGGTTATTTGTTTGAGGTATTTGCTAAGGCAAATGATACAATAATGTCATTCATTAAGAGAGAGGCTTCATTGGCAACATATGGTGAAGATCATTGAAAATTGATGGGACATGCAGCTTTCCAAGAATCTTCATGCAGCAGGTTACTGGTTGGACCCTTCATTTTTCTTTAGCAATGGGGTGGTTTTTTGAAATCCTAGGCTACAGTCAAGTGTCTTGGATGTCATTGAGAGGTTATATGCTGAAAATCTAACAAAGAAAAATTGTTACAGTTCTAAAATGTCTTACTACCAAAATTTTGTCGGGGATTTTGGACGTCTGATAGCTGTAAATGCTCGCAAAACCATGCTTCCAGGTGAGGAGTATTCTTTATAAATTTCATTAAATTATCATCTTGTTCCATTAGCTTGAGTATTTTTTTTTATATCTTGATTGTAATTTGTAATTTTCAGATAAACTAGCATATTAATTCACTCAATTTGCAGTTAATCGGTGTAACAGTCCTTTGTGAATTGGAACAGATGTCATGCTGAAAAGGCAGACAGAAAAGGATAAAACATTTACCTCAAAATCCCAATCTCCATACAAGTTCGGATCATTTTTATTTTCCCAAACATAAGTATGGGCCTTTAACTTCTCAGAACTATCCTGAAAATACCATAGAAAAATCATGAGTTGACTGAGCACACAGTGGCACTCTCTCACTATATTGAATTCAAGAGCAAACGGGATTATCATTGACAACTTATATTGCAAATTGCTGCAGTGAAACCTGATTGATGGACTCCTTCCCCCCTTCTTGATATTGACCATAAACTCCCTCACAGAAGTTGAATCAAACATTTCAACTAGAATGGCATTCTTCATTTTTTCCCTGACGTAGAGGCATTGGTAGCTTCTCTTCTCTATGTAAAGTAGGTTAGTCATGGAAGGGCTTCTATCAATCATGAAGGCATAAAAGGCTTTTTCGTTGATAGGAGGCCTCTAGGTGTTTTATATAACTCTTCCATCTTGTGTCTTTGTGCACAAGTGATACTATTATTATGGAGCCAAGTCATAACATGTAATTAAGATGATTTGAATATACTTACTATCAAAGAGACCTCGACAGTGCTCCTTTCATACTCGACGTCCTCAAAAGTATCTAGAATATCTAGTTCAGGAACTGTAATACCCAAGAGGACCTGCAGCACAAGACTCATTACACAAAATAATGAATTATACATGATAATATTTCATATGTAAGAGCAGAAGGAGCTTTATAAGAATTTAAATTTATTAATCTGCAAAAGTATGAACTGTTGGAAGTCAAATTCCAATTTTTGTACCTCCATTAAATAGTCATGCATTGAGGTTAGATTTGCCAACTATCTGGATAATGGTCAGAGGGGGGTACAACATAAACAAATGGTGTTAAATTCACACGCATGATGTCTCATAATATGCAATGCATCCAGAAAAGTATATAAAGCTTCTCAACTATACAGAAATCTCAGTTGTACAGTGTTTTAAAAGGCGAAGTCGATGCATTAGGACCTCCAGATGCATGAGGCATAAGCCTCGAGGCATGTGTCTTAAGCCTAAAAATCCATCATTTCTTAGGAAAAAAAGTAGTAAAGAGCAAAATACACAAAAGGTAATGAAATATATTTTTTGATCAGTATGCCATAATGACATATTCATATATATATATATATATAAATGATTCAACCATCATATAGAAATAAATAAATTTAAAGGAGCCAAGCAAACACTGATACATTTTTGTTCGTGAAAATATTATCATACGAATGATGTAAAAATCAACAGGCCAAATTCAAGCCGCAAAATTCTCTTGTAAACAGCTCGGCTCGGGCCGGGCCTATTCAAAAATCACAAAAATGTAAGCCCAAGCCCAGCCCATTGACACCCCTGTGCACAATCATCAATTCATGAGGCAGATTTAGCCCATCGATACCCCTGTGCACAATCATCACTTCATGAGGCAGATTTTGGGACTTACAAAGAAGCCACAAAAGGAAAAGGAAAATAAAAAAAGAAAATCATTTTTAGTCCAGATTATGTGGCTAGAACCCTAATTTGGTTAATATATAAGGCGCACGCCATAGCTGTAAAGCGAGCTTCAAGGCGCGAGGTGTGCCTTATGGGATCCTCACACTTTGAAGCATAAGCATCAAGGTTGAATCTGAGGTATTTTCCTTGAGCCTGTAGAATAATAAGCATGTGTAATGAGGGGCTTTCTTGTAATTTCTAGTAATTAGGGGAAACCCTTCTTTTCTACTTTAATAGAATATGAGAGAGAAGTGGGTTACACACTCTTCTCTTTTTCCCCACTTTCTTCTTCTTCTCCCTTCTTCTAAACCTAAAACCACTTTAAGAAATCCACTTGGTATCAGAGCACAAAAGAAGAGCACAAAGGTGAATAATCTCGCCGGAGGTATCTCCGGCAGATGCTGACGTCAGCAGCCGTGCAACGACCGTGATGAAGTGTTAGTGTGACGTCATCCACGATATTTTTTTGTGTTTTTTCTTCTTGGATCTAGTAGATCTACAGATTAGAAGAATTATGGTGATTTTTTCACGATTTATTGGAGCTTTTAAGTGAGTTTTTGAGAAATTTTTTGAAAAAAAATTCTGAAAAAATCCTCTTCGAACCAGTCGTTTTTTCTCTTTATATGGGGGATTTAACTTGGGGATATTGGTACTAAAAGATCCCCCTCAAAATTTTGGTCCCCTTGGCACCGGTCTTCCGGCGATCAGAACCTCGCCGGAGCTCCAGCGAACGTTTTTCTCTACTAGTTTTTTCCGGCAGAGGCTGTTTTTGGGTATTTTCTCTCATTTTTCGCATTCTAACCTTGGTGGAAGTAGTTTAATCGTTTATGAATGCTATATGAAGAAGTTTGGGTGCCCTCACGTTGTTTGAGGAGATGTTCGAGTAATTTTGAAGTGGTTTTTGGTCATTGGACCATTGGTGGTTGTTCGTTTGGGTTGTAGAACCCTGTGGTACCTGCTCGGCGGGTGCTTAGTGGCTGGATTTGTGCAAATCAGTCCGTAGTTGGCACACGATGGGCGATTCCGAGGTTACTCAGTCTTCCCGGGCTCCAACATGTGATGATAGTTACTTGCATTTGGGGCATGGTGACTCCCCGAGCCTTCAAATCACTACCGTAAAGTTAAATGGCAACAATTATCTTCCATGGTCTCAGTCGGCCATGTTGTTCATCACAGGGGAGGGTAAGGTGGAGTACATAAATGGCAAGAGTACGAAGCCTCTGGCTACTGATCCTACTTTCCCTAAATGGCAAGCCGAGAACGCCACCGTCATGTCATGGCTTCTTCACTCTATGATTCCGGATCTTAGCAATGGATATATCCTTCTCTCCACGGCACAAGAGATATGGGATGCTGTGAAGCAGACTTACTCTGAGGGGGGCACCCATGCTAGAGCCTATGAGTTGCGCCAGTGTATTGGGCAACTGAGACAGGGTGATACTTCTCTGGCCACGTACTACTCTACTCTTCGCCGTCTGTGGGAAGAATTTGACATGTTTCATATGTATACGACAAAGTGCTCTGAAGATGCTGTTGGGTTTAAGAAGTATGTTGATGAACACCGGGTCTATGAGTTGTTGGCTGGTCTCAACCCCGAGTATGAGCAAATCCTTGTTCAAATTTTAGGGAAGGAACCTCTTCCATCCATTACTACAGCATATTCCATTCTCCACAGGGAGGAGCGTCGCCGGACTAACATGCCACCTTCTTCCCTAGAGCGGTCAGCTCTTTCTTCATGGTCCCAGCGGGGAGGCCGCGATAACTTTCGTGGCAGCAGGGGAGGGGGTAGGTCCGGAACCGTCAGTGATGAGAGGGATCGACTGAAGTGTGACCACTGTGGCCGCGCTCGACACACCCGTGAGACTTGTTGGGATCTTCATGGTCGCCCACAGCAGAGAGGTGGAGGTCGCAGTGGCCGTGGTGGTGGTCGTGGTGGTGGATCTAGCGCTCACTCCGTTGTCTCTGATCCAGCTCCTGCTCTTACATCTGGTGTGTTGCCATCGTCTGA
This sequence comes from Tetracentron sinense, assembly GCA_015143295.1. Lineage (NCBI taxonomy): Eukaryota > Viridiplantae > Streptophyta > Magnoliopsida > Trochodendrales > Trochodendraceae > Tetracentron > Tetracentron sinense. The sequence continues at coordinate 5,071,472 of CM026559.1, read as the reverse complement.
TAGCCTTAGCCTTTCCCGTGCTGAGATAGAGACATTCCGACGCTTTATGGGTCAGTTGGAGCCGTCGGGTCCATCTTCCTCGTCCTCGTTTGCTCATTCAGGTACATCCGCTTCGGCTTTCAGTGCCTCTGTCTCCACATCTACTCGTCCCTGGATTATTGATTCGGGGGCCTCGGATCACATGACTGGTATGTCCTCGTTGTTTGCTTCCTATCATATTTGCTCTGGTAGGGATAAAGTTAGAATCGCTGATGGTTCTTATTCTTCTATTGCTGGTAAGGGGAACATCTCCGCTACCCCCTCTATGCATTTATCATCTGTTCTTCATGTTCCTAATGTTGCTTTAAACCTTTTGTCTGTGAGTCACCTAACCAAGTCCTTGAATTGTAGTGTCACTTTTTTTCCCTCTCACTGTGTATTTCAGGACTTGGAGACGAGGCGGACGATTGGTAGAGGCTATGAGGAGAGGGGATTGTACTTGTTGGATAGTTCCTCACCGGTGGCTTTTCCTATTCAGCAAGTTCGTGATGGGTCTACCAGTAGTAGTAGTCGTAATTGTAACATTTTACAGTTGTTGCAGTGGCATAGCCGTTTGGGCCACCCATCCTTTTTTGTGTTAAAGAAACTGTTTCCTCGGTATTTTGTCTCTGTTTCTATGTTGGATCTTCAATGTGAAACTTGTGTATTTGCAAAAAAATGCCGCTCTTCGTATCCGGCTCATGGTAATAGAAGTATTTCACCTTTTTCTATAGTTCATTCTGATGTGTGGGGTCCTGCTCCTATTACTTCCGCTCGTGGTTTTCGTTACTTTGTTACTTTTGTTGATGATTTCTCTAGAGTAACGTGGGTTTACTTGCTAAAACAAAAGAGTGATGTTTGTTATGTTTTTCAATCTTTTCATAAAATGATTGAAACCCAGTTTGATGTTAAACTAAAAATCCTTCGTTTGGATAATGGAGGAGAGTATTTGTCTACTACTCTCTCCTCCTACTTCCATGATCATGGGATTATCCACCAGACTACTTGTGTTCGAACTCCACAACAAAATGGTGTTGCTGAAAGGAAGAACCGTCACCTGTTGGAGATAACTCGTGCCCTTTTATTTGGCATGAACGTTCCAAAGCGTTTTTGGTCCGATGCACTTCAGACTGCTTCCTATCTTATGAATCACATGCCCACTCGAATTCTGGGTTTCAAAAGTCCTGTTGATGTTCTCTCTCCATCTCCCTCCTTGTTTCCTCTTCCACCCAAAATCTTTGGGTGTTCGTGTTTTGTGCATATTGACAAATCGGAGCGTACCAAACTTGATCCTAAGGCTCTCAAGTTTTTATTTTTGGGGTATGCTCCGAGCCAGAAAGGGTATAAGTGTTACCATCGCCCTTCCGGACGGTGCCTTGTGTCTATGGATGTTACCTTTTTTGAATCCACCCCTTTTTATTCTGCGACGGAGACTTCTCTTCAGGGGGAGCTCATTGGTGTTGAAGAAATGTCTCATTCTCCTCTACCTATTTCTATTGATCCAGGGGATTTTACGACAACTGGTAATGAGAAAAAGGATGAAAGCATAGATGAAGAAAAGAAAAATGTAGATGGAGGGAAACAAAGTGAGGTGCAGGTTTTCTCCAGGAATCCAAATCGTGGGGTTTGGATGACAGATACTTACAAAGAAGATCCTCATATGCCCCGCCATGAATCCTCCTCAGATCCAGGTAATATCTATACCTCCCTTATTGATTCTAACCTTCCTATTGCTCATAGGAAAGGTGTTCGCTCTTGCACTCAACACCCTATTGCTAACTTTGTGTCTTATGATTCTCTATCTCCCTCGTATCGAACCTTTTCTATGGCTTTGTCTTCTGTGTCTATTGCTAGCAGTGTTGCAGATGCTCTTTCTAAGTCAGAATGGAAAGAAGCAATAAAAGTAGAGATGCAGGCTCTCGAAAAGAATGAGACATGGGAGATGGTCGATTTACCAAGAGGCAAAGTTCCAGTGGGGTGCAAATGGGTGTTCACTGTAAAGCATAAGTCTGATGGGTCAGTAGAAAGATACAAAGCTAGACTTGTTGCAAGAGGGTATACGCAGACATATGGCATAGACTACCAGGAGACGTTTGCTCCTGTAGCCAAGATGAACTCAATAAGAGTTCTTTTATCTCTTGCAGCCAACCTGGATTGGCCACTTATGCAATTAGATGTGAAGAATGCATTTCTCCATGGTGACTTGGAAGAAGAAGTGTACATGAAACCTCCTCCTGGGATAAAGTGTCCTGTAGCTGAGGGGAAGGTGTGTAGACTGAAGAAGGCCTTGTATGGGCTTAAACAGTCCCCTAGAGCTTGGTTTGAAAGGTTTCGCTTAGTCATGATTAAAGATGGTTACAAACAAAGCCAAGCTGATCATACCTTGTTTATCAAGCACAACGACAAGAAGGTAACTGCACTCATTGTTTATGTAGATGACATTGTGCTGACTGGAGATGACCAGGGTGAGATGGAGAAGTTGAAAGGCCTACTAGCAAAGGAATTTGAAATCAAAGATCTAGGCAAGTTGAGATATTTCTTGGGTATTGAGGTTGCCAGGTCCATAAAAGGTATCTTTATATCGCAGCGCAAATATGTCCTGGACCTCTTACATGAGACTGGTATGATGGGCTGTAAACCTTGTGACACTCCTATTGACCCAAACCATAAGCTTGGTGAAGCCAATGGTGAGAAGGTGATTGAAGTAGGAAGATATCAGAGACTTGTAGGAAGATTGATATATCTCTCGCTTACTCGTCCTGATATTGCGTATGCCGTTAGTGTGGTGAGCCAGTTCATGCATGCTCCTACCTCAACCCACTTGGATGCGGTGTACAGGATTCTGAGGTTTCTCAAGTCTGCTCCAGGACAAGGGCTATTGTATGCCCGTACCGGTAACCTGCAGATCGAGGTTTACACTGATGCGGACTGGGCTGGATCAGTTTCAGATAGGCGCTCCACTTCTGGTTACTGTACGTTTGTTGGTGGTAACCTAGTCACATGGAGAAGTAAGAAACAGTCTGTAGTGGCTAGATCTAGTGCAGAGGCCGAGTTCCGGTCGATGGCTCATGGATTATGTGAGATTTTGTGGCTTCGCATTCTCTTGACTGACCTAAAGCTCCCTATTCAGGGTCCCATGAAGTTGTATTGTGACAACAAGGCGGCAATAAGCATTGCTCACAATCCAGTTCAACACGACAGAACTAAACACATTGAGGTGGACAGACACTTCATCAAGGAACAGTTGAAGACAGGTCTCATCTGTACCCCTTTTGTGAAGACCGGTGACCAACTTGCTGATATTTTGACAAAGGGTCTTAGTCATGCTCAGTTTACTAAGATTGTTGGCAAGCTAGGCATTTGTAATATCTACATACCAGCTTGAGGGGGAGTGTAGAATAATAAGCATGTGTAATGAGGGGCTTTCTTGTAATTTCTTGTAATTAGGGGAAACCCTTCTTTTCTACTTTAATAGAATATGAGAGAGAAGTGGGTTACACACTCTTCTCTTTTTCCCCACTTTCTTCTTCTTCTCCCTTCTTCTAAACCTAAAACCACTTTAAGAAATCCACTGAGCCTTGCATTGAGGCGTAAACCTCACACCTTTTAAAACACTAGGTGTAGCACTGGGACATAACTTTATGGTGTTCAATCTAGAGTTGTGTAGTGTCAAGTTACATGATAACGAAGCAAGTTCTTATCATGTACTTGCAGGGGTAAGATTATCTAAACTTCCTCATTGATGAAAGGCTAAAAAAATCCCAACCATTGTGTTCCTCTTCCAAGAAGAGGTCTTCTGTTTTTTTTTTGGTTAAGAGGTCCTCTGTTTTTCAGCTCAATAACACATGGCGTGTGGGGATACAAGAACTTATTTGAGGAAAGCCGAGCGAGTAAATATAATCTTCAAATGAAACTAAACAAATTCAGCACTACGAGGATCTCCCCTCTTCAAGGCTCATCAAACAGAGCAGTTCAGAGACCCAAGATGGGTTTCCTGAGCAAGAATTTCTTCATCGGAGAGTCATCTGAGCAAGGCCAACAACATTCTAAAGCTGGGAGGGTGAAGACAAACTCTAGATGGTATTCGAGCTAGCATGTGAAAGAAAGAACTTCCATGCTTAAAACATCACTATTTTTCCTGATCCCCCTGATGCATGGTTGGGGCTATATTTTCTTCTGTTTCTGGTGTGGCTGATGTATATCCATCAGGGTGGTCCAAGGAGAACTGGTTTGAAGCTCTTTTTTGGGGAAAAGGGTCTGAAGGTCTTGATGTGATTCCATTAGCGGCAGAGGCAGACGTGAGTGGTGCAGAGGAATTTTTGACCTGTGGAAGAGAAGCAAGACAAGCTTGATAATTGATATCTAATCAGAGTAGGGACAAAGACCCAGGGCCTTCTAATCATAATTTGGGGCCAGGAAGTGGAGCTTACAAAACTGGTCGACATCTCTTCAAGAATTTGCAGGAATTCAAAGTACTGGTGTTTTTTGTATATATGGAGTCATTTGGTTTTTGGAGACTCCTGAGCCAGTTTCTCATTTCAATATACTTTTGGGAATTCCTTTATTATTAATACAGTTCTTGATATCCATAAAATAAAAAAGGCTTCTTGTCTCATTATAGAGGATCTCGTGAATGAATTTATTAGTTCCCTCAAAAGAGGGGATATAGTCCCAATTCAAGTTTACTTATTACTTAGAACAAAGGACTGGAGGAATTGAAAGATTTAGGCCTATAAACCCGTGTAGCATCTACAAACTTGTTGTAGTTCTGTCTTCAATTGAAAGAGGTTATAGAGAAGGTGGTAAGATCACATCAAGGTGCTCTTATTAAAGAAAGTCATCTGATTGATGAGTTAATTTAATTACAAGTGAGAGCATTGATTCCAAAATCTGCGAGGGAAGTAAGGTGTGGAATGTAAAATAGATTTGGAGAAGGCCTGTGATCATGTGGATTGGATATTTCTTGACTATATGTTGGCCAGAACAGGTTTCGGTAGTAAGTAGAGAAATTGCATAAGAGGAAGTATCTCTTGCCTTCCTTTTCTATTATCGTGAATGGGGCACCAGAAGGTCTTTTAAGAGCTGCAGAGGCCTAAGGCAAGGAGATCCTATCTGTCCTCTCCTTTTCATTGTGGTAGTAGAGGCAAAAGAGCATGGTTTGAATGAGGACTTATGTTGATGATACTCTCGTTTCTCTTGGCACCTATAAAGAAGAAGATGATAATTTGAGAGCAATCCTTCGAAGCTTTTAAAGCCATCTCTAGCCTTTACGGTAAACAAAAGAAAAGCTTTTGTGAGCACCGGGATTTTAACCCACTCCCGATCAGGATCGAACACGAGGAGGAATAGCGATAAAATGCAAAAGGAGGAGAGTCGCCACCTATTTTAATTATGAAGGAAAATAGGGTCCCTGAAGTGGTTGAATAAGGCATGGTCTAGAAATTAGAGTTCAAGGTAAGGATTCATTTGGGTCAGGGGAAGATGTTAGGCACCCCTAAATTCTCATCTGGAAATGGTTACCTACTCCCTAAGTCTGAATTAAAGTGGGGGAAACCATAAGAGAAGCGTGTAATTTTATCTATATGCTTGACAAGTGTTATATGATAGAAGCTCTATCCTAGGTGAGCTGGGGCTGCCTATGTATCCACTTTCAGTGGAATCAAGCCACATGTAGTTCCAAGGCAGTGTAGTCAAGGCGACGCCTAGGCAGTCACCTAGGCTGTTTTGGACTGCTACTGCCTAGGCACCTCTCTAGGCAGGCGGCAATCACCTGGACCCTTTAATAGTTATCTTTAATAATGATCATGTTTTACAGTTTTACAACTTATTTACATATAAATATCATTTAAGTGAATGGTTTCACTTTACTTTCATTTACTTAAAATATTTATATGTAAATAAGGTTACACTCATTTGAATTCTATAAAATTATGCTAGATACAAATTCCTGAAAAATAAAAAGTCAACTTTCCAATTTAAGAACAAAATTCATTTTTAGGATCTTTTTCAAAATATCAACTTGCAAATGCTAAGATATTTCTCACAATTTAAAATTTCATAAATTCTATTATAAAAAAACATTACTAAAACCCAAAAGCCCGGTAACAAAAGTCTCATATTTTAGTCTTTAAAAATATTTTCATCTACAGGGCTAAAAAATCAACTAACAGTTTAATAGAAAAAAACTTACATTCAAGCTTTACAACATTAAATGCTGATGTGTTTAGATTATTGTCAACCCTAGGAGGTTTGAATTGTAATGTGTATATATTAATATTATATATGTATATTTAACATATATATATAATTTAATTATTTTTATCGCCTGGGCGTTGCCTAGGCAACACCTCACCTAGCCAGACCTTAGACGCCTTGACTATACTGTTCCAAAGTTATGGTTTGAGTTGGTTTGTTTGGATGGTAGATTGATTCAAATGCTCGATAGTTTTAGTTCATATCAAGGAGCGCTTGGACAGTTTAAGCTCGTACTGAAGAGCAATAAGAGGGTTTGACTAAAGGTTTGAACCAAAGTTCGGGCAGAGGTTTGACTAGTGTAGGCTAGGTTTGAACAAGGATTCAGGCAGAGATTCGACTAGGGTAGGCTAGGTTGAACCGAAGTTAGGGCAGAGGTTTGACAAGCAATCTAGACAAAGATTAAGCACTTCAAAAAAGCAGTAAAGCAAATAGGAGAACTTAAAACTTAAAAGACTTAAGTAAAATAAAAGACTAAAAAGCAACAGAGGGCTGAGAAATATTATAATTCGGGAAATCCGAAAGGATTTTTGAAGTAAAAGAGTTCTTGATAATCGATTCTTCGAAATCGAAATTTCTAGGATCGCCAAGTCAAGCAAAAAAAAAAGGTTTCGAAATAGGAAAGGGAGAGAGAGGGAGGGAGAGGTTTTGAATGAAAAATGAAGAAGAGGTGCGGGTATTTATAGATTTTGAAAACAGGGGGGCGCTACTTCAAGTAGCGTCCTTGTGCAGATATTTTTCAAGAAAACAAGGTGTTGGAACTGTATGGCAGCAGAATGGGGCAAACAAGGAGGGCACTACTTGAAGTAGTGCCCTCCCTCAGATATTTTAAAAACTTGCAAAGGGAAGTCGGTTTGCACAGGGAAAGGGGCCTCGAGTAGCGCCCACCTTGAGAAGGCCCTACAATTTATTTATTTTTGTGCCACGTGTCGCTTTTCGTTTTGCCAAAACCTAAATTTTTGTTTTAAGCCCATTTGGACCCCAAAAAGTCAAAATTAAACCGAAAAAATTGTAGAATTATTTCGGACAAAATAATAACTTTTGAGCACTTTTTAGGGGTATTTTGGTAATTTTCCACCTCATGGGCATTTTGGTCATTTTTCACCTCAGGGGCATTTCTGAAAATTGAGGCACATGGAAAAAGTGTTTTAAAAAGAGAGTTTGAAAATTGTTTTAAATAATTTTGAAAAGCCTTTAAAGGGCTCGAAAAGAGATGCAATATCTGGGTGCGTACAACTTTCTTATTGGAATTGCAGAGAATGGGGAATTCTTTTGAAGACTCCTACACATTCGGATGTAAAACTCCTGATTTCTTGACCTGGGCTCCCATTAGATGCTTGGTGGATATCAAGAAGTTGTGGAGAGAACAAAAGGTTATTGAGTTGGAAGAGAAGCTATTTATTCCTCAGAGGTACAATTACGCTAATAAAAAGCCCTCTTGCCCACATCCCTATGCATTAAATATCTACATTTAAGATGCAGGGTTTAAGTACTAAACGTACAAGAGAATATTGTGGAGTAAAAGAGGTGAAAAGAAGAAACTTGATCTCGTGAAATGGGATTGGGTTTTTGTCAGTCTAAGAAATGTGGAGGGCTTGGGTTTAAAAAGTTGAAAATAATGAATTTAGCTCTCCTTGGAATGTGGTCGTGGAGATTTAGCAAGAAAATTCCATCTTTTTGGGGAAGAGCAATCAGCTATAAATATGGTGTTCAAAACCGTTGTCAGGATTCTTAAGAAGTTTCATATAAAATGAATGTATGGAATCTCTCGAGGCTTTGTGTCGTGTACCAGTATTAAGGTGAAGAACATAGGAGGGATCCGATTTTGAAAAGAAAATGATTGTGTGGATTGGAAACATAGCGAAATTTGCTCACGGTTCTATAAAATAGTCCTTAAATTGATGAATCAACATTTTGAAATACTTTATTACCATGAATAGGTAAGAATCTCTGTTTTTTTTTTTCTTTTTATCGGCAATAGGTACGAATCTTGGGTATTGACTGCAAACCCAAAAGGTTTTTCGTTTTTTTGGTAATTCGTTTGTGAGTTTTCCAAATAGGAGCATTACAAGTTTAAATTAGGAGCATGATTGTCAAGGGCGTCACCTCAGGCAATCGCCTAGGCAACCAAACACTCTCTGCTAGGCTCAAGCGAGTAGCGACTGCCCGCCTAGGTGGCCATTATTAAAAATCTAATATATGTAATACTTTATTCTTTAAGAGTATAAAATTCATTTTATTTGAAGATGGCAGTTTGGTCAATAAAAAGTTTATTTTATATGCTTCTCGTGTCTTTTACCATAAAATATGTTAGCGTTTATGATGCAGGAACTTAACCAATACTCCACAAAAGTCGCGGCTGATGCGAGCGTGAGATTAAATCTCTTTTATCTCATAGCCCAGGCAACCCGTTCGAGACCTCCAAGAAGGCCCTACCCCGTGGGCCACCCCTCAATGGGCTCCACCCCGTAGGCCACCTCACCCCAGTGTGGAGATGCTCTTGCATCAATTTATATATCCAACAAAAAAAGGTTTATGCAAAAAATACACCAATGAGTCTCTCTCTCTCTCTCCTTTGTTTGTGAGTGAATCATATGGTCCCCTCCTATTTTTTGCATAGTGTTAAAAGCGTTGCTTGAAACGGTAGCCTAGGCGACCAAGTGGCTTAATACCAAAAAAATGTCTTTAAATACACCAAAATTCCTCTAGGGACCCCAAAGCTCTCAAAAACCACTCTTTAAGAAATCTTTTATAATTTAAATAAGTATATACCTTACAATTATATATATTACTTATTACATGGTTTTTTATTACTTCTTTTGGGCATGACCGAGAAGAAAAAAAATTGAGAAGAGGTATGGCCTCTTCCTATCTCCTCCTCTTCTCTCTATTTTAATCTCTCCCCCCTATTCGGCCGTCACTATTGACTGTTAAGCTATTTTCTATGTTTTTTATTCAATCTCACACTTTCTACCCTCTTCCTCTCCCCCTCCATCTCCCTCTCTGCCTCTCTTGTTCGGTTGTCATTGTAAACTGCTGTTTTTTTCTGTTTTTTTATCCCTCATTGTCCCTCTCCCTCCCCACTTTCGACATTCATTGTAAATTGTTTTTTATTTATTCATAACACTTGAAATTTTCATTTATTATTCCTAGAACTGTCTCCAATGATGGTTATATCAAAGTGCATTTTGACAATGAAGATTTTGCAATTTATACGAATTGCAGGGCCCCTTATTCAGAAAAATGCAGCATATACAGATCTAATATTGGGGGGAATTTTTGCTCCAAGGAGTTCATCAGGCTATGCCTCAGGCGTCCATGGGTTGTTGCCTCAAGTCGCCTTGACAACAACTATGTTCAGGAGGATGCCAATCATCTTTTCATCTTTTGGTTCGGGCAGTACAGATTTTCTCTCTTTTTGGGTGGAATAGGTGTCCCCTAGAGATGCCAAGTGTCCCTCTCAGAAGTCGGAACTACAGACAAACTTCTTTGGAAGATTCTCCTTTGTGTTGAGATATATAGAAGGAGGGAAACAGAAGGGCATTCAAGGATTTCAAAAGATTGTTGCCAAAGATTAACTAGGAAATTGGGTGGCTATAAATTGAGTGGGTTTCAAGTTTAAAAGAGTTCAAGGATATTTAAAGGGTAAATTTCGGGACCAAATGTAAGTTGTAATTCCTTTCACTACCTTTTGGTTTCTTTCTGGGAATTCTTTTCCCTGTCATTGTACATACACTACATACCCATTTTCTGATATATATATATATATATATATACAAATTTACAGTCAAACGATTAAAAAGAAATTCACATCTACTCATATATGTGTTTTTTCATGCCAAAAGAGTACATTCAACTTCTCAACTACACAAGGTAGTAGTCACAACATTAGACCATTGCCTCAATGGAAAAAGCAGCACAAGATAGCCTGCTCCCATGTTTCGTGGGCTAAGAGTGTCTTTCTCTACCGGTTTTGATTTCCTGGCTTTGGGGAATATTTCAGGAATTAGGCCAGCAGTAGTCATACATCTCACTAATTTTTTTCTTGACTGATATTTGCCTAATACTAAGAAGTATGCCTCCTCTGGGCTTCATTTAATTTTCTTTTTTATTTCTATCACCTCAAATCACTTTGTTTTGATAGAAAAAGGAACAGTTCGTGTAACTAATCTTTTGATCACTGGCGATTGTTCACACCGATCAAAAAAAACACTGGTGATTGTTCATGTAAGAACTGTTTCACAGTCACAGACTTCAAAGAATATGGTAGTAAGTTCACAGGAAGGAGTATTAAGTAAGACGAGAAAAGCAGGAATATAATTACTCAACATCAACTATAATCTCATCTACTTCAGCAGCCATTGAAAGCAAAAATAGATTCTCTGACAGACCTTTCCACTAACTTTCTTATTCTCTACAGGTAGAATTGCTGGATAAACACGTCCTTTTATGCTAAACCTATTGCTGCAAGATAATCCATGTCCACAGTTAAGTAAGCCAGTAAAGTGCGAATTAGGAGACTAAATGGTCAGGCCAGGCTTCCATTGAAAAATAAATTAATGAAAATAAATGTCCATAACAATAATAACAGGAGAAAATACTAGAGCTATGTACACTTTCTCATCCTGCAAGGCAATACTATGTGCAAGCTTCATTTTCATTCATTTACTACAAAATGATCTTCTAAAATGTCCTTGAGTTCTTTTACATTATTGGGATCACTGAGTAATTTTACTTTAATACAAATGTATTATAGAAATGATCTATGTCGAGCCCCAAGCTCTATTAAATGGAGCTTATGGTCGGAACCTTGGTTTGAAGGTTTGGTCCCTGCATACCAGGGTTTTATTTGTATTTCCATCAATGGGGGGAAAAAATTCCATCACCATCTCCATGATCCCAGGAAAAAAGAACAAAACCAGGTTCAAGGAAAAGAACCAAAGAAGAGTTGGTTTGTGTGTAGATTAGGGACACGGTTTGTATGAGAAGAAGAAAAAGGAAAAGGAGAAGTGAAGAAAGAGAAATACGATTATATGGTTATATATCAACAACCCATCTTTAATAATATACATGCACACATATACATATATGATACATATATATATATATATATATATATATATATATATGAACCAGATTACAAGAATACCCTTACAAAGAAAAGAAAAGACAAACATAATAGCGACACTGTAAAGACATAAGAGTGACACAGGGAACAGAACAGTGACACTGGAAGGATTACAGCGACACGGGACAGACTTATACTTCAACACTCCCCCTTCCCCTCCCCCTCAAGCTAGTATGTCTCGCATGCCCAGCTTGTCAATGTCATAAAAATGAGAATTCCCAATTGCTTTAGTTAGAAGATCGATCCCCAGTCTTCACAAACGAAGTGCAAATAAGTCCTATATTTAGCTTTTCTTTGATGAAGTGTCTATCAACCTACATTTGTTTTGTCTATCATGTTGAAGTTGAACTGGGTTATGAACAATATTAATGACAGCCTTATTGTCACAATATGATCTCATAAGACCAAACGGGGAAAACCAAGCTCCCTTATGAGCATATCCAGCCATAGAACTTCACAAACTCCATGAGCCATAGACCTGAACTCTGCCTCTACACTAGACCTTGAAACCACAAGCAGCTTCTTACTCTTCCAGATTACAAGGTTACCACCAACAAATGTACAATATACTGAGGCCGATCTTCTGTTAGTCATGGAACCAGCCTAATCAGCATATGTATAGGCCTCAATTCTCATTAGTGTAGTCAAGGCGTCGCCTGGGCGTTGCCTATGCGGTTGCCTAGACGGTTTTGGACTGTCACCGCATAGGCACCTCTTTAGGCAGGTGGTAGTCACCTGTACCCTTTAACAATTAACCTGCTTTAAGTTTTACAGCTTAATTACATATAAATACCATTTAGGTAAATGGTTTCACTTTACTTTCATTTACTTAAGATATTTATATGTAAATAAGGTTATACCCCCATTTGAATTGAATAAAAATTATCGTAGATCCAAATTCCTAAAAAATAAAAAGTCAAACTTTCTAGTTCAAGAACAAAATCCGTTTTTTAGCGCCTTTGTCAAAATTTCAACTTGCAAATGCTAAGGTATTTCTCAAAATTTTAAATTTCATAAATTCTACTATAACAAAATATTAATAAAACCCAAAAATCCGGAAAAAAAAGTCTCATATTTTAATCTTTAAAATTATTTTCATCTACAGAGTATAGAGTCAAAAAATCAACTAATAGTTTAGTACAAAAAAACTTACATTCAAGCATTACAACATTAAATGTTAATTTGTCTAGATTATTGTCAACTCTAGGAGGTTTGAATTATTGTGTGTGTGTATATATATATATTTATCGCCTAGGCATAGCCTGGACGTCGCCTAGCCAGACCTAATCGCCTAGAAGCCTTGACTAAACTGATTCTCATATGATCATGTCGAGAGACTACAACCTTTCCCAATTGATGACTTCAGGTACCGAAGAATCCTGTAAGGTGCCTCTAAGTGGAGTAAGCCTTTAGTGCATGCATAAATTAAATCACCACACTCACGACATAGGCTATTTGGATGTGTGAGTGAGAGGAAGATAAGTCTGCCAACCAACTTCCAAGCATCCATCAAAAAGTGTCCACTATCTTCACCCAACCTATGATTCTGTCATTCAACAAGTCAATAACATATTTTCGCCGGGAAATTAAGATACCCTTCTTGGATCTAGCAACTTCGATCCCTATAGAGTACTTTAACTCACCCAAGTTCATAATCTCGAATTCTCTTGCAATGTGACACTTCAGCCTTTTCATCTCTACTTGATCAGTCACACATAGCATTCTCGTCTACATACACAATGGGAGCATTAACTTTCCATTGACGGTGTTTGATAAACAATGTGGTCTATCTGGCTTTATCTGTACACATTATTTATCATGGTCGTACTAAACCTGTCAAACCATGCTCTTGGCGACTACTTCAATCCATATAGGGCTTTCTTCAACTTGCAAACATTTCCTTCTGCTCAAGGAAATTTAAAATCCATGAGACATCCTCATATACACTTCCTCCTCCAAATCACCATAAATGAAGGCATTCTTAACGTCAAATTGTTATAAAGGCCAATCATGGGTTGCGACAAGAGATAGGACACAAATAAAATTCATCTTGACGACCGGAGCAAATGTAATCTAGTCCTCAACACTAGAAGTCTAAGTGTACCCTTTTGCAAAATGTTTGGCCTTGTATCTCTCTATGAATCGATTTGATCAGTGCTTCACAGTAAACACCTATTTAAATCCCATTGGCTCTTTTCGGGTAGCTGAGTTGGTTCAGGTTTTAGGAGAGATCCCCAAGGTCTCAAGTTCAACTCCTCACGGGCTTACCCGATACACGTGGTTTGCGAGTGATTGCATGCATCCAAAGGGACTAGTCCTTCCTTGACAGGGTTGGGACACCCTCCATTACCCAAAAAAAAGTCTACCAACTCTATGTAGCATTTTTCTCAAGAGCCTACATCTCTTCACATAACGCGTCTCTCCATTTAGGATAAGATCATAGTCTCATAGAGAGCCTCAAGAACAATGCATGGCACAGAGACAAAAGATGAGAAAACAAAAGCAGTGTATGATGGGATAAAGAGTTATTAAGTAACAAATATGGAAATAGGATGGTGAGTACATGAACGAACTCCATACCTAACAGCAATGGAAAGATGAGAAACATTAACAACTGGGAAAGTAGTGATATAACCCGGGATCAAAGGATCCGAAGAGGTTTCTCGGCAAAGAACGTGAGGTTCTTGTCTCCTCTATCTTGAGTACACCTGTAACTCCTTCTCTATTGCCAAAGTATCACTAGTGTAAGATCCACCAATATCAAACAAGAATGGTGGAACAGGAAGAGGCAAAGAAGAATGGGAGGAAGAAGGCGTCGCTTCACTCCTACAATTCCCTAGAAAAGAAGTCTTTAGGTCAAAGAAGAGTGGAATTGTCTCAAAGAAATGTGACATCCATCAGCATAAAGCACTTTCGTGTTGAGGATGATAGCACTTGTATCCCTTCTGAGTGGGAGAGTACCCAAGAAATATAGTTTGAGAGCCTCGGGATCAAGTTTGGTCCGGTCAGAACGATACACATGGACATAACAGACACAAACATTTTGGGGAGTAGAGGAAGGCATGGTTGCTCGGAGGGAAAGAATTTCAAGAGTTAGTTTTGAATCCAAGAACCCGAGAAGGCATAATGTTCATGAGAAAGTCAGCAGTGAGTACAACTTCAAAACATAAGGTTTTGGGGACACACAAAGTAATCTCCAATAGGTGCAGTTCTTCCTCTCAATCACTCCATTTTGTTTGGTGTGAACACACAAAGTCTGATGTTCAATACAATGTTCAGATAGATAAGAATTAAGCCCACTAGACATGTACTCCCCCCACCCCCCAATTATCAAAATGGAAGATTTTAATGTTGGTTTCAAATTGGGTACACACCATTTATGAAAAGTTTTAAACACAGAATACTCTTACCTCTTCGATTTAAGAAGATAAATCCACTTAGCACGAGAATGATCATCCACAAAGGTAATAGAGTATTGATAACCAAATAATGAGGTAGTATGGGAAGGACCTCAAACATTAGAATGAACTGTATCAAAATATATGAATTGTTGCGCATGTCATGAAAAGTATAAGATTGTCTGCAATGCTTAGCAAGTTCACAAGTCTCACACGGAAAATTGAGATTGGAAGAAGATGAAAACAAGTGGGGAAACATTCTTTTCAACAACAAAAAATAAGGATGGCCCAAACGTTGATATCAACCATCACATCATCAACACTACAACTATTCCCATAATAACACTGATGTCTTTGTGATGTATGGGGTGATAAATCTAACATGTATAAGCCTCTCTCCTCATGACCACTGCCAATCGTAATCTTTGTCAATACGTCCTGAAAAACACAATGAGTTGGGAAGAATGTACCATTACAGTTCAAAGACTTGGTAATACTACTTAGAGAGAGAATATTTGTAGCAAGGTTAGGAACATAAAGAGCTGAGGTATGTGACATAGAGGGAGTAACAACAACACGACCCTTTCCAAAAGAAAAGAGAATGTTTCAACAGCACTCCTAAACTTATCTTTACCCGAACAAATTTGATAGAAAGAAAAAAGGGAGGACATACCCGTTATATGACCGGAGGCTCCTAAATCAATGATCCAAGAGGAACTAATAGTAGTAAGGGAAGCATTGTATGTCGTAATTCAAGAACCTACCTGAGCGAATGAGGATTATAGTTGTAGTGGGAGCCTCCAACGGCGATATAAAGCACCTAAATTTCTTGATCTCCTCTCGGGATAAACCAACACTATCAACAATGGGAGTTGGAGCAGGGCAATGTTAGGAAAACCCGATGAACCTCGGCTTACACTTGTAATGGCTCACCAGGGACGACTATGTAGGTCCCAACATGTCTCTTTAGTGTGCCGAGGCCCGAGAGCTACAACAATGCTCACACTTGAGCCTAACTCTGTCCTTAGTTGTCATGTCGCCACTCTACCTACCCCTCTACAGTCTACCCCTAACACGACATCTGCCCCCCCTTTGAGACACAACGACTAAGGTAGATCTCTTATGAGTAGAGAGCCCATGCATCGCACTTTTCCTACTCTCTTCACTCAAGAGGTAGAAGTAAATTTGGTTTAATGAGGGGGAGTGGCTACCTTCCCAATACATGGATACATGACTCTACATACTCAAAGTTTAACACAACCAAATATTTAAAGATACGATTTCTCTCAATTATTTTTTTAACTTTGACAATACAATGTCATCAGGATTAGAGAACCGAATATCCTGATAATGGTCTAATTCTTCCCACGTCCTTCTCAATTGTGAGAAATGGCTGCAAGAGTCTCATTTCTTTTTCTCTATTGGATCTAATCTATTCTAACTATATTCCCCACATGGGAATAGGTTTGCTCCATGCATTCCATATGTTCACGGTTGTCCTTAGGAAAAGGAAACCACAACTAATATCAAGCTCTATAGAGTGAAGAAGCCAATATATAACCACGGAATTCTCATTACTCCCCTTCTCAAACGAGGTAAACAAGGGATTAGGTTCAACTACTTTCGCATTGATATAACATATTCTTCCTCTTCCATTAATATACAGTTTAGTAGATTGAGACATTGCTAAGTAATCCGTGCCATTCAACAGCACGGTAGTAAATTTTTTATTATGGATCCCAACATTTGAGACACGACATCTACCACCCCTTTGAGACACAACAGCTAAGGTAGATCTCTTATGAGTAGAGAGCCCATGAATCGCACTTTTCCTACTCTCTTCACTCAAGAGGTAGAAGTAAACTTGGTTTAATGAGGGGGAGTGACTCCCTTCCCAATACATGGATACGTGACTCTACATACTCAAAGTTTAACCCAACCAAAAATTTAAAGATAAGATTTCTCTCAATTATTTTTTTAACTTTGACAATACAATGTCATCAGGATTAGAGAACCGAATATCCTGATAATGGTCTAATTCTTCCCACATCCTTCTCAACCATGAGAAATGGCTGCAATTTCTTTTTCTCTATTGGATCTAATCTATTCTAACTATATTCCCCACATGGGAATAGGTTTGCTCCATGCATTCCATATGTTCACGGTTGTCCTTAGGAAAAGGAAACCACGACTAATATCAAGCTCTATAGAGTGAAGAAGCCAATATATAACCACGGAATTCTCATTACTCCCCTTCTCATACGAAGTAAACAAGGGATTAGGTTCAACTACTTTCGCATTGATATAACATATTCTTCCTCTTCCATTAATATACAGTTTAGTAGATTGAGACATTGCTAAGTAATCCATGCCATTCAACAGCACAGTAGTAAATTTTTTATTATGGATCCCAACATTTGTTCCCATGGGAACTAATGGGTCAGATTGAGTGACTTCCAACATGTTTCACTGCCCCCTTTTAACAAACAAGTAGAGGGCACATTTTCGACACTCGCACCTCATTGTAAGTAGATAATAACCCTACACAATGAAAGATGGAGTACTTCTTCCAAACACTAACAAACCTTCAACGCTTTCTATCTAGCATATTCAGTAAGAAAAATAATTTCTCATCTTTTTGAACAAAATAGATCTTGTTCTGTTAGGAAATAATTGTATGATTTACTTTTCAAAAAAGAATTTTTCATGCATAACTTCTCATCTACGGGTAAGGCTTTTACTTCACTCCCTTCTATGTTGTAAATCTTCTTTGTTTTTTAATAAACAGGTAGGGCTACACGCCAAACCCCCACCCTTACTGGTGGATTTCCAAACAAAAGATAGAAATAAATTAACAGGAAAAATCATATATCAATTCAGTATAACATGAAAAACAGAATTATGTCTTAGTGCCCTTGATGAAATTTGAACATGAAATTGTGATTGTTGTTGAATATTAGAACATAAGAAATGAAAATGGGTTTTTACAGAAAAGTAATCAGTGAGAAAGAAAGATATACATACACAACAGAAGCCAAAGTAAGAAAATGATAATCCGTAAGTTCCTAACACAAACAACTCAATACAACTCTAGACCTTTTATATCAACAACTAATAACAGATCTATTACAGAAGGGAAGTGAAATGAATGAAGTACTAAGGAAGGGGACTTCCAGTGCACAAACGAGGCCAATTCACATGTTTTGCCAAGTCAGCTACATTGCTAGCAGTTCAAAAGTTGTGCAAGAGTATAAGATATCTAAGCCATCACTAATGTCAAAAATATGATCAAGAAATTAGTTTATCTCCAAGGACTCTCCCCTTCATTGATGCCCAAACTAAGACAAAGGAGGAATCAGTTTCAGGTTCAAGCAGCCCCATAGATTTGAACATGACTACCAGTTGAGGATTAGAGACAAAGTTCGAGAAGATCAAAGAATGGGTATTAGGTGAAAGGGTTACAGATCGACAAAGAATAATCAAGAGGAAAGAAACAAGTTAATACAACCGAATTTAGGAAAACCTTCCTGTGATCCTCCTAGATCAAATTCTAACAGGAAAACAGAAACACAATCGAAATTGGTAAGTGGGTTTTGTTGAAGAGGGTCATTGACCACGAAAGAAGATGAAAAATTCAAGTACCCTTTCAAATATATCATTGATAACCAAAGATGGGTGGTTACCTATTAAAGCATTAACATGAACAGATTCATCAACAAACACTTTAAACTGACAGAATAATCAATCAGAAAACATTAAAACACATCCAATAAAAAATAGAGAGAGAGAGAGAGAGAGTCTTAATTACTAGCCGTGAAGGATGGCGGTAGAAGAATCAGGAACGCGTTTCAATAGCACTCGCACTACCTCGTCGGCTAACAGGCTCCCGTACACAAACACGTTATGAAGGCTTTGGGGATGAGAGACAACCGAAGAAGATGCCATTCTCTCTCTCTCTCTCTCTAGTCCAAAACTTGCAATTCCAGCATACCTGGCAGGAAAAGTTACTCTTAGCCTTAGGTTCCCATCCCCTGGGGGGGGCAGTACTGACTTTATAACCATACACGTGGCATGCATGCAAGACTGTTGGATTTTTGGTGGGACCACAGACCTTTTATATTGGGAATCAGCTGCATTCACACCCCTGAGGTGGCCACATGTCCCTTTTGACACATCTTAACCGTGGTTAAGATTCAGTCACCCCTAGGGTTCACCCACCTATCCTTTGATTTTTTTTTTATCATACAAAATTTTGTTAACTGTGGTTAAAATTTACCGACTCCTATGGTTAATTTTTTTAATATTTTTTTCTAAAAACCAAAGATAGGTGGGTGAACCCTAAGGGTAGGTGAATATTAACCACAGTTAAGGAGTGTAAAAAGGGACGTGTCCACAGGGGTGTAATCGGTTTTGCCAAAAACCGGTTACTACCGAAGAAGATCACGAGTCAAATAAAAATTAAAAGCTAAACTTAACCATGTTTTCTTTGGCATTGTGAGAAACTTTTTGCAGCTCTATTCCTATATTGGTTAGGTTAATATGTATCGTGATGGTAAATGATCCTTTATAATGAACAAAATTGGATTTAGTTCAGCAAGAGCAAGACCAAAACCGGTTTAGCATCCGGCATGTGGCAATAAAAAGGGGAGAACATATCAAATAGGGAGAAGTCAAAAAACAGGGGAGAAAATGAAATGACTTCTCCCCTTTTTATCGCCACATGCCAGTGAGCACGGGATTTTACCGTCTTTCCTTCCGGGTCGAGCCCTACGGAGGAACAACGCTAAACATTCTTTGAGCAGGTTCACGGAGAGTCGCCACCTATTTATTTTAGAGGAATTGGACCTGGGATTAGATTAAGGTTAATGATCTTGATTAGAGTTAGGGTAAACTGTTCGATTAAGTTCCGGGGAAGGGGTTAGGCACCCCAGGACCCCCATCTAAGACGGGGCCAAGTTAAGTTCAAAGTTATTCAAAATGTCAAAGTGTTTAGAATGATATCAACACAAGAAATGGAAAATCCTAACTAGGGTCGAGCCCTGGTTGGGTTGCCTACGTACCCACCGGAGTAAGATCAGACCGAACATAGTTCGGACGGCACTTTAACCCATGTCGGAGTTAAGGGGAGTGTGTGTGTGTGCACTGGAGTGACTAGATTTAGCCCGGAGGTTAAGGTCGATAGGCCGGGGAGGCCTAGGGTTGCACCACAGTGGCTAAAGGTTAGCCTGGAGGCTAAGGGTGAGCCTGGAGGCTAAAGTTAAGGCTAACCATGGTTAAGTCAATTAACCATAGTTAGGAAAGTACCCATGGGCAACCAAGGTCAGGATCTGATCCCTTTGCATTTTATCATTTTTGGATTTTTAGAGTTATTTTTCGAAGGTTGAGATTACCTAGAGTCGCGTTAAGCTAACTGGGGTTAAGTTTTACCCCAGTTAGTGGTCAGGTCAGGTCTGGAATGGGGCCCAGAGAGCTAAGCAGTGCCTAGACTAACCTCATATTTGGTATAGGCCCAATGTAAAGCCCACTGTTTATAGAACAGTAATTGACGGTAATTGGACTACCGCCAATTTCATTTCTTCAAAGAATGGAATTGGCAGTATTAGAATTACCACCAATTCCACTATTTTATAAAACATTGGCTTTGCAGCCAAAGGAGAGGTCGAGAAAGGCAACCAGAGGGTCTAGGGACCCTTAGGGATGACTAGGGGTCTGGTCTAGACCCTGGGCTGAATTGGGCCCCTAGTGATATCTTTATTAATTTAACAGGAAACTCAGAATGTTTGTAAACACAATACCGACATTCTGGGCATCTTCCTCTTTTACGCAATTTTCCCATGGTTACAGAGGTCTGAGAGGCCTGGGGTGATCAGGGACGATAAGAGGGGACCTTAGAGATAGGGTCCAGGCCCTGGAGTAGACCAGGGCTCAACAAAGGGTCACATGGGCCACTGCCAATGACTGAATCCAAAATGGCGGTACTGAGTTTACCGTCATTCTGGATATCTACTAGATTATAATTTTTCCCCTATGTCGTAGCACCACAGCAACTCCAGGGCCTTCCTCATGATCTCGAGGTACCCTAGAGGACTTGAGGGATCAAGGAACAGAGAGAGAGAGAGAGACGTGCTCAGTGTGTGATATTTGTACAGGGATGATATTTCATGGGGGAGACCCTTTAACCTATGGAGAAGGTAAAGGGGAGACCCAAGCTAAGGATCAAACCAGACCCCTGGAATGGACCAGTGGTGCACAATGAATGCAACTAGTGAAAGAAAAAAGGGGGAGGTGGTCCTACCCACTGCTCTGCAAGCTCCAAGGTGTACGTGTATCGGTAAGGAGGGTGTACCCACAAAACGAGGATAACCCAAGTTATTCCAAACGGATTGATCCCACTCCAAAACCAAACACTAATGGATTGGGTTTTCGGATTAACAGGGGGTCTTCACAGAGAATTCTACAGGGATTCCTTTTTGGGATTTTTTTTGGCATGGGTTTAAGCTTGGACAAGGCTTACTATTTATATATAGGAAAAGGGGACCCTAGGGTATGAAGGTAATTCGAATGAGGGTTAGGTGAGGCTGAGGGACATGATTGGAGGTCAACCTGGTTGTCCAATGAGGTAGAATTCAAAAATCGCAGAACAAATAGAATGGTGGGTAGAACTAGTACCGCCATTCCCAAATTAGGTAAAAAATAAATGACGGTAGAGATATTACCGTCATTCCTTATTTCTTTCTTAGAAAGGAGTGGATAGCTTGGGGACAACTGGGGTATTGTTCACTTAACACTTAAAATCTACCGACATTATTTAAAATTTTGAAATTTGCATTGCCCCGCCCCCCAACAGCTGGCTAGGGTGTGTGGGGCCAGGTTTGGGCCCATGGGATATCTGGCCATGGGTTTTAGGCCCTGGGCCTGAAATTGGGCCTTGGGCCCTGGGTTAAGGTTGAATCCTAGTGTGTGGCTTAGCTAGGGCTCGACTAAAGCTAGGGCTAGCTACAGTTGGGCTCTAGGGTTAGGGTTAATCCTAAGAATAGGGTAGAGTCTAAGGTTAGGCCTAGGGTGAGATCAGGGTCTCATTTAATCCTAGGGTTAGACCTAGGGTTAGGCCTATGATTGGTCCTAGGGTTAGGACATGTTCAGGGTTGGTCCTAGGGTTAGGGTAAGCTACCATGGTTAACAGAGAAGTGTAAAAATTGGGTGCTTACAGCCGGATGTTACGCCAAGGCAAGACGGTTTTGGTCTTATAAGAGCAAGGCTGTAATGACCCCAAAATTCTACAAGGCTAAGATAGGACTTTGAAATCGTCACATTACTTAAACCTGCTTAAAATCTATGCATACAAGGCATTCTACACGAGTCTCCAAAAATGAGGATAGTAAAATTTCAATCATAAAAAGTCAAACCATCCTGTACAATGATAATCCACATATCATAACTCCTTATAAACGAAGTAGTCTAAAACCATCAATAAGGTAAAACAATTAAGACAACATCAACTAAAAGTCAAAAAGTCTAATATAAACATCTCGTCCAAAAAGAAATACTAAAACTACTCAATAGGGATGACTATCAAAATCCCTAGCCTCCTCCTCAGGAAGCTCACCTTTTTCTCCCTCTTCGGCGTACACCTCCTCAGTCCACGACTCTTCTCCTAAACCTGAAGACAATGACAGGTCGATTAAGTATGGAATACTCAGTGGATAAACAAACTAACAACATAAGATAGCATGAGCAATAACAATATCATAACTCAGTTTATCTAAGCTTAATCATAATAATTTCACGTAAAATAGGCATAATCAGAGTGCGGAGCATATAACATGTCATAACATCATCTTGACTCGTGTACTCGTGCAACTCTTATCCATGAACTTGCCTTAACATATGCATAAACTCATGATTCATAATGTGTTTGTCCCGTCAAAGCATAATTCATAGTGTTTTGTCCCGACAACGCATAATTCATAGTGTTCGACAACACGTAGAGTAGATGTTCATAATGGGGGATCATTCTTTCATAGCATAATATGAGTGCAACAACGCGTAGAGTGGATGTTCGTAGTAGAGGATCATTCTTTCATGGCATAATTCGTAACATGTTTGTATCCAATGCATGCATGCTTGTGAGACAAGTGGACTCATGAGACTTGAATACTTACCATGTGAGTGCACGTGTGCTTGAGTGTCGTGATTGGAATTCAAATAAGTCATCCCTTAGATTCCAATTTTCCATTAGGAAACTCCGCTAGGTTACATCTCCCTAGTTAGAGAATTCCCAACATGGAGGATTTTCCTCTAAGATTTGACTTACCCGAATATTGATCACCATACAAGTAAATAGGACATAATTTATCATAACGACAACAATATCCATTTAACTTAGTTTATTAATAATCAATAGCATCATACTAACATTTCTCCTTCTTAAGCATTTCAACAAACACTTTGAGTGCGTTAATTATGGATACTTTGCCCTTTCTCAATTTCAACATTCCACCACACCATAATCCATTTATACAACTCAAACATACTCCACATTCATACATTCATCCCTTCCTCCATAATATTTCTCATCCTCCATACAATTCATCCATATTATAAATCTATTTCCATCTCTAACAAGCTTAATCCATGCATAATTAGGGGAAAAAAATCAAATTATCATTTCTATCATTTATATTATACTAATATTCACAAAACATCATTAATAGAGTTAAGTTAGGGAGTTTATCGACCTTAGGGATCCTTCCCTTGGATTCAAATCACTCCCGAGGTTTTTTAGGGAAGATCTCTAAGCTAATCCTCTTCTTATCTAAGAAAAACTCTTCTTCTCCAAGCTCAAACACTCTTAGAACCCTAGGTTCTTACTCTCCATTTACTAAATTAGGTTAGAAATTGGTAGAATACCCTAAAACCTCGAAATAGGGTCCCTATTTATAACTCCAAGGATTAAAAAACCCAAAAAACCCTTTTTTAGCAATTTCTGGGTCCACGTGTGATCGATCGCACACCTTTGGTGCGATCTATCGCACCTAGACCCAAAAGGTAATCATAAAAACTCGTCTGAATGCGATTGATTGCAGAAATTTGCAATAGATCGCACCATTTTGCGATCGATCGCAACTTATTTGCGATAAATCGCACCCCATTTTTTCTAAATCCAACAGATTTTACCTCACCTTAGTATTTTGACCATAACTTTTGACTCGCTCATCGGATTTTAACGATTCAACTTGCGTCGGGCCCACAAGTGAACTGATCTGCAATTTCATCAGGCAAAACATCAGAAAACCCACTTTTGACTTAGCTTAAACTCAAAATAAGAAAAAACATTAAACATGAACCTTGAAGAGGGTTCCAATACATTTCTAATGGTTCAAGAATCACTCAAATCCGATAAACGGTGACAAAATTAGAGCTTCCTAAAGTTGAGGGTATGTTATGACATCCCTCTCTTTACAAGTTTGATTAAGCCTAGATCACACCACATAATTAGATATAAATACACACATATTAAAACATAATAAAGACTAAAATACCTTTAATACTTGCATAAAAAGTATGAAATAGATTCGGGTCTCTACAAAGACCAAGACCAAATCCAATCCCATAATGAACACAATAAAATGATACTCGGGATACATGAATGGGTCCTACTTGGGCCCTAATAATCCTTAAGAGCAATGTTAGGTCTATTTTCTGGTCTTCCACTCTCCCCTAATTTTTATACAAAAAGATAAAATAGTATGACACTTTTTTTTATGGGTCCTACCGTATTTATGTTGTCTTTTTTGTATAAAAATAGTAAAAATCACCTGAGAGTGAACAACCGGAAGTGGACCTAGCATTGTTCTAATCCTTAATTATGATTAGTCAACATGATGACATTCCAAATATAACGGGACTCACTCTATTATGGTTTGAAGGCCGGTTTTTAAAACATCCCTGTTTTTAGAAGAGTCCTGTTTTTGCGCTTTTGGGGACCGGTTGATAGGCTGGTTGCAGTTGAACCATTTGGCTAGCCTGTCCGGTGGTTTTCAAAACACTGATTTGGTTTTGGGGGCCAGTTGACTGGCCGGTTCCAGTTTTACCAATTGAACCGGCCGGCTGCCCAGTCCAGCTTTCAAAACAAAACACTGCCCAGCTCTCGATGGTTACTATAGAGAGTTTTAAATCACTTTCCCTGGGACAATAGTTGCCGGATTCTGCATACCCAATCTAACCTGCAAATGGATATGGACCACCTTGAATTGATTCAGAGTTCTACAACATTAAACAAGATGCAGATTAATGAATTGCTCATGAACACATTTACAATTGCTTTGTTACCCTAAATCCAGTACACGTTCTGAATGCATGGCCAAATGTAGTACAGGAAGGGATCGAGTATTATACTGATCCTATCAGATTCACGACACTAGTTTATAGATATAAAGAAGTGGTCCTGTGAATTTAGGAGATACACCCCCTATGCTTAGTGAATCACACCGTTACAAATTAAACCAGCCAGCAATTGAAGAACAGAGTTCACGAGCCAACCAACAAATCAAGAACTGAACTTCAAATCTGGCACAGTCGATCAGTGAAAATGACTATTCTGTAAAGATCCTCCATGCCCAAAAAAAAACTGATCAGATGAAGCCTAACATACCATCTTTGCATTCTTTTGGACAGATTAGTCAAGAAAAGATTCACAGTTGAAATTATATAATTGGGTTGATTTCAGGCCTAAAGATACTCAGTTGTCGGGCTCGTCCATTATTAGCAATCACCCTTCACAATTCTTGGTGTTCAAAAAGATTTCTGATAAACAAAATCAAATGGGAATAGGGTTAATATGAAATTGCTCAGACCCATCAGTGCTAAGCTTTGAACCAATAAATTGGATCAGAAATATATCCACAGAGATGTAACTATTGAAAGACAGTTTCCAAGTATGGAGCTAATATTCCTGTTTGCAAACCAGCATACAGAAGCTGCCCTTGGTGATTAAAGAAAAACATATGCACCCCGTCAATGTAGGTAGACAATTTTAGACGGTCTGATTTTCCTTCTAAGTGCTCATAGGCTCGGGGCTAGACGTGGACAGTATGTCCAGCAATGAATTCCGAGGCTCCAATTCTTCGTGCCATATTGGAAGGGTATCACCTGGGTAGAAGTTCCTCGTCACTCCCTCTGAATTTATCTGCAAACACACACACACACAAACCCCAAGAGTCAAATTTTTGCCAGGATGAAGGGTAGAGCTGACAGGTCTTGGAGAAATAATTTAAAGAGATCTCACAATGACAGTACGAACAACACCTCCACTTGCACCATCTCGAGCAATGGCAAGAGAAACTGCCTTGATCACTAATTGCTGCAATAAAACACCAAGCTGTTAGAAATGATGCTTGAAAATAACATCCAGCAAGAGATCAATAGTAAACAGGAAATGCTTTTTCTGAGTTATTCTAATAAAATAAAATACCACTCAACAGCAATAGGAATCATGAATATACCAGCAAGAACTTTTGATATGACTGACAACTGGAGTATCCAGAACATATATATAACAGATTTTATATTAGAACTGTTAAGATGCAGCCATGGAACTCCAACTTTTCCTTTTTCTTCCTTATTTCCTTTGGTTGCATTGTAACATTTCAGTGGGGTATACATATGATAACCTAGTAAATGACTAGGTTAAGTCATACTAAACATCATATGAAGCTAGGACAACTTGTTCCAAGGCAGTTATCGATATTTTTTCTTTGCTTTTTTTTCCAATAAGTAGCTGTCAATGCTTGTTAGTTGATACATCTTCAAATACACAACATACCTCAGCTTCATCTTTAGTCATTCCTTCCTTCCATGCTTGATCAAAGAAGCCATACAAGTAACTGGAGCCAGATCCTGTAGAACACAGAAGTGTGTTACGAGTCGAGACAAAATATAATGGCAAGAAAATTGCACCAAGGTTGCTAGTAAAGTTAGTATCATAACATAACATTTCAACAATCATCACACAAACAGATAACTAAATAAAAGTACCAAGCCTACCATTTCAACCAGCCGTACTTCAACAAATCAATACTAAGTTAAAAGATTACGAGCTTATAAGATCAAAACAAAAGAATGTGGTGGGTGCAAGTTAATGAATTAATTGAAAGACTACTTGTAGCACATCCGGTCTTATGTGAAAACAACTGTCTCATCTCCAAACAAGATAAGTTTTGACACAAAGATAAAATTGAATACAATCACCCCAAAAGATTGATGTTTTTCTTTTTTGTTATTCTCTATTTAAGATGATATAATGAGAGAAAACGCTAAAACAATTTTGCGAAGTTTGAAGTTTTACCATTTGATAAGCAGATACAAAAGTAACAGTATCAGAAAATGTGAACTAGTGAAAAGAGACCAAAGCATCTCCACTAGCTGCATGGGAGATGCCATCTGTAATACAATATGCAATAACCAGAACCAGATGTGTATCCAACCCCAAATATTTAGGTCAGATGACGCAATAATATATCAACCCCTACTTAAATGAGACTAGTTTACAAAAGGTTGCAGTGACATACCTCCAATAGTAAAGGGCTGCTCTAATAGTGTACCACCCAGAGGAATTCCATAGATTTTGCCTCCTTCATACTTGTCCCATCCACCAATAATCAGGCCAGTTTGTAGCATGTCCTGCCAAATCCAGCAGATAATGATAAAGTTAATTGTGGATACAGACTATAAGTGTAATATAAGGGAGTAAAGGAAAAATCAGATTTTCAATTGGACTAAAAACATAAAATAAATACATTCTTTTTGGTCCAGTATTCCAATATAAATGGAAGGCTAACAAAAAACTTCCAAAAAAGAAGTTTCGGTAGAAATCTTCTCTCTTTCTACAACTAATGAGAAGATGGTATTAAATGAATAAGGAGAATTGCCCTAAAAGAAAAAGGATAGAGAGCTAGAAAGAAAATTACAGTTAAAGGGCAACACAACAATGAAAACATCATTATGAACTCCTCCCTTCATGAGAGAATCCACCATGTCATTAACTGAAGCAAATCCGGCATTTCATTAGCCAATCTAGACACACGAAAAGACTATAACATACACCATGACATGTCTCAGATAATTAATAATGCATCAAAATCTCCATTTCCAGAGGCCACAAATCACATGACTTAATAAGCCAAGTTTCCCTGCGCCTCGTGATCCTATAGGGCTGCCTAACCCAGGCCAAGCACCTACACTCGGTCCTAAGCGTCCCTTCACCAATGGGACACAAAAATGCATGGATGATTTTCCCCACACTAATTCTAAAGACACCTCCAATCCATTTGAGTGTCTTTGGATTTATGGAATTGGCGGACAAAATTGTCAATTCTGTTTGCGGTGTATTATAAAAAGGGTGGAACTGGAATGTGTCAATTCAGCGCCGAATTGAAGTACTGATTTCATAAGCTAAATAAGCAGAGTTCATATCCATACTTGGAGGTATTATTTGACAATTCCACACAATTGCGGGATTGGAGAAAAGAGTCAAAAGACGTGAGCTTAAAGAAAATCTCTTTCAACACTTCGACTCTTACCCCCTTCAACCTGTCGTTGCCATCGACACTGGACGTTAACTAGGGGTGAGTGGCAATGGGTTGTGTTTCAGGTTGACTAAATATGCCCTCAAACGAAACCCAACCCATTTATAAACAGGTTGGAAAGGCAAATCCAAACCCAACCCACTAAGGGAACCCTAAAACAGAACCCATCGCCTAACATGTGAATTAAATGAGTAATAACTAAATATATTAATTAATAATAATTATGAATTACAATTATATTTTAATACTTAATAATATTATATTTAAATTCATGATCTAAATGCTTGATATTCATGTTGATTAAAAAGTAGCAAAAAATATTTATAAAACAAAAGACAATGGCAAAACCAGTCGACCGTTCTCAAACGAAACAGGAAAAAATAAAAAGGGACAGTGACCAAACCATTCAACCGAGTCCCAATCTGGTCGACCGACTTTCGCGCAGTAAGGTTAAAATCGTGATTTTCTTAGGGAAAACATGTAGGATTAGGGTTCTACCCTATAAATAGATCATTAAAACCCTAATTTGTGATTTTTTATAGTTGCTAAACACCAGAGAGCTAGGGTTTGAAAGAAAAGAGAAAGAGAAAGGAGAAGAGAGAGCTAAGGTTGAGATTAAACCCTCACTCAAAGGAGAAAAGAGTTTGAATTAAGGGAGATCGTCGCTTGAGGAAATCTCTTCTCAAATTGATCTTCGTTGTTCGCGTAGGGAAGGCTTGCTCTCACGAAGACCAAGTTTCTGATCGTAAGGAACCAATCAAATCAAGGTTTGATATATTATTCCAAGTTAAAAATTTCAAAATCATTGTTTTAAGAATATAATTATATGAAGTATGATTTTAAGATTATGCAAGCAAGCATGTTTAAGGATTTGTATGCATAAAGAAATTTTATTAAATAAGAATAAGATGTCTAAGTATGTAAAGAGTTATAAGATCAATGTTCTCATATGATTTGGATGCATATATATGTGATTGATTTATTAATAAAGGGGTGATTTATATGCTTCATAAATTATGAATATATTGTTCATATGCTTTTTAAATCACGAACATGCTGCATCACAATATGATTGATATGATAATTCTGAATTGTTAAGATATGATGTATGTTGTGATTTAATTTCGAATAAACAAGTCTTAAATTACGGTCTTGTGTTTAGATTGTTTATCATGGTGGTATAAGACGCAAAGATGGATTTTTGATGACACTAGATTTGTAATCTTCGGTGCAATTCAACCGAAGGTTTATCACCTGTGATAAGTTACAAGTAAGATATGTTCACAAGTCTCACAAATTATAAGTTCATTAGCCTCACAAGTCTCACAAGTATGTATGTAAGTATGAATTGCATGATTGAGTTCTCACAAGTTACGAGTACCAACACTTACTAAGATCAAAGGTATTCGTACATGTTTCCCCAAGGATGCTACTATGCTAGTACCTGGCTCACAAGTTAGGACCCCAAAGGTGCATAGTACCTGGCTCACAAGTAGATTTTCAAGGGTGCTAGTTATCTGACTCACAAGAATCATAAGTGCACTGATAGGTGCAAATCATTGGTATTCGATACGTATGTAATCTCATAACTAATATAAGTTTTGAGCTATTTTAAGTTATGAGTCAATGTATGTTGTTTCTCACAAGATAAGATCTCAAAAGTATGATAAGTTAAGAAACATAAGATGCTTACAAGTAAGACGTGTATGCTCACATGATTTCCGCACTTTGATTATGTATGTTACTCCATGTTATGTAAGTCATGTTAAGTATGTTAAGCATGTATGTTATGATGTTTATGATGTTAATAGCTCGGACAAAATCCACTGAGCGTATTGTTGTTCAGGCGATATGTTTATATCGACAGGTTTAGATTCGGAGTTAGCAGCTAAACCTTGGAAGGAAGATTACCTCGAAGAAACTGAAGGTGATTTATATGGAAGAGGAGAACCATTTGGATAATATCCATACTTTTGATTTATTAGATGGTCAAATGGTTTTGAGGATTTTATTGGTTGTAATAAGATATTTATGGATGTTATGGATGATGTTAGGTTTAAATTGTAAAGGTTCATTGATTTAGAAATTATGAGATTGAAATATTGATTAAAAAAAATATTCAAGTTCGTTCTTTAGTATGCCTTATAAGCTCATGTTCAGATAAGAAGTCTCAAGATGAGATGTCAGAATAATGCAGTCAAAGTTCCATTTTGACATAAAAGGAATTTTGGGTTGCGAAAATCGGAGCCAAGGTATTAAACTTCAGTTTCAGTATAAACTTCGGTCGCTAAGGAAGTTGACACGTTTCGAGGAAGTTTAAGAAAATCCAAAGAAGTTAGGTAAAAATTAAATAAGTCTAGGAAACTTTAAAGAAATATTGGAAATCTAGGATGAAACTTTCAATACTTAAGCATAAATACACATCTTGAATTCATTGTATTACTGATGCAAGTATGTAGTACTCAAATTCTAATACGAGAATCATGTTAAGTGACATGCGTTGTCTGCTTATCTGAGATGTAATTTCTTCTTGATATTTATCTATATTATCCATTTTTTTAACTATATTTTATCATCCTTGTTAAGTGAAGAGGATATGTATTCTCTTTATTTTCTAATTATTATCCAAGTTAATTGTTTTGAAAACCTGAAAAAATTATGAATGCACATTAAAGTTAGTAAATAATTAAAACTGAATTTAGTTTTTAAACCTATTCCAATCTGCAATTGATGAACTCAATGTTTTTACAGGATTGAATCTATATGTGAAGTGGAGGAGATGAGTGGTTAAATAATTTTTAACTTATGAAATACAATTAGAAAATTATTTAATTTTTTAATATTACTAAAAATCCCTTATGGGCATAATATACTAATAACAAAATTATTAGAATAATAAAATTATAATTTTAAATAAATTTGTGCTAACCACACTCTAATAATAAAATTATAATTTATAATAAGGTAGTTGCTAGCAACACTCTCTTTTAAAGCTATTATATTTATAATAAGGTTAATATTGGGGACACGTGTCTTTCCTTATGAAGAAAATAAGTTTAAAGTGAGTGGAACTAGCATTACCTTTTTAAGTTAAAACTTAAAAATCCTTCAATTTACAGATTTTTTTTTGTACACTTCAGTTAACTTCCACCAAAATACTGTATTTTCTCAACATTGTTTCCCTGTTTTGGTCGAAGTTTACCGAAGTTTACTAAGAAGTCCAGTATTTTTAAAATACAAGTGCATTTCGCTTCGGACACCACGGAAGTCGACTCAATTTCAACGGAATTGAGTCGATTTTTGACACCATGATCGGAGCATAAGAGAACGCAAGGAATGATCTCTAAGAGGGGTTTTTAGGAAATAATAGCAGCATTTGGCAACAGATTTTTGGCCCCGCCAGTCTACCACCAAATAGGCATGGCCCCTTTTGGTTGACTTTAGATGAGTTCATTCCATTAACTCTTTTTTTTATCGGTAATTCCATTAACTCTTGAATTCAAGATATATATATATATATATATCTATACTGATACTATATGTCGGTTGGTTCCACGTGGCATGTCTCAGAAGGCTCCATTTTTGCTTCATGTTGTTGTCACGTGTCAACTCTCTTTTAATTACTTTTTCTTAAACCTTAATTAATAATAAATATCCCTTATTATGAGAATGGGTCATGAACCCCACTTAATTAGTATTAAATACAATTGCTAAAAAATAAATCACGCTCATTACTATATATTATCCTAACATTAACTAAGAATACGAAGAGTCCAACTCCTTAGAAATTCAACGACAAAAAAAAATTCCTTGGGCAATTTTTTTTTTTTTGGATGACATAAATTTGACAGAAAGAAATTAAATGGAGAATGAATAAATGTGTATACTAGCATTAGCTAAGAATACAAAGAGCCCAACTCCTCCTTCCAGATTTATTATTTTTGGATAATAAAGTTTTGAAAGAGAAATTAAATGAATAATTAATAAATGTAGATTCACAATAACTAAGATTAATTCTATTAAAATAAACTTATTATTTTAATTCTTTTATGTTTTTCTTGATTGAATTTAAAAGGTAAATGCCAAACGGATTAACTGTGGTTAAGATTCAATCACCCTTAGGGTCATCAATCCAACCTTTTTTTTTATCGATAAGAAGCAAATAGATTAAAAACAGGAGGAACTACAACAGTTTACAGAGATGTAAACTAATCAAGATATCCAGAACCAAAACAAGCACAACAACAAACAACAAAAATCTGGCGAGGGCAAAAATGAGAGCAAACTCCTCACAACAATAGAATATCCCTTACTTCCGAACCCATCCCATCTGAGACGTGGAGCTCCAATCCACAATCAAACGATTCACTCGGTCAAGGATCTAGGAAGAAGGAGGGAGTCATCAAACACGCGACTATTCCTCTCTTCCAAATCGTCCAACAAATTGCTCCAGGCAAGAAGTCCGAGCCACTTCCACAGCCCCCACCAATGGCACCGATTGCCAACCTGATAAGAAGCTCAGAAATACTCCTAACCGATTATGAAACGAAGACCAAAGCCCCCATTCAACCGGGCAATGCAACAATAAATGACTCTCAGACTCTTCCTCGTCAAGGCACATATAGCATCGGTTTGCCAACCTCCAACCCTTTACTCTTTAGGTGGTCCACAGTAAGAATTTTATCTAGGCTAGCACACCAGAGAAAGAATGATAGCCCACACAATCTTATAAGGAAAAGTAGACCCGGGTTCAAGGGCAAATGCCTGTAATAATGATCTCACTGAAAATCGACCGGAGTTGCTTCTAGACCACATCCTAACATCACCAAACCGAGGACGAGGGGGGGAGGAGCTCAATCGCGCCAAAAGGCTATGCATAGCCTCAACCTCCCAATCATTTAGGTTCCTCCAAAATCTAGGACACCATACAAACTCCCTACCCAACTGTTCGAAGCAATCAGCTACTGAGGCTTTTTTATTAATGGCCAACGGGAAAATGCTTCTGAAATCGTCTGAAAATCTCGACTGGCCACACCAAACGTTTGACCAGAACTGAATGTCAGTCCCATTCCCAAGTTTGAATCTACAGAGCAGGGGGCTACAAGAGGAGTGACAGCAGCAATGCCCTTCCAGAGGCCTACGCCATGGGGGCCACTCACCTACTTTGGCACCCAGGGAGACATGGCCCCATATTTTGCAACAATTACCTTCATCCACAAACTCTCCCTCTTCCCCAAATCTCCAGACCCATTTGCCCAAGGTTCAAAATATCGAAAATATCGGCAATATATTTTGGTATCGGTGGAGACCGATGCATCTACACCATTTAGAAAAAAATTTACACAGTATCGGGTGTTATCGTCGTTATATCGTAGATACTGTCGATATATCGTAGATATCGGCGATATATCGACGATAACCCCACCGATATCGACCATGTCATCCAAAATCATCCAAAACAAGAAAAAAAAAAAAAAAAACCCTTTTTCTAGGTTTTTTTTTTTGTTGTGGAATTTTTTTGTCGTGAAACCCTGTTAGGGTTCACTTTGTTTGAAACTGAAAATGAAAAAAATAAAAAGAAGAGAGGAGAAAGAAGGAAAAAGAGAGGAGAAATGAGGAAGAAGAAAAGAGGATGAAGGAAGAAGAACATACCCGGAGCATGGAGGTCGCCATCGCGAGAGCCGAGAGGAGGGTCGCCATCGCCGTCACCGTTGCAACCTGAGCCACCGAAAGTCTAAAGCCTGAAGGTGAGTAAACCCTCTCCCCTCTTCTTTTTCATCTTCTGCGTTTTTTTTTCCTTTTGTATTTTGGGTTACAAATGTGACAGACCGAGAGAATTAGGTCTTAACTCTTAATGATATGGGCTTTTGCATATAAGACCCTTAAGTTTTCATGATTTGTAAATAAATTATTAATAATAACATATTAACTCAATATTGTTTCCTAATTAGCAAATAACCTAAATTCCGTTAAGACTTTTTGTTATCCATGTTAGTAAAATTACTATTATACCCTTAAGATATTTCATAACCTTACAAAGCCCCCTTAACCAGTCTTGAACTATGGTTAACCTGCGCTAGCTCTTGTGAATTTTTTTTTTCTAAAATCTTAAGTTAAAGGGGTGTCCCTCTTAACTCCCTTTAACTGTGGTTAAGATTCACTAACCTTTAAGGTTAAAGCATTTAACTTTGGTTTTAAAAAAATAAAAGATATTAATGTCACCTTGTTACTCCCTTTATAATTTTGACTTCTATAATTTTTTTTAAAACATCTTTTTTAAAAATAAAGTGTTCAAGGGTTAAAATTTTTTGTTAAAAAAAACAATATTCAAGGGTTAAAAAAATACAGTACTCAAGGGTTAAAAAATACAATGTTCAAGGGTTAAAAAAATTAAAGCATCTAATCTTGAATTTTATATTTTTTAAAATAAAGTGTCCTTTTTTAACTCCCTATAGGCTATAATACAAGTTAAATTTTACTAATTGTTAAGAATAACTTAATAAAGCATCTAACTTTAGTCTTAAGATTTTTTTAAACATTATCGTCACTCGTCAGCGCACATCTTTGCTCTCTTCTTATTGCATCTCTTATGTACATTCATTTTTTTTTAATGTTTTTATTCTAAAAGGTGTATTAACTCTATTTTAACATTTCCTGAAGTTTCATTACAAAATTCCATGTTTTGTCCCATTTTTTGCAATTTTTCCAAAAATCACCAATAAACGATATATCTTTTTTCCGCGGCTCGACATGTCGAGCGACATCGACAATTAGAACCTTGCATTTGCCCAATAGCAGTGTTACAAATCTAGTTCTCGGATTTTTATCAGTCGAAGTTTTTTTTGGAAGATTTTAAAATCTGAATTTTTTTGGGGTATTTCTCGCCTACATCTCGACAATGAATAACAAAATATATATTGAAATTACAGAAAATAGTAATAAATATCAACAAGGTATAAATTTAAAAAAAAAAACATTGTGCATTTCTCATGATAAATTTAAAATCTCGATTAAATCTCGGCTATTTTCCACGATATATACGGGATAAAACGAGAAAATTATATTTCTTACGAGATTTTTAAAATATCACGATAAAAACGGAGTTTTAAACTTCAGATGTTTTTCTCGGTTTTTCTCGGGAGAAATTAGGTATTTCTCGGGAGATTTGTAATAGTGCCTAGTAGGGCCTTGTTCACCTAAATCAACGGGGCAATGTTTAGGCCCCCCTCTCGGAGAGGCCTACAAATTTTGTTCCACTTGATCAGGTAATACTTCCGCCTCTCCCCTTGCTTTCCGAGAGAAAGTGTAACGACCCAGAATTTTAATATAATAAAATTATGCGTTTATGGGTCCTTAATAGAGGTTAATTAGTAAATTATTTGTTAAATTTGTAAAAAGTGGATTTTGTCCGGGATTGGATTGTACTGGTAAAATTTCAGTATTTTTCCTCGAAAATCGTGTACAATGTGCGGGTCGACTATCTGGACGATCAGCTATCGTTCCAATTCCATCGCGTATCGATTCGCGAGACCGCGGGAGTCTTAAATGTAAGAAAATCGAGAAAATCAGGAAATTACAGATTTTTCGGAATTTAGTGGGACTCCATAATTGCTGGGGATTCTAATAGAAATTCGTGCGACTGGTATCACAACGTGCCGGTCGGTCGTGAGGATGATCGTCTGTTGTTTCAGCAGTTAATTGTCTCATATGAAGAAACGACATCATGTTTTGTGTCCGAAATCAGAAAATTAGTGGGTTTTGCAATTTTCTTCCGGACTAAAGTGCAGTTGTCAAAACTCAGTATTTTTCTCCGAAATTTTTACAGTAGGTGTCGGACTGCCCCAAGTTCGATCACCTGAAGTTTCATCAAGATCGGGTGTCATATAGCAGGGTTTCGGAGGGCATATGCATGAAAAAGTGGAAAAAGCTGGTCAAATAATCAAAGTAGTTGACTTAGTCAACTACTACTTTCCACACCAAAAGGGGTCATGTGCTTTTGCACATGATCTAAACCTTAGTCTATATATATTAAATGACCAAACCCTTTCTCATACATTCGGTCACTAACAGTGAAGAATTCCAGAATTTTTAGAGAGAGAAAGTGAGGAGAGAGAAAGGAAGAGAGAGAAAGAGGAGAGAGAAAGGAAGAGAGAAGCGGGTTCTTGAGGTTTTTCGACATCCCAGACGCATTGGCGGAGTCCCTTTTTGCGCTAGTCACCTTGAAAAGCGTGAACTAAGTAAAACTCCTCTCTTTTCTTCTCTTTTTCCCCTTATTTTGCTATATTCTTTTATCTGAAGTATATGCATGTCTTTTAGTGTAAATGAAAAATGGTCGGAGACCCCTATGTGATGTTGTGATTTTATGTGGTCCATTGGGGAGCCCAGATCGGGTCCTGAGTAAATTGTATCGCCACTCTAGGGTGACGAAAAGTTGTTTTGCATGTCGTGTAAGGCTATGGAGACATCTATTAGCCTGGAAACGTTCCCTAACGGGACGGTGTGTTACCGGAGTTGGCTCACGGGCGCGAGGCCAAGTATTTCAATTAATCAAGCGAGGCTTGGGTTAACTGGGGTTAACCCGTGGTTAGAAAATCTAACTAGGGTTAAGTATAGTCCGTGGTTCCTCTTTGACTAGGTCAGGAGAGACGGTGTCCAGTAAGGTCCGGGGTTCCTCCGTGACTGATAGTCAAGAGATGTCGGAGTCCTAGGGAGTTAAAGTGGCTGAACATCAGATAGTGTATAATCCGGGGTTCCTCTCTGGGTGGGTTAGAAGATGTCGGCACCGTGTCTATCGGAGTCCCTTCTTGGTGGAACGTCAGGAGATGACGGCATTGGTAAAGATATCAGGGTTCCTCCGTAGACTAGCCAGAAGATGACAGTAGGCAGGTTGGTCGGGGTTCCTTCATGACTAATACCCAGGGCGATGGCGAGGAATACACGGTAGATGTGACCAGTCAATTGAATGGAAAAGTATGTCCTTATTGGGCGAATGCCCATGTTGTGTGTGTAAGCTTCAGATACGAAGTGGTCTGAGTCGGTATACTCAGGGTTGGTGTATTTGTCTGAGTTGGTGGACTCATGGTTCGGTATGGAATCGTCGGATTCCAGGTGAGTTGGGTTAGTATACCCAAGGTTTGGTCATGTTCGGGTGAAAGTCGGAACAGCGTGTGTGAGTCTAAATGACTCAATGTATTATGGTTATGGTTTAGAGACTTTAAGCTGAACATTTGTGGGTTGTGGCCAATTAATAGTCTCAGGACTCGAAATGGAACATGATTGATGATTGAAATGATAACTTAGTAATATAATACATTCATAACCGAACCCCATAATTTGAAAGTAATGTGAGGTCGGGAACCTCGGTTAAGGTGACAACCTTAAGTGACCTTGGGTCATAGTTTAATATATATTGTTCTATTTTATTGTAACATGCAAATTGAATTGTTTATTATATCATTATTGATGCGTGTTATTATGTGGAAAATAGTTTAGAAGGATTGTGGTTTTATTGGGCTTCATAGCTCACTGACTTTTTATGTCCGCAGATCTCGGAACTGCTGACTAGTAAGTGAAAAGTCCAACTGGGCATTTTGGAAGCTTGTACAAACTGTACCCGGCGTGATAGAGGCGCTTACTTTTGTAAAACAAACTTGATGTAAATAATACAGGTATATGGTTTGTATGATGGCTATTGTGATGACAGGTGTTATTTGCTTTTTGGAAGCATCCGATAAATGTTTAAATTTCCCGTATTTTCGCGGGCAAAGTCTTCCGCTTGCGTGATTTGACGAACGGACGCGCGCCTCGGAACTTGATTCCCTAGGCGCGGGTTCGGGACGTCACAGAAAGTTGCGTTGAATCCACTCAAGGACATAGCTATAGATCTGGGAAGTGTAAGGGATGACATGTAGTATATTGGGAGGCTCCTAAGTGTACTTTTGAGAAGAGTTAATTTACCGCCTTTGGAAAGGAGGCATGACTTCCACCCTACTAGTCTGGGCGAGAAACGATCTAGGACCGGACCCCAAACCGCTTTGGATTTGAATGAAGCGCCCAAAGGTAGACCAAGGTAAGTGGAGGGTAGGGATCCTATCTTGCATCCTAGGCTAGAAGCAAGAACTCCAAGTCTGGGATACGACCGATTGGGATAATCTCGCTCTTTCCCAAATTGACGCAAAGACCCGACACAACCTCAAAGCATCTCAAGATGCAACAAAGATGGAGGAGCTGAGACCAAGACGCCCCACAGAAAATTAGGGTATCGAAGATGTCAGGTCTTCGCATCAACCTTAGTTTTTAGAAAAAATAAAAGAAAATAGAAAATATTAATCATAATTTAATTAAGCTTAATCATAGTTAAAAAGTTGTTAAAAGGGACACGGGTACACTGTGGTTAGCTAGGAAGGACACCTTGTGGCCCCCTTCTCATGACTCAATTTAAAATATAGATTAAAATATATTTTCTTCATTCATGCAAATTTGGATTATTGTCTATTATTTTATTTAAATGGGATAAATAGATCATTTTCTTTTCACTTTTCAATATATTTTTTTCTAACCTACCTGTGCAACGCACAGGGTGTTTACTAGTATTAAAGTGAGCTATTCAAAATGGATCCTATTATATGATTATTTTGGGATTTACATAAAACTGAAAAATAAAATTACACTTCATTTATATGTTTTTCAATTCTGGAGGGAGGCTCTCAATATCTATTGACTCGGAGTTCCCTTCAAAAGCATTAAAAGGCATCCTATTATATGATTATTTTGGGATTTACATAAAACTGATAAATAAAATTACACTTCATTTATATGTTTTTCAATATTGGAGGGAGGCTCTCAATATCTTTTGACTCGGAGTGCCCTTTAATATGCAAACTTGTATATATATATATATATATATATATACCCTTGTAATTTAACATGTTCAGTTAATAAGCTGGGGAAAAGCAAATATCTACAAAGATTGCACACTTGTGTAGGTAGCAAATGCTTTTGAATTTTCGTTAAAATCCACAAAAGCACCCTTTAAATGATTTCAAGAAATCGCTTCAATTAAATGACACACTTGTTTACATAATCATTTCTTGTAAGGACTTCTCTTTCTAACTCTTGATCCCCTCTTCTCGGTTCTTCTTCAATGACGTTGTTATACATTATAAAAACATATCCTAAAATTAACTATCAATAAACACAATTTTATTGACCAACAAATCAAAGGCAGCAATCACCATAATTTAAGAGCAAATCTTTATAGAAAATAGACCAAAAAAGAACTTGAAGTGCTTCACAAGGGAACATCAAAATTGACTTTGTATTGCTGGTATATTTGAAATGACTTTGTCTACCATTCTCATAGAATTACCTTCCCACCATATATATGAAGTAATAAGGCTGCGGAATTCGGATGTTGTAGCCAATCTCGGATATGAATCGTATGATAGCTCTCTTTTTTATGTACTCGGTTTACTCACTTTCCTTGTATTTTTTTTTGGGGGGGATAAAGTTGATTTATTTAATATGAGATTCTTACATGCTTGTAAGCTAATTGGCATTAGATTTTCCCTAGGGGTAAGGTTTCTAGCCACCCACCCCCCCCCCCCCCCCGCCCCCCCCAAGCACACACAAGGGTCTTACACTTATTGAATAAACAGGTACAGGTCCATCCCGAACCCCCTCTTCCAATGGATGGCCTTTTTTAGGGGGGCGGGGGGAGTAAAATTTGTTCCATTATGAGGATTCACACAAACCTCACACCAGTCTATACCATTTTCAAGTATGTACTGCTTACACATAGATAACATACAAATTAAATTGGTCAAGTCAAACCTTGTTACTGTACGACAATAGCCTAGCCAGATTTGCAGCAACTTTGACAGTTGCAGGCTGCCCCAGCTGTATCCTGCACCAAAGAGAGAATTAATTAATAGTCTCAATGAATGGGTTCTCCCATGAATTTGATTTATTTTATCCCACATCAATGCCCCAGTTGTATCAACTATCAACACACAAATTCACAATGTTGAAAGACTAGGTTGTAGGGATTGTGGGTTATAGGGCTAAACAAATATGGGCTTAAAAGCAGAAAAAATGTGTGTGTGTGTGTGAAAGAGAGAGAGAGGGAGAGGAGAAACGAGGTATGAGTTCACAATCAAGACTGTCTTTGGATTCTAACCTTAAACCTCAAATCCAAGAGATTGTAATCACACCAATCTAAAGCGGAAACACACCTCAACAGAGCAGCAATAACAACAGCTTCAAAAACTAAAAATATTCTTCGATTTTACCTCAACTAGTGTAATAGATTGAAAGTCTCTTTTCTCTCCACAATCCAACTAGAACATAAAAAACCTCTACTGGTGCAAACACTTCCTGTTATCTAAAACTACGTCTACAACAAACTTCTATAAGACTTACTTAAGCAAGTAGTATTTTATTGTTCACTTAAGCAAGTATTTGGATTCGTGCCCATGAAGTCTACCATTGAGGCTATCTTCTTGCTTAAGCAATTGATGAAGTTTAGAGAGAAGAAGAAAAATCTCCATTTGATACTTATTGACTTAGAGAAAGCTTATGATAGAGTTCCTAGAGACTTAATCTAGCAGGTCTAAGAAAGATAAAGAGTTCCAAGAAAATATATGGATATCATCAAGGGCATGTATAAGAGAAAGGTAACTAAAGTGAGAACAATTGGTGGTGAGACAAATGACTTCCTTGTGACAATAGGTTTACATCAAAGAAGCTGCTATGAACTTGTATCTTTTTACAGTAGTCATGGTTGAATTAACATCTCAAATTCAAGAGGATATTCCTTGATGTATCATGTATGTTAATTGTGTTGCCCAAGTATTGGACCCTAGAGGGGGGGGGGGGGCTGAATAGGGTCTTGGCAAATTTAAAATTCTTCCCAATCCCTTTTTGCGGAATTTTAAATTGAGCTAATTATAAAGGAATGGAAACTAGCATTACTAAATTAATGTAATGATAAAGAAGAGATAAGAGATAGAGAGAGCAAACACCAAGACACTCCCACCTACGTCCCCACCTCAAGCTCTCCAGCTCAAAGGATTCAACCACGATCCACTATCGCACGGCCTTCTTCCCAAGTAAAGACCAAGTCTTTACAATCTCATTTCCAGGTCGAGATTAGCACCTTCAATGCAAGAGAACAATCTCTCTTGACTTTACCAAGCTTTCCGGCTTCACAGACAAAAATACTCGATTCTTGGTTTTCTTCAATACAATAGAATGATTACTTTCAATCTAGAAAAATGCTCCTAATTGAGCTGAATAAGACTGACTTGAAGCACTTCTAAAAATCTCTCAATAGTAGGAGTTGAATAACTCGTATACAGAGATTGGGGATTTATAGGTTTTCAATGAATTAACTCGATGAGAATTGAATACAACTTAATGATTTGATCAATGGTAGTTCAATAGTTGTTTGATGTTCATAAATGAACTCAATTTATAGTTGTAGGATCAATAGTGTCGTTGGAGAACCATTTAATGCGAAAATAGCCGTTTAAAAATTAGTCATTGGAGTTGGTTCCCGCAAGCACTCGACGAGTGCAGAGCACTGCTCAATCGTCGACGAGTGAAGCTACCAAATTCAATACACAACTACTGTTTCTTCACTCATCGACGAGTGCTGAGACCACAGTCCCACTCGTCGACGAGTGCTCTGTATTTCTACATAAAACTCATCTTTAAAAGACCAATATGATGGGAATAATTTCCTAGGTCTTTTGGCTTCCCTTTAACATGATTTTAATCATATTTTAAGATGTCCTAGGGTCTTAGAATGATATGCAATTAAGTCAT
Organism: Tetracentron sinense; assembly: GCA_015143295.1. Lineage (NCBI taxonomy): Eukaryota > Viridiplantae > Streptophyta > Magnoliopsida > Trochodendrales > Trochodendraceae > Tetracentron > Tetracentron sinense. Next base: position 5,029,263 of record CM026559.1, on the reverse strand, counting down.
GGATTCCTAATGTCAATCTAGGCTTTGAGCATTTCAATTTTTCATACTTTTGAGGACTTTTTACAAAGATCCTAGACTCTTTCAAATAAATAAAAAAGACTTCAAACCTTTTGAAAGATAGTCTTTAACTTGATCTTGGATCTTCCAACTTGAATATGTCTTCATGATCTTCCAAGTGTTGCTTCAATTGATTTTCAATTTTCTTACACACAAATAAATGAAGGACCCCACCTAGGGCCTTTCTGAAGTGTAGCCCACACACGGCCAAGGGGGGAAAGAAAAGGGAGGGGGATAAGGGGAGTCGGCGCCCTTCTAATCGAATTCTAAACCGGCGTGGCGCTATTGGATGCAAGTAGGACTTTGTCTTCTTGTTGATTTGCTTTTATGACTTGAATTCAACTTTGAATATGGAGTCTTTTTCTTGATGGTTCATTTTGGACATGTGGAGTACTTTCCATAGATCATGCTTTGAATATTGGGCTAATGCTCTTGTAATTTGAATTTTACATAAACTTCATCGAAACATTAGTACCAAAATGATCATTCCATTAATGTGTTATCATCAAAATTATTAATGATACACAGGGTTGTAACCTTTAGGCTAACAATCTCTCCATTTTTGATGATGACATATTAATGCAATGAAATGGGAATAAGCTCCCCCTCACTATATATTTTCGATAAAATTTTTGAGGTTGGCTCCCCCTAAACATATGCATTCATATATATTTTGTCATTTTTCAATTTGTATGCACATTTGAGATCATTGATAATCATTCAAAGACATTCAAGGAATACTCATGATAAGATTTACATTTTCAATCATCCAACATCCAATCAAGAAATAAAGATCCATTCATATTAAAATTAGAATATTGACCTTTCCAAGTATATCAAAGTCAAGACATATCATGTCAAAATCTTTCATTCACACAAAAAGTCACATTTCTATTCACATTTTCTCCCCCTTGGCATCATAAAAAAAAAGCAAAAACAACTAAAAAAGTCTTCAATTGTCTTCTTCTCTCTTCCTCTTCTGAGACACTTTAGACATAGGCATTTTCTTCTTTGCTTTAGGGTCACTAGGAGAGCTATCACAGGAGATGGTATGCTCCTGGGGTCGCTCCTGGGGTCTCATAGGTACGTCTACATCCAAGGGAACTGGAATGTGAAACAAGCAAGTCTTGATATCCATCAACTCAATGGCTACCTGAGTCACTCAAGAAGCTGACTCATGAATGATAAGAGTCTGAGATCGGAGCTGATGCCCAACAGAGTCTGACTTCCCCTCGAGAACAGACAAGGCTTTACCTATAAAGATAAACTCCTCAAAAGCAATCTATGCCTTCTTCTGAACAAGCTCAAAGGTAGCATCCACTCTATTCTTCAATATGTCGATGTCCACACTCACAAACCCCACAGCAGTATCCAAAGCCTCAATACTCTGTCTCGAATCTGTGCGGAGGCTGGCAATACTAGACTCAAGAGAAGTCAACCTATCTCTGGTCTCTGCCTGAAAACCCAACAAACTCTCTCTGATCTTAGTCTGAAAACTCATCATGCTCTCCCTGATCACAGACTGAAAGCTCATCATACTCTCCGTGTTAATCCCAATAGAAGCAATTTGGCCCATCAGTAGGCTCATCTGATCAGTAGACATATCAGGTCTCCTCGAGGACTCATGGTACATAAATGGTCCAGCATCCTCAAAATGAGGTGAGTCCTCTCTCTGATATGATGACTCAGGAATCTCTGGCTCAATCTCTGTCTCTGGTATCTTTGTCTCTGTTGCTACTGCTGCTGACGAGGAAAGAATCTCAGAAGGTCCTGGAGTTGAAGCAGATGGTCCAGGTGCAGAGGGAGTAGGAATGACAGGAGAAGGGTCCGAGACTGGAGCTGAAATAGGCGTAGGATCTAGAGTAGGAGTAGAAGTAGGAGCTGAGGTAGGAGCTGGAATGACTGAAGGAGTGGGCTTGCGTACCCAGACATTGTGTTCTTCAACCCAGACATTTCCCATCCTCATGATGCTAGCCCTGGAGTAAAAGTCAAAATCCGAGACATCCACTCTACCACCATATTCCGATAAGGGAACTTTGAAGGATTTGAAGACTCGGATAAGGGTTTGGCCAAAAGGTAGGCAACCTGAGTTCCTTTTAGAAGCATCCAACATGACATGCACAAGGATGAAAGATAAGTCAACATGCTTAGTGGTAAGGATGCACCACATCAAGAATACATCATAGAGAATATGAAAAGTATGTTGCAAGGATTTAGGAATGTCCTTGTTTGTGCAAATGAGTTTCAATGCATTAATTTCATTGAAACCTGGGTGGACAGCCCTATTGGTTGGTGGTGTAGATTTGGAATTCACCACTGGGAATATGAAAAGTATGTTGAAGTTGTTATCTAGTGAAGTGATTGTAAAATTGATGAATAAGGTCAGGATCAATGGGTTCTTTGGATTTTAAAAAAGAAATCCAATGCAAGGATTTGAAAAGATCAGCAATAAGACCTAATCCATTTTCTTTGAATACAGCAAAATTTACGACCTTACCGTATACTGGAACACGCTTAGAGAAAATCTCCAAGAATCCTTCCCCTGCCTTCTTTGATTTGAAGAATGAAAAGCTCGGTGTGGAGGAGCTTGCAGCTTCCTTTCCTATGGTGGTCTTTGTTTTCTTCTTCTTTGGAGCCTTGACAGGGTTCTTCATCCGTGGAAGCATCTTGCTCGAAATGGAGTTGGGGCAAAGAGGATTTTGATGGATTTTAGGGTTTAGGATAGATGGGAATAGGATTAGAGCTGGATTCGTAAGTATAAATAAAACCTAAAAATCTGATTTTTTTTTTTTAACCCTTAATCATTTTCCCTCTTTCGAATACAAACTCCCTCTTCCCTCCAAACCCTATTCCATTCTCCATGAACTTTGACGATCATGCACAAGACTTACATGTCTACACAAGTCACAAGTCTTAAATGTCATAGCTGATGCCGCACATGAACTGTAAGATATGTTTATTTATGATAAAGCATGGCCATGATTATAAGTTATGATATTGTTAGCTAGACTTTGTGTGCACTTAGCTTTCGTTTGCTCAGTCGTACTTTTTATGTCGATAGTTTCAGGAGGGTTCGACATTTGTACTCCGGGACCTTGGATAGAAGAGGAGTACCAGGAAGAGTAAGGTGATTATCTCAAGGAAGAGATCAATCTGAACTACTATCCATACTATTGAGCTTTTAGTTAATTATTTTATTTAAGTTGAAAAGAATATAATAAGACAAAGTTAAAGATGTTGCTTTAGTTTTAAATTCAATATTTGAGATCATATGGGTGATCGGATTATTAATTTGTCAGTTGGTCAACAATTGATTTATGTTATTAGATTGGAGTTTTATTTGATATGGAAGAAATTTTTAAACTCATAGTTAGTTTGTTTTGCATGTTATACGGATAATGATATGGAATGCAGTGTCACGGGTCCAAAGTCCTATTTAGGCCAACATGGGATTTTGGGGCTTTATAATTCAAGTTGGAAAATCCAAGATCAAGTTGAAGACTATCTTTCAAGAAGGTTTAAAGTCTTTTTTATTTATTTGAAAGAGTCTAGGATCTTTGTAAAAAGTCTTCAAAAGTATGGAAAGTTGAAATGCTCAAAGCATAGATTGACCTTAGGAATCTATGACTTAACTACATATCATTCTAAGGCCCTACGACATCTTAAAATATGATTAAAATCATGTTAAAAGGAAGCTAAAAGACCTAGGAAATTATTTCCATCATATTGGTCTTTTAAAGATGAATTTTCTGTAGAAATACAGAGGACTCGTCGACGAGTGGGACTGTAGTCTTAGCATTCGTCGACGAGTGAAGAAACAGTAGCTGCGCATTTAATTTGGCAGCTTCACTCGTCGACGACTGAGCAGTGCTCTGGTACACTCGTCGACGACTGCTTGCGGGAACCAACTCCAACGGCTATTTTCGCATTAAATGATTCCCCAACGGCACTATTGATCCTACAACTATAAATTAAGTTCATTTATAAACACCAAACAACTATTAAACTACCATTGATCAAATCATTAAATTGTATTCAATTATCATCAAGTTAATTCATTGAAAACCTAGAAATCTTCAATCTCTGTATACGAGCTATTCAACTCCTACTCTTGAGAGATTTTTAGAAATGTTTCAAGTCAATCTTATTCAACTCAGTTGGGAGCATTTTTCTGAATTGAAAACAATCATTCTATTGTATTGAAGAAAACCAAGAATCGAGCATTCTTGTCCATGAAGCCGGAAAGCTTTGTAAAGTCAAAAGAGGTTGTTCTCTTGCATTGAAGGTGCTAATCTTGACATGGAAAGGAGTGGTCTTCACCTGGGAAGAAGGTCGTGCGATAGTGGATCGTGGTTGAATCCTTTGAGGCGAGAGTGCCGAACCTCGATAACAATTATTTGGTGTTTGCTCTCTCTATCTCTTCTTTATCATTGCAGTAATTTAGTACTACTAGTTTTCATCCCTTGATAGTTAGCTTAATTTGAAATTCCGCAAAAAGGGACTAGGAATAATTTTAAATTTGGTAAAACCCTATTCACCACCACCCCCCCCCCCCCCCCCGCCCCCCTTCCCTCTCCCTCTAGGATCCAATACTTGGGCAACAAATTAAAGATGACGTGATATTAATTGATGAAACTAAAGTAAGGGTAAACGCACAACTAGAATTTTGAAGGGATACCTTTGAATCTAAGGATTTTTAAAACAAGTCCAAGACTAAATACTGTGAAGGGATACTAAAATTGTTTTTGAAGCTCTGGACATTTTGTATGGTCTCCAAGTTACTCAACTCAAAAGTACCCCAAGTTATCTTATAGACTGACATTTAGTTTTGCCCAACTTGATCATCTAGAGATGTTCTAGTCCTTTGACTATCACACCATGTACAACTAACTGCTCCACCCTTCTATCGGAGTACTGGAAGTCTAGAACTACTACATTCAGCTCATTTATCGCAAATTATTAAGGCGCAATGTCTCACTTCTCACCCTACTTAAGCTTGGTCAGTCCACACCTTTAATTCCCCTTTATGAAGTCATAGTATTTTGCTCAAAGAAGTAACGAGGGGCCGACCAAACAATTACCTTTTGATCCCCTTTTTGTACGGATCAGTTTGTTTAATACACATTGATCTATATCATTTTAAAGAAGAAAAAAGATATGTCATCATAGACTCTTAAGTCGTAACCTCACTATAAGTTGGTCGTGATTTCAAATCATATTTGGATTTTGTATTATTGGGCAAGTTGGTAACACGACTACTATTATGGACAGTAGGCATTCATACATTATTTAAACTTTAAAAAAAATTGTGGGCACAAGTGACATGATTGTGATTCCATGTATTATGGGTCTTTATCCCACGTATGGTTATAGTTATCAATATCGATGTATGTATCGGTAAGACAAATTTAAGATACGTATCAGATAACCATTAAAAAAAGGAGCGTATTTGATATATTTACCACTTTCTTTTTTAACCACTTATTAAAATAATTTTAAAAAGGGATAGCCCGTGCACATTATTTTCCTAATACGCCTGAAAGAATTAAATGTATGCTTAGGTACGCATACATAGGGTTGCAGGCTTGCAGCAAAGCCAAGATGGCTCGTTGGCACGGCTTGGCTCGGCTCAATTGAGCCGAGCTTGAAGTTGGCTGTTTGACTCGACTCAGCTCAGATCAGCTTGACATTATTATTATTATTATTATTATAACTACCCAATGAAACCATAACCCTAAGTCTCTCTCTACTTGCTGGAAACACTCACTGGCCCCAGCCCCTCCATCTCTCTCCTAAAAATAACCCATCTTCCCCTAAAACTCTCTCCTAGATTTTCCCTGCCCCCTTTTTGTTTAAACCAACAGATCTCTCTCTCTCTCTCTCTCTCTCTCTCTCTCTCTCTCTCTCTCTCTCTCTCTCTCTCTCTCTCTTATGACCCCCTAACAAAGCTCACCACCAACTACTACTAGAAAGCATGCCCAAAGTTCAAACAAATCATGCAAGACACCATTACCAACAAGCAAATCAGAAGCCCCACCACTGCAAGGTCGAAGGATGTCATGCCTCCGTTCTCATCACCTCCAATTCCTTCAACAAAGTTGAGCGAGACGCCAACATCAACCTGTGCCTCCCCCGCAACGCTTTCAATGTTGTCATCCACACCGAGATAGCTCGATATCCTAACCTTCCCAGTTATTCTAACCATTTATTTTCTAGACTCTACCTTCTAGAAAACCTTTTTTAGGTGTGTCAAGCTGAGTTTGAGCCAAGCCAAACCAGCTTAAGCTTGAATCAGTTCGAGCTCGAGCCAAGATCAAGCTTGATAAAACATGTTCGAGCCAGAACATTCGAATTTGATTCGAGCTCGAGTCGAGCCGAGCATGAACATTTTCAAGTCGAGCTCGATCTGGGCTTAGCTCGGCTTGAATACACCCCAATGTATAGATATGCTTGGAAACTTTAAACAAAACTTCTTTCAATGCAAAAAAGAGCTAGAAACTAGATAAAATCCTTCAAGTACCATTTTTTTTTATAGGTAATGTAATTTATGTTAAAACAAAAATACATACAACGATACAAACTATAAATTTACAAAAATTGAACTAAAGTAGGACACGAACGACTATAAGAATAGGAGAGAAAAACAGTAACAAAACAAAGAAATGCAAAGAACAACAAGTGAAAACATATCCCCTCATCAGACAGGAAATTGAGCTTATATATCCAACAACGACCATTACAACATATTTGTAAAAGATATACAATTATAGTATGTCATCAAAATGTGAGTAGGTTGATCTATTAATATTGGAAACAACCATAATCAAATCCAAACAAGGAAACAACCATTATTAAATTTAAACAACTACAAGCATAACTCAATATTAAAACATTTTTAAAAAAAACCTTTTGAACAAATGTTTTTTATATTTTTGCTAGGCATATCATTAAAATGGAAACTTATCGTTCCACAGTACATATGGTGCCAAGTATCGTAAAAAAACCAATGGGTGTCGTTTGAGAAATCATATATATACCAGCCAATGTTACAAATCTCATTCTCGGGTTTTTATCGGCCAAAGTTTTTCTTTTTATAAGTGGACTAGCATTTGAATGGTCTAGAACTCTGGATCTGCAACCTTTAATAAAAAAAATTATTTGACAAACTGATATTTTTCACCATTTCATGTATAGTTTGTTCATCGTCTCTCCATCGGATGACGAGGATTCATCTCAAATCTTAACATCCACTTTTGTTTGTGGTCAGTCCAAGGGCTAACCAAAGTTTTTTGGATGCCATGGATTGGTGACCAAGTGTACAACATGATCGCAAACCTTGTATGAACAGGAACAAATTATTTGTTGCTGGTCCAAACATATTATTAACAGGAATGTGGTGTTCAAGTCAATGCACTGAGTCACTGACTTATACATCCATCATAAAAAGTACCATTATACAACCACAACTCAGACACACCTCAAAAGGCTGCAGGCTCCATCCCAGATTACCCACCAAAAGTAATGGAAGAAAGAAAACTGAGAAAACTTTAAGAACTGATATAGAGAAAATTTTGATAGCCAATAATTAAGTAAGCCATGATTAAATTTTTTTAAAAAAAGGTTACATAATCAACCAATATAAATTGCAGGTAATAATATAAACTAGGAAAAAAAACACCAGGAAAGTAATGGGATCTTTCAATAGAAACACCATAACACTCACGTGTGTTGATGAAGAAAGTAGCGCACATAATCGGAGACAATTTGAGAATCTGCAGCCTGTAAAAGACAAATTTGCGAATGATCAATGGAAACAAAACAATAGTAACGTTTGTAATTTCTTCAGCCACCAAAGATTGTCATAATAAAGTTGTTTCACATATGGAATATGGTAAATATGAATTATAATTTATATACATAGAGAGAGAGAAGAATTTGAAGAACAAAAGAACTCCCCAATCAATATGTTTAAAATTCATGCCTAGGGAACGAAGAAGTGGATGAAGCAGAACAACTTCAAGGCAATATTGCTCAAAGAGTAAAAAACCATTCTCCTAATGCTTTTAGGACTGAAGTCCAAATGTTAAAATGCAGTATAAATGCAAGCCTGCAAGACTAAATGCTTCGTCAGCTTACATCAAAACAAATGGGTCAAATGACTGCATGCATAACGCAATGTGCAAGCATTGTCTCATTGTTCTCCACAGGGTCCCTTAGATACATAAAAAAGGGCTCTTTAAAAAAAATGAAATAAATATTTACTACTTTATGCCAATACTAGCAAATTTTTGGCTAAGTTTCAGATCTTTAAACTCCAAATTTCTTGCTGTGAAAATGCTAACCATAACAGAAACCGTGAAGCAAACATGCAACTTGACAAATCTAATATTAGAAAACTGTTTCATTTGATATATCGGCAAAAAAAGGGATTAGAGAACTGTTGTGAAAATATGAACCACAATACACAACTATGAAGCAAACATGCAACTTGACAAAACTAATATTAGAAAACTGCTTCATTTGTTTTATCGGTAAAAAAAAAAGGATTAGAAAACCGCTGTGAAAATATGAACCACAAAATACAAATTGTGAAGCAAACATGCGACTTGACAAAGCTAATATTAGAAAAATCGCTTCATTTGTTTTATCGATAAAAAAAAAATTTGAGAAAACCGCTCCACGGGAAGAAGTTCCTGCCTTATTACTCCTTTGATTACTATTATATGTACGGAGGTCCTTTATGGGCATCCCATACTCACGGTATTGCCCAACTAAAGCCCACCATAGTAATTTATGCCCATATTTACAGCAGGCACACAAACTAAGCGTCCCACCAAGAATTAGGGCATTTGTTAGAAAACAATACAATTAATAAGAAAAAATTTTCCATTGCTTTAACAAACCGGGGACTCTATCAGTAACAACACGAAAATCACAACCAAGCATTAAGATCAAAGCATAAAAAACACACAAACATATACAGAATAAATCAGTTTAGGAACCACTCGAATATATAATTACAAACATTAAATAAATGTTAGATGAGAAAAGAGAATTACTGATCCAGAGCGACACATGTAGACATTATCAGTCAGCTGTGTGATTTTGTCCGATGCCCGATTAGCAACATACATTCCTATTAATGAAACAAGAACACCACATCAAATTCGAAACATAACAAAACAAGGGGTTAAAGGAAATTAAATTTTTTTTATTTTTTTTATTTTTGTGGATAGATTCAAATTCACTAGCACAAATGCAATGAGATTCCTCATGCGGCATAAATATTTTTAAAAAAAAATAACAGTACACCTAAAACGATAACAATTCCAGAAATTGTAAAGACCAAAACAGCAATCAAATCAAAACCAACAAAAAAACGCTTGAGATTTTTCTTTTAGAAGGGAAAAAAAAAAAGGTAAATTTACCGGTGCTGGTTCTAGAATCAGCGCCAAGGACGACGCCTCCGTTGTAGGTGACGCCGATGATGGTGGTTCCCATGGAATGAGGAGCGTTCAGATCGAGACCCATATCCATTGCAGCAGTTCGAGCTTAGAAACCCTAGAAATCGAAGAAACTCAACGATTGTAATGGAAGAGAGCGCAGATTTGTTTTTGTATTTATGTTTTGGAAGAGAGCCCAGGCTTCTTTCCCAAGTTAAAATGGTCGCAACTTTACTACTTTCCACAGTTTCGATGATCTTAACCGTTCAAATAAGAGTCTTCTTTTCGATAAGATCTTAGACGTCCAATTATGTCCAACCCAAGCCCAAGCCCTCGAAGGGCCTCCTGAATTGGACATGCCCATGCCCATGCCCTACTCTCAAGGCCAGGAATTGGCTAGGCCTAGGCCTGGGCTTGAAAGAAGATAAAAGAAAAGACTTTTTGCCATGATATTAAGTGAAACAATTTAGAACCACCACATCTGCCAACCTAACATCACTCCTCCTCCTTTATCCAAGGGTTTTTTTTTTTTTTTTTTTTTTGTATTGTGACACGCAGCTAGGCTGCAACCCCAGTTAGAGGTTAGTATATGTTCTAATATCCAGACTGACCGGTTGAGTTCAAAATTGACCACCTAACTTTAACTATGCTTTTTACTATCAAAGAAATATTTATCAATCATGTATTCTAATAACTTGTCTGATAGGGAGGGTGTGTCTTGGCTACAAGGGTTAGGGAGAGATTGAATGTAGATAAGCATCTTATTGTTATGGATAATAGATCTTATTGTTATGGATAATAGAAGGCTTTTTTTATTTTCCTTTGAATACAGTTAAAACATTAAATGCACACCAAAAGATGTTCATAAAATGGCATTTCTCTAACCCTTTTTAATGTAGTCCCTGTAAAGCAAAATATTTAATAAGTTGAGCTCTTATAATACATTATAAGAGAGCTAGTTTCGTAATTAAAAAAAAGCACTCTTGTAAAACTTATTGAACTATAGGCGGGCAAACACTGCGTAATGGAATCATACTACAATTATAGTCTACTAAATGTAAATCATTAAAAGATCGTAGAATGGTAACTTCAATAATAAAATTTAATATAATAAATATATATATATATATATATATGTTAATATGTATAGTGTATGAGGCCCGAGTCGTGCCAATGGAATCGTACTACAATTATAGTCTACTAAATGTAAATCATTAAAAGATCGTAGAATGGTAACTTCAATAATAAAATTAAATATAATATATATATATATATATATATATATATATATATATATATTTGTTATATGTATAGTGTATGAGGCCCGAGTCGTGCCTAGCCGAACTTATGGGGTGGTGGCCCAATATTGCTCATGGCAACGGGACTAAAGTCTTTCGACATAGAACTATGGGGTGGTGGCAATATTAAAATGGTCGCAACTTTACTACTTTCCACAGTTTCGATGATCTTAACCGTTCAAATAAGAGTCTTCTTTTCGATAAGATCTTAGACGTCCAATTATGTCCAACCCAAGCCCAAGCCCTCGAAGGGCCTCCTGAATTGGACATGCCCATGCCCATGCCCTACTCTCAAGGCCAGGAATTGGCTAGGCCTAGGCCTGGGCTTGAAAGAAGATAAAAGAAAAGACTTTTTGCCATGATATTAAGTGAAACAATTTAGAACCACCACATCTGCCAACCTAACATCACTCCTCCTCCTTTATCCAAGGGTTTTTTTTTTTTTTTTTTTTTTGTATTGTGACACGCAGCTAGGCTGCAACCCCAGTTAGAGGTTAGTATATGTTCTAATATCCAGACTGACCGGTTGAGTTCAAAATTGACCACCTAACTTTAACTATGCTTTTTACTATCAAAGAAATATTTATCAATCATGTATTCTAATAACTTGTCTGATAGGGAGGGTGTGTCTTGGCTACAAGGGTTAGGGAGAGATTGAATGTAGATAAGCATCTTATTGTTATGGATAATAGATCTTATTGTTATGGATAATAGAAGGCTTTTTTTATTTTCCTTTGAATACAGTTAAAACATTAAATGCACACCAAAAGATGTTCATAAAATGGCATTTCTCTAACCCTTTTTAATGTAGTCCCTGTAAAGCAAAATATTTAATAAGTTGAGCTCTTATAATACATTATAAGAGAGCTAGTTTCGTAATTAAAAAAAAGCACTCTTGTAAAACTTATTGAACTATAGGCGGGCAAACACTGCGTAATGGAATCATACTACAATTATAGTCTACTAAATGTAAATCATTAAAAGATCGTAGAATGGTAACTTCAATAATAAAATTTAATATAATAAATATATATATATATATATATATGTTAATATGTATAGTGTATGAGGCCCGAGTCGTGCCAATGGAATCGTACTACAATTATAGTCTACTAAATGTAAATCATTAAAAGATCGTAGAATGGTAACTTCAATAATAAAATTAAATATAATATATATATATATATATATATATATATATATATATATATATTTGTTAATATGTATAGTGTATGAGGCCCGAGTCGTGCCTAGCCGAACTATATGGGGTGGTGGCCCAATATTGACCCTCATGGCAACGGGACTAAAGTCTTTCGACCCAAATAGAACTATATGGGGTGGTGGCCCAATATTAAAATGGTCGCAACTTTACTACTTTCCACAGTTTCGATGATCTTAACCGTTCAAATAAGAGTCTTCTTTTCGATAAGATCTTAGACGTCCAATTATGTCCAACCCAAGCCCAATCCCCGGAAGGGCCTGAATTAGACATGCCCATGCCCTACTCTCAAGGCCAGAATGGGCTTGGGCTTGGGCTAGGACTAAGGCTAGGGCTAGGGCTAGGGCTAAGACTGGGCTTGAAAGAATATAAAAGAAAAGACTTTTTGCCATGATATTAAGTGAAACAATTTCGAACCACCACATCTGCCAACCTAACATCACTCCTCCTCCTTTATCCAAGGGTTTTTTTTTTTTTTTTTTGTATTGAGACACGCAGCTAGGCTGCAACCCCAGTTAGAGGTAAGTATATGTTCTAATATCCAGACTGACGAGTTGAGTTCAAAATTGACCACCTAACTTTAACTATGCTTTTTACTATCAAAGAAATATTTATCAATCATGTATTCTAATAACTTGTCTGATAGGGAGGGTGTGTCTTGGCTACAAGGGTTAGGGAGAGATTGAATGTAGATAAGCATCTTATTGTTATGGATAATAGATCTTATTGTTATGGATAATAGAAGGCTTTTTTTATTTTCCTTTGAATACAGTTAAAACATTAAATGCACACCAAAAGATGTTCATAAAATGGCATTTCTCTAACCCTTTTTAATGTAGTCCCTGTAAAGCAAAATATTTAATAAGTTGAGCTCTTATAATACATTATAAGAGAGCTAGTTTCGTAATTAAAAAAAAGCACTCTTGTAAAACTTATTGAACTATAGGCGGGCAAACACTGCGTAATGGAATCGTACTACAATTATAGTCTACTAAATGTAAATCATTAAAAGATCGTAGAATGGTAACTTCAATAATAAAATTTAATATAATAAATATATATATATATATATATGTTAATATGTATAGTGTATGAGGCCGGAGTCGTGCCAATGGAATCGTACTACAATTATAGTCTACTAAATGTAAATCATTAAAAGATCATAGAATGGTAACTTCAATAATAAAATTAAATATAATATATATATATATATATATATATTTGTTAATATGTATAGTGTATGAGGCCCGAGTCGTGCCTAGCCGAACTATATGGGGTGGTGGCCCAATATTGACCCTCATGGCAATGGGACTAAAGTCTTTCGACCCAAATAGAACTGTAAGCACCCAATTTTTACACTCTTCCTTAACCATGGTTAAATACCTTTAACTATGCTTATCCCCAGCTGAGTCCCAGTCCAATCCTAACTCTAGGTAAACCCTAGTCCAAACCTTGGTCAAACCCTAGGTCTAACCCTAGGTGAACCCTGGTCAAACCTAGGCCTAATCTTAGAACCACCCAAGGCCCATTTCAGACTCAAGTACCTCAAAACCATAGCCAAACTCCCATGTGGGCCCAAACATGGGCCCACAAGCCTTTAGAGCCTAGTACAGTGGGATCCACCTGCCTTTTTGTGAAAATTTGAATAATTGATGTAATAACTTTACCGCCATTATCAGAAATAGCAAATGAACAGTGCTTTAAGCTTAAGTGTGCGGGGGTTTATTTATCTATGGCAAAAACCCTAAATGGCGATAATTGTATTTCCATCATTCCCATATTGCATTAAGCTGGGAATGGCAATAATATAATTACCGCCATTTCAAATCTTCTGCAAATTCACACTAGCTCCCCTCCTGGCCACCCTGGCTCACCTCCAGTTGATTTCCCATGCTTGTAGGTATGCCCTAAGTGTCCCTAGGGTCTCCCTCAACTCCTATAAATCCCATCACCATCCTTAGTTCAAACCACTCCGAATTTCCATACCCAAAACGCTGCTCCACTTCGGCCAGCCCTGCTCTACCCTCGCCTTCGTCCAAAGCAGACCCCTAGGGTGTCCAGTAGCAATACCAAACCACTCCCAAGTTCGTCAGCTGTGCACCAGCCATGTACTCCCTCTCTCCATCGTGGAATCCTTGCTTGGGTAGGGCCAATCCCTCCCTCTCTTGCTTTATTTTCTGAAATATCATTATAAACCCCTGATCCTATTCCAGGGGTCTTTATTTTCAGTTTGCAGCTCTCAGTACCCAGGGACAGGGGTCCCCTTACCTCTTCATAGGTATGGGGGAACCCCTTTGAGGGTCTAACTTTGGCTCAATGGCCCCCCATGTGCATGGAACCTCCCCTTGCATTCTAGGAGACCCTCAGTCCATGAGGGATCCCCTGAGATAAGCCCGGGCGCAGCCCCCAGGTGGGAATATTCAATTATGGAAATCTCCAGGAATGGCGGTAGAATAACTATCACCATTCTTGGCCCTTTACTTTGCAAACTCTGTAACCTAGTCAGGGTGGGCCATAGTTAGGACCCCCTGCCTCTCAGCTACCTAGCCTGGTCCTTTCAGGTTCACCTCCATGCATCTAATTATGGTTAACTTAGCCCAAAATAGAAGTTACCTTAATAGCGGTAGACTATTTATCGCCATTTCAGACTATCAACCATAGGATCTTTGGCCCACTCCAGAGCATTTTCAGGGCCCACCAAAGGCCCAGGATCTTCAGGGCACTTCCCCTTTCACCCCTGTGGGTTCAGAACTCCATGGGGTCATCCCCAACTCAAGGTACAGACTCGCAAACCAGGGTCAAAAGTGTTATTGTAATTGCGGTAATCTCATTACCGTCATTCTTAACCTACTGTGATTATGGATTTTTGCACAAGGCCCATACCTGGTAGGAGGCCATTTTAGGCCATGTCATACCTTCTAAGCCCACCTTGACCTTTCTAAACCCTTAACCAAGGTTAACACAACTCTTGATTAACATTTAACCATGGTTAAGCAACCCTTGACTCATGAAAAATCTGAAAAAATTCCACAGAATTTAGAAATATTCTGGAATGCCCAAAGATGTCCTGCTTTGGCCATTTTACCATGGTTAGCAGCCATAATCATGGTGACTTATCCTCTTACCCATGGTTAAGCACCCCCTTAACCCATGAAAATTCTGGAAAAATCTAAAAAAATTCAAAAAATACAAAATATTGTTTTTGACCCTTTTTACTATGGTTAGCACCCTTAACCATGATTAACCATCATTTCAACCCGGTTAGCAACCTTAACCTTTGGTTAAACCCCTTCTGGCCTGTCGGGCCTAATCCCTTGGCTTACCGGGCTCAATCTCAGCCTACCGAGCTTGACCATATCCCCCTTAACTGTGGTTAATAACCCTAATCATAGTTAGTTTGATCTACCCCTAACCTTGATCAAATTTTGCCTTAGCCTACCGGGTCTTTTCCTTAGTCTACCGAACTAATCTTTGGCCTACCGGGCCCAATACCTTGCACTTGACCAACCCCGGTCAACCTAACCCTAGTCTACCGGGCTAGTCCATTAGCTACCCTTGATGTGCACACACACACCCCTAGCCTTGGCCCGAGCTCATGTGCCAGAACTACGCTCGGTCTAATCTCACCCAATGTGAGTACGTAGGCAACTCAACCCAGGTTTGACCCTAGTTAGCTATTCTTTCTTAGATTAAGTATTATTTTAAACACTTAGGTATTTTAACAAATTTTGACATTAATTGACTTAAACCTAGGGAGCAGGGAACCATTGTAAAAATGGAAGCCTCGGGGTGCCTAACACCTTCCCCGAACTTAACCGAACCTTTTATCCTGATCTTAAATCATGGACCAAGACCTTATCCAAATCTCAGAGACTTATCCTTTCTGAATGAATAGGTGGTGACTCTAAATACCAGTGAGATTTAATTAGGGTTCCAAAACCCGTGCTCACAAGAACTGTAGGCTTTATGAGTGAAAAAAACCCTATATTTTGTGGGCTTACGAGGGCTGGGATGAGTACCCTCACAGGATAATTGGATTTACGGTGCTAGTTATGCTTTATGTAGATTGTGATTGTAGGCATGCAAATTTTGATAAGATCAAAATTGTCACATGGCAAGATCTTAGAAGGTGGACCCTACTTAGAGTTAAAGTTATATAAAACTCTTTAAAGATAAGTGCTAGCTTTCACCAAATGGGACTCACAAATTGGATAGACTCCAAATGTGATCTACTAGCCTCACAAGACTTATCAATTCAAATCATGATAAGTCTCCCAAGATGTTGTGTTATAGGGGGACTCTACCACTCATAAATCTATAAAAGGTAGCTAATTCTCTACAAGGAGGGGGAGGAAAAAGGAAGAGAAAAGAGGAGAAGAAGAATAAAGCTTTGAAGCTCCAAAAATCTCAACCAAAGTCTAAAGCTTTGAAGATCTCCATTAAAGCTTGAAGCTCCGTAAATCTCTATTAAAGCTTGAAGCTCCGAAGATCACCATTAAAGCCAAAGCTCTGAAGATCTCCATTAAAACCCAAATACTCCGGTAATATTTTCGACTATGATCTCAAAGTTCGGATATGAGAATGCGATATTTTCCAGCCTTCAAATTAAAGGTTTTGTAAAGAAAATAATCAGATATTTCTCTATTTTACAGATATTAAACCTCAGAAATTTGTACCATCACCAATATCAAAAAAATAATATTATTTGTCATACGTTTCTTGTCCTTGATTTTCGGACATGAAATTTGTGTCGACAAATTTCTGGCACGCTCGGTAGGACTATCTCTGCCTCTCATCTCTTTTCTGCAACTCCTCGAGATTCGAAGCCAATGGCACCAAAGAAAAACTCGTCCAACATGCCAAGCCTCAAGCCAACAAGCTCTAACCCTATGGCTGCCAGCAATGTTGGATCAAGTCTCAACACTCAGAATACAGGATGTACAACCCGAAGTAAGACGCTAGTCTCTCGTATGGGCTCATCAACCAAAGCAACCGCTCTCTTGCCAAAACCATTGTTGGTTTCTAGAGCAATCTCATCCAGACTTCCCGTCATCACTTTAGCCTCGCTAAATGAGAAAAGGGAGGCCTCTTTTTATAAGAAGAAGAACATGGTTTACTCTTCTTTATTTCATGAATCAAGCTTCGGGCATAAAGTTTCGTCTGCTTATGGTTCAAGCACAGGCTCTACATCTAGATCTCCACACAGATCTCGGGATCTTCAGGACACTCGAACTCTGTTAATACCGAGCATTCTATTGCTCCAGTTATGATGGCACAATGCCTCTCCATTGATGAACATATTGCAAGTATGTCTAAAGCCATTGAAGGGCTCACCAATGCACTTAATGAAAAAGACAAACAAAAAGTCATGTTCATGAATAAGTTCGAGAATGGTGAGGAATCAAGCCAAGGTCCTGTAAACCCGGAGGATAATCCTAAATTGTCGACTAGAGATCAAAGTGCAAATGAAAATATTCGAATCTCTTCTGATGGATCAATACCTGCAGATCAACTCAAAGGTTTTATCTTAGATGCCATACGGGGTAAGTATGAAGATCAATCACAATCCTCCCTCGCATATGCCAAGCCTTATACTCGGAGGATCGACCTAATGAAGATGTCTGCCAGTTATATATCATCCACCAAATTTTCAGCAATTTGATGGAAAAGGTAACTCAAAACAACATGTGGCATACTTCGTAGAGACGTGTAA
This sequence comes from Tetracentron sinense, assembly GCA_015143295.1. Taxonomy (NCBI): domain Eukaryota; kingdom Viridiplantae; phylum Streptophyta; class Magnoliopsida; order Trochodendrales; family Trochodendraceae; genus Tetracentron; species Tetracentron sinense. The sequence goes on along the minus strand of CM026559.1, from coordinate 5,011,533 downwards.
CAATACTGGTACTGATGTCGACCTCTTGGTCAAACAATTTATTCGCTCTCTTAAAGCAAATGCATTCGACTGGTATACTGATCTCGAACCTGGTTCCATTGATAATTGGGAACAAATGGAACGAGAATTTCTTAATCGTTTTTACAGCACGAGACATACAGTTAATATGATCAAGTTGACGAATACCCGTCAATGGAAAGAAGAACCTGTTATTGACTACATCAACAGGTGGAGAAGTTTAAGTCTCAATTATAAAGACAGACTTTGTGAGACTTCTACCATCAAAATGTGTATCCAAGGTATGCACTGGGGCCTTCGATATATCCTATATATAATGGATAAAACCAAGAATTTTTGAAGAATTGGCCACACATGCTCATGAAATGGAGTTGAGCATAGCAGCTAATGGAAATTTAGATTCATCTGCCCGTGATTCTCTTAGAAATAAAGATAAAACAGACAATCGAAAAGGGGGGGCAAACCTTTTTCCAAGTCTAGTACTAAAGAGTCTATGGCTGTTAATACTACTCTACTAAAAATTAAAGGAAAATCAAGCAACAATGAGGAAAGTAGAAATGGGTCTTTTGAAAACCGAGATAGAAAGAGGTACACCTTGAAAGAAATTCAGGAAAAGGAGTACCATTTCCCTAACTCTAATGTCACGGGAATGTTTGACCAACTCCTCATGAGTAAGATGATTGAACTACTGGAGTCGAAACGCCCAGAAGAGGCTGACCAAATAGATGATCCAAAATACTACAGATATCATCGGGTGGTTAGCCACCCAATTGAAAAATGTTTTATTCTGAAATAGAAGATTATGACACCGACAAGACAAGGGAAGATAGTCCTTGATGAAGACGACGATATTGCAGCTTCAAATCAGACTATCATTGCTTTTGGATCATTTAACTCTACAGTTCCTATAAGTAAGCCAAAGACTTGCATTGTTTCTCCTCATGCTTTGTTGCATTCTCCAACATACACTCTTAAGTTTGGGTTATTCGATCCAATCATAATAGAGAATAACAAACCAGGTCCAAGTCTTCCAGAGCCTTCTACAAGATTGACAAATCAAACAATTATGTATGGGGGCATCGATCTAACTAAGAATGCAGACTCTGAGGATGATGGTTGGACCCTTGTTACTCGTTGCAAGCAACGCAAGCCACGGTTGTCAAAGCCTCAAATTACTAGGTGTCGCGACCCAAAATATCCCCTAGGAGTTAAGGATACTTTGACTCGTGATATACCATATCCGATACCAAACCATCCTGTAAAATACTCAAGGCATAACGTAGCAGAAACATAGAATAGTGCAGAAGCATAAACTAAATTTTTCTTTCTATACATATGACTGTATTCCAAGTTTGTACAATAATTAGACCAAAATAAGAGTGGACATGCCCACTTATCAAAATACAAAAAAAGAAACTTCATTGTCACTCCACTCAACAATAGTCTAAATAGGGCCACCTATCTAGATCTCTGTCCTCCTGAGGCTGTAACGGGATAGCCACCCCTTCTTCCGCATACTCCTCCTCAACACATGGCTCGGAGTTGCAGTGGTTGAACGGACCTGCCGACATAAAATGTACAGCTAAGCATGTAATACTCAGTGTATACTGTAGACCCGGGATTTTAACCCCCACTCCCGATCAGGATTGAACCCGAGGAGGAATAATGTTAAAAATGTTGAAAAGAGAGAGTCGCCACCTATTTAGATTGTGAGGGAAAATAGGGTCCCTTAAAAGATTGGATAAGGCTTTGGTATAGAAATAGAGTTCAAGGTAAGGGTTCATTTGAGTCAGGGGAAGGTGTTAGGCACCCCTAAACTCTCATCCGGAGATGTTTACCTACTCCTTAAGTCTGAATTAAAGTGGGAAAACCATAAGAGAAACTTGTATTTCATCTATATGCTTGACAAATATTGTATGAACAGTAATGTACATGTTAAAGTAAGCTGAGACAGGATAAGGGTTCTATCCTAGGTGAGCTGAACCCGATCAGGGTTGCCTACGTATCCACAGTCAGTGGAATCAAGCCACACATAGTTCCAGGTGGGTAGTTGATGGTTTGATTTGGATTGTGGGTGTTGGACAAGCTGAGGTTGACCTTTGGATGTTAGGATGTTTTCGAATGGTTCGGGGGTTTTTGCTCATGTTAGAGGAGCGAGGTGGCCTTTTAAGCTCGTGCTGAGGAGCGTTTGGACAGTTTTGGCTCATGTCAATGAGCACTTGGACAGTTTTAGCTCATGTCAAGGAGCCTGTGGGTTTAGGGTTTGATGAGATTTGAAACAGGGTTTGAGCGGAGTTTCTAGACAAAAGTTCAACTAGGTGGGTAAGGTTTGACCTAGGGTTTAGTTAAGGTTTAACTAGAGGTCACTAAGGTCTACCTAGGGTTAACTAGGGTTCAGGTAGGGTAACTGGAGTTTAGGTAGGGTAACTAGGGTTTAGGTAGGGTAACTGGAGTCAACTAGGGTTTGATTAGGGTTTAGGTAGGGTTTAGGTGAGGTTTTGAATCAAGGTTTGAGCCGAGATTCGGACAGGGTTTCGACAGGGTATGGTATGTTTGAACCGAAGTTCGGACATGGTAAGCTGGGTTTGAATAAAACCGGGCAGAGGTTGGACAGGGTAAGCCGGGTTTGAATAAAACCGGGCAGGGGTTTGACAGGGTAAGCCGGGTTTTGAGTAAAACCGGGCAGGGGTTTGACAGGGTAAGCCGAGTTTAAGTAAAACCGGGCAAGGGTTCGACAGGGTAAACTAAGCAAGCAGTCTAAGAGTAAAATTTAAAGACAAAACATAATTTAAGCAATTAATAATAAAGCTTAAAAAATTGAAAGCGAGATTAGGGATAGAGAGATTACCTTCCCGAAAGTACGGTGAACTTTCGGACAAAGAGGGGATGCTCCAAAAGAAAAGGAAAAGAACTTAGAACTTTGAACACCCGGGAAATGATTTTCCAATAGTTTTTCTAAGTCATAGGACTTTAAAAAAACCAAGGAAAGGGTGAGTGAATTGGTGAGATTTTGAGGAAAGGGGTTGGGCTTTTATAGGGGATGAAAAAAGGAGAAAAAACCAAAATTTTCGATGTGGGACTATCTTTTTTTGAAAAAATTTCGCTTTGGTCGTTTTTGTGAAAAACGACCAAGGCAAAAGGTCGGCGATGACGGAAAGTAAGTCGGTTTGCGGGGGGAAAAGACCAAAATAACCGGATATTAATTTGGTCGTTTATGACATAAACGACAAACCAAAAAAAACTAAAAACATTTGGTCGTTTTTGCCAAAAACGACCAGCCAAAACCTGCCTAAAAAAGGCTGGTCGTTTTTGGTATAAACGACCAAAATAAAGCTTTTAAAAAGTGATTTTGAGCTATATTATGCATTTGAAGCCTGATTTGAGCCCGGAAACAGCCGAAATTTAACTGATAAATCCAAGAAAAATATTTTAGATAAAAAGTGAGTTTTGAAGTATTTTCTAGGGGTATTTTTGTCATTTTTCACCTTAGGGGCATTTTGGTCATTTTCCCATTTTAAAATCCGATTTAATCCCAAAAATAGCCAAAATTCATCAAAAAATTTGAAAAATCATTTTGAACCTAATGAAAATTTTTTAGCATTTTTTAAGGGTATTTTGGTAATTTTTCACCCGAGGGGTATTTTGGTCAATTTTTACCTGTGGGGCATTTCTCGGAAATCGAAGCACATGGAAAGATGGTTTTAAAAATGAATTTTTTTAAAGGGTTTTTAGAGGTGTGCAAGGTGATTAAGGGGGTGCAAAATTGGGGTGTTTACATATACAAACCACTAACTAACAAAGCTAATACAACAATAATATCACATGCAAATACTTAAAAGAATACAATTCATAAGTTCATGCTTAAAACTCATCATAGACAAGCATTCGTCAAATCTTATCTTTCGTGGAAAACAAAACTCCTTGTATATGTCTTATTAATTCTTATGAGCTTATGAGTTCTTGTGAGTTCCTTGTGAGCTTATGAGTTCTTGTGAGTTTATGTGAGTTCCTTACGAGCTTATGAGTTCTTATGGGTCTTATGAGTTCCTTATGAGCTTATGAGTTCTTGTGAGTTCCTTATAAGCTTGTGTGAGTTCTTTATGAGTCATGTGAGATTTCTTATGAGACTTCCTTTCGAGATTCTTATGAGCAAGAAGTTAATACCCTTAAAACATGGGCTACCAACCTCCTTGATACCCGCAAAACCCTGGGCTACCAACCTCCTTGTATGATCTTCCATGGGCTACCAACATCTTTGACCAACTGTATTGGCATGATTAAAGCATACGAGATCGTACTTGTATTTCCTTATAAGTTTCACTCATTTGTTTCAATTCCTAGTGTTTATGAGAAAACATCGATCATGTAAAACATATAGTGCGTGGAGTGCTTGTGAGCATCACAATATACTTAGGAAACTTCAAGCATTCCATACATGTTCATACAAGACCTATTAACATCATAGTACACTTAGAAAAATCCTAAAAACACGGAACATTTTCATTCATTGCATTTCAACACAATAATCTTGGCCATTAAGCCTCTTTCATCTACATCATACCCTCATAACATTTTCTTTAAAGATAATAGCCCAAAAATAGATTTATCATTGACCTTGAGAAAATCCTTAAATTTAAAATTCTTATTTATAGGTTGAATCATAGCAAGATTAGAGAATATGTATATTTACTTATGAACTTACAGCAAGCCAGTTATTAGGGTGTAGTTACACTTACTCTTGAGAAATCACCATTTAAAATCCACATTCCATAACTTGAATTATGACAAAGCTAGATAGGAGAGTGTATTTACCTTAGAAAAGTCAAAACCTCTTTGATCTTAAAGCTTGAGATGGTTGAGAAGCTTGGAGGAGTGAAATCGTGCTTGAGGAAGAAGATCCAAGCTTTGGGATGCAAGAATCATGCTTCTTTTGATCTCAAATGAAAACCCTTTTTGGAAAATCTGGTTCTTTCCTTTTTCCTCTCAAAATTTGATTCTCAAAGTGTTAAAACTCTTAATACCACGAAAATTTGGTATTTATAGGGCTAGGGTTGTCAAAATCACGCGTATACTCTTTAAAATCCCATTTTTCTCGATCCCCGCATGTAGACGTCGACATGGGGTTTCCAGACATCGACGTTTGGGTTCCAAACATCGATGTTTATGATTTTCACGCATTCTATTCATGCCCAAATGTCGACGTTTCCATGCAGACGTCAACGTTTGGGTGTTTTGACTGGGTTGAGTTTTTCTCATTTTGGTATTTCGACCATCACTTTTGACTCGATTATCAAATTTTGACGATTCAACTTGCGTTGGACTCGTCATTCAAAAGATAAAAAAATTTGTTTCCCATTAACAAATCCTAATTCTAAATTTTTAATTGTCTAAATGGGCTCTAAAGTGGACTGGTCGGAAATGGATTTCAGTAGCCCAGAATTTTAGCAGACCAAACTTCGAAAATCCAACATTTAACCTATCTTCAACTAAAAATCTAGAAAAATGATAAGTATAAACCTCGAAGAGGGTTTCAATACCTTTCTAATGGTTCAAGAATCATTTGATTCTGATCAACGGTGACAAAACTAGAGTTCCCCAAAGTTAAAGGAATGTTAAGACATAACCCTTTTTGACACTTAGAGTATTTTATACTCTTACTCCATCCCAAACACCCATAAACTTAAGAAAAAAATGTTAAGGCTTTAATACATGTCATAATACATCATCTACCCAAAATATATCAAAATGAGGTTCTCATTATCATTGATAACCATTCAAGGCATTACAATAAGCTTTAAGCCTTAAATGATATTCACAACATTATTCACCATGTCATCAAGATCTAGGGTTCTACATCAAGTCAAGAAAGACTCGGAGAAAGGCTCAACCAAAAGTGGCATCAAAGAAGAAGAAGTCTGGAAGGAAGAGCAAAACTGTCATAGAAAGACCACTAATACTTGATGACCTAGTTGAACAAGAACCTTGTGTTCCTGTAACCCTGAAAGAGTTCGTGCAAAAAAAAATGGCTTAACAAGTATTGTGTCAATATTCATGTAATATCATGTCTAGAGACACATAATGAATAAGGTTGTCCAGATGTTTCAGGTAAAGTACATGCTACATCTGCAACATTTCAAGAAGGTGACGAAGATCCTGCCCAGTCTGATGTCCTTACACATTTACAGAAAGTCTCAAATCGGCCAAGTGTATATGATGCGCTACAACTTTCACCAGAAGTTTGGCAAGCCATGGCCCTTGCGCTTACAAATCCGGAAGATTACACATCCAAGGTTGAACAAGTTAATGTGTTAGAAAATTACATAAATACTTGTGTTGCATTCATGACAACAATCACCTTCTCAAATGAAGATCTATTGTTAGGCTTTAAGCCACATAATCGTCCACTCTTCGTAGCCGGGTATGCACGTGAGAACAAGGTCAATCATATTCTTCTTGATTGTGGGCCTGCTGTAAATATCATGCCTATTTGAATTATGAAGGAAATTGGGATTATAACTGATGAACTCTCTCATAGTTGTCTAATGATTCAAGGTTTCAATAAAGGGGGGCAAAGAGCTATTGGCATGATCCACCTGGATCTCGCGATTGGAGATTTATGCTCAAGTGCTCTTTTCCATGTCATTGATGCAAAAACCTCCTATAACATGTTTTTTGGACGACCAGGGCTCCATGAACATGGCGTAGTTCCATCGACACTTCACTAGTGCTTCAAGTTTTTTCGAGATGGTTCACTGGAAAAAAGTGGTAGCTGATGAAAATTCATTCTCTAAAGTCGAGTCACATTTTTCTAATGCTAAGTTTTATGTGGAATGTGATTCAGTGAAAGAAGTTAAACCTGCATTAGTTCCATCAATTGGGAAATCAAGTTCTCAAAATGGAAAAGTAGTACAAGGTTTAAATACTGAGATTGAGCCTGAGAAGAAAGAAAAAAATAAAGAGAATAAGGAGGTCATCTCAAAAAAAGATGAGAAGCCTCAAGGTACCCTTGAAGTCTCGAAGACAATGCCAGTTCTTCGGTATGTGTCATGTTCGTAAAGAAAATGAGGGCAATCTCCTTTTATTGGATGTAATAGTACAAATCTGAAAGCATTAAATGGTTTGAATTTTCCTATCACTAAGCTTACTTCATCAACAATCTCCAAACCACCTCTTAAAGGGTTTTTGAGATCTTCACAGGGTCCTAAGATTGAGCATAGCTCTCTACCAACAGAAAGGACCGAAGACAATTTTGATCCTAATGCTTATAAGCTCCTTTCTAAGGCAGGATATGACTACAAAGATCCACCTCCTTTAGCGAAACTCTAATTGAGACTACAGGAGAAAAGGTTATGGGCTAAATAAAACTCAACAGAAGTTATAGGGAAAAGGTTATGCAGTGAAGAGTTTCAAAGATGGAGTCGGCTATAGCCCGCCTCCACCAGTTCGTATATCTTCAAGAAAGGTCAATGCTTAATACATCACTACACAGTCAGTGGATGAAGATTGTGTCCCTGTTGCAAAAACTTCTGTATTTGATCAAATTAGTAGACCAACTTCACAGGTTTCCGTTTTCAAAAGATTAAGAACTCAAGTGAATACTAATACAAATGGAATTATCACTTAGTCAAATAATTTGAGACATTCTCAAAGACTTCGTAATTCCAAGAAGATAAAGAATGTCAAAAGGATAAATAAGCATAGTGCCTCAAAAGCCCCTGAAGAGCCAAAAAAGCATAATTTTGTCACATATGATACGATAAGTAAACTTTGTCGTAACAACTGAGAACTCTCTCAAAGCTAAGCAACACACCATTGTGTTCACAAATTAGCATAGCTTACAAGGTCAAGAGCTTCATGATGCTATTGATGAGGAAAGTGTAGCTTCTACTAACCATATAACAGTGAGGGAATTATTAGATGAAGATCTTACTGGGGATGAGATACAAGATGCTCCACCTACATTTGAGGAAGGTGGACAGGCCACAGTGGATGAATTATAAAAGAACTTAACCTCGGTACACCAGAAGACCCTCACGCCCATCTTTGTAAGTGCACTTCTGATGCTAGAATAAAAGAAAAAATACTTTGACTTGTTGTTTGAGTATAAAGATACTTTAACCTGGTCCTACAAAGAAATTTTGAGTCTTGACCCAAAAGTAGCAATTCATCATCTGGCTATTAAGCATGGTGTACTTTCAACAAAACAAGCTCAGCGTCTTTTCAGGCCCGAATTGGTTCCACAAATTGAAACTGAAGTCAACAAACTAATTGAAGCCGGATTCATTCGAGAAGTCAAATACTCAACATGGCTCGCCAATATTGTCCCCGTGAGAAAGAAAAATTGACAAATTCGAGTTTGTGTAGATTTTCGTGATCTCAATGAGGCGTGCCAGAAGGATAACTTCCCACTTCCTATCACTGAACTCATGGTTGATGCCACCACAGGATACGAAGTCTTGTCCTTTATGGATGGCTCGTCTAGCAATAACCAAATTCAAATGGCTCCAAGAGATGAAAAACTTACAGCTTTTTGCACCCCCAAAGATATCTACTGTTATAGAGTCATACCTTTTGGTTTAAAAAATGTAGGGGCAACATATCAACGTGCTATGTAGAAAATATTTGATGACATGCTTCACAAGTTAATAGAATGCTATATTGATGATTTGATGGTGAAGACTAAGAAAAGAGAAGACCATCTTCAAGACTTAAGTAATGTGTTTAACAGACTTCAAAGATACCAGTTAAAGCTGAACCCCTTAAAGTGTACATTTGGGCTTACTTCAAGCAAGTTTATTTGATTTATTGTTCGGCGCACAGTATTGAAATTGATCAGTCCAATATTGATGTCATTCAAAAAATGCCAGAACCTCGGAATTTCCATGAACTCAAAAGTCTACAAGGTCATTTGGCCTATATACGAAGATTCATCTCCAACTCAGTATGACGATGTCAGCCCTTTAGTCGGCTTATGAAGAAGGATGTTCCTTTCGAGTGGGATGAAGCTTGTAGTAATGCATTCAAAAGCATCAAGACCTATCTTTTGAAACCACCAGTCCTGATAGCACCAATTTCGAGACAACCGCTAATCTTCTACATTGCTGCACAAGAACAATCCTTAGGGGCATTACTTGCCCAGATTAAAGAAAACGGTAAGGAAAATACATTATACTACTTGAGTCGAATGTTGGTGGCGTAGAATTGAACTACATACCCATAGAAAAGACGTGTTTAGCTCTGATCTTTGCTATCCAGGAGCTTAGGCACTACTTACTTGCCCATACAGTTCAACTTATCTCATGGGCAGATCCGATCAAATATATCATGTCTAGACCGGTCCTTTCTGGATATTTAGTTAAGTGGTCTCTCCTGCTTTCATAATTTAAAGTTGTCTATGTTCCTTGTGAGCACGGGATTTCACTCCCTCGGAAAAATGTCTCACGGGTTTTTAAAGTCGCCACTTATTAATTCAGAAGGGATAAGTCCCCTGGAAAAATTGGATAAGGCTTGGTCCGCGATCAGGGATCGGGATAAGAGGTTCGGTTAAGTTCGGGGAAGGGGTTAGGCACCCGGACACTTCCACACGTGGTGGTTCCCTACTTGCTAGGTTTAAGCCAAAATTAATTTTAATATTAATCGAATGTCATCAGTTAAAGTTAATACTAACCGAAAGAAAGTAAAAGCTAACTAGGGTCGGGCCCGTGTTGAGCTTCCTACGCACTCACATAAGGGGTGAGATCAGACCGAGCGTAGTTCTAGCACTTGAGCTCGTGTTAAGGCGAGGGGGCGTGTGTGTGGGCACCAAAAGGCGGCTAATGGACCTAATCCGGTAGATTAGGGTTTTGCTTGACCGAGGTTGGTCAATGTACAAAGTATTGGGCCCGGTAGGCCGAGGGGTAGTCCGGTATACTAGGGTGAGGCCCGGTAGGCCAAGGGTGAGGTGTTAATCGAGGGTTATGGTTGCTAATCGGGGTTAAGAGGGTGTTAATCGTGGTTAGGGTTGCTAACCAGGGTTAAAAAGTCCAAGATTATGATTTTTTGGTCTTTTATATTTTATGGATTTTTTCATATTTTTTGTGGGCTTAAGGGGTGCTTAACCATGGTTAAAAGTTAACCGGGGGTCACTTTAACCATGGTTAAGGGTCATGGTCAGTCAAGAGTGGGCCCAAAGGGTATGGTAGGGCCTAGAGTGGCCTCCTACCAGGTTTGGGCCCTTTACAAAGCCCAAATTGAAAAATTACAGAATGGAGGTAATCGAATTACCTCTATTTCTGTAATTTTTTAACCAGGGTTTGAGAGGGTGTAACTGGAGTTAGGGACCTAACCTGGGTGAAGTAAAAGTATGCACAGATAGCCTGATGTGCCATCTTTCCAATGGACCAGGTGACAGCCTCTGAATAGGCCAGGTGTAGGCCCCACAGGGACCCAAAGTCAGGTAAAAATGACTCTGTAATGTCGGCAGCTGGACTGCCGACACCAAGAACAGAATTTTACCAGAGTTAAGGGCTCTGGTAACTAGGGTTAAACTTCGAGTCAGGCCCTGAAATTTTGCAGGGACCTAGAGGGGGTCAAGGGCTTTCCAACGAGCCTGGGGTGGACCCTAGAGCACAAGGCATGTAGGCCCCACAGGAGCCCGAAGTTAGTGCAAAAATAAGCCCACTATGTCGGTAAACTGAATGGGGATAGAGGCTTTTTAGGCTAATTTCAGAGGGTCAGTAATTTGATTACCGACATTAAGTTGTTTTGTTGAAAAAAACATTTGTCTTCACTGTTGGCTATACAAGCAAGGGTCTAGGGTTCTCCTCATTGTCTGAGGGACCCCTAGACCCTATGTAGAGTGTCCAAGCATAGTAGGAAGGGTGTTTAACCCGGGTATACCTCAAGGGATCCTCTCCACTTCCATGAGAGGGATAGGGGTCCTATCCTTGGTTTGGAAGTTACTGAATGCTAACAAAATAGTAAATGGACCCCCTGGATTAGGACCAGGGGGTCCTTAAAAAGCTTGAACCAAAAAAATGCAAAAGGGGTGGGTGGATACCCCTATACAGTGGCTGTTCGGCAATGGAGGATGGTGGCGGAGTTGCAGTAGTGGTGATGAGGACTGGGGTGGCCTGAGGACGTGAAGAGCTGGCTAGGAGTCTACCTGAATAACTGGTGGAGGCTCAGGTGGTCTGGGAGTAACTGGGTAGGGATTGGACGTGAAGAGCTGCTGCCTCTTTTGCATGGGGGTGGCTTGGATTTTATAGAGGAGATGGGAGGACCCTCAAGGGTAAAATGGTCATTTAAGAAAGTTCAGGGACCAATGGGGGAGGACCCAAACCACCCAGAGTGGCTGCAGTGGAGCCTACACACGTAATTCTGCAAATTCAGGAATTGCGGTAATCGAATTACCTCAATTCCCAAATCAGGCTAATTTGGAATGTAGGTAATTCGATTACCGACATTAAGGTTTTATTGCTATTTCGGGCCAAGCCCAATCTCACTTAGGCCAAAAGGGTTGTGGGCAGCCATTTTTCGGTTTGGGGGTTGTGGATCCCACCCATGTGATCCTCATGGGTTGAGGTAAGCCCAAGTGTGGGCCCTAAAGACTTGAATCACAACAATGCTTAGAGTGTTATCACGCTCGCCTTTGTAGAGCCTTCAACAAGAAAGTTCGTTCACGTTCTTTCCAGTAAGGAGATTTGGTCTTGGTTGTGCGAAGACCCATCATCATCTCTCACCGTACCAGAGGAAAGTTCATCTCAAAGTGGGATGGTCCTTGTGTTGTTCAAGAACTCTACTCCAATGGCCTATACAAGCTCGTTACTCAAGATGGTCGAAGGCTTGCCCCTATCAATGGCAAGTTCTTAAAGAGATATTATGCATGAAGATTATCTACAGTGCTACTTGATAAGAGCCTAAAGTGTCTACAACTCTCCTTGATAAGAGCCTAAAGTGTCTATAATGTTTCTTGATAAAAGCCTAAAGTGTCTATAATGCTCCTTGATAAGAGCCTAAAGTGTCTATAATGCTCCTTGATAAAAGCATAAATTATCTATTCTAACTCCCTGATACGAGTATAAAATGTCCCCCCAAATGTAATGAAAATCGCTCGTTGGATTAAACCTGAAAAGGTAGTCTAGGCAAAACTTAGAGCCTCTCTTGATCTACGTAAAGACCTGATCTCACATGAGGGTACGTAGGTAGCTTGTAAAGTTACATCAAGTTCGGTCTATATATATATATATATACATAAAAACTCTTGGCACACATGTGTCTACATTGTGCAAGGCATAACTAAATTTAAAATTTCATTTTTTGGTTCAATCAATGTTTCGATCTTCAAGAGTTATTGACAAGAAAATAAATTGTCATCAAGACTCATTGGCAAGAGAATAAAATGTCTTCAAGACTCATTGACAATAGAATAAATGTCATCAAGACTCATTGAAAAAATAATAAATTTTATTCAAGATTCTTACGTCTGACTTATACAGATTCATAGTATGGATGATGCAAAGTTTAAATGATATCAAGTTACAAAAAGCGTACCTGATATATGTTGACAAGATTGTGACATTTGTCTTCGAAACGATAAAACAAGCATAATATGTTTCTAAGATCATACTAGGGTGATGAAGTAAGTCCTCATCTCCTGAGTTTCTCCTTTACACTCCTAAGGTCAGCCAACGATATTTGTTGTCATTAAGAAAGCCAAGCAAATGCGTGTTATTATAGGTTAGCATCAGATAATTGTGGTCTTCAAAAGGAAGTGTAACATAATTGCGATATTCACAAAACAAAATGCAGCATGCTTGTGGTCTTTACAGAAAAGCACAACATGGTCGTAGTCATCACAAGAAAGCACAACCTAGAGATGATCTTCAAAAGGAAATCACAAAAATTGTGATTTACATAAGCGATGATAATTGTTTTGATAATTGCTTGACGGGCTCATCAACATATCATGTTCCTATAAGAAAATAAAAAGAAGAAAAACGTACCTAATATTCATTTGTCAAGAATACTATCTTCGCATATAGGTGTATGGTGTATGCTCTGAAGAGTGAGGCACATGATCACCTGATAGAAGTTAACAATGTTGTCTTCGTGAATGGGTTTGTGATGTGTTCCAAAAAATGACGCGCACACCCGTTTGATAAAAACCAACAATGTTGTCATCGCATATGGACGTGCATGATGGATGCTCTACAGTATGGTATATATGACCACTTCTCAAAAGTCAATAATGATATCATTCTATACGAGTGTTTGGTTCGTACTCTTTGGAGTGATACAAAATCATGTGACAGAAGTTTTATAATCATCTTGTATGCATAAGAGAATCAAAGAAAAGCCATATGCTACTGCAAGTGAAAGATACGAGATTACGCCACCAATTCAAAAATGATATATAGCCCAAAAGGGGATAATTGTCAAAGTTCAAGTTGTGCTACCACAAAGGTATATTAGGCAAGTTCTAATTACTAAAGGGGTCAACAAATGAAGACAAATCTGCGTTAAGACGTTACTCCAACCAAAGTTGAGGCGTTACCCCAATCCAAGTTGTTTTATCAGAAAGGTATATTAGGCAAGTTCCCAATTACTAGTGGGGTCAACAGATGAAGACAAATCGGCATTGAGGCGTTACCCCAGTCCAAGTTGTGCCACCACGAAGGTATGTTAGGCAAGTTTCCAATTACCAGTGGGTTCAACAGATGAAGACAAATCAAAGTTAAGGCGTTACCCCAGTCAATGTTGAGGCGTTACCCCAGTCAAAGTTGTGCTACCACTAAAGTCAAAGTTGAGGCGTTACCCCAGTCCAACTTGTGCCACCATGAAGATATATTGAGCAAATTCTCAATTACCAGTAGGGTCAACAGATAAAGACAAATCAACGTTAAGGCGTTACCCCAGTCAAAGTTGAAGCGTTACCCCAGTCCAACTTGTGCCTCCACGAATGTATACTAGGCAAATTCCTAATTACCAGTGGGGTCAACAGATGAAGACAAATCAACGTTGAGACATTACCCTAGTCCAAGTTGTGCCGCCATGAAGGTATATTAGACAAAAGTCAAGAATACTGTCTTTGCATAACGGTGTAGAATGATGACATAACCCCTTGACGAAATCTGCTTCTCACTGAGTTATGCTGAAAAAATCATAAAGAAAGATGTCTCCAAAAACTTCAAAATTCAATTAGGATAGCTTATATATGCAAACATTTTTGGAAAGTCATGCTTGGAAGAAATAGAAAGCCAGGATTTGCATTCTCAATTGGCAAATTTCAAGCTCAGATTCACGTGCTGCATTCAAACGGGAAAAAAAATATTTAAAAAAAAAGAAGCATGAAATTACCTTTTCTTTTTAAGCCTTGTACCGAGAAAAGACAATTACCAGGAATCTTTCACACAAAATCTGTGAGTACAATTCTATTAAAAAAAAGTGAGAAGGTGAATACTAAAAAAAAAAGGACATTTAAAAAAATGAGGGATGACATTAAAAAAAATAATTCATCCCTTTCTCTCTTGCCTCATTCCGTATTCTTTATCTCGTACAAAAAATGGGAGATAGCATACTCTAAGGGCAGCCGACAAAAGACGGAAAAAAAAAATAATAGAGAAGAGGGAGTTCTTAGTAAAAAAAAAAAAAATGAGGGATCTCTCTCCATAGAGAAACCTCACCAAGACCCTATGACCATCTTATTGTGGGTCATCATGTCTTCCATTATTAGATGTCCCTTTCTCTAAAAAAAAGGGGAGAAGAAAACATCAACCCAATAAGAGGCCCGGTTACAAATGCATAATTTTTTTGGGATTTAGAGTATCTCCTCAAATTTCCTCTCTATTCTCTTAAAGTAGAGAGATTCTCAAAATAGGGAGCCACTTTTTATCCTTTAACTCCAACACTACTCCCTATGTTTTCCTTATTTCTATTAAATATTCATTTTTTTGTTTCTATTTATTTAAACATCATTCAATGGTCATATTTTTCAATGGACAAATTTTCCCAATGGTCATATTTCACCAACAGTCATTTTTTTAACGGTCATTTTTTTCAAACGGTCATATTGTTCAACGGTTATATTTTTTTGAATTAGATGACAGTCCGATTATAAATAAAATCATATCATCTCTCATTTTCATCCATCTCAAGTCAATTTTCTCTCAGCAACCAAAAAATTCAGTTTTGTCTAAACTTTATTGTTCATTTTGTTTTAATGGATTGCAATCGTCTACGCCAAATGCTTCATGAAGACTCTGAAGATTCCAATGATGAGTTGGAGATATTGACAATAGTTTGTATGGAAGAAGAACGACTCAATAAAGAGAGAGGATCGATATGACATCGTGGTTCTGTTCAAGGCCACGTGGTCATTTGGCGTGATAGAGGTTAAGGTCACGAAGGACTTTTTCTCGACTATTTTGCTGAAAACCCTGTATATCCTCCAATTTTATTTCGAAGGAGGTTCCAAATGCAGCATTCTCTATTTCTATGTATTCAATCTGCGGTCGGAGCCCTTGATCCATACTTCGTCCAAAAGACAAACGCTGTTGGAACGCTTGGTTTGTCTTCCCTTCAGAAGATCACCGCCGCAATGAGGATGCTCGCTTATGGAGTAACAATAGATTATGTGGACGAGTACGTGAGGATTGGTGAAAGCACTGCAACAGAGGGTCTAAATTTTTTTGTAAAAGCGGTTGTTGCAATTTTTTTTAACGAGTACTTAAGGTCACCAAACAATGATGACACTGCTAGATTGCTAGCTGTTGGAGAAAACAGTAGATTCCCTAGGATGTAGGGGAGCATTGATTGTATGCATTGGAAATAGAAGAATTGTCCGACTACGTGGAAACAAGTACTTAAGGTCACCAAACAATGATGACACTGCTAGATTGCTAGCGGTTGGAGAAAATAGTAGATTCCCTAGGATGTAGGGGAGCATTGATTATATGCATCAGAAATGAAAGAATTGTCCGACTAAGTGGAAATGAATGTATTCTGGCCATGTCCGTGAACCGACAATTATTTTGGAAGTCGTGGCATCTTATGATTTTTGGATATGACTTGCCTTTTTTGGGTTCCCAAGATCTCATAATGACATCAATGTGCTAGAACGGTCTTCTATACTTACCGACCTCGCTGATGAGCATGATGCTTCAGTCAATTACTTAATCAACGATCATGACTATACAATGGGTTACTATCTCGCCGATGGTATATATCCGAAGTGGTCAACATTTGTAAAAACAATTATATCCCCACAAGGGAATACACAAAAATATTTTCCTGCAACTCAAGAGTCGGCAAAGAAGGATGTAGAGCGTGCATTTGGAGTGCTTCAAGCACGATTTGTGATTGTGCGTGGACCTATACATTTTTGGGAATGCAACACACCCAAAGATATTATGAAGGCATGCATAATAATGCATAACATGATCGTTGAGGATAAGCGAGATGTCAATTGAACAGAATACTCCAACTATGATGTAATCGATGAAAGCTCCTATGCACCAGTGTTTCTGGAGCGTACGACTGAACTTATAGAATTCAGTCAAGGTATTCGTCATATAAGAGATAGAGAAACTCATTCTCAACTCCAATCGGACCTTGTCGAGCACTTGTGGCAACGACAAGGTCAATTGTAAAACACTTGTGGCAACTACTTTTCAATAAAATATGTCTTTTTAGTTTCCAAAATATAGTAAAACATGTGAAGATAATTAACTTTTGATTCATTAATTCCAACAATCTTGTACAATAAATCAACAAAGCTAACAAACTTTTCTTCATTCTAAGATTTCCATTTGTAGGCCATGAACATATTCAGCTTGTAGTAGAGGCATGGTAGACGTATCCATAAACATTATGCGATTCTCCTCTTTTAATCATTCCACTCAAACCTTTTCTTGCTCAATTACAACTTTTTCTTGCTCAATGACGAGTTTTGATTTGTCTTGAAGATATGTTCTTTCATACATCTTCATTCTCTCAGTTTGTGCTTGCTTTATAGCTTCCTTCATCTCATGTAGTAATCCTGCAAGAGGTGAACTTGTATAGTCATTTTCACAACTCTCACTCTTTCTTTTATTTAATTGATCTTTCTCGGCCTTCCTACCTGGTGGTCTCTCTAAGTCAACAAAAGTATCATGTGAGTTACCGTCTTCTCTTAAATTTATCGAATCTGTAGTAGAAGGACAAGATGATGTAGGCGTTTTATTTTTATATTTTTTTAGGTTATTCTTCTGACTGCTTTCTAATAACCATTTTGGTTGGTTCCTCAACTTAGTCCAGCAATGCTCAAATTGAAACAAGGATTATTGTTCAGTTCTTTGTATATGTCTCTCGCTTTAACGATCTAAAAAATAAATAAAAAATGATTACCATCTAAAAAATAATGATAATTACATATTTATAAATTTCAATGTTATTAATACCTTGTCTAGCTCATTCAGGCCACTTTGATGTTTTACCTCAATTTGGGCAAGACACGAACAAAACTTATTCGTGCTCAGTTGAATTGTCGACCAACGATTCATTAGAGAATTTTGGTTACGTTTAGAATGTTTGTTGTGATCCTGGAAAAACATAAACACTCTATGCTAATATATCTGCTCATTTCTAGACACTGCATCCAAGCTAATGTTTAAAAACACCGATACAAGTAATAAATCTTCCTCTAGTGTGAAATTTCCACCTCGTTGTGGCTTTTTATGTTGAGACGATTGGGTGGAGACGTGAGCATGTTGATTCAAATGTTGGCCCACTTCATCTGAAACTTCTAGAAATTGGTCGTCAAGATTGGTTCTATACATAAGATTGGTGTAGTATGGATTTCTTTGAGAGTCCATCTATAAAAAGAAAGAAAAATACCATGATTAAGTGAACAAAAGGCAATCAGAAATGAACAAGGAAACCTGAAGTAGCCTCAATAGGCAATAAAAATGAACAAGTTATTTCTCACAATTGGTATGTTCTTTATTGTCAAGCTGACAAGGGAGCAACCATCTTCCCTTCTAAATAAGATAATAGATATTTTGTTATTTCCTTGTTTCTTTTCCTCCTAATAGCCTTTGTCTTTTAAAACCAGTAGTTAGATCCCTTACTTCTATATAAAGTTCAATAGCATAAACAAGATGAGACCCGTAAAGTAAAAACATATAAATTTTATGAATTCAGAGCAAGAGGATAGCATTACTCAGTCCCAAAATGGCATTCTAAGAAAAAACATAAATGGGCAAGTGTTTAAAGTGGCATCTAAAACCATGCATTAATATGATAGAAAAGACTTAAAGATGAAATTGTTAAGATATCTGATTACTTCATATTGTCAGATTAATGTAAACTTGTTTATCTAGCATTACAGAGAAGGGAGATAACCCTCTCTTGTGAAATTTGGACCAGCCACTGGAAGATCAAAATTTGGACCAGCCACTGGCTCACCAAATGAAAACTAGCTAGTTTATGGGAAATCTTGGAAGACCGGAAACCAACTATATATGCTAGCTATAGTTGTTCTTTTACCTATTTTACAAGAGAAAAAAGTCATGTCTAGTAAGGCTAACTCAATAACTGAGGTGTCTGACCCTGCTCAAAGTGACCAATTTGTTCAAGCTTTTATCATTCTAAAACATTGTGAAAAAAAAATGTAAGAATAAGCATCCATTCTAACTATTTTAAATAAATTGGCTAGATCATCAATGAAATATAGAGTTATAGTCTTTAGTTGTAGAACATTATTCTAAATCAAAATTTTAGACAACATTAAATAAACGAATTTTATAAACATCATCTGACTGCATATTTCAAAAAGATAGAAGATATGAACTAACCAATGACGACTTTGCTCTTTTAACTATCATTTTCTTTAAGGCATATCGTCTTGTATCCAAACTCAAGGTAGTACGATCCAACTTATATGTGTATTCTTGAGAAGATTGATTTTGTTTGGAAGTGCTTCGCCGGAGAATTCCAAAAGTACCTGTAGCTGAATTTCAGTTTTCGTGATATGGGAATGTCATGGAATAGAAAATTTGAAAAGACCTCCAATCAATTTGAAATGTTCTTCATTTTCATCAAGTTAAAAATAACTTTCAGCACTAAATTTGGAAAATACAAGTGCTGTAAATCACCTAAACATTTATAGTCAAAATTTTAGCTCTAAATAAGACGGCTAACAGAAGGTAATGTTGATGATTTTTTACAGATTTTAGCTCTAACAGAAGGAAGTGGAGATCCAAATTGGCCCCCAAATGATTCATAAACAAAGAAGTGTCCAGAAAGCCATGAAGCAACACAACTATATTGATTCATGGTGAGTGGAACATTTCCACAAATAGGTAAGTAGCAACATTTAATTTCCTCATTCCAAAATCACATATCACTTAAACTGATTTGTATAAATACCTGAGAGTCAGATCTTCCTAATATGACAGAATTCAACAACCAATACCATTGATTCACTAAAATTAATATAAACAATACTCAAAAACAGATCTTCAAAGAAATCAATAACCAGAGACCAAGTAAAGATTATACATGATCAAAACCAGAGAATTTAAACATCGAATATCAGAACCGCATTAATTTCATGAAAATGGAAACCAAATTAATAGAGAAAACAGGGGGATTTAGTACCTCGGAGAGTATTGAAATGAGAGATTTGATCAAGAGGGAACCAAGAAGGATCTGCGAAGAACTCCTTGAGCCTAATAGACTACGCGTCTCTTTCGTCATCGAGGGTTTTTGGATATGACAAATCAAATGAAGAGATGAGGAAGGAAGAGAGGAGTTTTGTAAGAAAGCAAAAAATAACCGTTGCTTTCTTTACCACTGAAAAAAAATCATAAAATATTGTCAAGCGAGGCGAAATTGGCTCATCGGATTCTGGGACCCGTTTCATCTTCCCTACTTTGACAACCTGGTATAAGGAGCCTGTTGGAGCACTTTTTCCCTATACAGCTCCCTAAACAGACGAAGGGAGCTGGTATAAGGTAGTGTTGGACATGCTCTTATAAATGTTCGTCCCACTCTATCTCCCATCGGATTGAAGAAAGGAAACACGAAAGAGAAAGATGTGTCCCCAAAATAGAGGAGCTCTTGGTCCATCAATCCAAACAAGCCGTGTTCCCTCCTCTCTCCCCTCGTTTCCTCATATAAAAAAATTGTAGAAGGCAGAGACCATAAAAAGAGAAGGGTTTCTCTGTATTCTTTCTCCTCTCTCAGTAGAGCGAAAAAAAAAGGGACTTACCTTTCCTGAAGAAGTACAACAACCTTTCTTGAAGAGGACAGCAGCCTTGCCTTCTCCCAAATGATGGCTAGTATTTCAAAACAAGAAAAAAAAAAGGTGATGGTAAAGGATTTATATAGAAGACTGACGAACTCTCCTAACTCTTCACTTTCTACCCATCGTTTATCCAAAAGCTATTAGAGTTGTAAAAGGACTTCTTTTCCTTTCTGAAAGTTGACAACCCGATACCTAACACCTTTAGAAAATAAAAGAATTATTTTCTTTTAAAGATTTATAAAACTAGGAAGTGTTGGTTTTGGTTCCCATCAAAAGCTGCATGATATCCATACGAGAGTGAGATCATGTGGTTCTATACGAACACCCGAGTTGGCATGAATGGAGACATTTACTGAATGTAATGGAAATACCAGCTTTTACCGAATGAAAGTCTTGTGTCATCTATACACTAGCAAAGAAACGTAAAGGAGTCCTTGTTTGAGTCATACAAGTCTCCTTATATAAAGAGGAAACATGAAGAAGATTAGTACAGTCAAAGAAGACCAGTACAGTCAAAGTAGACTTCTATCTTTCCAATTAATCTTATAAGGGACCTACTGTGATTGGGTTTCCTGAAGAGATTGATTAGATTAGTGTACCTGAGATTTGCGTGGGTCCGATAGAAGAATGCATGAACAGAAGCTGAAGAGAAAGTATGACGTGCTCACATTGGCTTGAAAGAATGGAATACTACAAGTCCATATGAAGGGTGCCCTCTTATCAAAGTTTTGGTCAACCCAAACAAAGGCAAAAGTGTCGCGACCCAAAATACCCCCTAGGAGTCAAGGATACCTTAGCTCATGACTGTCATATCATACCCTCCGGTATGACACATAAGGCATACACACCACCCTGTGAAAATACACAAGCATAAAACATATAGCGGAAACAAAGCGGAAGCAATTTATAATAAAACACTCCTATTGGTAGGTTCAAGTCTGAACCAACAGGGCATAGCAAAATACCAAGTATGAAGTGGACAAGTCTCACTCCCAATACACAAAATATCTCTCCTCACCACTCTCTCAGCAATAATCTAGATAGGGCCACCTATCTAGAGCTCCATCATCCTGAAGAGGATCCATGGTAGGCTCCGACTCGTAGTACTCTTCCTCTATCCAGGGCTCAGAAGCACGATCATCAAAACCTGCCGAAGTCAATAATTCAGCTGAGCATGAAATATTCAACGTCTACAAACTACTAGCTAACAATGAGATAATATTATGGAGCATGGACAGACATAGAGCCGTAGAGCGTAGAAATTCGTGAAAAACCCGTACTAGTTCCAAAACTATTTCCTTATGAGTTTCTTATGAAATCCAAAACCGTATGAGTCTTCTGAGCGTATGAGAATCAAGTCTTATGAGTTATTTGAGCTCCTTAGAGTTCTTATGAGCCATAGAAACTTAATGCAGTTATGAGCTTATGAGCATTCACTTATGAGATCGTATGAGCTTGTGAGATTCTCATGAGCATAACTTAGAGTCCCGTGAAAAGACTTAGAGCCGGGCATATAAATACCCTTCATCGAATACATAGTAGGCTGCCAAGATCCTTGACCGACCTTCCCGTTGGCTTTATCCAATTTCTTATGAGATTCTTTGAGCCAGATATGACATATCCTTGACCAACCTTTGGTTTGACTTTATCAATGCTTTTGAGCTTGGTAGCTTATGAGTTCTTAGAATTTCTGATGAATGCTTCGATAACCCGACTTATGAGAAATCCTTCAAATCATGCGAGACATGTAAGACATAGAGTGCATAGAGTACTTGTGATGTGAACATCATACTATACTTAAGAAACTTAGAACATCAAAGCATAGACATGGAGATTTCATAATAGTGCTAGCTTACAAACCATCCAAATTCATCAACTCATTTCATCCAAGAACAACTCAATAACAATATGGTTTAGCTTGAGAAAATATCACAAAGTAGGTAGTAGAGTGTATCTACCTTTCAAAAAACCGGATCCCTATGGTTTACTAGCTTTGGAATACTCCTTGGAGGCAAGAAGGAAGCTCTTCCTTTGTTGAAAACCCAAAAAAAAACACCCAAGCTCTTCTCTCTCTTTTTCACTCAACTTTCTCCCAAAAACTTCTCTCTAGGGTTCTTGTAACCCTAGCCCACGACATGTGGGTTTATATAGGGGTTTGGGGTGAGCCAAAACCCTATAACACCCTCAAAATATCCCAGGAGGTCGGCCAAGGCAAAAACTACCATGATCGGTCGACTGATAGAGAGGATCGGTCGACCGGTCCAAAATCCCCTCTCTATCCAAAAATCCCATACAAAATTTCGACCATTCGGTCGACCGGTAAGGACTATCAGTCGACCGACAAGGTCATTCGATCGACTGGTGGCTGTTCGGTCTACCGGTTCCCTGTATTTTTTTGCCTGTTTTTCCCATATTTTCAAACACTTAGAGTATTTTTCATATTCTTTACTTAAATCAATAGCTCAACTAGAGTACCTTATACCCCTACTTGGTACACCCCACTATTTCACAACATCACCATACTTTGGATCCTATAAAACCTTCATTCAATAACTCAAATACCAAGGTCACATAAACGAACTTGACTTAAACATACCTAGTGCAAAAGCACTAGTCACAGCACCACTCACACACTATGAACAGGAGATCCGGGGTTCTACCAAAAGTGTCTCTTATAAAGTGTTAAGCAAGCACACCATAATGTCATGGACCATACTACAAGTTATAATCGTAGTATCTTACAAGGTATTAAGTAACTAGAAGTCATGGATGTGGTACACTCCAAAGCCTTATTTCTTAGATGATTTTCTTTATGATGAAGGACTACAAGATGGTTTGTCTAGTAAAGGAAGAACGATGAATGTACAACATCACAAGTCTATCCCATGGAGTTTGAGCTGACATTAAGTTACATACCAAATTCAGCATGCTACAGGAACTTAAGGATGTGAATAAAAGATGAATGTGCACCCGCATGAAGAATGGGCAATTATCAAGAGGAACACACAACTTCAATTGAAGCTTTAACAAGTCCTTCACCCCTTGATCAAGCTTCGACTAGAGTAATTGTTTGGATTACATATCAAATTTTGACCCAACAATTCTGCAATGTAATTGCTCTCAAGTATATTTAATACGGTCATCTCAACAAAGGCTCTCCGATCAATGTCGGTTATGACAGATTAAATCAAAGTTCTTCCTGGATCAAGCACAAAGCCCCAGGAAGCACATTATGGGAGAATAAAAATAAAATTATTCTTCAGATCAAGCACAAAGCCCCAGGAAGCCTTGTAATAGTAAATTGCAAAGAAAGTGTTTCTCCGGATCAAGCGCGAAGCTCCGAAAGATACCATTACCTTGGTTTTAAAAAAAAATGTTTTCTTCTTTGGGTCAAGCTCAAAGCCTTAAAGAAGACAGTCACAAAGTCATCGTCAAGCGACTCAGAAAGAAGTTCGTATGAGAAATATGCCAAGAGGCCCTTGTACTCAAAATTGAGTGTGCTGATGTCATGAATTGTTTACATGCAAAATTCGATTCCTGTTCACACGACACACGATATAGTTGTGTGTGCAATCAAGTCTCGAGGGGGCATTTGTAGGCATGCAAATTTTGATAAGATCAAAATTGCCACATCGCAAGATCTTAGAAGATGGACCCTACTTAGAGTTAAAGTTATATAAAACTCTTTAAAGATAAGTGCTAGCTTCCACCAAATGGGACCCACAAATTGGATAGACTCCAAATGTGATCCACTAGCCTCGCAAGACTTATCGATTCAAATCATGATAAGTCCCCCAAGATGTTGTGCTATAGGAGGACTCTACCACTCGTAAATCTATAAAAGGTAGCTCATTCTCTACAAAGATGGGGAGGAAAAAGGGAGAGAAAAGAGGAGAAAAAGAATAAAGCTATGAAGCTCCAAAAATCTCCACCAAAGTCTAAAGCTTTGAAGATCTCCACTAAAGCTTGAAGCTCCGCAGATCTCCATTAAAGCCTGAAGCTCTGAAGATCTCCATTAAAGCCAAAGCTCTGAAGATCTCCGTTAAAACCCAAATACTCCGGTAATATTTTTTACTACAATCTCGAAGTTCAGATATGAGAATGCGCTATTTTCCAGCCCTCAGATTAAAGGTTTTGTACAAAAAAAGAATTAGATGTTTCTCTATCTTACAAAGATTAAACCTCAGATATTTGTACCCTCACCAATATCAATAAAAAAATATTATTTGTCATACGTTTATTGTCCTTGATTTTCATACACAAAATTTGTGTCGACAGTGATATTGGGTCATTCGCCAAGTCAGCGATTGGCCCAACTTTGGAAAAAGCTAGATTGGTGGTCATGTGTCCTTACCTGGACGAAATAGAGTATTACGTGGTTTCTTGTCAACGATATGTATATAAAAATGCACATCGACGAGGCTGAACTAGAACCAAGGTCACTTGGACCCACTTGAAGTATTTATACTAAGCTCAAACCCAAACTCAGCCTGGACTGTTGGGCCCAAACTAGTCCATCATATTTTTTCGTGAGTTTAAGTCGACCACAAGTTCACTTGAACTCAACAAGCCCGATCTCAACCCTTTGTATGTTTTAGACTTCATCTACTTATTAGAGTTTTTCAAACAACATACATGCTAAGACTACAAGAAAATGGTGACGCTTCAAAATAACTCATTGAATAATTTAATTACATATATTGTTCTTTCTTCTAAACCCCTGAGACATCAAACACTTGTGGGATTTAAAATCTAAGCAAAAACAAAACTTCAATGTGCTATCTAATTTGCCTGAACTTTTAAATACAATGTCATGGGTCTTCAATAAAAAATATATAGTCCAATAAAAAAGAGGAACCACCCCCTTTCTCTCCTACCAACAAAAGCAAAAAAAGAAATTGTCATGGATTTCATAATAGTTTTGTCGTTGTTACTGGGATCTTTGGAGGTTGTGTTGTTAGTTTATCACAGTGCAACAGGTTAGTCCGTCGTCCCTCCCATTTTTGAAAAAAAATATGATTTTTTGAGGTTGGTTCGTCGTTCCTCAAATATTGTAAACTCTATTGCCTAAGGATTGGACCCTGGAAGGGGGGTGAATAGGATCTATGACAAATTAAAATTCTTCCAAATTCCTTAAACGGAATTTCAACTATATAAGTTAAAATTTTTTAGAAATTTAGCAATTCTATCAAGCAATGCAAAACAATTAAGTAAAAAGAAGGTTTAGAGAGATGCAAACACAATGATACACGATGTTATTTACAAGGTTCAACAACCCGCCTCAAGCTATACCTGCTAGAGGATTCACCACGAATTATTTCTAATCGTCAATCTTTTTTTCGGGTGAAAATCAAACCTTATTAGGGAACAATCCTCCCTAGACTTAGTCCACTTTCCAAGTAGTGACCAACCCTTTACAAAGCTTTCGGCTTCATGGACAAGTGTCTCACGGACCACTTGATTTTACAACCTTTTTGATATTAGAAGATTTGTACTCAGAAAATGCTCCTTACACGAGCTGATAAATGTCTTGAACACTCACTAGAAATGTCCAAAAGCTTGAAGTTGAAAAGCTCAAAAACTAGGATTTGAGATTTCTACGTTGAACTCTATAGATTTGAAAATCAAAACTTGGAGTGAATGATTTCAATTATTAGAAGTATTGGAGTTCTTTTTTTCATTCATGAATCATTCTTATTTATAAGCCTTGCAAATATATAGCCATTTGAGGCATCTTGGGAACTCAAAGAGCTATTAAAATATAGCCATTAGAGCAATTTGGGTATTTCCCGTAATAATTCATCGACGAGTTCAAGTGATGAACTTGGATTCGTTGCCAAGTTCAAGGCCAGACAGATTTATGAAGAATCGGTCTTCATTCGTCGACGAGTTCTGATAGGCTCTGGCGAGTCGTCGATGAGTCCACTAATTTTTTATATAAAACTCTCATTTGCTTAACCAATTCAATGACAAGGTTTTCATGGTCTTATACCTTCTCTTAATTAAGACATTTATCATATTTTAGGTCCTTAGATTGACATTCAATTGAGTCTTAAGGCTCCTATGGTTAATCTAAGTAATTGAGCAATTCAACTGACCAAACTTTTAGGGACTTCTTACATAAGTCCTATACATAAAACAATTAAATATCCTTCGAGTATTCAATCATCTTGATCTTGGATCTTCAATTTGACTTTGTTTTCATGATCTTTTAATCTTCATAATGAATCGACTTGGACTTTAGCTTTTGATGTGATATTCAATATGCTCAACTTGATTCAATTGCTTTCTTATGGCTTGATGAAAAATCTTTCTTGCTTGGTTTTCATTTACATATTTTTGTCTTTGATGATGTGCTAATACTCTTCATAGGTTGAATTACACTTAAACTCAATATAACATTAGTAACACAAATGTCATTCTATTATTGTGATATCATCAAAATCAAATATGTTACTTTAGGTTAAAAACCTAAAGGTTAACAAAATCATCATTATGATGGATTTGATGATTGTAATTTCTATCTTTTTTTTTTTACAATTATAACTCGTCGCCATCGAGTGTTGGCGAATGTAAGCTCACCGTCGTTGGGTTTCAGCAACTGTAAATCCTTTTATGCGTTCTGGTGTAACTCTTATTGAAAATACATTATTTCTTCTATAATTTCACATTAATAATACACATTGTGGTATTAGGATTTTGGAATTTTTTTAGTTTTTGTCAATGGGGTTGTAAGCACCCAATTTTTGCACCCCCATGAGCCTAGAGGATTCTCTTTGTTTAGTTTAAGAGAGAATCTCCAAACCATCATCCTTTTCAAAATAATAAAAATACCATATTTCAAATGATAAAAAAAACTATTCAATTTGCTGGCTAAAATACCATTTAATTTCTTGAGCCAAAATATTTTTTTTTATAAAAAAAGTCATTCATCCAAACACTCCAATATACCTATATCCATATTTGTATCCATGTCCTATTACCCATAACCTTTTTTTTGTTAACCTATAACTTATATTCTAAATACTCCTATCACCGTTTTGAGAAAACCCAAGAACTTCAAATCTCATACATCCACACCTTTTCAAAAAAATAAATTTTCATTCATCCATACATTTCCAAATAAATCAAATTCTCCTAATACATTTTCCTTTTCAAACATATACGTTGCACCCACGGACTTTCCTTTAGCCACCATCTCTCTCTCTCTCTCTCTCAAGGAGTAAATGACTCTCACATGAATGTCCTTCATTTTTCTTTCTTTTTCTTTCTAAGCCTTATAAAAAAAACGACTCTCTCCTCAATCTCCCTAGGGGATCTTCCTCACACTCACGGGCTACACATACTCTTGTCCAATCTATAACACTCCACGTTTCATGGTCTGCACCCTTGCAACACACCAATAACAACATTGCAGCATTGCTGCTCTACCAATGTCCTCCATGCAATAGTGCATTTCTCTCTGTCTCAAAAAACTCCACTCACCAAAGGAAAATCTACAATTCACAACTTCTCTCTCCATCTAAAATTCACTCTTGGAAAGCATTACTCATCTTATGAAAGGAGATGCGAATTATTTGAGGATATATGATTGAAGCTAGTCTTCTCGATCCATAGCTCCAATGTTGGATCATCCACACACCCAAAGAGTACTAAGGTTTTTAACGATCATCATAGATTATATTATTTATAAGTTCGATTTACATGTTTCTACTGTCGTTTATTGATAGTTCTTGTCACTAGTTTGTTTTATACCAAATATGAATTGATCTGTAATCTTCAAAAGATCTTTGATAAACCATGTTTCTTTTGTTTTAACAAGAGAAGAGCTGACTCACAAACGGACACCATAGCGGCTACCTTAGATCTGGTTGTGTGTGTGAGTTTAGAGTGTGTGTGTGTTAGTTACATGATATTATTTCACCAAAAACAAAGAAAAAGAAAATTGCATTACATGAATATATATCATTTTATTATATTTATAAAAGTATAAGATTTGTGTAACAAAAAAATATTTTTCATAATTTTTCTTAGACAATGTTACTCACATATCATATAATTTTATTAGATATTAGTGTATTTAATAAAGGTCTATTTTGGTAATTATAATTTAGTATTTTTAATAAGTGAGACTCACTATTAAAATAACTAGTAAATGTTTATTGGTAAGGACTCTCTATTAGTAGAGATTTAGGACACTATTAAAAAGCTCTTACTAATCTTTAAGTGGTTAAGATCTTTTCATTAGGGAATTCCTACTTATCTTAAGAAAGTTCAGAGAATGTTAAATTCTAATATATTTATTGAAGGTACTCGATGAAACAAATATTTTATAAGAATATTATTGCATGTGCAATATTGCATAGTGAGATTTTATTATGATTTGAGGTCATTATGTTACTGTCGTCTAGGTTTACAACTGTACTTTTAAGTTGTTCTACGGGCTGCAATTTCATTAGATCCATGTTCTTGAAAATATCTAGATTATGTGATTGTTTGGGGTTGAAAATTGATTAGACTTTGGGACATTAAACCCCATTTATTTCAAGTGTTTCGGGGCTGCATTAAGCAAAACTCTGGGTTCCTAAAAGACCCATATTTTTATTTCTTTTTAGGGACTATAAATTGATCTGATTTTAGCTTCTTAATGACATCATAGAACGACAGAGGAACAACCTCCTAACCACCTCTTGCATATTGCATATTGGGGTCAATCAGTTTCAGACTAATTATATAAGTTCTCACAGTTTTCAATTAGATGGAATAACATTGTTTTGTGATAAAACTAAGCACATGTCACTTATTGCCCACTCGTTGCCTGCAAATTGCTTCAAATTCAAACTGTTTAACAAACCAGAATATTGGGTATTGGGTACCCTTTTTACCGTCGTATTTATACTTCTTGTATCCTCTGTATGACTATATGCTATTTTGAACTAATTTTTGCTTAAATAAACTTTTATTCGGACACCAGATTTAATGTCATATACGATACACATATACATATATTAAACTCATTGGTAAAATATGTATAAATTACTTTAATGGTATGCATGTGATAGTAATTGTATATGATGTCTTGCTTGTAGATGAATCCAGATTTGACAATTATCATATCATTTGAGACGATCCATTTTATCGGGTTAGTTGTATTATTAATTATCTTATTATTGCATTTTGTAAATACTGTAAGACAAAAAAAAATCATAGGAGATGAAAAAGTAAATGACATCGAAGAAGCGAACAGTTAGAAGGCGAATAAGAAGATGATGATGATTGTTGTTTCTGGGTGTATATATTGTGCTTAATGATGTAAACTATGATGATATGCTTTTTTGTTGGAATTTTTTTTATAACTAGTCATTTCGTAAAGCTCATCGTATGCGGTTCGAAGCTTTGTAGTAATAAACAAAAAGCTCTATAAATTTTATGTCACTACATATTGATGATATTCAAAGGTCTATGATGATACATATAGTGTTCTCCCTAAACCATATGGCGATGCAGTTCAAGGGCCTATAAATGCATACTTTGAAACTCATTTATCGATACAAATTGATCTTGTTCGGAAAATGGACAGGGATCTGAAATAATGAATCCGATTATCATTGGATCAAATTCAAATTGGGCAATTCCAAATCTGTCAGATCTCAAATCTATCTGACCCACTGACTTCTGTACCTTAGACTTAGTCAAAAACAATAATTGTGAAGAGGCCTACACATAGTCTATAAGACTGTTTTCAAATTGTAACGTCCCCCAATCCAAAGATAGTCTTCTTAATTTCTACCCGTCTGACGACACCATGTGGTCAAACATTTGCAGCTTGAAGTAGGGGTATAATTGGCAAAACAAGCCACTAATTTGAAACTCAATATCAAGTGTATTTTGAATTACCAAGTCGAGGTAGAGCGCTGCGTGGCGATGTGTGTCGACGGTTCCTATCAATGTGTTTTGAAGTTTCGTAGCAATAAACAAGGGGTTGTTTAGAATTTAAATGTCGTTGCATGTTAATAGAGCTCAAATGTGTAAGGCGATACATATAAAGTTTTCCCTAAACTAGGTGGCGATGCAATTCAAGGTATCTGTCAATACACACTTTGGAACTCATTTGTCGATACAAATTGATCACGTTTGTAACCCGGATAAGGATCTGAGATGTTGAATCCGATTGTAATTGAGTCGAAGTTTTATTTGATAATTGAGAATCTGCCATGTTTCGGATCGAATTTATTAGACCCATTGACATCCATACCATGGACATAGTCTACAAAATAATTATGAAAAGGCCTACACAGTCTATAAGACTGTTTTCAAATTGCAACCTCCTCAATCCGGAGTGGATCCAATAGATACGAGATCCGATAGATTTGAAATTGCCCATTGGTGATATATATTGTACTCTTTAGAAGTTGAATGTCGACACACGTTGATGAAGTTCAAATCTATTTGTCAAAGTTTTGTCTTTGGTATAATTTGAAAACCGTCGACTTGTGAATTCTAGTGAGCAGTATGTGTATCGATATAACCTTCAAACGACATCAACTTGCATTGACTCTTTAATTCCATATGACATTATCGACTTCTAAGCTTTTTAAAATTATAAAATCTCATAGTTTAAAATAATGACAGTTTAAAATAATCCTAGGGCACTTATAGATGAGCATTTGAGATTTTTTCAATTGTTTCAAATAATGACAGTTTATCATTGGTTATCTGATCTTTTATTTATTTATTTATTTTGATGTCAATTTCTCCCTGCCTTATATCTTTATTAATGATCTAACACTCTTTTAAGTTAGAAATCTAGATATCTCCAAACAGACAATTAAGTGTCCATAAGTGCTAATTTTATGATTTATTGTATAATTTGTTATGTCTAAATATTGACATTCATTTTATTCTTTTTTGTAGGTGCAATTCTTTAGACCAACCATTGCCCTAACACGCCACACATGGTGAAACCTACATACCTGAAAATTTAATCACCTTTAAAGTCTTTTTATGTCCCCTTAAAGAAAAGATGTCATATGCATTAATGTCCATACTATAAACATTGTTCATCTACATAAGAGAGAGAACTATGATTTTTACTCATAGTTTAACTTACAATGTGATCTTTAGAATCTATAAAGGAAATAGGTAAGCAAGGGAAGCATTTTAGATATGGTGTTTTTTGGATGAATGTTAATTGCATAGTTCATATGAATTGTAATGTCATTATATGTTTTCTATGATTACATCTGTATAACAATTACAATCTTTAGTAACAAATCTTTCTACAAATATTGTTTTGTTATAATATACAAAACTACTATTGCAAATTTCACATTCAATAGTTGTATTGTAACTAAGGTCTGGATTTAAGATTTATTGTTATACTTTTTTGGTATTCCAAATTATAAACATATTGCTTGCATATGTAAAATCTGTTTTATTTTCAACAATGTATCAAAGTTCAATACTCATGATCATTTATGTAGTATCTATTGTCTTCTTTTTAATTACATTCGTGCAATACACAGTCTTTGCTAGTATGATTGAATATGGAGGAATAAATGAATTCCTGGGTTTACATTAATAAATATGGAGGAAGAGATTTATGTGAATTTATGATTTGATTGTGGATGATTATAATTGGTATTACAATAAGGATCCTAATGATTGTTTCGAGCATAATTATTATTTTAAATTTTCTCCATGTATGATAAAATATTATGGATTATAATTGTAGTATATGATCTCATATGTTATGTATATGTATCTAGAGTCAGTCTATGGGTACTCCCAATTATACTCCCTAATCCTAACCGTTTATAACCAACTACTAAGGGCCAAGATTTCAGTTGGCTTATTTTGTCTTTTCTATTGCCACATCAGCTGAAATCCTAACTGTTTAATAATTGAGATAAACGGTTAGGATTAGGGAGTATATATGGGAGTACACTTTGGGAGTATCCCTGGACTAATTCACGTATCTAAACATGTAAATTGGTTAAGTTTCGGATAGGTAAATACCTGAAGGATGATATCAACAACCTATAATTATTTACCATCATGGTATGGGCTGCTTTAGTGGAGTTTCGATTGTGAGATATTAGAATTTAAGGGATAACCGAGATGAAGGTTAATCATGACACTGAAGCACTAGTTTCATTGCATGGTAAGTCTTACGAGTATATGTTTTACAAGCACAAGTACAATCAGGATTACATGCACGAACACATGTGTTTCACAAGGACAAACACATCATGTTACATGTTTTGTCGAATATCAAGTTATAAGCGTTGTCGAATACCAAGTTACAAGCATTGTCGAACATCATGTTACATTAATTGTCGAATATTATACATGCATTGATACACACTTTACAAGAATTTACATGGACATATACAAGTTTACACAAGTCATAAGTTTGAACATGCCACGAGTGATGATATGTTATACTCACATGTTTTTCACACAATGAATTGTAAGATATGTTATTGATGATAATGTATAACCATGAATACATGATATTATATTGTGAGTTAGTCTTTATATACACTGAGCATTTTCGTTACTCAGCTAAATTGTTATTATCATCAGGTTCAGTATTTGATATTTGCGCAACGGACTCTTGGGTCAAGGAAGGATACTTCAAATAGCCTAAATGTGATTACTAGGAAGGAGAGATCGAATTGGATCGTTATCCTTACTATTGATTCAGTAGTTAGTTATTTGTTTTAAAAATATTATAATAAGATAATTCAAGGTAGATGTTGCTTGGTTAGAATTCTAGTATTTGTGATCACCATCTATGATCAAATTATTTATGTTTTAAGATTGGTTATATAATGTTAGATTTATTCAGGTTATTTCATTATTAAGGTTTATAATATGAAGAAATTTTCAGGTTCATATTCTAGTATGTCTCTCATGTTGTTAAGATAAGATTGCACAAGTAACGTTATGAGTCCAAAGTCTCATTTGAACAACATGAGATTTTGGGGCGCGACATCTGATGTGTGAAATTCAATAGATGTCAATTTCACAAAGACCACAAACCCTCATTTAGTCAGCTCCTTTTTGAGTGGTTGTGTGAGTTACCCTAGCGTTACCTTAGGCCTTATGCGTGTGTCTAGATTACCTCTTAAACCGAATAAAATAAAATAAAATCATAGAATTCAGTTATTTGATTAAATTCAAAGGAATGCAAAGGCAACCTTGTCCCAGTGGTAGTGTATCTTCCTTTGGGGAGTGGAAACTTGTGTTCGAGTCTTTGATGTGGCTATTGACGCTCACCATGTTAGTCGTGTGTTGTGTGCCCTTTAATGCCCCATACAGCCCTCTTTTTAGGGTTGTATGGATGGGTGCTCTGTGCTTTGTGCATGTGGGGTGTGTGTGTTTTGTATTTGTGTCAAAAAAAAGGAAAAAAAAAAAAGAAAAAAAAAGACGCCCACCATGGGTACCAACCCTGCGAACTCCCTAACCCCCCCTTGACATAGTTAGATAAACGATTGGAGCATACACTCCCCACCCCACAAAAAAAAAAAAAAGGACAAAAAAAGAAAAAAGGGTTTTTGGACATAACCGTCATATTATATATCATAGTTATTAGGCGGAAAAATGCTTTGGCGCCACCACCAGTCGAGCGGGCTCTTAGAAGTTAGAACTTAGAAGCCAAAAACATTTTATCTTTTGCCGAATCCCATATTTAGGGTTTCTGAATCACAAACCCAACCCCTCATCAGTTGCAGAGATCGCCGTCATCTTTTTGGCAATCAAAGGTATGTGAGAAGGAACTCTAAAACCCTAGAATCGTCTGAGAACATGTTCCCTCATTTTCTTCACAAAGCATCTTTATAGCAACAAAAAATCACAGTCAAGAGCTCTGATTCTGTAATGTCGGTCTAAAACCCTAATAGAGCTCAAACTAGTTTGAGATTTATACATAAACACTAGTGTCGTGTTCTTAATTTGATGTTCAAACAAAGCTGAAATTGTATAGAAAACCTAGCTCGAATACTGTTACGATCTCGTTGTAGTTGAAAAACAACAGTAAAGCTGAAACAAGGGTATACATACAAGGTTGAGTTTGGGGCATGAATACTAATTTCATTTTTCTTTCATCAATTTGTTTTGTAGCGGAAACTTGCACCAAAATCTCTTCGGAGCATTTTTAAAACAGAGACATCGGTTTCTCATTAGCAAATAGGGCTCAAACAGTAGAATGGAAGAGTCTCCAACACTTGGCAAGCGAAAAATACCGGAAGATTTGGAGGCCACACCCTCCAAACAGACCTCTGGAGAAATCCCCGAAACCTGAATCTGTAAAGAAGCAGCGGAATTTGGCTCGTACATGCGTCCATGAGGTTGCAGTCCCCACTGGATACACATCAACCAAAGATGATTCTGTCCATGGAACCCTTTCAAATCCCGTTTATAACGGTAAGGTGGCGAAAACGTACCCTTTTAACCTTGACCCGTTTCAGGAAATATCCGTGGCATGCCTGGAAAGGAACGAGTCAGTCTTGGTTTCAGCACATACTTCAGCCGGTAAAACTGCGGTTGCTGAGTATGCCATTGCAATGGCTTTCAGAGAGAAGCAACGGGTCATTTATACGTCGCCGTTGAAAGCTTTAAGCAATCAGAAGTATAGAGAGTTGAGCCAGGAGTTTTCGGATGTTGGGCTGATGACAGGAGATGTCACTCTCTCGCCCAATGCCAGTTGTTTGGTCATGACAACAGAGATTCTCCGAGGAATGCTTTATAGGGGTTCTGAGGTGTTAAAAGAAGTTGCATGGGTTATCTTTGATGAAATCCATTATATGAAGGATCGGGAAAGAGGGGTTGTTTGGGAAGAGAGTATTATATTTTTGCCCCCTGCTATAAAAATGGTTTTTCTTTCAGCAACAATGTCAAATGCCACTGAGTTTGCTGAGTGGATTTGTTTTTTGCATAAACAGCCATGTCACGTTGTGTACACAGATTTTCGACCCACTCCTTTGCAGCATTATGTGTTTCCCATGGGTGGGTCAGGCTTGTATCTTGTTGTGGATGAGAACGAGCAGTTCAAGGAGGACAATTTTATGAAGCTGCAGGATACTTTTGTAAAGCAGAAGAAGCAGGGTGTTGGGAGTAGGATTGAAAATGCCAAAGCGAGTGGTAGAATCGCAAAGGGCGGGACTGCTTCCGGGGGCTCTGACATATACAAGATTGTAAAGGTGTGCATTCTATTATTTTCTGTTGTCTTTTTCGTAATTGTATTCTTTATTATTCCTTTACTCATTGTTCTATAATATTTTATTGTATGGTGGTTTGTTTCCTGAGGTCCATCCAAGCATAGCCTGGTATACTTCAATTTATCCACTGCTAGCCAATAGGTTGCATGCTCTTAAGTTCCCCTTTTGAGCAGATATTCACTATCCATTATTTTGTATAGCCATGCATTTAGTTCCGAGGCACATGTTTATGTTAAAAATAAGCTATGACAAGTATGAATATGTTGATGTTTATGATATTGTTAGATAGGACTTCATATCTAGTGAGCCACATGTGCTTAGCCGATATGTTATGTTTTATGTCAGCAGATTTAGATTTGGAGATAGCTGAATCTTACGAGGATGAAGAGTAACTCGAAGAAACCGAAGGTGATTACGTGGAAGAGGAGAATAATTTTGATTAATATCTATTTTTTCTGATTTATTAGATGATTAGATGCTTATGTCGAGGACTAGACTTTTACTTTAAAGGGATTGTAATAAGATAATTGAGTTAGATTATTTATGGATGGATGTTAGATTTAAGTTATTGAATTTGGGATTGTGATGGATGATCTCAGATTCTAAGGTTCAATTGATTATTAAATTATGAGATTGATGTTAATTTAAGGAAATTTTCAAGTTTGTTCTTTAGTATGGCTTATATACTTGGTAAGATAAGAATTCTCAAGATGAGATGCTAAGATAATGCAGTGTTCCGAGTCAAAGTTAGTCAAAGTTCCAATAGGCTCTGTTCTTTGGCGAAAAAAAGGAGCCCTAAGGATCTTGGTGGGATTTTGGGTCGCGAAAGGTTAAATGAAATAAAAGGGGTATCGATCAAGAGACAAACATTTAAAATCCTAACCCGTTATGACAATGACCCTAATAAAAAAATTTAAAAAATTTCCAATTTAAATCACTCATGAAGGCAACTTTCCGACACCCATGATAACAACTCTCCGGCACCCACATGGGCCATTTCACCCCAAATGATAGCAACCTTTCTTTCTCCAGCAGAGACCAGCGTCTCTCTCTCTCTCTCTCAATTTCCTGCAAGCTTACTTATCAGAGATATAAACAATGGGGCATAGAAAATACAATAAGAAGTTCACTAATTCGTGAACTCAAGGGAAAAAATGGGAAAAAAATCTCCTACCAAAATGACACCAAACATGATATTTAGATTATTTAAAAAAGAAATACTATCCAATGAGAAGGAAAGAATCCAAATACGTGTCATCAAAGTAATCCCTCTAAAGTCTAATCGAACACCATGCATATAAATGCTTCAAGATGCACAATCAAATTTTATCTATCGAAGAGGATTTGTTTCAACCCCCGAGGGTGTAGCCCAGTGGCTGAAGGACAAACCGTAAACCCGGAGGTCTCGAGGTCGATTCCTGGGCTCCCCTCAATATTGGTTGTATGGGGTGGGGGATTCCCTATGCAACACGTGGGACTAGTCTGAGCTTTAAGGCTCAGGATATCCAGGTTTATAAAAAAAAAACGATTTGTTTCCAATTGCTTGACAATTCTTCTTCTCACAGACATACCAACATAGAAGTGTCATCCTCCACATGACACTCCTAGAATGATCCATTGAAACTAGGAAGGAAAACCCATTGAATCCCCGAACGATGAAGCATCAAAGGATAGAAGTGTTTCCTATATTTCTCTTCTTTATTCTTTCTCTTCATCTCAAGGATTAAAAATACGGTTTCAGGGGATGAATTGGTCCCAACCAAAACCTATTACATATAGGTTTCGGGATCGGTTTCGGACGATACAAATCAATTTATCTTTTTGTATTTAAAAAAAAATGAGTTATAGGAACCAAATTTACCAAATATAAAGTCATGGGAAGCGACTAAAAAGACAAAGTAGCAAACACAATTATAATTAGACAATGAATAAAAACATAAATAACTAATAAATGGTACGTATCGGTCGTTTCAATATAAATATCGTACAAGGAGCTACTAAAAACTATAAGTATTGTGCGTTTCGTATCAATTTCGGCGACTTTTATTTTCATGCTTCATCTTCTCTATCTTTCTTTCTCCATTTTCCCCAAGCATATCTTTCACCCATTAACATCCTTTCCTCTTTATCTTCTCTTACTTTCTCCATTTGTTGCAATAACATTTACCTAATAATTGTTCCCTCTATTTCCAACTTTTAGTATGATTGTACAAAACTGTGACCCAAGTTTTGTAAATAGGGTTGGGGTGGAACTTCTATTGATGCACTTTTCGATTTGATTTTATCAAATCTCGGCTTAAGTGTTTTGTTTTTCCATATCTCTAAAGATGCTTTAATTTTAGGTTAATAGAACTAGGATTTCACACTCGCACTGTCTTACAAGAGCCTAGCTGAGCTTGAGCTCAACACCTCAGGCTCATCATTGAGCACAAACGTGACAAGTCTAAGCACAATATTCTGAACTGAGCTGGGCAAAGGCGCAAAGCTCGGTTTGTTTACACGCTACACAATTCCTGCCTTCAGTGAACATTAGGATTGAATTGCAATTGATCTGAACTCAATCCAATTATAATCATATTCAAGATCTCAGATCCATATCCTATAATTGGATCAGGATCTGGTCTAATCAAATCAGATTCAGACCAAAACCGGATCTTGATCCGATCCATTAACAGCTCTAGCTTCCAGTTCACATAGGTATTCCTAACACTTGGCACAATTGGTCATCAACCTGGGTCGTTCAAATGCTGCTCATCCCATGTAGGGGTGTCAACAGTCCGTGCCTGATTAATAAATGGGTCGGGCCAGTCCATTTATTAATTGGGCCGTGCTTGAGCCAATCCACCGTAGGATGAAGAAGGAAAACTAAGTCTATTTTGCTTTCTTTTTCATAAACATGCCTTATTGGGCCCGGCCAAATCCAGTTAGAAGTATAGTCTAACGGGCCACTAGGGCCTAGGACATTAAGCCTAAGCCCACTCAACTATTAATCGGGGCAGGGAGGGCCTGGACTGGGCCGAGATGCGGTCCAGTCCTGCCCATTGACACCCCTAATCTCATGAATAGACCTAAAAATTCATGCTTTGGTGATTTCTAATCATTCAATTGTGAGGGAGGACAAAACTAGGGTAATAGTGGTCCAAAATCATTTAGTATGTGGGACAAAATGATGCATTCATGGTCCTCCATATGGACTATTGGATTTGTAATAAACCAAACTAGTACTGTTGAAATGATTGGATCCAGTGCTCTCCATCCAATTCATTGGTCGATCTTGCACTGATCAGATTGTGTGGATTGTCAAAACCGGGCGAGCTTAAGTTTATTGCCTATCATAAGGCCGGTCCATCATCTGGATTCAGATCGATGTTTGCCAAGTATCAGAATCTTCATTTGGATATTAAGGATGTCATGACTGTTGGTCCTGAAAACCTTATACACACATGTATGTTGTTCATACTTCATAGGATATTGGCTATTTGGTTATTGCCCCAAACTGTTATTTGAATTTATGGGCAGGGCAGTTAGTTCTCTTAATGCGGTTGGTAGGTAAAATGCTTTTATTTGTTAATTAATGTTAGGCACTAGTACAGTAGAGTAACCCTCTTGTATTTAATAACACCTTGGTGGAAAGAAATTATATTAATTATAAGAGAATATTATATATAAGAATCATTATATTGGTTCAAAAAATTTTCTTTTCATAAATTCTTTTGAATGTATTGTATTTTCCATATAAGCTTCATGCTGATACAACTCTGTAAGGCTAGTATTTGGTAATTTCAGTTTGATAAAGTTAACCCCTTTTTCAAAGAGAAGAAGAAACATCCTTTATTTTGGGAAGAGACAAATTTTGTTTTGAACTATTCTTTTCGTGAGATTCTCCCTTTAACTTTTGTTATTTATTTTAAAGTCCTCATATAATGATTTTTTTAGTTTCTTCTTTCTAAAATATCTAAAACATTATAATATGTATATGGTAATTTATTATGGGTGCTGCTACGAGCACCCCAATTATTTCTTACCATACACCAAAGTTAAAAAATATGTATTTCATTTTAAGAGATTATTCTCTATGCGCCCCCAAACTCCTAAACTAAAAGGGGTTTGGTTAGGACTGGGTTCCGCTGAGACACTTGCTGAAGATTCGGAAAACAATATTGACGTGGCTCTCAAGGACAGTAGGGATGAGTAAGGGTTAACAAGTTCAAAGAGCTTGATAAGTGGTGAGGTTCTACAAGTGGTGGGTGGGGACTTGGTAGAAGGTGTCACCTCCCTTGATTGTGTAGCTGAGGTTGGCATAGGAGATATTGTAGCTAGGCACATGTGTAGGGGACGAAGAAGTTCGGAGGAGAGGAGAGGTTTGGGATGAGATATTGCTGGGTTGTGCTATCACGAGTCGGCTTACACCAAAGAGTTCAGTGATGGAGGCCAAGTTAAGGAAGTCCGGAGCCATGGCTCGATAGAAAGCATAAGGCTTGGATGGATAGATGCATTGGTTGGCCAGGCATGTGTAGTCTATGGTGTTTGGTTGGGCTTGCAAATGGCATGGATAACTTGGGAGGAGAAGCAAGAGAGAAGGGAAGCAGAGGTGTAATCTTCCCATTTTCTCTATCTTCTTGGAGAGAAGCGAAGCAGAGGTGTAATCTTCCCATTTTCTCTATCTTCTTCTTCTTCTCACACCTTTGTTGAAGGCTTTGCTTTCCTTAATTTAATTTAATGGTGTCTTGGTGTATAGCTAGAAATTTATGGATGATTTTTTTTACTTTTAGTGTGCTCGTAGAATATACAAGATTTAATGGTGTATAGTAAGTAAATTTAAAGTTTGGTGTCTAGTAAGAGAATGTTGGTGTGCTCGTAGCAGCACCCTTTATTATACATAGCCAAAAGGCCCAAAATATCTAAAATAATTTTATCCTTTTCTCTTCCTGATACCTAAACCATCATAAAGTGTTTATAAGATTCATATAACTATGTATTAATATAGTATCAAAACCTCTCTAATAATTAATAATCTAATAATTAATAATATACTAGAACTTTCTTATTTTTTTTTAAAATAGCAAGTATAAGAGATTATTAATTATACACTATAGAACCAAGTTGGTTGCTTACAAATTTATTAATTATTAGAGATTATTAAGTTATAAAATATTAATTATAAGAGGGCCTGCTGTATTTGAATGTCAATATTGATATTGTTTTACCTACTTTCAAGTATTCACCATCTTACCAAAGAGTGTTTTTTTTTTTTTTGATCAATATCTCATCTTATTATAGGGAAATAAAAAGGGAATACAAACCATCAGGTGCTACTGGTTTACAAGCAAGTAAACGAAGCCCTGGACTAAACAATGCTTCCTACAACCTTCCCCCTTGAGACCCTCGGAACTAGTACAAAATGTTCTGAATTTCCTCCCTTGAATTATGAAGGCCTACCCATTCCAAAACTGCCCTTGAACTAGTACCAAAGAGTGTTGGGGAGTTAGAAGTTGAAAAATGAGGATTTATCTAAATTTTTCCGTGGACAAAGAAAAGCATCTTACTGGTCAACCCCATTAAGAAAAACAGTTGCCCTGCCCATAAATCCAAATATCTGTATTGATATTGTTTACCTGCTTTCAAGGATTCACCATCTTTCCAGAGGTTGCTGGGGGAGTTAGAAGTTGAAAATGAGGATTTATCTAAAATTTTCTGTGGAACTCCTTTCCCCAACATTGTGCCTGATGGAAGTATTTTGAGAATTGTAGGGCCAAACCAAATTTTAACTTGTCAATCTGCAACTATTTATTAGTTGTGTCATTGTGTGGTCTTATATGGTAACATATAATTTCTTAAAATAAATTTGTGTCATCTGTTTTAGCATATAATGCAATGGATTATACTTAATTATCCTCGTGGGCACTCCTAGCGTGTCTATTCCCCTTTCTCTCTCTGCTTTAATTAATTGCCCTGAAAGAAAATTGGATTAATGTCTTAAATTCCATCCTGTCAAACAACATTTCATCTTGGTAAGTGATTTTGGTAATGTCGGCAGCCATTGGTCTCCCTTTTTCTTATCCTGTTATTTTTGTTTTTCTTTTCTTGATCTTGCTGCATAATTATATGTTACATATTTTTGTCTCAGTCTGCTTGAGTTGAGATGCTTGTCATATTTCAGATGATTATGGAACGGAAATTTCAACCGGTCATCATTTTCAGCTTCAGTAGAAGAGAGTGTGAACAACATGCAATGTCTATGTCCAAGCTTGATTTTAATACCAAAGAGGAGAAGGATGATGTGGAACAGGTTTTTCGCAATGCGGTACTTTGTTTGAATGAGGAGGACAGAAATTTACCCGCAATTGAATTAATGTTACCACTTCTTCAACGAGGTATAGCTGTGCATCATTCAGGCCTTCTTCCAATAATTAAGGAATTGGTGGAGCTTCTCTTCCAAGAAGGCCTTGTAAAGGCCCTTTTCGCCACAGAAACAGTAAGATTATCATCAGGCACCTGTTGAGCTAGTCCCAAATGTCTTATTCCTTTGTCCACATCTAGTCCCTATCGAATATCAAATTGCACCTTTAACTTTTTTCCTCGTTTTCCATGTGTGACAGTTTGCCATGGGTTTAAACATGCCTGCAAAAACTGTTGTTTTCACATCTGTCAAAAAATGGGACGGTGATAGTCATCGTTACATTGGATCTGGTGAGTATATCCAGGTAAGTGAAGATTTCTTGAATTGCTTCTTGGTAGTATATTTCCAGTGTAGTCAAAATGTCACCTAGGCAACGCCAAGCTACTGCTTCTCCTAGCCGGGACTCTTGCATCTGTATTAGGGTCTAGACGGGAACTTGTTAAGACGTAGTCACTTAGTGTGGCTAGGAATAATTACCCGGGTGTCAAAGTGCTAGTTTTAAAGGCGGTCGTTTGAGACCCACATAAAATTAGATTTTATTAACAAAACTAATCAACAAATAAAACTAATTTTACTTGATATAAAGGATATAAAAGATTTCCTTAATAGACAGAAAATTGTTGAGGGTTTTGGGGAACTTTTTTTGCCGCATCCGGCCTGCCCTTTCAAAGAAGGAGGTCAATCCTTTTCTATCACTCTCTAACTGTGTTGTTCATAAAAAAAACTCTACAATTCTGCTTTTTTTGCAATTTTTTTTTGGTAACGAGCCACTAAACCCTTTAGATTTATTTATTTATTTTTTGACTTTTATTTATTTTATGTGTAGATTAATGCTCTTTTTTATCTGCAGTGACATTCTTGTCTATCTATACTTTATTTATAGTTTTTAATATTTATTTTGAATGATATATGTGAGATTCGGTATTTATTAACTAGTGTTAGGGTTACAACTACAGGAGAAGAATGAAGTTGGCTTATGCTAATTAAATTAGCCTTTAGCCCTTCAACAAACAAGGCATCCTTAAGTTTTGGAATGCCTGGTGCTTCGATGATACCTTTCCCTTTCACAAAAGATTTGCTTCCATCACCAAAAGTAATAGTCCCATAAGAACATTCCTCAAGTTGAGTGAATAGGGACTTTTTACCCGTCATATGCCGAGAACACACAGTGTTTTGGGCTTTCAAGGCAGTACGAATGACAAAATACTTAAGGTCATCCTTTCTCACATACACGGATTTCAAAGTTTGATTGACCCTTTTGTCATTATCCTGTGTAGGAGAGACATTCTTCTTCTTCGATCTCCTAAAACTCTTTCTCCTTTGCTTAGTTCTAGCATTTTGATTTGTCCAGTTCTCTCCTCTTTGATAATCATTAGGAGTGAATGGACCATTTCTAGTCCTTGATTGTTGAGCGATTCTCATTGCTTCATCGCTCAAGCTTGTAGACTTTTCTGCTAGAACTTGAATCTGCCTTTGAAGATTCCCTTCACTCTGATTTTGGTTCCATGAACCATTTCGGGGAGATCTCCTAAAAGCATTGCAATTGGGTCGGATGTGACCCTTCACTCCACACAAAAAGCATGTGGGAATGAATCTAGGAGGAGGAAGAGGATATCTTCTTGCAAATATTTGATTCCTCTACAAATTCTGCCTTGGAGCTGCATTTCTAGGCCTAACTACATTTGTAGGGGCCTTAGTGCTTGAAGGAGAAGAGTCATTCATTTTAGGATCAGAATGCATTGACTCAAACACTGCACTAACCATTGTACCAACAGCTAGAGGACCAATGAGTGTGTCTACATGTCCTATGCCAGACCTATTTGAATTTGAACCAAGGTTCGTCACTAATTCATCTAGGCATTTAGTGTTGCCAAACATTCTTAACTCCTTTTCAAGGGTATAGACCTTCTGAATCAATCCAGTCTTGTCTTCAAGGGTATTATTATATTCTTTTTCAAGAAATGCCACCTTGTCAACAAGAGAATCTTTTTCAGATTCTAGCTCCATAATCAGAGTCCTTGACTCTTCAACTTCATTCTTGGAAGTGTCTCTTTCAATCTCTAATGTTCTGACCACATTGGTCATTGAGACATTTTCTTTCAAAAGATACTGAACCCTCATCACAAAGGCAACCTTTTCAGATTCAAGCTGACTTACTAGAGCACACTTCTCTTCTGCTTCTAGTTTGCAGACATCTCTTTCATTTTGAATGATCTTGAGTTTTTTGCTCAAAAAGATTTTTGCCTTTGTTAGCTTTAGACTCTCTGAATACAACTTATCATAAGTTGATTTCATATCCTCATCATTTTCAGAGTCACTTTGACTCTTCTCAATGTCTTCACTAGACTCGGTGACTCTACCATCATCACTCTTCTCCTTTTCCTCAACCAAGGAGGAAGACTCATTTATCCCAGAAAGGGTGACAGTGAAAGCCGTATGATTTACAGTCTCTTCACTAGAAGAGGAATTGTCCGATTCTTCATCCTCAGATTCATTGTCATCCTAAGAGGCGCTCATCACCTTGCCCTTACTCTTCTTTTTGTTAGGGCAGTTTGGTGAAATATGGTCGAAGCCATGACATTCATAACATTGAACACCTTGGGATTTCTTGTCACCACTCTTGGGATTTTTTTTGTTTTCCCAGAGTTTAGATTTTGGCTTCTCAAAAGGTTTTCCTCCATGTTTAGGATTGAACCTCTTATTTGTTTTAAATTTTTTTTGGAATCTTTTAACAAAGAGAGCCAATTCTTCCTTACTCATCTCAACATTACTGTCATCATCATCCAAAGATTCCTTGATTGATTTCAAGCCAAGAGATTTGTTCTTCTTGGATGGACGGAGATTGAGTTCATATGTTTGGATGGACCTAACCAATTCTCTAATCTTCAGAGAGTCTAAACATTTTTGCTCTCTTCAATGACAGT
Organism: Tetracentron sinense; assembly: GCA_015143295.1. Taxonomy (NCBI): domain Eukaryota; kingdom Viridiplantae; phylum Streptophyta; class Magnoliopsida; order Trochodendrales; family Trochodendraceae; genus Tetracentron; species Tetracentron sinense. Next base: position 4,966,701 of record CM026559.1, on the reverse strand, counting down.
GACTTTGGGTTGGAATCTCTCAGGTAGAGATCTGAGGACTTTCCTCACAATTTTGGACTAAGTTATTCTCACCTAAATTGAAACTATCATTGACAATGTCATTCAATTTTGCATAGAATTCATCAAACGTGTCATTGTCATCCATTTTCAAATGTTCAAATTTGGTGGTTAACACTTGGAGCTTTGAGATCTTCACTCAATTTTGTCGGAATTCCTCTAGCTTCTATTCTCACAAAGCAATTTAATTCACACGAAATAGGTCTTTAAAGAAGGTATTTATAGTCTCCAAGGTGTTAGAAACAAGATAGGAGACGTAAAATACGAGTATGGGTCGACCGAGGAGTAGCATTGGTCAACCGAAGCCCTATTGGTTGACCAAACAAAAAACATCTCACTGGAAAAATCTCCCATTCAAAAAATATTGCACCTCGGTCGACCAAAGGTGAGTATCGGTCGACCGGTAAGCCTTTGGTCGACCAACATTCTGTTTGGTCGACCGATAGGCACAGATTTTGCCTATCTCCCCTACCTCTGCACTTGAGAATTTTCCATAGGCCAATACTAGTCACCTAGGTTCATTTAAATGTGATCTAAGTCAATTCCAACCTAGGTATGAGGGTCTCTAGGTCACTTACCATCCTAGATCCGTGAGCAAAGCTTGTAGTAGAATTCTTCAATCTTCGTCTTCACCATTCTTGACCAAGCATAACAAGTTGGACTACAAGACTTTGGACACCTCTAAACCTACTTTTTGATCGCGGAATTAGCCAATACAAATACGGATTTATAACTTTCTTCCGAGTGTAAACTTGGAGTAGCTTATCTTGAGGAGATCTTTCATGAGATACAACAAGAGAGTCAACATGAATTATTAGAGGTATGGAGGGGAGGGGATCTCTACACGATTAGGAATGATGGATTCAGGAGAGAGTAAGTTAGGATCAAGAAAACAACCTTCATATGAAAAATATGTTGTTTTTAAAGAAATTAACATCAGCACAATCAAATCTCCTGCGTAAACTTGGATGATAACATTTTGCACCCTTACATCGTATCTATTATCTGATAGATTAGGTCATTCTTCTGTCAAATATTCCAACTTTCCTCTTGTCCCCCCAAAACACCTTAATGGATTGGGCCCAATGAAGATAGTTTAAACCATTCAGCTCTATGGATTAATGGATGCAATTATCATGCACAACTAAAATCAGGAAGCTTGGCACTTTCAACTTCCATGTCTGGCTTACTTTCATCAGCCATGAGGCACAAACAAAGGAGGGAAACAAAAGTTTCAGATTACTACTACTAGCAGCCACATGAAATCACTTGCCGCACTTTTTCATCCAGAAACAGGCAGCATAAAGGACAACTTTCAGGTTCAAGCCGCTTTCACAATCATGTATGATAAAGGATAAAAAGAAAATGACAGCATAGAGGGTATCTTGGTATATGTGATCACACCCACAGAACAGCCCATAAATTTCATTAAGAGGATAAATAAAATCTTGCTGTCCCCGTGTAAAAAAAAACCCAGTCACCTTACGTATGATACATAGAAATTCAGCCATATAATTATCATGAAACCACCATCGAATAGTCTTCACACATCCCTTTTTGCTTGATAGGTTGAAAAAATAGATTAACACATATCCCAAAACTGGTGGCATTAGTATACACAATATGAAAAAAAGGGTTTGAGGAAGAGAAAGTGAAAAATAAGGACTTAGGGTTTTGAAAAGAAATAGAGGAAGAAAATAAACAAACAGAATCACGAATGCTCTGATTCCATGTATTTGGTATTGATAAACTAGGGTTAGAGTTACAAATGAAGAAGAATGAAGAAACGAAAGAGAAGAGAGAGGAGATGAGAGTTAAAGTGAGATTAATGGTGAGTGGGTCTCATATCCTCTCTTCCCTATATTTATTATATGTGGAAAATATGAAAAGGCAAAATTACCCCCTTGCATGACATTTATATCTAAAGCTACCCCTAGGCTAAGTATTACATTCAAAACACAAGTATAAACTCGTAGACTAACAAATATAAACTGTAACAATATTAATATCTTAAATTTCATAATACTAGAAATTATTTTGGTCACCTAAGCAACGCCCCATCTAGGGAAGGCTTGTTGCCTGAATGCTCTGACTAAACAACATATTTCATTTGTTGGATTTTCCCTTCCAGTCTTTGATCACTAAGACCTGTTTTCTAATTCTGCTAGATGAGTGGAAGAGCTGGGCGCCGTGGCAAAGATGAACGAGGCATTTGTATCATAATGGTTGACGAGCAGGTGTTATTATTATGGCTGTCCATGTCTTTCTATTTTTCTCTTTCTATACGTTTTTGCGCCTCGTCTGATTCACTTGTTATTGTGAAATATTGGCTCTCTTTTTATTGCTCCTCTTTTATGAATCATAATGAAATCCTTCCATTTTTATCACTCCTTTATATGAACCATAATGAGATCCTTCCATTTTGTGGGTTAATTCTTCCGTAAGCTAAACTTCGGAGGACCTATTGTTGCATACTTGCATGTCAAACCTATATGTATCAACCTTGATTTTTGTGACTGCAAATTGTAAATTGCCTTTGCTGGATGTTTACCAAGACATTGGGACACTTTAGTATACGTTTCATCAAATCAATCTAACCTATGTCATTTTCAGATGGAGATGAATACCCTCAAGGATATGGTTTTGGGTAGACCTGCTCCTTTGGTCAGTACTTTCAGACTGAGCTACTACTCGATTTTGAATTTAATGAGCCGTGCTGAGGGCCAATTTACTGCCGAGCATGTTATCAGGAATTCATTTCACCAATTTCAGTATGAGAAGGTTTCTGTTGAACCCCATCTTTGATACATATGAGCAATGTCTTTACATATGTGTGTGTGACTAATGACCGATAACTCTTTCTCACTATTCAGGCTTTGCCGGATATTGGGCAAAAGGTTTCAAAGCTGGAACAAGAAGCTGCTATGCTTGATGCCTCAGGAGAGGTAATCTTTGTCCTATATTATTGTTGAATATACTCAACTATTTAACATGTGTTCTGAGCTTTTTTTATGTCTTTACAGTCCGAAGTTGCTGCGTATCATAAGTTAAGACTTGATATAGCCCAACTCGAGAAGAAGATGATGTCTGAAATTACCAGACCTGAAAGAATTCTGTATTTCCTTCTCCCTGGTAGGCTGGTACGTGATGAGTATGATACTTTTATTGGGATGAGGGATAACTCCAAATTCCTACTTGCATCATTTGGTAGTTCTGCTGATACTATAACATTTTGTTTGGTCATTGTTTGTGTCACCTCTTCTTAGCGTCTTAGAATTCTGTTACTCATATTTCTTTTCCAATGTTTGGTGGTGCATTTCTAAGTGCCAGATCTTCTTAATTCTTTTATATTCCCCTTAACCTTTATATTTCATAATCTTAATGGGTTTCTGGATGACAGTTTTGCTCGTAATTTATCTTTCGTGTGATTTGCTTGCATCGTTTATCATAAGTGCTGGCATATGCAATAAGGGCGCAGGTTTTAAGGACTTTTTGTGCGTGTGTGGGGGGGATGGGGAGGGGGGGTTGAGATGTTGCCAAGGAGGGTTAGCTTTTTGCCACTTTTGTTTCTAATATTGTCAGATATCCTCTCGATGTTGCAGGTTAAGGTACGGGATGGTGGAACAGATTGGGGATGGGGAGTAGTAGTCAATGTGGTGAAAAAGCCCTCAGCATCATTGGGCACTTTGCCTTCAGCATTGTCCTCACGTGGAAGTGGCTATATAGTGGACACTTTGCTCCATTGCTCTCCTGGTTCGAGTGAGAATGGTTCTCGCCCAAAACCATGTCCGCCCCGTCCCGGAGAAAAGGGTGAAATGCATGTGGTGAGTTGAAGCTCATGCGAAGCAACAATTTTATCAAGGGTCAGTTCATTATTCTTATTGGTTAGGTAGTTCAAATCATAGTAACAAATTCTGCACTTTTTCAAAAAGTCACAAATAACTTGTGACTTTCTCATCAATGATCAGTTGATGAATTATTCAAGACTTTTTTTTGAAAAAATCACGACTTTTAAAAAAATTCATGAATTAATATTTAATTTTTGTATCATTATTCATGATTAGTATCTTAGTAATTATTTCTTAAATTTCTCTCCACATTTCCCCTAATTTTTACCAAATTTTGCCATCCCCCCCCCCGTCCCAATTTTTTTTTCCTAGCTGAATAGTTCCGAACTCTGACTTGGTGATGTGGTTCAAATTAGTAACTAAGTTTGAGTATTTGAATTACTGTGGTGCAAATGTGATATCAGTTAATCTCATCTGCTGTAGGTCCCTGTTCAGTTGCCCCTAATTTCTGCTCTCAGCAAACTCAGAATATCTATTCCTTCTGATCTCCGTCCAGTGGAAGCAAGGCAAAGTATACTGCTGGCAGTACAGGAGCTGGGAACGCGTTTTTCTCAAGGCCTCCCAAAGCTTAATCCCGTTAAGGTATCTATCAGTTATCTTCAGATCGTATATGAAAATAGCAGTATTCAACTAAAGATATGATGTCACAGTTTGGTGATTAGTTATTACAGTATCACACCATCACCTCAATGCGAAGCAAACTATTGGGTATGGGGATTGGTATATCATATACTTTTGCCTGACATCTTTATTCCAATATTCAAATGCTCGCATTGCGGTGGTATGTACGAAGGAGCTACCGAAGGACTTGTACCATTATCCAAGCGATTCATAATGGATTTCATATTGTAATTATCAACAGATGTTCAGTAGGGCTGCTTAGTTATATTGTCTTTGGATATGTTTTAAGCCTCTAAGATGTATTCATCACCCAATTTGATTGAATTAGATCCGTGGTGATGTCATATGCTGCACCCAAGCATGAATTTGAAGTTTGAGGGAGCATCAAAAACCTGATACACATAATTTAAAACTTGGAAAGTAGTGAAAGTTCATTCCAAAATAAAAATTTATTGATCCTCATGTTTTTGTTGATTTTAATTAATTAGTTGTTGTTCCTGTATATCACTCAGTATATTCTGTTAAATGCAGTGACTTGGCTGAATTCCAATATTATATTAAAGATAAAAGAAGAATATTACAATGAGAGAGTTTACAAGTGTGTAAACTCGCAAAAAAGAGAGCAAAACTATCAGTGAGCCCCCTTTAAAATGACGTCCTTAACCTAATAAGTAGCCCACCTCCACTCCCACTTGGTGGATACTGCTCCATTCTAATATCATATGTCTAATGTCTGAACAAGCTCGATGGACTGGGGAGGGAAAATTCTCAAATACTCTTCCATTTCTCTCTTTCCACATTAACCACAAATCGCCTCCCCGGAAACTATCCCCGCTACATTGAAGCCAGCTTGATAAAAAGTTTTTAAAAGATGGGGATCACGGGACGACCCAATCTACATCCTGACAGGGGAGAAAGTGACCCCAAATCCCAAATGCAACACCAAATGATCCACTAATTCCTCTTTGTGGAAGCAAAAAAAACAACAATTAGCCATTCTTCACCCTTTATTCTTCAAATGATCGTAAGTTAGAATCTGGTCTAGAGCAACAATCCAAAGGAAGAAGGATACCTTCGATGTAATATGAAGGGTCCAAACAAACCTATGAGAAAATGGGGGTGAGGGCGAAGAGCCAAAAGACTGAAAATGACCTTATTGAAATACGACCATTAGGTCATTTTCACCAAATCCTTCTACCTCTAACTTGGGGACATGGAGGGTTAATTCTAAGGAGTTGCAAACGGCGGTCAAATCTTCGAATTCCCAATCGTTCAAATCCCATCTCAACTTAGGGCACCGGACTACATATTTTCTCAGCTCGAAGCAATCCTCTACGGTAGCATCCCTACGCAAGGCTAGAGAAAAGATACAAGTGAAGGCGTCCTTTAATCTTTCCATCCCACCACATATTATGCCAAAAGTAATCCTCTGAACTGCTTCCAACCTTAAATCTAATGTTGGGATACAACAGACTCACCACCTCCATCATACCTTTCCACAATCCTACCCCAAAAGACCCCTTGACCTCCCCCGAAACCCAACTGGATGCCTCCCCATATTTGGCTACAATCACATTGCATTATAGACTCTCCTTATCCTCTCCAAAACGCCACACCCCATTTTCTAAGAAGGGCCTTGATTACTTCTATGGGATGTTCACACCATTGGTTACAAATTCAACCCACCACCCCTAATCGGATGACAAACCTGCTTTCACGAAACCAAATGGTATATGACTTTGATCACCTTCTCATTTCAAAGGAAGTCTCTTTGCAGGCATTCTAGGTTGACAACTGGATTCCTCACCGTGCTTCTAATGAATGTCAATTTCCCCCCTGGATAAGAAGGTTAATTTCGACCCACCCAGTGAGTTTTCTGGCACATCTCCCAAATGACCAGAGCCCACACTTCCTTAGATTCGAACATAGACCCTATTGAAAAAATTAGGTAAAAATGGTTAATTGGGCGGAATTCAGCTAGAACAAAAAGATGAACTTCAGTTTTACATTGCATAAAATTATCCAAGTGTAATAAAAATTGGCAAATTGACTCTGAATTGCCTGGGGGAACATGTGTGACACGAGGAATATTGGAGAATTGTATGGGTGAACAACAAGAGGAAAATCCACGAGAATACCTGTTCCACCGATGATTGCATTTTCCAAGTGATGTAGAACAAATAGAGAATAATGCCGGAACCGATTTAAAAAAAAATAATAAAATAAAGAAGGGAAAGAAATGAAGATATGAAGTAGAGTTACACTACTTCTACGAAGGTTCTAGAGTTAGAATCTCACTAATCTACACGCTTCCGTGGATGGAGTCGCACCAAGTGAGAAATCACTCGTAACCAAAGAACTTTCCATTAATAAAATCTGAATTGCCTCCATTGCCTTAGGTCTCCACAATATATAGACTCCATAGGACCTTGTTCATAAATGCTAAGACATTAAATGACTTATAGTTTTTAGGACCAACTAAGACTCTTGGACCTTCTAGATAAGACTCTTTGGACTTTCTAGATAGGACTCTTAGACTTTCTAGAATATTTTTCCTTCTCTAGAAGAATTATTAATGACAAACTTCCAACAAAGATTTTAGACTTTCTAGAAGACTCATGCTATTGCAATTCACTAGTGGACTTATTTGTGGGCTTCATGATCAACCATGGGCTTTCTTGGGCCTCCGGTAATTTACTTTTGAGGCCTATGGTCTTGTCTTCATCACCAAGTCTACCCATTGTTGCCCTTCTTATTTTCCCTGCATTTTCATTCTTTCGGGAAACCACATTGGTTCTGATTTGGCTTTGCAGATGCATTTGCTAGGCAACGCTGGTATAAATTTTCCTGCAGCCATGAGTAGATTTGATAGCCCCCCACCCCCGCGAGCTGATTATCTTGTCCGTTTCTCTCAATCATAGTTCTTATATATTGGTGAAGATGGAAATTCCATTTCCTGAATCCCTTTTTTACTTTTAGGAGATCCTAAAAGGGTAACAGTCATGAGTCACCTCTACCTTTCCTGCTTTCCACTATCATCCCCGTCCTGTTATACCTAGGGGCAAGGTTCTTAAAATCGACAATTTCAGCGATATATTGCCGATATTTGTCGGTATCGCTAAATGCCGACACATCTATACTGTGTAAAGAAGTTTTTACATGATGTCGGTAGATATCGTTGATATATCCTCGATATCAGAGATATATCGTCGACATCTCACCGAAACCTACCGATAACACGCGAAGCCCAAATTTCTGAGTGAGTTTTGCATATTTGCAGGCAACATCCAAAAAGAAAGAGTCACAGACTGAAAACCCATGGAGAAGAGGGGAAAAAATAATTTCCAAACCCTACAGAAAACCCCTAATTCACTGTCTTTAAATCTGAAGAGTGAAGAATCCCAAATCTCATCAATTTCCTTGAATCCTTGATTTAGAAGGGGAAAAAAAAGAAAAATGATTGAAACTTGAGAGTGAAGAAAGGATCAAAGAAGAAGGAAGAAGAGACAAGATCCAAGAGGGTACATACCTGTGAGAGAGTAGAGCGTCGCTGTCACCGTTTCCATTTGCCTTCGCCGATTGCAACCTGAGCCGCCGAAGCCAAGGTATCCCTCTCCCCTCTTTGGCTCTTCCTCTTTCGAGCTTTCTTCTGCGTTTTTTTTTTTGTTTGTTTGTTTGCTTTACACTATCGAATGCGAGGTGAGGGGTTTGGGTTATTAAATGTTGGGGCTTTTTCATTTCAGGCCCTTAGTTTTACATAGTTTACAAATACAGTGTTATTAATAACAGATTTGCAAATTAACTCAACATTTTTCTTACTCTACAAATTACTTATTAACCTTGGTTCCGTTAAACTTTTTGTTATCACTGCTAGTAAAATAACTATTATACCCTTAAGATATTTCATAACTTCACAAAGCTCCTTTAACTAGCCTTGAACTGTGGTTAGCAAGTTTTAACCCTTATGATTAATTTTTTTTCTAAAAACTAAGGTTAAATGTTTTAAGCCTTTAATCCCAAGGGTTAGTGAATCTTAACCAAAGTTAAAGGGGTGTCCCCTCTTAACTCCCTTTAACTATGGTTAAGATTTACTAACCTTTAGGTTAAAGCATCTAACTTTAATTTTTTAAAATTTTAAAAAAATGTATTACCTTTAACTCCCTTTAACTGTGATTAAGATTCATTAACTTCCCTCTCACTAACCATTAAGGTTAAAACCATTGAAAATACTTTGCACTTCTAATGTTATCCCCAATTCTCTTGACCTCCCTCTCACTCCAATGGTCACAACTCATGCAAATAAAACAAATATTCTATAATTTTAAAAGAACTAAGATTATATTTTCTAACATGTTAAAAAAATATAGATAGAAAAAAAATATTATATTTTGGCATAAAAGTCTTTCTTGATTACATTAAACATTTAATTACTTAAACAACACTCAATAGACCTAGAGGTCCTGCTTGATTACATCAAAAATAAAATTACATCCACTTCACAGTCAAATAAAATTACAATCCTCTTCTTCTTACATAATTACATCCAGATAAAAATAAAATTCACATCTTACTTGTTTACATCAAATAGAAGTCCCGCGCATTTAAATAAAATTACATCCACTTTATAGTCAACTAAAATTACAATCCTCTTCTTTTTCTCTTGATACAAGGTCTCCGATAATTTAACCATCTCTTCATCTTCCCATATTGATTCAGTCTTGTAAAAACATGGAGCTCATCAATTGCAGATAGAAATAGGTTTAGAAACTATTTCAAATGAAGTAAAATTGATTATATTACAATTAACATAGAGGTCAGAGCACGTCTTATTGAGAAATGAATGAAACATGAATCGATCATACATTATCGCCACTCGTTAGTGCACATCTTTACTCTCTTCTCATTGTATCTCTTATGTAAATTGTTGTTTTTATAAATATTTTTATTCTAAAAGATGTATTAACATCTATTTTAATATTTCTTAAAGTTTAACTGGAAAATTTCATGTTTTGCCTATTTTTTTTTGTAATTTTTTCAAAAATCACCGATAAACGATATATCTTCCAATATATCTTTTTTCCGCGACTCGACATGTCGAGTGATATCGACATTTAGAACCTTGCCTAGGGGTGTATTCGAGCCGAGCCGAGCCGAGCCGAGTTTGAGCTCGGCTTGATTCGAGCTTTAGTGTTTAGGATTGAGCTTGGCTTGAACAAGCTCGATTGAGCTCAAACTTTATTCGAGCCAAGCCGAACTAGGTTGGCTCAAGCTTGATTCACAGAATTATTTTATTTAATTTTAATAAAAGAATTTATTTATAAATTATAATTCAAGAAACTACAAAAAATTAATACATTCATATACGAAAAATTGAAAATAAGATTTGGGAGTAATCCTTCGATCCAAATAGTAGGGAGTTAGATCAGAGTCTTAAAATTTTTTCTTATACTTATCCCTTAAACTTATTTATTATGAATTAAAAAGTATTACAATCTATAATAAATAAAATTAAAATATTATTTTATATTAATGTAAATAACATTACCATAAAATATTGTATATATATATCGAGTCGAGCTCAAGCCGAGTCAAGCCTTAAACAAGCCGAGCCGAGCCGAATCAAATAGGGTTTGGCTTGAGCTTGGCTTTTTGTTTCAATATTCGAGCTCAAATAAAAGCTTGACTTGATTCGTTCGAGCCTGAAATACTAGCTTGAGCTTGGCTCAAACGTGCCGAGCTGAGTTGAACCATTGAATTAGCTTGGCTTGAGCAAGGTTCTCAATATCGATAATATCGGCGATATATCGCCGATATTTGTCGGTGTCGGTGCCTTCCGACACATTGATACAGTTTGAAGAAAAACTTACATGATATCGTGGGTTATCGACGATATATCGGCGATATCGACGAAATATCGCCGATAACCCACCGAAAAAGACCAGACCTGTGAATCGAGTTTAAAAAAAAAAAAAATCTCCCTTTTTTTTTTTTGCAGATGGGCAGGCATGAGGCGTCCACCAAAAGAAATAAAGAATAATCTTTTTGAGAATTTGAGATCTTTGATTCAGAAGAAAAAAAAGGATTTTGGGACTATTGTAGTAGAGAAGAAAGAAGGAAGAAGGGTTGTGGCCGTGGCATGTGGGTACATACCTGTGTCCTCGCCGTCGCCGATCACAAAGTCCTCGCCGTCGCCGTACTCCTCTCTCCTCTCTTCCCTCTTCTCTCTTCCCTCTTTCCTCTTCCATTCGGAGCAGAGCCGCAGAGCTCTGTTTTTTTTTTTTTCCATCGTGAACCCGTAAACGATCGACTTTGTTTATGAAAGTTTTAAACCCTAAAAAGGGTAATGCTAAAGTTACTCTCTACCAAAACAAAAAACCTAAAAGGTAATGCTAATGTCACTCATTCTTTTTAAACATCTAAATATTTCTATTTTAAATTATTTTAAACTAATAAGGGTAATGTTAATTTCACTCTCAATAAAATACTTCCCTTTTGGGAATTTTAACCTAACAAGGGTAATGTTAGTTTCACTCTTTTAAAAAATTGGAGACTTAGGCTTTTAATTTTAACCTAAAATAAAAAAGACTAATACTAATTTTAGTACAAAAAATTTAAATTGGGGACTTAGGCTTTTAATACAAAAATTTATAAGTGTTAACTTATAAATTTATAAGTTTTTTTTGGTTTAGTACATAATAATAAAAAAATTATAAGTTAAAAATTTTAATATAAGGCCTTTTTGTAAAAATGATGTGTCATATAAAAAATCATACTATACGACAATAATTAATATGCTAAAAATTAATTTTGATTTATATTATACTCCTAATTCAAAAAAATTATTAAAATTTTTAATATAAGGTTTTTTTTCTATTTTAAAGATTATACTTGAAATTCATGTATGTTTTATTTAGTTATGAATTTGAACAATGTTATATTATTATTATTAATAGCTAATAATTTTAAATAATATATATATACTAACATCAATCAAATAATATAACTTATTTCACTAAAATTGATATATAAAATTACTTAAGTATGTTATTTAATAAGAGTAAAACTAATATTACCAAAACCTCTATTTTTAATAGATAAAAAATACATGGATTGTATCGAAGTAGTCTTATGTATAATGTAATTCATTAGGCCATATGCTTCCTTTAATGCATAATATTACCAAAACTCTTATTTTTAATGCAAATATTCTATCTACCTTCAAGTTAAGGTATTGTACTAATATTTTAAGATTTAAAAAAAATTATTACATTTAATATTTTACAATCGTTTGGATTGTACATTCACGTATATTGCATGTGCCTTCCAATAGTAGCTAATAATTCTAAATAATATACATTGTAACGTCGACCAAATAATATAACTTATTTTACTAAAAATGATATATAAAATTACTAAATATTACTTAAATATGTTAATTAATAACATTAAAACTAAAATAAATTATTAATCTTTTTAAAAATACAAATTATTAATTGAGACAGTAGAAACCATTAGAAATACTTTTCACATTTAATGTTATTCACGATTCTCTTTATCCCCCTCACTCCCATGGTCACGATTCATGCAAATAAAAGAAATCTTCTATAATTTGTAAAAAAAAAAAAACCAAATTTATATTTTCCAACCTGTTAAAAAAATCTAGATAGAAAAACAAAAACTTTGTAATTTGGCATAGAGGTCTTGCTTGATTATATTGAACTTTTAATCACTTAAACAACATCCAATAGACCTAGAAGTCCTCTTGTTTACATCAAAAATAAAATTACATCATTTTTTTCACAGTCAAATAAAATTACAGTCCTCTTCTTTTTACATAATTACATCCAAATAAAAATAAAATTCACATCCGGCTTGTTTACATCAAAAAGAAGTTTCACACATTTGAATAAAATTACATCCACTTCCTTTTACATAATTACATCCACTTCATAGTCAACTAAAATTATAGTCCTGTTTTTTTTCTCTTGATGCATGGTCTTCCGATAATTTAACCATCTCATCTTCTTCCCATATTGATTTAGTCCTGTAAAAATATAGAACTCATCAATTGCATATAGAAACAAATTTACAAACTAAATTAAAATTTAATTATTTGTCAAATTTAATGTGCATTTATAAGTTTTTGTTAGCTTTTTAAAATAATTAACATGGATAATCATTAAAAAAGAGAGAATCAAATGACCTTACATATTTGTTCAAATGAAGTAAAATTGATTATAATATAATTGACATAGGGGTCAAAACACATCTTATTGAAGAATGAATGAAACATGAATCAATCATATATTATCGTCACTCGTCAGCGCACATCTTTGCTCTATTCTCATTGTATCTCTTATGTACATTGTTGTTTTTCAAAATGTTTCTATTCTAAAACGTGTATTAACATGTATTTTAACATTTCCTGAAGTTTCACTGAAAAATTTCATGTTTTATCTCATTTTTTTGTCATTTTTTCAAAAATCACCGATAAACGATATATCTTCCGATATATCTCCGATATATCTTTTTTTCGCGGCTCCGACATGTCGAGCGATATCGACATTTAGAACCTTGGGCTTGAGTGCAGCCCTAGTTATACAATTATACTTGTATTGGGATCATGTAGGTCTGTGTTTAAGCCTAACAGATTGTGTAATCATAAATTCCTGAATGTATATCAATACCTTTATATTATGGAAAATGTCTGTTAGAGTTTGACCTGCTGTTCCGACTTTGTCGGTAAGCAAAATGCATGACTCATGGTCATCACTTATTTTCCCTGCATTTGAATTGGCCAAGGACCGCTCGACACACTATAACAACAATGTTAACCCTTTTTATCAGTGCAACATTGATCACTGAATCGGACAATTTGGATCCCGTCCAAATGGAAGCCTAATATTTAGATGGTTAGGAAGTGAACCCTTTTACCAGTGCAACATTGACCACTGAATCGGACAGTTTGGATCCATTCAAAATGAATTAAATGGTTAAGAATTAAGTTTCCAGACTTCTTTTCGTGGGCAATCCAAATGATGGCCCAACATTTAGACAGTTGATCGACGGTCTTCAATACAGTTTTTTTTTTGTCTTTTGAGTAAAACATCAATTTTGGATTGCTGCCCATAAATTATGTTCCTGAAGGCTGTTAATCAGATGGCCAAGTTAAAATTCATTTAGACAATATAAACTTTTGTTTGTAGTCTATCCAATTTCTGGCCCAACATTTGGAAAATCTATGCGTATGCTAGGAAATTCCGCATGGAACTGTAAGTCCAGAAAACATGTCTTTAGGAAATCTCTGATCCCTTTACAAGGCAGCTGAAGGTAGGTTTATACCCAATTGTTCAGTTCAACTTGCTAATCTGTCTCATGTTATAAAATATCAGTTTCGGTAAGTCCAAAATAAGATACGTATCGGCGTATCAGATGGATATGGCGGAAGAACAACAGGATATGCTAAAAAACCTTGAATACGTGAGGAAAAAATTGGATACCTTACATAAAACCTCTTTTAATACAAATATAAGATATAAACAAAGGAACTGAAGGCCTCCAACTACATTTATAAACATACATATGAGAGTTAAGAATTTAAGAAGTTAAAAAAGATACGCGTACTGATAAACATGAATGCAAATACAAACAATGACACTTAACTAAGTATAGAAAATACAATCTAGATATTAAAACCTTACATTTAATGAAATATATCAGAAAATATTGACTTACATTCATAAATCAAATGACATACATGATACCACTTTGAGCTTCGTGCTGGCTCATACTCTGTGGGCTCAGGAATTGAGTAGAGTGAAACATTATAGGCGAGCTAGACATGGTGACAATATTGTGGCCAACTCATGAAAGTGTGGTACGTGTCCTAGTATAGATGTACATACGTCAGGTGTTGACTTGAGAGTTGTCCATAACTGTCGCTCGAAGACTGAGTGAGCATAATGACCATAAGCTCCTGATAAGTAGGGTTGGGGCATCATAACCATAATAGGATGACAACGCCTCTCATATCCATAGCTTCTAGCTGGATGACCCTGCTCACAACACTCATCATCATCACCGTCATCATCATCATCACTGGATTTCACATGAAATTAATAGATCTATTCATTTTGGGTTGATTACAACCTAGTTTTATGAATTTAAATAAGTAAAATGAAAAACATTAAGAGTTTTTACATATCTTCAAAATTTTGGGTAAAACCTTTCAAATTCAAAATTCAAACGTCGAGATCTTCGTTTTTCAACCTAAATCAATAAGGGAGTTGTTTTAGGTTTGGAATTTGATTAGGAAAGAAATTTGGGGGGAGAACATAGGGTTTGGAAGTGTTTTGAAACACCCCAAAATGAAAAGATACAATTTTAAGTATCGATTGATATTGTTTATGTATTGGTCCGTATCGGGTGGTACGAAGTAGGGACCAATACATGAACAATATCAGTTGGTACCCAAAAAAAATTTAACACTGTCCAAACTCGTATCGACCTGTATCGTAGGTATCAGGCCATATTAGTACCGATACGCTTGATACTCTCTCGATAGGGGGTATTTTTAAAATTTCAGCGTGCCAGTGTGCCGGTTAATGCCAAATCTATTGGCCTATACGTAGTACGTACCGGTATTTTGAACCATGAAGTGCCCACGGATAGTGTATTTATGAGGATAAGCCCACCAAAATTCTATCATCGATGTGTGTAAATTAGAGATTCAAAGCTCATAATTTTCCATTTCCTAGCATTTATGTTGGAGGTCAACTCTCTGCTAGCACGGATATACAGGAGCCATTATGGACCACTTTTCTCCCTATGTGCGAAGCCACCACGACAAGCTTTCCGGGCTAAAGATGATTGGTTGATGTTTTCATTCTATAAAAACAAATCCAATATTATTTTGGCATAACTCAAATATCGGTCACTCATTTGCTCCTATGGCCTATCTCGGGGAAAGGCCCACATTTAGTTCCATTTTCTCTCTCATATATTATGTATATCTCATTATCCGTTACTTTTCACCTTCTTGGCTATGTTTAACTAAAAATCCAAAGATTGATTTCTACCTATTTTTTAGACACTAGATTTAATTACGTTCAACTTTAGTTTCCTTAAATAATGCTTTGGTTGCCTTCATGCTTTGTTCTTTGTTAAAACATTCTCTCCGATTCATCCATGTAATGTTTACTATATTAAAAAAACCCTTATCATTCTATATGACATTAAATTTCTAGAGAAGTTATGAGATGCTAATTCATTTCTGTAATTTCTCCATCAAGTTTTGTTCTATTATATTATTCAACTTTTAACTGTTTGTCAGGACATGGGCATTGATGATCCGGAATTTGTTGAGTTGGTAAATCAAATTGAGGAACTTGACCAGAAATTAGTTGCTCATCCACTACATAAGGTTTGTATTGTAATTAGTTACAACAAAAATTGTACATCTCTACATACTTGTTACCGACTCACATGGTGATTATGTCAAATTATTCAGGACTGGTTCTCTACTGCTCCATTGTTTTCATATGATTGTTCAAGGGCAGAAAGGAACTACTCCACTGTCTGATATGCTCTAATTAAATTTTCCTTCACATATTTCCTCCCTCTTGCTTACAAGTTACAACATGTTGCTGTTGCTTGAAGTCATTTAACCAAAACATAATATGATAAAAATGAATTTTACTTTAACATCGTACTTACTCTTTTCATTCCATTTTTATCTCTGCAGTCTCAAGATGAGCAGCAGATCAAATGTTTTCAAAAGAAAGCAGAGGTGAATCATGAAATTCAACAGCTCAAGTCGAAGATGCGTGATTCCCAGGTATTGCTTCTGGGTATAGACTTGAGTGCTCCTTGTTTAATTCATTTCGGGCATGCATGATTATAGGCGGGAATGCTCACACACAGACTGAAAGGGTCAAGACCGTCGTGCCTGTAAGCATCCTGGTGGGTTTTAGATCCATCAGTCCAGGAGGCTTCTAGGTTTAAATTTGATCCTATTGGGTGCACAAAGATATACAGACATTCCTTGTCTGACTGGCCAAAAGACTCAAAAAACTTTAATGATTTGGATAATCAGCTTGGGTTGATTCCGGCCCAGGGAAATCTCTTAAGTGGGAATTGTGGGTCCTGAATCTGCTCTGCATTGCATGCGGCCATGTACTACACTGGCAGAACAAGCAACTTTACTCAGTACCTTGTCCTAAAATGAGTAGTCCTCAATTGAGAATGTATGGGTGTTCAGTCCTGTTTTCTGTATTCCTAGGATTCTAAATGTTTTTTTTTATTGTTTTTGCACTGGTTCTAGTAGCTTACTACCATAAAATGTACGAGGCATTTTGGCTTTCGATTGAGCACAGTGGCAATTGGTTTTGAAGTTCTTATATGTAATTGAATCTCACTTTGTAATCTGTTTACTTTCATGAAATGAAGTGAATAACAGTACATATCGAGAAAAAAATAAAAAAATAAAGAATTTTAACTTGTATATTACTAAACGGGGTAATTTACAAAGATAAGGTAAAAAAATGCTAGGAATATAAGCATTGATGCAAATGGGTTTAGTAGAAGTTACAATGTACTGTGCTTGCTTGTGGTTTAATTGCTTGATTGCCTATTCAGATTCAAAAATTTCGCGACGAACTCAAGAATCGTTCACGTGTTCTGAAAAAGCTTGGCCATATTGATGGTGATGGTGTTGTCCAATTAAAGGGACGGGCTGCCTGCTTGATAGACACAGGAGATGAACTCCTTGTTACTGAATTGATGTTCAATGGTGAATTTATGATCATCTTTTATGGTCTTCAGTGTCTTTCAATCTTGAATCATTTATGATTGACCTGTTTATTCAAATTCTGAATGAGTTGCTGGTAGGTACTTTCAATGATCTTGATCATCATCAAGTGGCGGCTCTTACGAGCTGCTTCATTCCAGGAGATAAATCAAATGAGCAAATACATTTGAGAACAGAACTTGCTAAACCATTACAACAACTCCAAGACAGTGCAAGAAGAATCGCAGAGGTGTGTTATTCTTTGGCATAATTCTTTTGTTCATTTTTGCCATTTGCTCTGGCAAAACAGTTAGAAATACCTGATATGGTTGCAGATACAACGTGAATGCAAACTGGAGGTAAATGTTGATGAGTACGTGGAATCCACAGTTAGACCTTACATGATGGATGTGATCTACTGTTGGTCGAAGGTTAGTGGCGTTATTAATATTGCTAAAACCAGAAAATATATGTGAAATTTATGGCCTATAGTTTTTACAGTTTTTTCAATCCATATCATGTTTTCTTTGGTTGATGACCCTAACAGTTATTATTGTTTAAATATTTCTTTGTTTTCAATTAGTTCGAACAATAGTTAATAAACTAATTTGGAATTTTAACTGGAAAGGCGGGCAAGTCAATCCGGCCGGATAAACAGGGTTTGCCCGAATGATGTCAGAAAATGTAATGATTAAATAAAATATATATTGGGCATTAATACTTTGAAATGTTGCCGACAATGAAGGTTTTAAAAAGTGGTTTAAGAGATGTGATGGTTACTGCTGAAGCAGTGAAGCCATTACATAACAGCTAGAGATGTGACGGTTACTGCTGAGCAGTGAAGCCATTACATAACAGTTATTACGTAACAACCATTACAATCTAAACCAGTGTTTTAAGAACCGGACCGGACCGGCCGGTTGAACCGGTAAAACCAGGAACTGGTCACAGCCACTGTCCCCAAAATCCTCGTAACCGGTCATAATTAAGAACCAGCCAAAATTAGTATAATAACCGGAATAGCCGGCAGGTCGAACCGGTAACCACCGGAACCGGTAACCGATTCTCATTACCGTCTGTATGAACACTCTAAGCTACGTTTTAGGCTATCTTTCCGGCTATAATGGCCGACCAATGGCAAAAAATAAAAAATAAAAAATGAGCCTCTTGGCAAGGTCATCAACTCGTCCTATACACTCCAACTTGACGTGCATCTAAGTGAAGTGATGGTGTTGAAATCTCTACTCCTTCAAGCAGGTCGAACTGGTTGCGGACGGAAACTGAAGTTTGTAGATCTCGACGCTCCACACGCAGTGAGGAGTTTGGCCACATCCACTAGGGATCATGTGACCTGAGGACAACAACATATGGAAGAACATCTGTGCTTCAGAAGCCATGGGGATCATGTGACCTGGCTCAAACTTGCGGAACTGTGTGGGACTAACTGGGGGAAGTCGGTCGACTTGGTTGCAAACTGGTCGATCATGCTTAGTCAATGTATTCACAGGCCGCAACCTGTAGCCAAGGCAGCCAAGGTGGTTGAACAGGACCTAAGGTTGGCCGACCGGTATCGTGGAACAGACGTGCTTAGTCTGAATTTGGCTAGTTGCGCAAATTGGGGACTTCTAATTGTCTAAGACTCTGATTTAGGTTTATATGTATGATTATAGGTCTAGGGTTTTAAGGGTGGAGGAATAGAACGTGATAAGCACTCGGGTGATAAGCACTCGGGTTCCACACAACCCTATGTGGAAAAGGAAGCAGTATGACACCTCACAAAGCTAGAGGAAATGATTTTACTTCAATTTGACAATATCTAAGGACCAAATGCGCCTATCCCTAAGGAGATGGTAAATGACAATGTTCTCGAGTCTACTTGATGTTGGACTATACAATGACCTAAAATCTAATATGCTGAGATCGAGACTAGATTAACGAGAATAATGAAAATCATAAAATATTAATCTTATGACCAATAATTGTTCAAGAAAAGTCAAGAAAGCAATTGTATAAAGATTCGAGCCACGTCACAAACCTACAATACGACCCTCAGTATATCTATCAGGGTTGTATGGAATTCTATGTTTCCACAAGCTTAGAGATTAGCTCTCAATTCAATGTAGGTTTCTAACATTTTCTAGGGTTTCAAAGGGTGGTATATGGTTAGGGTTTATGGAATGTCACTGTTTTAGGGTTTTAGAATTGAATTAGGGTTTAGGTATTACTGTTTAGGGTTTTGCAGTTGCAGGAATTCTGTAACAGTAGTAGGGCAGAGTATTAGGGTTGTAACAGTAAAAAGAGAGGCCGTATAGGGTTGGTACAAACTGAGAGAGAGGGGGGGGGGGGGGGGGTAATTGGCCTGCAACTGAGGGAAATGGCTGAAACAGCGTGCAATTGAGCTGGGACAGGTGGGTAGACTGTAAGGACAGATGAACAAGCTGTAGGGACAGATGGATAGGCTGTAGAGACAGAGGAGGGGCTAGGGAAAAACTGTGGCAGCAAATGAATGACTGCAGGGGTGGTGCAGCAGTCCGAGGGTTGGCTGCTTTTTGGTGCGGCAGCAAAAGGGAAGCAGGGTGACTGGTGTGGCAGCAAGGAAGGCGGTGGCGAAAGGGTGCGGCAGGCTGTAGGGAGGCTGGGAGGGCTGGCAGCAGTCAAGGGAAGGTTAGGGTTTGGTAGATTCAATGGGGGAAAGAATTTTAGGGGTTGAGATGTTAGGGTTTCAATGAAAAAAAGGAAATCAAAGAGAAAGAAGAGAGAACAAGAAAGAAAATATCAAGATCATATCTTAGAACTGTTGAGGAATCACTCCCATGACATCACACAAATTCTATTCATAGGAGAATGCTCAAGAGTAATTTCTTTGATCAATAAATTCATTACCTAAAAATTTACAGCACAAAAAATCTTAAATAGTTAAAATCCTAATTGTAAAAAGAGTAAAATAACCAAAACTAATAAAAAGACTAAAATAACCAAAACTAATAAAAATATCCCTCCCTTGTACTAATCCAGTCCATTGGGCTTTTATTTTATTTTTATAACTAAAGTAAAACATACTTAACCAACCCATATGCACACCTTTTCAATGTGGGGTCTTCCTAATGAACTATATGTGCATATGGGGTGTTCAATACCCCAAGTCATCTATTTAAAGTGACATGGGGGCCGCCTTCTTCCTCCCCCTCTGGTAAACCTGAATTTCGTTGGGCTTCTGGATGGCTGCATCACTACCCTTCAAACGCAAGGGGTCCTCAAGCTCCCAGTCATTGAGACTACGTCTAAGATTAAGATAACACACATCCCTACCACCTGATTGCTCAAAAATGGATGCCACTGAAGTGTCTTTCCTCTACGCTAGAGAGTATAAGACACCAAACTCTTCCCTAAAAGGCCTCCTTGCACCACATTATAAATCATCCCAAAATTTAACTTCCTTGTGTCAACCCACATTGAATATAATGGACCTAAAAATTGCCCCTGAACACTCGAAATAGCCTTCCAACAACTCACACTAAAAGGACCCTGAGTCTCTCTTGACACCTAAACTGGCTTTGCCCCAAATTTTGCTTCAATGACCTTCCTCCCGAGACTATCCTTCTCTACTACATATCTCCAAAGCCACTTACCTATCAGGGCCATGTTAATCCTAACCAATGGCTTAATGCCCAACTCCTCGAGCAATTGGGCGACAGATTTCTATTCCACCATGGAAAGGGAGGTTTCAGTTGCACAAAACAAGCAACAGGGACCACCTTTATTGCTTGTGGGGTCACTCAAAAGTTGTAACTAGTATTCAAAACATTCCTCCATCCACATGGACCCTTAGGGATGGCTATGGAATTCCGATGGGTTCAACTAAAGGCATCATCGTAGTTAAAAACCTTTCCACAGTTCGTGAGTTGAGTGCTTGCGATCCCTGGCCATTGCCTAATGGTGGCTCTTTCATTCTTCATCGGTGGTGGCCACGGGTGAATGAGGTGCATAGGGTTGACCTCAGCGCTTGTTTTTGGCTAGAAATCTGTGGTCTTCCCTTTCACCTCTAGAAATCGAAGACCTTCATTTGCATCGGCAATTATTGCGGCGGATTCCTGAGGACGGATCATCGCACGTCCGGTCTCTTGGACTTAAGTGCTGCTCGTATTCAAGTTATGGAAACCAGGCTTGAGAGGATCCCTCAGACGATTAAAATCCCCGACGGGAATAGGGTGGTGACTGTGGTGGTGTTTGTCTCGCCGTTGAAGGTTCCGCTTGAAGTTGGCGGGTCTCCTCTCCGCTGGTCACTCTCTCTAGGGCAGGAAGTTCCTTGGTTTTTTGAATTTTAAAATTTCGCCGGCGATCCATCGCAGGAGTCCAATCAGCGGCCGTCTCCTGCTAAGATGGCAGAGGGGGTTCGTGGCCAGAAGAGTCAGCCCCTGGTGGTAGATTCGAGGTTAGACCAGTCCTTTCAAGATACAGCTGCGGAAGTGGAGTGTGGGAGAAGAAAGGCCAAGGTCAGACTGTTGCGGGGGGTTTCGAGGTGTGGAAGGAAACCATTTCAGGCTAGGGGTCTGCGGGTTCGGCGGGGTTTGCGGCAAGCCAAGTGTTCGGCTGTTAAGGGTAGGTCGGTGGGTGGAGTTGCTCGTGCGGGCCCGTGCGTTGGCCCATCTAGGGAGGCTGGGTCCCAGGTTGGGGAATCCACATCAAGTTTTGGGCTTGTTCCTAGTGGGCCTTCGGGGTCGGCCAACTCCGCTGGGTTGGGTTTGGTTGGTAGTAGTGGGCTGATCGGGGCTCTCTCCTCCAGCCCTGTTTCGGAGGATCCCTTCGGGCTCTACCCGATTCTAGAGAATTTGGGCCCTATTAAACAAGGCCTTTCTAGTAAGCCGGTTGCAATCCCTTCATCTTCCCGATCAGTGGGGACTGGGGCTCAGATGGGGAGAGACGGATCTGAGGCTTCGAGGTGTTCCTCTACTTCGTCTTCGGCGAACTCCTTTGTGATTAAATGGATTGAGGACTCCAGGTGGTTTCGGTGGGGTTCTCCTAATTCTAGTGCGGAGGGGGTTGTGTTTTCCATCGAGCCTCGGGGTTCGAGGGAGTTAGGTTCGCGTTCAGAGGACCTTGGTTTATCGTATAAATTAGGGGTGGAGCCTTTCCAGTCGCCAGGCAGGAGGCAGGCTTTGGAATGGGGGGTGAATTCCATTGCGGGTCTTGGGTTTGATGCTTCTCTGACGCCGGATCTAGGATCGAGGAGGCGAAGACTGGGGTTTGGTGGGGTTGAGTCGGGTAAGTGCCATTTATCCATGGAGGGTGATCTGATGAGTTCTGATTCTTGTGTTGTGTGGGAGTCTCCAGGGGTGGATTCTATTAAGTTCATTCAAGAGTTCTATGTGGAGGCGTCCTCGGGTCATGAAGGTGAGTCAGTAGTCGTTGGTAGTCCGTCTGTGGACCGGTGGTTGGGCAGGTCACAGGTGCCTGGGGAGGAGGTTGGGCAGGTGGCTGTTGGGCCAGGCATTGGGGAGGGGCATGCCTTGCAGGAGTCGATTGTGGCAGCCTGTTTTTCGGCTGGGGTTGAGGTTTCGAGGCCTGCGGGCTCCAGTGAGTCGGGGAGGGTGGGTTGTGTTTCAGGGGGAGGTTGTGCGCTCGAGGCTGGGACTAGAGCAAGACTGAGGCGGTGTTCGGGGGAAGGTCTCTGTGCGCCTGATCCTTTGCTGCTATCCGATGGCGGGCCGGACGAGGAGGCTGTGTCCAGGATGCTGGAGTTTGGGAAAGGTTTGGGTATGTCCTATGCTGGCCATGAAGGAGAAGTGCGCGATTTATTCCTCTTTGGTTGGGGATTCGCGAAGGGCAGTCCCCCCGGTTGGTCAGGCCGCGGTTGGGGGAGCTCGTAAGAGAATGCAGCGGGAAGTGAAAGGCTTGGTTAGTGGTATAAACTACGATAATCATAGAAGGGAAGGTAGTCGGTCTCGGCTCAGCCGAGGGAGAGGGCAGATGACTAGTTAATCATGTCATTGCGTCTTATATCTTTGAATTTACGAGGGATGGGTTCAATGGGGAAGCGATGCACAGTTAAGAATTTGGTTTCTCAGTTGAGGCCAGTGATTTGTTGTATTCAGGAAACTAAAATTGCTTTGATGACGGATAAGATTGCTCAAGACTGCTGGGGATCATATCTGGGTTGGAGGGCAGTTTCCGTGCTGGGTCATTCAGGGGGTATCCTCATCCTTTGGGATAAGGAGTTCGTGGAAGTTTTGGAGGAGCAAGGGGCATATTCACTGTCTCTCCTTTGTCGCTTCATCAAGTCAGGCTTTGTGTGAGTTTTTTCAGGGGTGTATGGGCCGGTGTGCCCAAAGGAGTAGAAGGAGTTCTGGTTAGAACTTGACGATATTAGTGTGCGCTGGGGAGCTCCTTGGTGAATTGGGATGATTTTAATTGCGTGCAGTATAGTCATGAGAAGTCTAATGGGGGGGGGGGGGGGTGATTGATCCGAATATGAGGAGATTTTGGAAATTTCTTTTTAGGCAGGAGTTGATGGAATTTCCCCTCAAAGGGGCTTCTCACACCTGGTCTAATTTGCAGCAGCCCCCGACTCTTAGTCGGGTTGACAGGTTTTTCGCTAGTCCGGACTGGGAGGTTAGATACCCGGATGCCTCTTTGTTGGCCCTTCCTAGACCGACCTCCGATCATATTCCACTTATGTTAGAGCTAGAAGGATATGATGGGGGCCCCTCAACTGTTCAAATTCGAAAATATGTGGTTGCAACATTCAGATTTCTTTTCAGTAGTGAAAGAGGCGTGGGCCTCTGCTGCGGTTTGGGGTTCGGGGAGCACTAGGTTTGGACTACGGTTGAAGGCGGTCAAACAAAGTTTGAAGACTTGGAATAAGCAAGTGTTTGGGTTGATTCCAGAACAAAAAAAATTAGTACTGGAAGGCATTGCGGGTCTAGACGCGAAGGAGGAACTATCCCCCTTGTCGGCAGAGGAGTTTGCGGAGAGAGCTGCTTTGCGGCAAGAGTTTGAACAATATTGAAAAGAGAGGAGATTAGTTGGAGACAAAAGTCGCGAGTTAGATGGTTTAAAGAGGGGGACAAAAACACAAGATTTTTCCATAGAATGGCTACGGTGAGAAGAAGGGCGAATATAATGGTTTGTCTTCAAATTGGGGATAAGAGATGGGATAAAGTGCCAGGTATGGGAGGTGCGGTTGTGGAGTATTATAAAGCTTTGTACGCGGAACCTCTAGGTTATAGGCCTGTGCTTGATGGTCTGACCTTTGCGAGTATTTTGGCAGAGTTGAGGAGCCAGTTGGAAAGGCCATTTTCGGAATCTGAGGTGGAGTCGGTGCTTGCTGGTATGGCAGGGGATAAAGCGCCTGGGCTTGACGGCTTCGCTATTGACTTTTACAAAAAGTGTTGGCCAATTGTGGGTCAAGACTTGATGGAGGTATTTCATGAGCTGTATTATACAAATTCGTTTGACAAGGTTCTCAATTGTTCTTTCATCGCACTTATTCCTAAGGTACCTGGGGCTTTGGATATTGGTGACTTTAGACCCATCAGTCTTCTCGGTAGTGCGTACAAGATTCTCACAAAAGTGTTATCGGTGTGGCTCAGTAGGGTGTTGGGAATTGTCATTTCTCCGGAGCAAAGTGCGTTTGTGGGAGGAAGACAGATTCTCGACGAGATTTTAATTGCTAATGAAGTGGTGGACGACAGAGTTAAGAAGGGTGTTCCGGGGATCGTGTGCAAGATTGATATGGAAAAAGCCTACGATCACGTGAATTGGGGGTCTTAGATTATGTTCTGCGTCGGATGGGTTTTGGTCTCAAGTGGCACGAGTGGATGAAGTGTTGCTATTCCTCACCCTCTTTTTCTGTTTTGGTAAATGGCTCTCCTTTTGGCTTTTTTAAAAGTTCCAGGGGTCTGTGCCAAGGCGGCCCTCTATCCCCCTTTCTGTTTATCTTAGTTACCGAAGCTTTAAGTAGGATGATTTGCAGGGCATCGGAGGGGGAGTGAGAAGGTTTTGAGGTGGGAAGCCCCCAGGTTAAGATCTCCCATCTACAGTTTGCGGATGATACCTTGTTATTCTGTGGTGCTTCGGTGAGGCAGATTTCGCGGATCCGGTTTCTGTTCAGTTGCTTTAAAGCCATCTCGGGGTTGAAGATTAACTTTCGAAAGAGTTTGCTATTTGCCGCCTGGGAGGTGCCTAATTTGGATGTTCTGGCTAGTGGTTTGGGATGTAAGACAGGCTTTCTTCCTTCTAAGTATTTAGGTCTTCTTTTGGGAGCGCCATATAAGTCTACGTTGGTCTGGAAGCCGGTCATCGAGAGATTCCATAGTAGGCTTTCAGGTTGGAAAGCATCCCTCCTTTCAAAAGGAGGTAGACTTACGTTATTAAAGAGTACCTTGTGTAGTCTTCCGGCCTATTTCTTGTCTCTATTTCGTATCCCCGCTTCCATTGTCTCCAAATTGGAAAGGTTTCAACGGGATTTCTTCTAGAATGAGAAGGTTGTGGTTAAGAAGTTGCATTTGGTGAAGTGGCGATGGGTTTGTCGGTCTAAGAAGTGCGGGGGGCTTAACATTTGGCCTATTAAGGCGGTAAATGAAGCGCTGCTGGGTAATTGGCTTTGGCGGTTTGGGTCGGAGGGTGCTAGTTTGTGGAAGGAGGTGATTCTGGCGCGGCATGGGTGTAGAGATCGTTGGGAGCCGAGGCCACCTCGGGGTCCTCATGGGGTAGGTCTTTGGAAGGGTATTGTGGCGGGTTGGGCCGAGTTTGTGAAGCATACTCATATTGTAATAGGTGATGGGTCAGATGTCAAGTTTTGGTCGGATTTGTGGTGTGGTCACACTCCTCTGAAGCAAGAATTCGGGTCTTTTTTCACTATATCTTTGGACAAATCCGCGGCGGTGGCAGATATGTTTGTTCGGATTGGGAGTGGGGTGGTGTGGAATCCTAGGTTCAGAAGGCAGTTGAATGACTGGGAAGTTCCGGAGTTTGTGAAGTTTTTGTCCAAACTAGAATCGGCGAGTGTTGATTTCGAGTCTAAGGATAGACAGATTTGGGTTGGTAACAAATCAGGGCGTTTCTCCGTGAGTTCGATGTTGCGGGTTACGTCTCAGGGCCCATTAGTGGTCTTCCCTCACAAGACGGTATGGTTCAACGGGGTGCCTTCTAAGGTCTCTTTTTTCTTGTGGTCAGCTTATCTTGGCAAGATTCTAACGTTGGATAATTTGTGGAAGAGAGGTTGGAGCCTCCCTAACCGGTGCTTTATGTGCTCTTCAGAGGAGGAATCGGTGGACCATTTGTTACTCCATTGTCTTCTTGCGAGGAGTCTTTGGGGGCATTTTCTTTCTCAACTTGGGATAGCCTGGGTGATTCCCTCTTCCTTTCAGGATATGCTTTTGGGTGGCGTTTAGCAGGGTTGGGTAGCCCTCTGGATCTTATCTGGGCGCTCCTCCTTGGAGTGGTCTCTTGGTCGCTATGGAAGGAGCGGAACAGGCGAGTGTTTGATAACTCTTCGTTGCCGTTGGAGAGTATGTGCTTCTGTGCTAGTGGTGGGTTGCGTGAGTGGGTTGCTAATATCGTGGATGTGGGGGAGATAGGGTTTGACAAGTTTATATCATAGTGGTAATAGGGGCCTTGTTTGATTGTTTGGTATTATTTATATAGTGGTTCTAGTTGTTTTTTAGTTTCTGCTTGTTTTGTATTAGGTTTGTGAGATTCACTATTTGTGAACGCTCTCCTTTAATGATATTGCTTTTATGGATCAAAAAAAAACTTCTGTAGCTCTCCATTAGGCTTCTTTTTACGTTGTTTCTCTTAGAAAAATCATAAGTGTGATCCTTCGAAAACGTAGTACCTAGAACACCCCATTTGACAGAATCCTTAATAGCAATCTGCATCTTTTTTTTTGATTAATACCTCATATTATTAAACAAACCAAGAGAAGAACAGAGAAGGACAAAAGACCGACAGGCTTACAAGCTAGTAAACACAATCCCTGCCTACTACAAACCTACAAGACTCCCCCCAAACAACCAAGAAACCTAAAACAGAATCTCCTGGATCTCCTCCCTCGGCCTATATAACCCCACCCACTCCAAAACTGACAATCTGATTCGAGCACACACATTGGGAACGGTAGAAGAAATATCTTCAAAGACTCTTCGATTGCGCTCTTTCCAGATCTCCCAGAAGATAACTCCAGGAAGAACGCCCCAAATCTCTTTCCACACTCCCACACCTCTTTCTTTATTCCAACCATCAAGGAGGGTGCTAATTGAGGAGGGAACCACCCACTCTACTCCCAAACGAGAGATAAAGAACCTCCACACCTCCGTCACGAAAGAACAGTGCAAAAGAAGATGAGTCGACGTTTCTTCAGCTTGGAGACACATAAAACATCTATTCGCCAAGCTCCAACCCCTATGCTTCAAATGATCCCCGGTAAGGATTTTATCCAACCATGCTAACCAAAGAAAGAAAGACACTTTGGAAGGCATTCCGGGGTTCCACACTACCTTACAAGGAAATGATCCCAGCGGGAGAGAACGCAAGGACTGGTACAACAACCGAACCGAGAAATGCCCATTGCTACTCTGAGACCACGACCTGCTATCCTCAATCTCCGGGCACAGCGGATAAGAAGACAGACACTCCAGGAGACGAGAAAAGTCATTGATTTCCCAATCATTTAGGTCCCGACGCAGCCGCGGACACCAGACGACTCCTCCAGGCCCTCTTTCGTAATAGTCCTCCACTAGAGCCTCTCTGTCAGTAGAAAGAGCATAAAGGTTACCAAAGTCATCCCTAAGACGAGATGAGCCTACCCAGATATCCTGCCAAAACCTGACCGTCGATCCTCTCCCAGCCCGAAACCTAAAAAAAGGCACCACCAGATCCGCACTCTCCATAATCCCTTTCCAAAGACAAAGCCCATGAGTTCCCCTTACCGCCCTAGGGGTCCAACAAGAGACCTCCCCGTACTTGGCTACAATGACATTCCTCCACAAGCTCTCTCTTTCGTCTCCAAACCGCCACACCCATTTGCCTAGCAAGGCTTTATTCATCTGGACAATTGGTTTGATGTGCAACTCTCCATTCTCCTTCGGCCGGCACAGCTGAATCCAAACAACTAGATGATACTTTGCTCGATTCTCCCTATCATTCCATAGAAAATCCCTCTGCATCTTTTCTATGACAAGGGCCACCGAACAAGGAATAGTGAAAGACGACAAAAAGTAAGTTGGAAGGCTTTGCAGCGTGCTACGGATCAAGGTCAATTTTGCATCTTCCGCACCAACCATTTCAAAAGGTTCTTATCCATCGGTATGCTGTTGGAGAATCGTCTACTGCTTTCAACGATGAGAAGTGAATCATGTTTCTCCTAAAAAAACCTCAAATGTTTCGAATTTGATAGCAATAAGACGATCATTCATTTCACACATCCTGGTAAAATCTCCATGCTGGAGAGTCCCAAGCAACAAGATGGGTCCCAAACTTGTAGAATCCAATCACGAAGGTTTATCGGATCCTGAGTTTGAAAACCAAACTCAGAATTCTCCTTTTGCAATCTTGATCGAACAGACTGGGCAAGAATGGCCTGGCAGATCAGGCGAAGACCTCTGCAAACATTGTCAGAATCATCGCAGAGAGATACCTTCTTCATCATAACTTTATATCCATTTATGCATGCAATCTATCTCTTTTAGTGCTATTGATATTGAAAAGATGGCGTGAAGATCATTATTAATTTGTGTGTGAGAGAGAGAGAGAGAGCTGGGGTTTTTCCTTTGTAGTCTTCATGCTTTCAGAAAGCAACATCCTCATCAATTTGGATTTTTCCTTTGTAGTCTTCATGCTTTCAGAAAGCAACATCCTCATCAATTTATTTAGATCATCTTCACTTAAGATGCGGTCGATGTGCGCTATCCTCTAAGATGTGATAACATCCTTGAATATTCCCTGATAGTCAGGTTCGACAATATTTGCACTTTATCTTGTGCCTATCCCTACTCACTTGTTCTCCATGCTCAACAAATATCAACCGGTCCATGTGCGCTATCCTCTAAGACTTGTCATAACATCCTTGAATATTCCCTGACAGTCAGGTTCTCCATGCTCTCAACAAATATCAACCGGTCCATGTGTGCTATCCTCTAAGACGTCATACATCCTTGAATATTCCCTGACAGTCAGGTTTGACAATATTTTCGCTTTATCTTGTGCCTATCCCTACTCACTTGTTTTCGATGCTCTCAACATATATCAACCACTCTTCT
This sequence comes from Tetracentron sinense, assembly GCA_015143295.1. Lineage (NCBI taxonomy): Eukaryota > Viridiplantae > Streptophyta > Magnoliopsida > Trochodendrales > Trochodendraceae > Tetracentron > Tetracentron sinense. Next base: position 4,937,131 of record CM026559.1, on the reverse strand, counting down.
AGTCCTAGGCGTGATGATTTATTGGAAAAAAAAAAGGAAATAAGAAGCAGATAAGGTTTAGAACTTTAGATTAATATTGAGTTTGAATTATGCACGTTAAGTGGCAAAAAATTAAAATATAAAAACAGAAAAGTGTTAATCATGAAAAAAAAGTGTAGAAAATGTCTAACAAAACACTTATGTAGCCATGTAGGTTAGATCTAGGATTTCTGTACTAAAATCAGAAAACATAATGTATACTAATTATACCATGCAAAAAATTTAAAAACTTAAAGCAAGAACATGAAAATAGTGTATAAAACATGAACAAACTTTAGAATGTCTAACATTACATTTTGAGGGTAGAACTTAGATCTAGCACCATTAGGGAAAAAAAGATGATAATCCTAAGATTGTTAGAATAAGAATTAATTAATAAGAAAAGCGAAAAAGTAGGAAAATAGTGTTCTTTTTTGTAGATCAACATAGATCAATGAATTTCTCTCAACTCCATATATCTATGTCTATTACAACCTAATCTATCATATTTAACACATGAAGGGAAAATAGAAGTTACTGAAATAGGAAGTTCCAAGTTGATTTTTTCCGAAATCTAGGGTTTCAAGGCTTGAAACTTTGGATTTAAAGTTTGATCTTTGTTTTTGAATGAAGGGGAACGGGGGAGAGTTGAAACTTATATATTGTCCGCCATTATGGCAATCATTGCGTAACGGCTGTATCGGTCTTTCTGTTACGTAACGCTGATATGACTATTACACACCAAACCCTCTAATAATCAGTGTTTTAAAAGGCGTGTGAGACTTACGCCTCGAAGTGCTTCGAGGCGAGGCTTAACGAAAACACCTTGAGGCTTAACCATGAGACTTAAATCTCATTAGGCTCACTCCTCAAAGTGTAAAGCTCACAGGAGAAACACATCTCATGTCTTGAGGCTCGCTTTATGTCTATAGCGTACGCCTCATACATGAATTAGTCCAACCAAATAATTGAGACAAACGTTGTTTTTTCCTTTAAATTTTTTATTTGTATTAATTAACAACAATTAATACTTTATTATTTTAGATAAGACATTGAAAATGATGATAATATTAGTTTCAACTAACACTTAATCAAGTATATTTTAACATATTTAGGCTTTTAAAACTCTTTGACTCTAATTCACACTAGTTTCACTACTAGACATTGCAAAAATTTGGAGCCACCGACCTACAGAGCAGTTCATGACTTTTTGCAAATTTTAACTAAAATTTAAATCCACCACATGAATTGATGCTTGAACATCATCTTCAATATGTATATGAACAAAAAAAAAAATCTAAATTTCAGCATTTGTTTGCCCTACACTTACACAATGTACTTGAAAACAAATATCAGTATGCTTTCATATTTCTCTCACTCTCTTTATATATACTATAATATTCCATTAACCTTTAAAATATTTGTTAAAATATGAGAGAATAAGGCTTTCTTGTGAGGCTTAAGCCACACGCCTTGAGGCTTACACCTCACGCATCTTGAGATCCTAATGCCTTGCCTCACGCCTTCACGTTTTAAAACATTGCAGCTATAATAGTGTATAATGTTTCATAACGTACGGTGGTCTTCCGAAATCGTTAACAGTTTGGTGAGTTTTGACACCATGCTCACTACTTCCCCATCTCTATCTCTTCAACTCTCCTCATTATTGACGGCATCTCTCTGTGTATGCCCCCCCTCCCCCCGTTATTAATTATATTTTCAAATGGACACGGCCGGTGCAAAGTGCAAACAAACTCGGCTAGCTTGAACAAGTTACGGGTCAGAATATTTGGACAAGTTATGGGTTGATTGGTTGGCCCACCTGCTCAAGTGCCTGTTCCACTGTCTGGGATGGTATGGACCAGAAGGGGCTAGTCCTTGCCTCGAATGGTTTGGGACACCCTCCATTACCAAAAAAAAAAAACTGTCTGGGATGGTCTGGATTTAATTACTATCATTCATGTTAGGGTGCAACTTGATTATTGTGTTTAGTTTGAATGCTCATTCTTGGCATTACAGCGATTCTTATTTCCTTTTTTCCCCAGGGAGCAACTTTTGCAGAGGTTATGGAAATGACTGATGTTTTTGAGGGGAGTGTCATTCGACTTGCTAGAAGACTCGATGAGTTTTTGAACCAGGTATTTTGATGGGTCTTAGTAAATACAATCTGTTGTTTCTTGTGGTTGATTGCTGCTTATGTAGATATCTTTTATTCCATGGATCTCTTTTCTTATATATATATAGAAATTTGGGAAGTGAATTATATGGGTCTTATTTAGGGATGTGTTCAAGCATAGAGCTACCATGTACCGATCGTAACTGCTTGAGAGCCGAGCTATTGCATTCCAATTAGTTGTTTCATAATTTGATCTGTCTTTGATATCTTACTCATCAATCCATCATTTTCTGGTTGGGCATGTTTGTTGATCTGGTCTCTTTCAGTTGCGTGCTGCTGCTCATGCTGTTGGAGAGGTTGATTTGGAGAGCAAGTTTGCAGCTGGCAGTGAGAGCCTCCGGCGAGGTATTATGTTTGCGAACTCTCTATATCTGTGAAATGTCTTTAAACAGCTTCTTTCGGCATCTATCTTGAGTGTATACTCCACCACTGTCCAGAGCTATGCTTTAGACAAGCAAATGGTCTGTTGGCATCTAAAGATCTATTGGATGTGCTCTGAGCTGATCTCATTTGTTTCTCTTTGTCAAATACTGTTGACTTTTTTCTCGGAGTTGCTGTTCTAAATTTAATGGTTCTGAGTGTTAATCCTTATTGTGTACTTGCAAAAATTCTAACTCATTAAGAAAATTTTAATTATTTCCTGATTTCTGATAATCACTTGTGTTGTACTTCAAACCATCATTTTTTTTTCTTTATGCCATATTGTGGTTTTTATCAGTATAATTTCAGCCATAGGATGTTGGTGAGATAGAAAATAGAATTAGCTAGGGCTGTATACTGTTGAGATTTTGATGCAATATTTGAGGAAGCACTGCCTCAAGTTGAAGTGTTCTGAGAATAAATTCCATTATCTTTTTCTATGGTCTTCTTCCATGACTATATTTCTGGAGGTTTTGAGCTTTCTGAAAAAGTTGCCCCAGGAACATTCGTGTTGCGAATTTTGATTGGACACATGATGATTCATGTGAACCTTGTTCAACAGGGACTCCGTTTGGATGGGACTATTTGGGCTAACAGTGCCAATTAAACGGCCTCTAATCATCACGATTTATACGTAAACCATGATCATTATACTTCATCTAAGAACATTGTTAGTGCCATGAAGAGGAGCTGCTGTGGTGGACACATGTATTATGATGCTGGAAAATGATTTTGAGCTGAGTATGTACCACTCAACCAAGGTTTGAAATTTTGGAAATCTCAAACCCGAACCGAAAATTTGGATTTATAGACGAAATTTTGGAAATTTTGTTTTTCTTAAAAATATAATATTAAATTAAATATATACTTGATATTTCAATGCGTACTTTTAAAACCCCATTCCTACTTATTTTAAGGGGTAAAATTGGTTATTTGTAAAAAAAAAAAATGTCAGTCTCTCTTCATCGTGCAAAGCCTTAAGCTATCAATCTCCTCTCTTCTTCACCTACGCCGGAGAACAAGCCAACACGATTTCTTATTTATCCATGAGGTTGTCGGCCTTATGGATGCAACTGCCGGCAAAGATCTGTGTTAGCCTGAAAAATAATAAGATTAAAGGAAAGAGTATAAATAAACAAGAAAGAAGAAAAAATTAGGGTTTCTGCAAGGCATAAGGAGGTAGGGTTTCTAGGGATTTTGCAAGGCATAAAGAGGTAAACTCATGATTGCTGCATTCAGGGAATTGGGTTAATGAAGGATGGAAGAGGAGGGAAGGAGAGAGAGAAAGCATTGATTGGGCTTTGGCTTCCACGATCAAGAAAGAGAGCCGTGAACCAATTTTGAAGAGACGGATTTAGAGGGTTTTACCAAAGTTTTGCAAATGTTAATTTTTATCCCTGGAAATTAGGAATTATTACCATAATCATGCAATGCGTCAATGAAAAGAAAATACCTCATTAAAGATAAAAATATTTTTACTACTATAATGAGAATTGGAGGGTTGAGGCGTTGATTGATTTTTATTTTTTAAATCTCTTAAAGTGAGAATTGGTGGGTTGAGGCGTTGATTGAGTTTTAAAATTTTAAAACTCTTAAAGATAACGCATAACTTAATAGTTGAGGCATTGATTAAATTTTTATTTTTTAAATCTCTTAAAGTGAGAATTGGTGGGCTGAGGCGTTGATTGAGTTTTAAAATTTTAAAACTCATAACTGTATTCATTTATTATAGCAATCGGATAGAGCATGATTCCTCAATTAAAATCTCCCCTAATCTAACGACCACCTAATCTCTCTCTTTTTGCCGAAAGAAAAAGAAAAAATCAATTTTAATGTTTAGGTTCAAAGGACAAATTAATATTATTTTTATATATAACAAATATATATCAATCAAGGAGTGTTAGCCCCAATGGCACAATTCAAAATTTCCCAAAGTGGGTGCAAGGCGTGGTGTTTCTACCCCTTAAAAGAGGTTAAAAAAACAAAAAAAATCAAAGAATTGATGGTTTGTACCGCTTTCTCAAGATTACACGTAAAACTTACCACTCCGATAGCTGGAAATATGTAATTGGATTTGGGGCTAACATTTCTTATAAATATATAGCTTTGGGCGGAGCAAGGGCTTCAATCAACCTAGTCTTAATTTAAGTGGTCTTTCACTTATTCAGACTGGCCCCTACTTCCTAGGGCTTAAAAATCGGGCTATTTTCGGCCTAATTCAGCCCCCAAGGAAGCAATAAGGTGCTTCCCGAAGCCCAAAGAAAAATGGCATCTAGCTTAACAAGCCTTTTTTTCTTTGGGTAATTGCTTAACAAGGGTTCTCAGCAGCCAAATTGAGCCAGATCCCAAGTCTCGTTGACCCAATCAGTATTTACATGTTTTGAGCAAGATCCCGATAAACAGAGCAATGCTAGGTCCACTTTTGTTCTCATCTACTTTTACTCATTTTTGGACTCTCAAGACAAAAAAAAAAATATTTTTTGGCTCCAAAAGAAGTCATATTTTTGTGTCTCTAGAAGAAGATGGCAGACCTACAGTGTAATAACGGATGCTAGAAAACACAAGATCTGCAATCATATATAAAAAATTCTTCTCTTGGTCAGAAATTTAACCTAACATCACCAAGTCAGATTCTTCGTTCAATTCCAAACCATGCCCTAATTCCTTTAAAAGTAAAGTTATAAAGTGGGAGTCAAAAGAGTTTACAGAGCTACTACAGTGATAACGTTTAGAAAAGGATAACTCTCTTTACTACCAGGGAATAACAGACACTTATGCAAATGCATGAGGGTCACCTCCAGTAATAAGGTTAAAAAAAGAAAAACTCTCCACTATCAGGAATAACAGATGAAAGAGACTTGATGCAAAAACAATTGGTCAGAAAATCTGGCTTCGTTTTTTCTCCGCACAACTAATACTATCTTCTCTTCTGCTCCTTATAAGGAGTCCATGGCAATGGCTTCCGAATGGGGAAGGATTGTTAGTGGCGGTATATGGTATTTGGGGGTGACGTGAGGCCCAACCAGCTTCTTATCTTTCGGTCTCCCTAGGAGCCCAAGTACCTTCCTCACTTCGTTGGCCAACTCTATAATTGAATCATCCTTGTGACCTGTTATATGAAAAATACACCATGAGTCCATGATACAACTATGTAAAGGGTAATGTGACTGAAAATAAACTTAGATAAGGCCGATATATTTGGTTGTTGGTCCTTACTGTCAGTGAAAACCACATAAGCATGATCAATCATTCCATTCTTATCTTTTTCACAAAGTGTTCAAACTTAATCAGATCAATGTAGATCCTACTACGATAGTGTTACAGATTTGGAAGGGAGAAAAGAAAAAGAAAATAATTCTTACCAATATCAATCAAGGTCTTCTCTAACAAGAACAGGTACTGTCTGTTGTTCCCGCACGGCCCAACAGCAGTTGCAATTTGACTGAAAAGGAGATGGGAAATCAGATGGAAAAAAATTAAAGGCCAAAATTCAGAATACGCAAAAATATATTTCCAATCTCTACTTTACCTAGCCATTTCCTCCAATGGGGCTGGCCCTAAATAGTACTTGTTCGATTCTTTGTCAGCAGTTGATGTGAATCTGCAATCAAACGCATTTCCTTTAATCTATTGAGAAAATATGAGAACTGTACCGTGCTTCTGTTTAGGTTGATAAGTATTTATAGTTTAAAGCATTTTATTTTTTGGGTAACAGAGGGTGTCCCAACCTTGACAAGGAAGGACTAGTCCCTTCGGATGCACGCAATCACCCGCAAACCATGTGCATCGGGTAAGCCTGGGAGGAGTTGAACTCGAGAACTTGGGGGATCTCTCCCAAGACCCAAACTAACTGAGCTACCCGTGCAGGTTAGTTTAAATCAAAATTTGCAAGCAAGTAAAACTGTCCTAAGTGCTGATCTTTATCAAACTTTAAGTTAATGACAAAACTTCAGATCAAGATAAAAAAAAATAATTGGAATTTTTGCAGGGAGGTTAAATTTAAAGTACTTACACCAACACTCCTGTTAATGCAGGCTTTAGAGTTTCTCCTTCCTGTCATAAAATAAAAGCACATAGAAAGGAATAAGGACAAAGCAAAAATGAAGAGGAAGCAAAATACTTCTATTATTGCAAACATGAGACTCCACAATAAGTAGGCTAAAACATGACCTCACCTTGTAAAAGTCTACAAGAGACTTGCAGTCATACTCACATTCTCTTCTCTCCAAATACTACAAAAATAAGAGGAAAAAACAGAAGCTCAATTTTGAATGCACATTAGTTTGAATACGAGAAGCCTTAGCTAAAGTATATCTGTGAGAATGTACCTCCATTGCCTCTCTTTCTTTCTCCGGGCCTCCTTTTACACAATATGCAGCACCCCACTGGCAGGAGATTCAAAAACAGTCAGAAGACACCACAGAAGAACTTTATATGGACAAAGCAATTACCTAAATAAGTAAGTGAATCAAATTCAAATTTTTATCCTAAATGATGTAATTTAGCATCTGGCAACAGAATTGATAATGAAATTGAGCTGTGAAATGAATGACAAGTCAGGATAGGGTTATGCTTACACAAATTGCTCCTTCAGTGGCCTCCAAGGTACAAGTTCTTGCTGGGTGTTCAGGAGTGCCCCTGTGATCGATGCATGCTGAAACAGGAAAATAAAGATATATACATCAGTTAAACTTGAGGCCATTCCATCCCCGAATCTAAGACTAAATTTATAATTAAATATACATCAATTTGTTATCCACTTAGCACACAACACCTTACCAAGATCAAAGACGCGCTTGTAATCCTTGATGAATCCTATCACTTTCTCATCAAATACAAACCCCGGGTTCCACACCAATGAACCATAGCCAAAGACCCACAGCACCATGGTTGTATATTTCCTGAGAAGAAGTTAAGTTTCAGTGCATGATCCATAGATGTTAATTCTCCCTAATGTAAAGCAAGAGAGGTGAGTCTTGAAAGACTGAGCTCAAGGAAGAAGGAATATTCACTTCACAAGGAGAGGGATCTCTGGTGGAACCCATTCTTCTCCAAATGAAACGTGCACAAGCAAACAAAATCATTACCAGCATTGGAAATAGAGAATGCGAAGATGCGAAATGGAATAGAACAGAAATATCTACTAATTAAATCAACTGGAAATTATTTACGGTTATGTCGGGAAGACTAAGAAAGGATTATCATCCTCATATGTAACAAGTGAGCTACGATAATGGGGTGGAGCCCAAAATCCGATAGTCCAAACAAGGAATATCTTCCTCACCAAAGGACCAGCCAAAGAGAAATATCATCAGCTAAGTCCTACCAGAAAATCAATAGTTAGGTTATCAACATTAAAATATATGGATATGGTCCTTCTAATTTGACAATTGAGGCATAGGAGATCATCTAAACGTGACCTAAAAAATGGTGGGCTGGCAACCCTTTGTCGGTGGCACCAGTGCAGGGAAGAAGACAGTTAACTCTCCTACAGGATGGGGACCACAGTAATCAGGGGCGGAGCCACATGGGGCCCAGGGGGGGCTTCAGCCCCCCCTGAAATTTTGGAAAACAAAACCCCCCTTTTGTAAAACTAGGGGTGCAGCCTTGGAAAAGGGGCAGTGCCGGGGCGACGGGGACTCTAGCCCCCCCTGAAATTTTGGAAAACAAAACCCCCCTTTTGTAAAACTAGGGGTGCAGCCGGGAAAGGGGCGGTGCCGGGGCGACGGGAACTCTAGCCCTCCTAAAACTTCAAAAATATATATATATTCTTTTAAACGGATACAAACAAATGTGCTGACCCACGAACTTGGCACTCAAAAAAAAATTTCGGGGGCTCCGCCCCCGAACCCCCATTGTTAGCCCCCCCTGCAAGAGATTCCTGGCTCCGCCCCTGACAGTAATGACAGATGAAAATATCAAATAGTCATTCTTATCCTTCTCCAATACCGTTTCAAAGACTCTTACTAGTTACCAGTAGATCATAAAAGTTTTTTTTTTTTTTTAAACCCCTCCTTTTCTCTTATCATTTTTAATTTATTTTTTGGGTCTTATCCTCTCGCATCTATTGGGGGGTAAAAGCTGGGATGAACCCTGCAATGCAGAAAACCAACCAATCGAAACATGATCTAAAACAGAAAAGAAACTGTATTCAGGGTTTACGGTTATGCCAAACCCTCTCATCTTCTATGAAAGGGAAAATGTACCACAAAACCAGATGCATCTACCGAGATCCACTATTAGGTAGAAGCAAATAAGAAATTTACGGTTAGATCTGCAGCTTCGCAAAAATCTAAATCGAAGTGAAGAAGCAGAATGCAGCAAAAACAAACATTTGGGGCATTTTTGTTAATCAAAAGAGCAATCCCGAAATACAAAGAAGAAAACAACAACGAGAATGAGGATATCAATATGTAAGGAATTTAGATCAATGAACTGAATTAAACAAGAAACAAGTTCTTACGAGAGATTCAACTAGCAAATGTAAGACACCGGAGATTCCTCTCTACGAGCAAAGAAACCGAGAAGATCCCTCCAAAATCAGAGCAGATGAAGAATCTGATTCCCACGAAATGCAGAGAAACGAAGATGAAGAATCCCGAATTATCTCCAAAATTGACGAGAGGACTTCGAAATCCCTGCGATTCTGAGTCCGAAGAGTGTTTCTGAAACCTTTCAGAGCCAAGGATTTCAGAGGCAATGGCAACTGAGAGAGAACAGAGAGAGAAAACACTGATTAGGATTAGGGTTTTTGGCAAACCCTAGAAATTCGAAAAGGGTTTTCGTTTCTCTCTCCTCTTCTCTCTCTCTCTCTATCTGTTTTTTGTTTTTCTTTTCACCTTTCGAGGGAGAAGTGAGCCAGAAGAAGGAGACTACTTATAAGAGAAAAATCTACGCTGTGTATGGATGTATCATGTATGCATGTAATTATAACCATGCATGCATGCATGCTTGCATGTGACTTACACATCTTTTAAATATTTCTCGAGGAAGATTTTTTAAAAAATTTTAAAAAATATTTTGTTACTCTCTCAGTAGCAGGTGAAGTATACGTTCGAGGTTAGGAAATGATTAATATTTTAAAACACACACCTTCACGGGATTGGATTCTGTACCAAAAATAAAAACGAGTATTGAGTATAGATTAGTAGCTGTCGAGTATTGCTATTTGTCGACTTAATAAAAAATTTCAAAAGTATAACATCTCTTAAAATATATTTAACTATTTTATTTTTGATATTTTTTTTAATTGAGTGGACCAATAACATGCCTACTATAGTCCTTTGCACAACTAATTAGAAGGGCTATTACTAATCCATATATGGTACCTTTTGGATAAAAATAAAAGAACTAGACATTTTTTTATACATTAGATGATAGGCAGAGTGAGGCCAAATATCATGATCGCCTTGATGTACAATGTGACAATATGAGTCTGATCTTGATATACAGTTCACGAGAGACAAGTTGGTGAGCCATATATCATAACATAATCAGGGGGACAGAGTACTTGAATATGAGCCCAAGCTCCCCTTGAAAACGATTGGATTCTAGCATTGTTTTTTTTTTTTTTTGTGGAAACCGGGGTGTCCTCAACCCTTTGGGTTAGGACTAGTCACCGAGGGTGCAACAGGGGGCCCACAAACCGCCACACTAGGTAAGTCTGGAAAAACCCATGCAGGCTCCCCAAAGGGGGGAGTGAGAAGTCAAACCTAAGACCACCTGCTTCTTGACGCGTAAGTCCTGGGAAAGTCCACCCCTTCAGGGTTATCTTCTATACTACTACTATAAAACAGAGTTAGAGGGTTTCAATGGATGCCACCTAAGATTTCCTTTTGATGCCATGTATGCAAAACTGAAAATAACAATTGGGGCCCACTCACTCTCTCCCTCTTAATTGTTTTCATTTATCTTCTAACATTAGTGATGGCAATAATGCAGGTAGGGGAAGGAATGCTAGGAATAGAGGCCTTAGGAATGGGAAGGGTGTTCATTTAAAATGTTGTAACGGTTCCAATTCACTACTATGTATTTTAAAACTTTTAGAAGGGTAACGGTTTACTCTGTTGGTTTATTATTCTCTTCGGAAGAGTAGCAGTCTCTATTGTTTCATTTAAAATGTTGTAACGAATCGAAGTACCAAATTCACTACTGTCTATTGCAATTTCTATGAAGGTGTAAGGGTTATGCACTCTAACTAATATGATTTTTCATCCACCATTCCCCCATTGCCAGAGAGAGAGAGAGAGTACAATCCGTAAGGGTTAAACTTCAAAGAGAGACATTCTTCTCTCCTTGATACGAAAAAGAACTCAGAGAAGTGAGATTGCAATCTGCAATCTTTGGAAGCTTACAACTGGGGGTAGCACTTCTCTTATGGGTTGATTCGTTAGTGACACGACAGTTTTTTCCGCAAATGGAGTCTACACAAGTGATTCCCTTTTTATGGTTCACCCAGTGACAAATTTCTGCCATATATTGCAGATATGTTTTTCTAAAAAATGCTTTTTTCAGTTTAATTTTTTTTTTTCCATTTCTTTCTTTTCATCTATTCAATCACATGGCTTTTTATGTTTCTTCTTAATGCAGGGATTGTGGAACCCTATTCACCTAGCCCATTGTCATCCCTACACATACAGTTGCTCGGTAAGCTCTTGCCTCCTTCTATGCCTACCAAGGTTTTTTGAAGTTTGTATCTTCTGCATCATAATTTAAAATAAAAAAAATAAGACTTTCTTAGTGATAGTCCATTTTTTTTTTTGTTGGAAAGTGATAGTACAATTGAAATAGAGAATTTTTGTTTTAATGTGTGGTTATCAAGTTTTGGGGAGTGGAGGCAGACTTATATTTTAGTCTCGATGATAATGAGTTTTCCTTGCTTTTTACCTGCTATTGTTCTAACTTTTCAATTATCTTTTGTTTTATTAATTAACTTTTAAAAATATATATATATTAAATTGAAGGGGAATATGTTGTAATGTGGTATTTGATAGATGAGCAATCTAAGTAGGAATTTGTGCATATCCTTCGTGGCCAAAGTACTGGGTTTTGGAGCTCGAGCCTAGCCGAACTCGAGAATAGATGAAAATTTTTTCAAACCGAGCTGAGCTCGAATACATCCCTACTTCTAATGCATAATAGTGAGGACTAATTGTAATTATTTTTTGGCATTTAAGTTTATTGGTGATCTTCTCTAACAACAAAATTGTGATTAAATTCAGTGAAAAGGAGGCCATGACCAAATTTGATCCCAACATCTTTGAAAGTGAAATCCATTCCACTGGTAATTGATCAAATATGCAATATAATTTTTCTTATGGAGTTTCCGCTTTTAAAATAAAAATGTGCATAATGGATTGAATGTTCAGGTAATTAATTCCAATCACAATCTCAACTTGAGACTAGGCAATTCATCTTCAAACTGCATGTCTTGAATTGTGAGGATGATGACATTCAAGCACCCAATGGATCAACAATCTCAGTCAATGCCATTTGAAACTGATCGCCAAATTAATAATCAGGGATTCGAGTCCAAGGTTCATTTATGTAACCCTCTTAGGCTTCAACTCCAATGATTGGATAAATATATTTCGCTTAAGGGATCTACTTATGGATGTATCTTCTAATTTATTTTATTAATATTTTTATTTCTTGTACCAAAAAAGTTGTTTTACTATCAATTCTTCTTCTTAAATCTACCACCTTTATTGTATTTGAAATCTATAAATTTAAACTATAATATGTATTATAAATTAATATTATCATAAAGTTTTTTTCTTTTTGACATTTCCGTGCATCACACGGGTTCCTTACTAGTTCTAGCATAATTACATGCCAGTGCTCAAAAATTAAGCATCCCTTGTTTCAAGTTTTTTAAAATAAATATTTAAGTATTTTAGCCCATAAAGTGATAGGTGTACGGTCTATCCATGAAATCTATTTACAAACCTAAGGTTAAGGTTAGGCCTCATTGGTCCAGCACCCTTCTTAACTATTTTGCTAAATTTTAATGCGAATACTTGTATGGCATTATGCATGCATGCATGGTCATTTCGTTAGTAAAAAAGAGCATATTGGTTGAGAGGAGAGATACATTGAACCTGGACGCCCTTTGGTCAAAGAATATTTATGGCATGAAGACGTCGTGTTCCGCATCAAAGTTTTGAAACCGAAGGCACGGAAAGAGTGGAAGCTTACTGGAAGTCATTAACAAACGGTCAGACCCTTAGATTCAATGAATCTAGACAATACTAGACCTAACACCTATCACCCGTCTTTTCGGTTAGCGCGACTAACGTAACACCATACTTGGGGTACGCTAATTAGGAGACTTTAGTTTTTTTTGTTTTTTTGGTGACGAGGGTATCCGGGCCTCTTAGAGCACCCGACTAGTTCCCCCGGGCACGTGCAGAGCCCTCTCTCCACACGCACCAGGAAAGTCAGGATAAATCTAGAGGGTGGCCAACCAGAGCAGGGAATCGAACTCAGGACCTCCGCTTAGGAGACTTTAGTTGTGGACTATAAATGAGAACATAATTTCTACTTTGGGTATGGTAAGGGCAAATCCTCTAGTCGGCACCTAATTCCGGAAATAGGTATTAGGCAACGTGTTCCCATTTTAACTTGTCATGTCTCTTCTCTTTTTTCAACATCCTTTAATTGTGATTAAGTTTCACCCATATTAGGATTAAGTTATTTAACGTTGGTTTTTAAAAAAAAATATATTTTTTTAACACGAGTGGATTGGAAGAGAATAAAAATAATCTGGAAATTCAAATTTCTTTTCTCCACCAAGTCACATGTGATACATAAGCAATAATTACAATTGACTGTGATCCTATCTCCTCTCACAGAGATACTAGGACCATTTAAACCCTTACACTATTGGTGAGAAAATAAGTGAAAAGAAGGAAGAATATTGGACAAAAGTCAATTAAGAATTTAATTAGAAATCAAAAAATTAATTTATTTTCTATGTTTTCTGGACAACCAAACATACCTTTAGGGGAAGGTAGGTGAATTGAGTGGTTTGGACTAATGGAAAAAGTCTTTAATAGAGCTTTAGTATGGTATAACTTAGTGTGGTTTTGGTATAACTTAGTATGGTACCCTTAGCTTGGGATTTGATTAGGTATGGTATAATTTAGTGTGGTTTTGGGAGAAGGCAAACCTCCACTTGAGTGATCTTGGAGCTGGTTTAATAGAGCTTTAATATTAAAGAAAGTGCATTTAAAAAAGAAAAGAAAAGAAAAGAAGAGAACACAAGAGATTATGTGGTTCGGCTATTATGTCCATTGTGATAAAGCTATCACTATTTTGGTTACTTTTCATACAGTCATTCATTGGAATAAATGCAAGGCTCAAGAAAGAATAAAGGAAAAAATTCCAAAGATCTTTGGGAGATAAAGGACGGGATTCACAAGTCAATTTTAATCCAAAAGATATGCTAATACCTGGCTCCTAAAGTAAGAGTATGAATATCATAAATGCCTAAATTCGATGTTAGAAAATAAATGCCTAAATTGGATGTTAGAAAATGAAATTGATCTCTTTCGAGTACTTTAGTAAATTCATCAGATAGTTGTAACTTAGAGGGAGCGTAGATCAGCTAAGGTTCAAAGATTTTTACACCAAGGGAAGAGATCTTTCACCAAGACTTAAAAATTTTTCCACCAAGAAGAGTTTCTCTAGGGGATATTGAGAGTCTTGAAGGAGAGATTTTTACTAGGGCAAAGAAGAGCTTGATAGAGTTCTCTACCAAGACCAATAGTTTCTCTAGGGAATTTGGAGAGTACTCTCTCAAGGCCTAAGAGATTATTATTTATAGAAAAACTAAGGGGTTGTGGTATATATGTCTTTTATATGAGGGGGTAAAATGAGTAAGTGGATAAAGAGAGTGTTGTATGAGGTGTAAGAGAGTTTATGAATTGAGTATTGTAAGAGGGCAAAAGATTAGCTCTGGGCGCTCGGGCATCCACAAGTCATGGGACACCTAGCGATAATAAAGGGAGTGGATATCAAGTGGGGATCATAAGTCAAAATCACGGGGAGAAAATGAAATAACTTCTCCCCCAAATTATCGCCAGGTGCCCCATGATGAGTTGAGTGTTGTAGGGAATGTAAGAGAATTAGTGAGTTTGTAAGAGGTGTAAGAGAGTTGGTGAGTTTGTAAACTATGAGTTATTGAGTATGAGTTGTTGGATGCGGGTCAAGTGGATATGAGTATGTGAATTTGATTTTTAAGATTATTGGTTGTTAGTAGATGGGTCATGAATGTTGGTATGTAGGTTTGATTCTTGGATTTTAAAGGCTTAGGATTTAGGGTTTTAAAAGCTTAGGAGGAGGGTCCTTGGTTGATGAGGTCCTAGGTTTTAGAGAAGGGTCCAAGGGCTTGAGAATTCTCCTAGGTATTGGTGAAAGAGGGTCTCATGATTTTAGGCCGGGTTCTAGGGTCTAGGAATGAGTTTAAAGGGTCCTAGGGTTTTGAAGGAGTTAAAGAAGGGGGGGCGGTGTCCTAGGGTTTAGAAGAAATAAAATGGGGGACCTAGGATTTGGAAGGAGTTAAAGGGGGTCCTAGGGTTTAGAAGGAATTAAAGGGGGGTCCTAGGGTTTGGAAGGAGTTAAAGGGGTTCCTATGGTGGGACAAACGTAATACCACGGGGCCCTTAGGGGGTGCAAAAATGAGATGCTTACACTGAATTAGCAGAAGTGTAGAGGGCAACCTTCTTTTCTTTTCATAACAGAGAAAAGTCAAAAGTGCATGTGAGTTGCCAAGATCCCGAAGTAAAATACTTGAGCCAAATGATTTTACATATAATAAGTGTCAGGCACTTGTATTTCATAGACGGCCAAGAAACTATACATTTGATTACTATGAGGGATAAAGCAGTTTGAACTACAAATGGGATAACTTAGTGTGGTTTATAGAGAATATTCCTTGCCAATAATTTATTACTTGGATGGGGGCTGAAGTACATATGTCAAGAAAATTAATGGGATGGGGGTAAGGGGCTTTGGGGGTTCGGGGGCATAGCCCCTCAGATTATTTTTGAGTAATGGATCCATTGAGGTCATAAAATTCATTACTGTTGCATTACAAAAGGGGTCCAGTAACAAGAAAAACATGGGCCCTCCCTTTTGATTGAGCGATTATATGAATAAAATTAAAGAAATTCTTAACTTATCGCGCATTTCCACTAAGTAACAGAATGCCGGTCTTCATTAGTCCCTGCCCACCTTTTTAATATCCACTAACTATGGTTAAGATTGACTCATCCATTGGGATCATCCATTTAACCTTTTTTTTTAAAAAAATAAAAAATAATAATAACTTTAAGTTGGTTATTAAAGGGATGAAATGGTAAG
Organism: Tetracentron sinense; assembly: GCA_015143295.1. Classification (NCBI taxonomy): domain Eukaryota; kingdom Viridiplantae; phylum Streptophyta; class Magnoliopsida; order Trochodendrales; family Trochodendraceae; genus Tetracentron; species Tetracentron sinense. Next base: position 4,921,152 of record CM026559.1, on the reverse strand, counting down.
ACATTTGATTATGTAGTCAAATATGGAATAGGCTAATCACCATTCTAAAATTAACTATATTTTTATATTATGGAGATTGTTTTTTTCCACGTGTTTTAATTTCACTGGGTGAAATGCACACGCCTCTCCTGCTTGACACATGCCTTTTTTAATACCCATTAATTGTGGTTAAGATTCACTCACCCCTAAGGTTTATACATCTACCCTTATTTTTTATTAAAAAAATTAACTCCTAAGCGTTAATCCATCTTAACTAGGGTTAAAAGGGACACAATGTGTAAAGAGGTTGGATCCTTTTATATTATATATATAAAAAAAATTTAAAATATTGTATTTTGGGGACACTCTATAAAAATATTTAGATATTATGTATTTTTAAAAAATTTAAAACTAATATTGCACAATTTAGTACAGGCTTATGTCATGTTTCAGATTATCTTCCATGTGGATTAACTGCGGCAAGAGATTATCTTCCACGTGGATTAACTATGTAGGCAGATCTTAGTTTCTCGGAGGTTTCCGGCAGGAGTTATGGCCTCTAGTGTGCAGTTGGTATCTTGCTTTTGAACCCTTTTTAGTTCCCTAGTCATTTATCCTGGATTGGAATGAGATACACGATATCTCATCACAATTTATTATCCTACTCCATTCTCTTGCTATGTTTTTAATGGACTGAGCACAAAGAGATGATTTATTAGTTAAGAGACTGAGTGGCATTGCTTGCATTCCACTTTACTCCCAAGTGCATATCGTAAGTATAAAGTACCAAATTAAACCCTAAAGGGGTGGACTAGTGGCTCCCAAGACTTACGCCTCATGAAGCGAAAGTTCTTTGGTTCGACTTCTCACTCCTCCTTTGGGGCCAAATCCGCACAGGATTTTCTCGTCACACCCTCGGGGATTAGTCCTGACTCAAAAGGTTGGGGACACCTCGAGTTAACAATTAAAAAAAAAATTTAACCTGACATAGGGGTTTAAGCAAACGGATCACTCCTATGATATTCCACTGCAGACCTACCCACTTAAATTGCAAGATAGATAATCAAACAGAGACTTTCCCACCCACTTCAATTGGAAGAGAGAAGTCAAAGTAAGACTTTCTTTTAAGACGTGTTTTGTCTTCCACACACATTTTCAAAGCAGGACCGGCACCCAGGGGTACTTGCTTGCTAACCTTTTGAAATACTTAAAAATCAATAAATTATAATTTAATAAGACAATGCCATAGAACAAGGGACAATTGCTCCCTAAACTTCAAAAAATTAATTAATTATTTAATAGAACATATCCATGGGGCAAAGGGATTGAGATAACTACTTAGAGGCAGAGCAACATGAACTTTTTTTAAAAAAAAAATCTTTTATACTATTATTATTTAATTATCCCGTAAACAAGGAGAAACTATACCTGTAAGATATGCACAAAACGTACATTCGAGATTGCCCACGAAACTATACCAGTAAGATATGCACAAAACGTACATTCGAGATTGCCCACGAACTTGGTCCTCACAAAAAATTGCCCCCGACCAAAAATATTTGGTAACTGCCTAATAATTCTCCACAATATATACATCATAAATTATTAACATTTTCAATCAACCAACCCTTGCACCCCTACATAAAAATGGTGGTCCACCCCTGTTTATAAAACAAAAGAGTGTTGCTAGCTTTATCCATATAAAGGTAATATGAGCACAACACATATATACCAGAAACATACAAGGACTACTTTCTACATGAGAAGGGTTAGCATCCATGTAAACACAAAGGAGTACCCACAAAAAGAGAATTTCTACACCCATACAAAAAGTAGCAGTCTCTTACAAGGAGGTCCTTAGCTGAGACACACCTGTATTCACATATGAGAAAATTTTCAAACCCAATTTCCCTTCAAAAGGAGAGTAGCAGATGCAGTCTCACCAAATGTCTTGAGCAAATCCGAGCAAGATGGTTCTGGTTTCCCTTCTGTCTTGAGCTCCAACCCCAACTCCTCTTCTATGTCACCTGAGGCTGATATGAGCAAGAACTCGCATCCCTCATAGTTCAAAAAGTCCGATGGATCAGCAGGATAGTAACACAATGCTCCAAATTTTCCTTGTAAGTGGGCAGGGAAGACGGCCCTACGCTTGTTCTAGAGTCCCCTGAACTCGGAAGCGCCATGTTGGTCAGGGTTCTTTATCTGTATGAGGAAGGAGCCTTCATGTTCCACGTTAAGTGACTCCTGAGGCTTGTTCTCCTCACCTTTTTCTCCTCACCTTCTGGGGGGAATTCAAGCCTGTAGATCAGATGGGTGTGCATTTTCTTGCCTAAGTAGTGCCTTTAAGATTAGATAAACACCTTCACCCAATGCTCTTGCAGGCGGATTGTGTCGGTGTCCTCTTGTAGCAGTGTCATATTCCTCTATAACCAGAGCAAATTAAGAAAATTTGATTAGTTTTATTTCAAAACTAGGTTCATAATCATATATAGCTATATACTTTCATTTGTGATTTCATCACCATCACTAACAACAACAATCACACTAAATAGAGGATATCTACATTACATACCTCCTTTTAGAGCGGTCTTCACGTCTTAGATCCTTGTTGTTACCATCTCGACAAATCCCCAGTAAGGTCAGCTTTTCTTGCTTGGATCCGGTAGGCTTTTACGACCCATAGCGATGAATCGCAACAAGGGTTGCTTATCAATATTTACTTCCTTCAATTGTAGGAAAAATTACTTAATGGCTATGAGAAGAAGAAAAACAATACAATACCCATCCATTTCAATAAAATTTTCAAGAATGAAAAAGATACAAAGCAACTGCACTCCATTATGATGTTGAGCATTACAAAGACTTTTCAGGCATTAATGCTTATAAAGAAAACAAAACACACCAGTTTGTGACCAGAAGAGAGATGAAACTACTATTCTCCACCTAGATTAACCATTTATACTTCAAATGGGATTGATTAATGTAAGGGATAAAATTCGTAATAATGATTAAGTGTTGGAGAACGAGCTAGTCTTCGTTGTTATGCTAACGGATGGAAGACATGTGGCCACAAAGAGTAATGACCTGTTGTCTTATCTATAACGAACACGTTGTCTTATGTACAACGTACCCGATGTCTTGTTTACAACGTTCCCGTTGTATTCACGACAACGCACTTGTTGTCTTATGGACAACGTATTCTTTATCCACGGGACAAATGTGTCCGACCTCTTTTTACAATGATTATTTTATCTATGTTCGCATATACAACGGGCCCGAGCTTAAGTCAACAACGAGACCGACTCGCAAGAGGAAGTGATCAGGAGGTGATCACCTCACTCTGTTGGTAGGTGAAAAACACTGTCTTGGCATTTAATGTTGGTCACTTTTACGTGTTGTCAGACCCAAACCGACTCAACTAATAGTAGACTCACATGTGTGACATCTAAGACTCCAAATCTGTTTGACATATTTGGTAACGATCATAAAGCAAGTGGCATGGTCATCCATGGTCATCTATGGGCATCCTGAACTAAACCTATAAATACCCCCAGAGACCCAGTGATTTAGGACCAAAAAATTTCGTATCTTTCACTCTTATTACTCTTACTGTTCATCATCTCCTCCACATACTTACTTTGGCATCAGAGTGCAGAATAGGGTGCAAACCCTCCACCTTTTACCAGTAAACCAGAACTTCTGAAGCAGCCGCCGACTCGTGGACTCTCTGAAAAATTCCCTCACAATTAATATTCTACATTGTCTGCTCACCATGTTGGGTATTCAAGTTTTTACAACAATGGGTATTTTTGATGTTTTTTCATATTTTACTCTCTGTAGTAAAGGAAATGGTTAGCTGGTTTGTGAGTCATCACTCTGAGCTTTTGAATACTTCTACAATAATTTGGGTAGTCTCTCAATATATTTGAGTTTTCTCATACCTTTAGGATAACTAGGAATCCACCTGGTAACATATTTGACTTTTAAAAAAGATATTCAGATAAATTTAGGGAGGTTGGGGTTAATGTTTTATAATGCTTTACACCCAAAAAAATGTAACTAAAAATAAAACTACATTCGGCCCAAGACCACATCAACTGCCTTTGTTAGAACCATATGCAGTTCAGGAATTATTCTGTTAGGGGAAAATGTCAATGGTGAAAAGAGAAAATATTAATTGTTATTATTGTTTGTATTGTGTTGGGCGTCCATATGGGACCCACACAGATAGATACTTAGATGGAGATTAAGAGTTGGAGTTGCACTAGGAGTGTGCAACTACTCAACCTTATAAATCTCATCTTGAGAAACGGGATGCACATAATTCTCTATTCTCTTTCTTGGTTGGTTGAGTGATTCTAGAATTTCTCTAACAACCCTAAAAATATAGTGTGGAAATATGTGGTCACTCTAGTAGTGCCGACAAGAAGGAGATTGAGTCTTTCCATCTCCACCAAATCCAACTTCTGTTGCGTAAAATTATGTGCCTTTACTCCCTACTTATAGTACAGTTATAAAAAATTATAGACCAATGTATTTCACATGTTAGATGTGAAATTATTGTCTTTAATGTCCTCCCCAAGGTAGCATTGTTGAATGGGCAATCCCTGCCTTTTTTTCTCCAACTAGAGAAGTCTTTTTTTCTCCCAATACTCAAAAATTCACGAATTCTACAAATTTGCAATTTTTTTTTAAAGTAGTGAATTTCCCATGAATTAATTGTTTAACAAAAAATTAAATGTGTAACAAAAAAAAGGCTCAGGATTTAAAAAAAATCGGATTAAAAAAAAATCCAGTTCTTGAATTCCTCAGGATTAAAAAAAAAAATCAGGTTAGAAGTTAGAACTATTTACAATAAGCAAGTTGGCAGTCGCTGTCAAAGTAACTTAAAAAGAGAGAAGATATATAGCCCATGGATATGTGAAATATATATGTGTGTGTGTGGGGGGGACTTTTGTGAAGGATAACAAACTTCGCCTTCGTGAAGGTTATCAATCCCCCCCCCCCCCACACACATATATATATTGTCTATTACATTATAAAAGAGCAGATTGTACAAACAACAAGATCATTTGTACAAGATTTCTTTCCCATATATATAAGAGGGAGAAATAGAGTTTTTGGACTCTCTACACTAATTTCTTATACACTATTTGTACGACCAAATTTCGAGCATCTAAAAAAGAATGAGAACTCGGATTTCGGTGTCAAATTGCCTCCGTTAATTAGAGTTTATTATTTTATGTGGGGGGCATCCCTTCCGGCCTAAATAAATCTAGACCATTAATTACATTCGAAAGCAACCTCCGATTAAGAAGAATGAAAGAGACAAACAAAGTAATGAAACCAGTGTTATCAAAACCGAACTGGATCGGCTGGTTGAACCGGAAAACTGGGAACCGATTCCCAAAACCCCTCAAAACCGCAACTTTTTAAAAACTGGCCAGAACTGGGTGGAAATGAGGAAAAAAATTATTTTTTTAATAAAAAAAGGATACGGTTGAATCGGATTGGTCGAACCAGTCAAATCAGGAACCGACCACCCAGCCGGTTCGACGACTGGTCCAATTATGAAAACACTGAATGAAACATTGGTGTTCCATTAAAAGAGGCCCATATCCCAAAACCCCCAAAATTGGAACTCTTTAAAAACTGGCCAGAACTAGGTGGATATGAGAAAAAAAATATGATTTTTTAATAAAAAGGACACGGTTGAACCAGACCAGTCTAACTGGTCAAATTGAGAACTGACCACCTAGTCGGTTCGACGATTGGTCCAATTATGATAACACAGAATGAAACGTTGGTGTTCCATTAAAAGAGGCCCATAGGGCTTACATGGGTGCCTCATGAGAGGGTGTAATGTTCCCACTATCGAGGTGGTTACATATTTGAAAGAGAGAATTTCTTGTCTTTGAATTTATAGGGTCCAAAGCTACATCCTCATTCTTTGATTATATCCTTGTTAGTCATGAAGACGTATGAACAAAACTGAGAGTTTGTTTATAGAGACTGGCCCAAAAGGTCCGTTTGTAGATCATCCTTAATACATGTCTAATTTGTAGATTAGTATGAATGAGAGTTTGCTTATAGTGACTGGCCCAAAGTAAGGTCTGTTTGTATATCATCCTTAATATATGTCTAATTTGTAGATTAGTATGAAAGTCCTTCCAATTTTAGATTATTTTAGATTAACCTGACAATTAGAGGGCTTGAGCGTGAACTGCCCGAACCTATTTAAGATACATAGCCATTGGAGGCCCAACATGAAGCTAATACTCATTTGGATTCGAGCAAGAGGCCTGAACTTACGACAAGAGAGATGTGGGTGAAGCCCATATCCATTGGAGGCCCGGCGTGAAGCAAAGGCCTAAACTTGCATAAGGAGATGTGGGTGAAGTCCATATCCATTGGGGACCTGACGTGAAGCCTAGGCCCATCTGGGTTTGAGCACAAGGCCCGAACATGCAGAAGGAGATGTGGGTGAAGCCCATGTCCATTGGAGTAGGGTGAAGCCAATGCCCATTTGGGTTCGAGCACAAAGCCTAAACCTGCAAAAGGAGATGTGGGTGAGGCCCATATCGATTGGAGGCCCGACACGAAGGCAAGGCCCATTTGGGTTCGAGCACAAGTCCCGAAAATGTAGAAGGAGAGGGACAGCTTGAGGGCCGGTCCATTAGGCCCCCTGCTCCCCTTTTGGAGGAAGGGGCAATGAAGAGGGACATCATCGAGACTCAGCCCAAAGGCGAGTCTAAAGAATATTTTTATCATGTAAACTAGATTATATACTATCAATCTTTACTTATAGTATTAAAACAAAAAAATTATTCTAAAGAATTTAGTATGCCAAGTATATCTATACAATAGAGTCGAGCTTTTAATGAGCTGAATGCGTGCTCATGCTTGGCTCGTTAAATTAAACGAGCTTGAAAACCTAGTTCGGGGTTGGCTTGTTTATTAAATAAACAAGCTCGAGCGAGAGCTTTTAATGAGAGCTCGAGCAGTTGGCAGTTCACAAGTAACATTGTTCCTTAACCACCCCAACAGTGGACTGGCAAAGGATAAGAAAATCCTTTCTAAAAAATCCCAAATAGAATCAGAAATGGGATTTCAAATAAAGCAAGTTGTTGCAGATTGAGGAGATGGAAATGACACCTTTGCCACAAGTAGTTATTTAGTGTTGAATGGCAAAATGTTTCAATTCTTTAAGGTAGTCAGTCTTAACACTAACAAACTGAAGTAACAAAAATGATAATATGCAACTTAGGTAAATGACATTGACACCCCCACAGAGAGAGGCCCACCACACATAAGAAGTTTGTTACCTGGCTACCATGGCCACCTTCACTAGTACCCTTCCCTTTAGAACTGCTTTGGCCAGCATTATCGGAATCTTTCTGTGAGCATGGGATCTTCCTACCCACTTTCACAATTATATGTTTTGACTTGAGTCGCCACCTATTAATTCTTAGGGATAGGTCACGGGTATTTGTTTGTTTGGATAAGGCAAATGGTCTAATCAGAGTTAGGGTAAGTGGTTCGATTAAGCCCTGAGGAAGGTGTTAGGCACCCCAAGACCTCCGTTTTATAACGGTTACCTACTCCCTAAACTTAAGCCAATTATAATCTCAAAGTTTAATTAGAATGTCCAAAGTTTTTAAGTGAGTGCTAATCCAAGAAAAATAGAAAGCTAGATGGCTAGGGTCGAACCCGAGTTGGGTTGCCTACGTACTCACATGGTGAGATCAGACCGAGCGTAGTTCTGGCACATGAGCCCGTGCCGAGGCTAGAGGGTAGTGTGTGTGTGCATAGGGTGGTCAAAGGGTCTAGCCTAGAAGGCTATGGTTTAGTTGACCGGGGAGGTCAAGTGCACAAGGGGTAAGTCTAACCGTGGTTAGAGGAGATTTAACTATGGTTAGGTGAGCTAACCAAAGCTAAAGAGATCCTACAAGTCTCTTTTTGGTTTTTTGTATTTTTATATTTTTTTGGGATTTTGGAGATATTTGAATGTTTTTCGTATTTTGGTTATATTTGCATGTTTTTGGTATTTTGATTATATTTGAATGTTTTTTGGTATTTTGAGATTTTATTATGTTTTTGGTATTTTGAGCTTTTATCATGTTTTTTTTGGATTTTCATATAAGTAGGGTTTTGAAAAACTTAGCTAAAGTCATATTTAATCAAAGAGTTTGGCTAAAAGATTATATTTTAAGACATAAAGAGGGATGTGCCTTATGAATGTAAATGGTCTATTGCCAATACCTATTTTGTTGAATTGGTGTTGATAATAGATCAAATATCATTGTCTTTGGTATGAGACATTTTTAAGAATGTCATCTTTAAGTCCTTAAACTATCATTTATTTTAAGTCCTTAAACCATCACCTACCCATTTAACATAGAACATGAATGAAAAATAAAGAAATGAAAGAAAATGAAAACTCATCATCTCCCTTTTAAGGTGGTTCATTTACACCATTATTAATGATGTAATGTTGCTCTAAAGAATGTTAGGGAGGGGATGAGCTTTCACAAAAATTCTAGAAAGAGGACTAGAATATCAAAAAAGAAACAAAATGAAAAAGAGAGGTATAGCTTTAGCTTTCACTCTCTATGGGCCTACCCATATCCACATTTGTGGGTACATAAAAAAGAAAAAATATGTACAAGAAAAAAGGAACATCTCTTTGTTTTTGATATGGGGTCCCTCTACACCATTAGATTGATGTAGAGATGCCCAACTATGCTTGAGAAATGAGAGATCAAGAAGAGAAAACCAAATAAAAAAAAAAAGATAAAAAAAAAGAGAAGATGAAAAAAAGAGTGCCTACTCCTCCAAGAATTCTCCTTCAATGCTCCAAGGGGTAGGGTTTTAGAATCCATAAAGGAAGAGAGTTAGCAAAGAACTCTAAGCTTTTAATCTTACAATTCTTTCCAAACTCTAAACCTTAGTTTCTTCTCCCTTCTTCAAACTCAAGAGAAATACAAGTGAGTGAGAACCTTCTAGGGGTCTTCAGGGATGGATCTAAGGGGCTAAGGGATTGGTATTTATAGGAAAACTAAGAGGTTGAGTTGTGTCTTTTACATGAGGGATAAAAGGAGCTAGTGGGTAAAGACTTGAGTATTGTAAGGTGAGTTGATAGATTGAGTGTTGTAAGGAGTGTAAGAGAGTGTAAGAGAGTTGGTGGGTTGAGTGAACTATGAGTTATATGAGTATGGGTTGTAGGATATAGGGTGTAAGAGAGGTGTAAGAGAGTTGGTGGGTTGAGTGAACTATGAGTTATATAGGTATGGGTTGATGTAAGAGAGGTGTAAGAGAGTTGGTGGGTTGAGTGAACTATGTGTTATATGGGTATGGGTTGTAGGATATAGGGTAGGTGGATATGGATATGTGGATTAGGTCTTATGGATCATGGGTTATTAGTAGATGGGTCATGGGTTATAATTATTGGACTTTGACTATGACATTTGGGCTTGGGCTATGGAAATAGGCTTTGGCTTAGGCAATTGGGTGATTGGGTATTTGGGCTTGACTACTTGGGTTGGGTAATAAAATTAGGTAATTGGGTTTGATTGAGTTGTCTAGGTATAAGTTTGGTCAAATGGGCTTGGGCCTTGGGTATACTTAGGGCTTACTAAGGTTAGGATAGGGCTACCTAGGGTTTGGGTTTAGGACTACCTAGGGTTAAGCTTAGGGTTAACTAGGGTCTTAACTAGGGTTTAGTCCTATGGTTAAGAGTTTACCTAGGGTTTGGAACTAGGGTTGATTTAGGGTTTTGGACCATAGCTAAATTAATTAACCACGGTTAAGGGGGTGTAAAAATAGGGTGCTGACACTTTCTTGACATCATCTGATTCCTTCTTTTCACCCTCTTTTCCAGAATCTGGTGCCTGCTTTTCTTCGACAGCTCTCTCGCCGGATTCCGGATGTAAGACGAGGTACAATCGTTGAACGTCGTCTGCACTGTGAACCCCTTCTTTGTCAACTTTAGGCCTATAAAAGAAGAATATTTCCCCCCTTTCCTAAATTTTGCAAAACCACCATACATTGGCCACCAATACTATAGTATAAATTTTAATTATTTCTACACCTCAAGATGTTCGATGTATAATACAATTAGATCATGGATTGGTGCTATAGTCCTTTAAGGATACGAGGGTTATGCATGTAAACATTGTTTTCTTAATTTTTTTGCTTTAGAGATCTCCTTGGGTTCAAATTGGGCCCACAAAAACCTCTTTGTAAACAAATCCGACTTATTCAAGTTTGACAGCCTTGATAACGGTGTTGATCCAAAGACCTGCCCCGAGTTGAACTTGGTAAAGACATTTTTTTTCTCTCTCTAAAATGACCAAATTAAACAACCAAGGATAGGTTTGAGAGAGTACCTGAATCTCGACCTTGGGATCGCTTCTAGTCTTCAATTCCTCTCCTTGTCCCATTTTGTGGCCGATTTGAAGTAGAAGGGTGTCGGTTTCTTCTTAGTGTTTTGTTTTATCGACGTCAAAAGAAAGAACACGTGGCTGTGAGAGTAATGTCCATTTTGAAACGTGTCATATATATAATCTACAACGTGGGGAAGGATAGGCTACTTTACCATGTGAGACTATAACCAACTTGGGGGAGTCCAGTTAAGCCACTGACGCTACCATATGTCCCTTTTGACACTCACCCACCCTTAATATTTCTTAATATTTTTTTTCTAAAAGCTGAAGATAAGTGAGTCAACCTTAAGGGTGGATGAATCTTAACCACACTTAAAGGGTGTCAAAAAGGACAAATGGCAGCGTCAGTAACCAAACTCCCCTTACAATTGGAGAGAATCATGAGTCAATCCCGAATCTAACCACTAACTATGTATTGTGCTAACGTAGGTAAATGACATCCTCTTTTTAAACACAAAAGGAAAAAAAAAAAGGTCGTCGTAGAATACACGCAGTCTATAAGATTGACCATATTATGCCTGACCTGGTAGAAACCAAATCCTCAATCGTGATAACCGGATTTGGCAAATCCTGTTATCACCCCTAAGGTCGCCACATGTCTCTGTTGACACTCCTTAATTGTGGTTAAAATTCACCCACCTTTAGTTTTTTTTTTGGTAACTCCACCTCTAGGGTTCACCCACCCATGCATCCTTGGTTTTTAGAAAAAATATTAATTTTTTTAAAAAAAGAATTAATATTTTTTCTAAGGAAAATAGTCACCTCCTCGGTCGGTGACGCGAGGAGGGCCGTCTCGGCTCCCATTTTCTTGTCATGTGTTCTCCTTCTAACCCCATTTAACTGTGGTTAAGATTCATCCATCCTTAGGGTTCACCATCTACCCTTGGTTTTTAGAAAAATATAATAAAAAAATTTAACTAAAGGGTTAAAATAAATTAACCCGAGCTAAAGGGTCGGCTATGTGAGAGCGAGGAGGGATAGTCCCCTCATCGACCGACAAGGGGACTACTGCTCTCTTTCTAAAAACCAAGGATAGGTGGATAAACCATAAAAGTGGTTGAATCTTAACCACAATTAAGAAATGTCAAAAGGAACACATGACGACCTCATGGGTGATAACCGGATTTGGTTTTGACTTGGCAAAGACGGTAATTTTTTATCTCACCTGTCAGCCCGTCTCACTTTTTCCATAGATCCATTGGTCAAGGTTGGTTTTCATTTTCTCAACCCCTCCATGATCTGGTAGGTTTAGGTTTGGCTCCCAGAACCTTCCAGTATCTTGTTTAATTCTCAATTAGTAGGCTCCACATAGTGGAGCGAGAGAGAGAAAGTGGGAGAAGGGACCCTAGACAATTCAATCAAATTGGTCATTATCTTTTTTCTTTTCTTTACTATTATAATGCGAGACGCAGCCGTAGATGATTTTTATGAAATTCCCATACTACTCTTATATAAAACAAAACTTTGATTTAATGTTTGCTTTAATTCCAAAACTACCCTTTACCTTTGATTTAATTTCGAAACTACCCTTGCTCATCTATCTATTTTCAATCACAGTCAATTGCGATTGAACTCAGGCAGAGTTCAATCGCACCCGCGCACGGGGTTAACACATGACCCTTTTAACTCCTATTAACTGTGGTTAACTCCTTCTCCTCGCTCTTACGTGCATCGCACGTGCCACTAGCGAGTTCAATCGCACCCACGGCTTAACACTTGTCCCTTTTAACTCCTATTAACTGTGGTTAACTTCTTCCCCTCGCTCTCACGTGTATCGCACGTGCCACCCACTAGTTTTTATAATAGTAAAGATTATAGAAGAAGATTAGTATAAGGATAATTTTGTCATGACAAAATTCAACCAATATTTTTATTCGCCTCACTTTATTTATAATAATAAAAAAGTATAATAGTGGGTGCAACTGCGATGCATGTGATAACAATTAGTCTGCGGGTGGAATGAAGTTTAACTCTGTCCCAAGGCCTTCTGCAAGCATTGCCAAAATTGAGATGTAAAGCAAGGATCTCTATAAGATACCATTGACAGAGGAATACCAAGTCTCACAATTTCCCAAACGTATTAATGCCAAGAAGTAAACCGACTTGGTCAATCGGTCAACGATCACCAAAATGCCATTTTGCCCCTTCTGCGTCCTCGGCAAGCTCATCACAAAGTCCATAGTGATGAACTTCTATTCCATTTTGCAATTGGTTAATGGTTGTAAATCTTTGAAGGTTTCTGAGATATTCTTGACTTATTAAATTACCAAACACTCCAAAACTGATCCGAAAAAGTCAACATCCTGTCAAGAAAATGATAAGGTAAATAATCTACCTAGATCTTTGTATCTAGTCCAATCACTTTTCTCCCACTGCTGTCATGGAGATCAAGAGATCCAATTAAACGCATCCACCTTGGATGATACTTTATTAAGGCTATGAATAACAACGTACGGGTAATAGAATCTGTGGGGAAAAAAAAACCTGATGGGATACCTCCGGTAACGCTAGCCCGGTCATGAAGGGTTGCAACACTTCTCGCTTCTTGGGATAGGGTGGTCTCCCAACCTTCGAAGGCACTCCGACAATCAAGTCAGTACAAGGGTTAAAAATGAGGGTTAGGAAGAAGAAGATTTTTTTAGAGGAGTAGGGGCTCATAATAGGGTTAAGTTTCGTATCCATTTCTCTATTCTAACATCTCCTATTTATAGATAGGCGATTAGAGTTTCCTATTTGTATTGCCATTCCAACTCCTTTCAGAATTTGAGTAATTTTCTAACATGTTTATGTTGCCTCTTTGACCGTAGAGCAAGTTTTCTATTTAATAGGAAAATAATTAGGGTTGGCCAGTTGTCACTGTGCGCAATTACCATTTTTTACCCTTACAGAATCTTTGGGAGGGTTCAAAATATGGCTTGTATGCTAAATAACCTAAACAATTTAGGGATTTAAAGTTTAAAAAGATTCTAGAAATTATGGAGAAGAGCTTAAAATTAAGTTGTCCCAACAAGAGAAAGCTAACATATCGCTATGTATGACATGTAAAGAGAAAAAATTGTGCTTTCGCAACCATAATCAACTAAATGGAATAATGACACACGATCACAAGGCTAGTTTTCTAGAAAACACAGTTTGAAAGGTAAGGTAAGACCATCGACCCTCTGTTTTTTGTCAGATCCCAAGAAACCTCTTCTAGAAATTCGGATCCGGCTAAGACATAGTTCGGGCGATCCCTCATAGGATGGACGAATTTTCCATAGACTGTGCCAATTTTGTGGTGGGGAAATACCTTGCAGGATACCTCTAATAACACTGGTCTAGTCTTGAATGGTTGCAACATTTATGTTCCTCGGGATAGGGTGGTAGCCCAATCTATAAAAGCACTTTAACGATTAAGTTAGTACAAGGGTTGATAAATGAGGGTTAGGAAAAAGAAGATGATCTGAGTTAAGGAGAATAAAGGCTTAGAATAGGGTTGAGTTCCAGATCTCTTTCCCTGTCCTCTACCTCTGTATTTATAGAAGACACCTTAGGGTTGGCTAGTTGCCTTTCTATTCATATTCATTCATGGAATATAAATCTTTCTATGCACGTTTGTCCTTATCAGTGAGGTAATAGATCGAATTTCATAACTAGAAGTTGATTGTCGTGATCTGTTATGAGATCTTCGGAGTTGGACTGATTCGGTTCGCTTTCTTGGTAGCTCGGAGGTTGAGAGTGCTTCGCCTCGGACCTCCCAAGCTGAAGGTCAGGTTGAGCTTGTTCACCTTGGGTTAGGCTGGTCAGGTCGATCTCATTCACCTCGGGTCGGGCTGGTCAGGTCGAACTCATTCACCTCGGGTCGGGCTGGTTAGGTCGAGCTCGTTCAACTCGGGTCTGGTTGGTCCGGTCGAGCTCGTTCATCTCGAGTCGAGTTGGTCAGGTTGTGCTCGTTCACCTCAAGTCGGAGATACGAAATCCAGCTTGGATACGATTGTTAGTTTAGGTGTTCCTGTCCTAAACCTAAAGTAGGTACTATCAGCTACAAATACTATTGCTGAGATTAGAGCTATTTATGATGGATGTATATTTTGCGAAAGGAATTGACTCTTGAATATTATTATTGAAAGTGATTCCAATTAAGATTATTATTAATGATATTGTTGGTCTTAGGTGGAAGATATGGTATTGGTGGAAGGATATTTACATATTGAAAACTAAATCCAACATTAGATTTCAACATATTAAGAGAAAATAACTAAGTGACGGGTTTTCTATCTAAAGAAGCTTGCCAAAACTAAGATAAATTTTTTTTTAGGGAAATGAATGAATTACCTGTTACTGTTAAGGATAGCAATCGGATTGATAAATCTTCACTATTTAATATCAGGCTTTAATGTTATTTTTTTTGTTTTTGGTCTTTTTGATTAGGGTTAAGGCTTTAACGTCCCCTCTTGGGCTGTAATCATTTCTTTTTTATTTAATATAAACTAGTATGGGTCTTGCCAAACCCCTCTCCCCTACTATGTGGCTTTAGAAAAAAAAATACGTTCACGGACAAAGACAATCCAAGAATTTTTATTACATAGAGATAGCATGATATAAAGATTTTTATTATCAAATTCAAAGAGTCTCCTCTCTAGTTACTGGGATTAATCAATTGTCCACTCTTCTTCTACTAGGGGTTATCTGTTCTATCACGATTCACCTGCTCTTTTGATAACTAATTGGGGTATGCCTCAGAGCAACTTACTTTCATCATTTATAAGGTGTTGATTCTCTTGAACCTAAATCCAAATCTAACTTAAATTAAAATTTCTTTAAATGTTAATCTTAAAAGACAACTAATAATGAATTTTTACATCAAATAGAATGGTTCCTGAGTCACTAGTGTAATTTTACCTTAGGGTCAATCTCAAAAAAATCCCCAAAATTTAAGGTGTATTAAATTAGTTCATTAGCCCACACACCTACCTTCTTGTGCCAGTGGCAGTGTATCCCATGAGGGTGGTTTGGAGTCCTTTTCCATAAACTGTGGTGTGGCGTTGATAATCCCATTGTTTGGCTAAATTCAAATGCTAGGCTCTCTAACCACTAACCAATGAATAGGAGATCGAATCATAGCCAATCGCAATTGAATTAAGGGATAGTTTAATCACTCCTACAAGTCAACATTTGTCCCCTTTAACCCTTATTAACCATAGTTAAGATTCTCTAACTCTTAGTGCTTGATAATCTAACCTTAGTTTTTGAAAAAAAAAAAATTAAACAAATTTTAATCCGAAGAATTAAAAATTCTTAACTAGAGTTCAATATTTTTTAATATTTTTTTTGAAAAACTAAGGTTAGATTATTGAACATTAAGGTTTAGAGAATCTTAACCACGGTTAATAGGGGCTTAAAAGGGACTTGTGTTGACTAGTGGGAGCAATTGAACTCTCCCTGAAATCAATCGCAATTGGATGTGATTCGATCTCATGAATAGATACTAACACAACTAATTGGGGTTACAACTTAGCTGTACTCTTTTTTGGGTTAGAACCTAACTGTACTTGTGATACCCAAAAATAAACAAAATCATGGGTCCTATTGTAACAACCCCAAAATCTCATCTAGGCTAAAATGGGATTTTAGGCCCGTGACACTATTTATCCTGACTTAACCGGTAAGCATGCAAGGCAATACTAAAAGTGAACCTAAAATTTTTCTTCATATTAAAGATGTAAATCAAAAGACATTTTATAACAAGTCTATCTTTTTTTGGTAGGCAACTATATCATTTATCTATCCATGTTAGGGGTTAGGGGGGGTTAGAACTCAAGGGTGGGCGCTCAACGGCCACAACGGGACTCGAACATGAGGTACTACTCCCCAAAGGGAGATACACTACCACCGGGACAAATCTCAGGCGTGTTATAACAAGTCTATCTAATGACTGATTTTGCAACATCTGAATCATTCAACATGATTCCCAAATCATAAGGTAAACCTATAAGTTATCCAAATATAATCATGTATCAACATCAACATCTATTACAACTTTTAATCCAATATGAAAGTCTAACAATTACTAATAAGGAAAACGGTCAAAGTCTCTCGTTCCCTCCTTGGGAAGATCACGTTCTTCTTTTATGCCGTAATCCTCCTCTAACCAAGGTCCTGTCACTGTCTCAGAATCTGAATCTACCAACATGAAAACATATTGGCTGAGCAACAAGTGGCTCGATGCATATGAAATCTTGACTAGCAATATCAGAAACATCAAATGACATAATCATTAATGATAACATAATCATCAATATAAGCATGTTCATAATAGCATTTCTAAACATCATTCTTTTGAGCAGGTTCATCAAGACATTTAAAACATGTATATCATGCATAAATCAGAGTGTGTTGAGCTTTGCTAGGGTTTCATGGAAAACCCTAGGGATGCCGGCTGCAAGGAGGGAGACTCCTCTTTCCGGCAACCCAACCCTGCCTCATCTTATGCGGCTGTTGTAGGGAAAGCTCCTTCCTTGACTTCTTCTTCTTCTTCCATACCCCCAAAGATGCAATCTTCTTACAAGGGAGAGCCTACAATTTTTTTCTCGGAGGAAGAAAATTCTGTTTTAACCAAACCACATGCTCTATCCCTCGTGGCTAAATGCTCTTATGGTCGTTCCTCTCTCAATGATATAAAGGCTCACATGAAGAAATCCGAGGGGCTCCGAATGGGATTCACAGTTGGTATTCTTAATTCGAGACACTTATTGTTTAGGTTTTCTTCGGAGGATGATTATTTAATGATATGGATCAAGGAGGTTGTCTATATCAAAGGTTTTTTGTTCAGATTTTTCAAATGGACCCCATCCTTTATCTCAGGGGCAGAATCCTCCATAGTTCCGGTATGGGTGTGCTTCCCTAACCTTCCCCTACACTTATTCAATGAATCAGCTCTTATATCTATTGGAAGTATCTTTGGGAAAGTCTTGAAAATCGACGGAGGCACGAGATCTTTAACTAGACCAAGTGCAGCAAGGATTTGTATCGAGATTGACCTTCTCAAACAAAACCCGAACATATTTTGCTTGGGCTTGGGGACTCAAGGTCGATGGAAAACGGTGGAATATGAAAAAAAGTTTCTATTTGCATGAAATGTAAAAAGCTTCGTTGTGAGGAATCCTTGTGTGGTGTGGGGAACAAAGGCAGATCTATTCCTAGATCCAAAACTATAGATCGCAAAGAGAAGGATGAGATGCATAAGGATATTGAGGAGGGACCGTTAAAAATCACCACCAAACAATGGGTGGCGAAAAAGTTTGTAGAAAATAAAAATTCTGAAGATGATAAAAATTCTGGAGATGTCATTAGTTCGGATTCTTCTTTACAGATTCAAAATCACGGTTTCAATTCAGAAAAGATCTCAGAGTTAAGTCTTCGATTTGCAAAATAAACTCCAGCCTATGTGGATGCGGCTATAGGCAAGGGATTCATTATAGATACTTCTAATTCTCATACAGTTCTTGGTGAATCTTCTACAGCCATAGCCAAAGGTCACGATAGCACTTTTGCAGACACTCATTCGTCCCCTACATCAGGTAAGTTTCTACTACCATATCCCAAAGATATTGTATTGCTAGACACGGAACCAACAGATGTTCTGAAAGACAAAAACGATTCTATTATGTTAGATTCAGCTCTAACCGAACCCAAAAATGATTTGTTAAATGAGCAAATTCATAAAAATTTGATCAGTTTGAAAGCTAATACTTTTGATTCGGATGACACACTAAATAATAGATCTTTGAAAATCTATAAAAAAAGTCTTTCTAATTTGGATTTGAATGGCCTTTTGAAAAATAGTAGTAGAAAACTAAACTTTATTTCTACCCCTCCTACCTATTATTGTATGTGGGAGAAAACTTCTCAATCTTTAGAAGGTTTTCCCAAATCCAAATTTTTTTTGAATTCTGAAAATATTTTGTGGGAATCCTCCCAATCTTTTGAATATCACTCCAACATAAATCCTTGCTGAGTAAAAGATATTGAATTTTTTAAGGATGAAGGGAAATTTTTTTCCCAAAGATTGCTAAATTCTGAATTATTTTCTTCCTACCAGGAGAAAACAAGCAAGAACAAAGTTAAAATTTCAAATCTATGCTTGATCCTAGTAGAATTACTCGCTCTAGATCAGTGATCCTTTCCTTGGCTACCAATCCTAATAATGTTACTTATGAATAAGTTTCTTATTTGGAATATTCAAGGTATAGGAAATCTAGCTTCTACATCTAGATTAAAACAGTTGATTTCTTCTAATCAAATTGATTTCTTGGCCATTAGAACCAAAAAAGAAACTGGATGTTATTCAAGAAGTTTGCCCTTTTATTAATATGGATAAACATTTAGACTCTCAATTTGCTCATGCTAAAATTTGGTTATTTTGGAAGCAACATCTATAAGTTCAATATGTTTCCTCATCTGATCAAATGATTGTAGTTGATATTTTTCTACAGATTTTAACTTTATTATATGTGCTTTTATATATGCTAAATGCTCTAGAAGGGAAAGGTTAACCCTTTGGGAAGATCTCTTTGTTGCCTTTTTAGGGCCCTTTTTTTTTTATAAGTGGTGATTTCAATGCTATTGCTGCTTCTGAAGAAAAGCTGGGTGGCAGAGATGTTAACATGGAATCTATGGAGGATTTTAATAATATGATCAATGATTTGGGTCTGATGGATTTGGGCTTTACTGGTAATAGATTCACTTGGTGCAACAACCAGGTAGGTATGCATTGTATTTATGCTCGTCTAGATCGTATTTTGTTTAATCCTGTTTGGTCTAATAATTTCAATTTTTCTTCAATTAGACATCTATCTAGAATTGCTTTGGATCATGCTCCGATTCTATTGGAGTTTGGTAATAATCTCACTAGAAAGCTCTATTCTTTTAAATTTCAGCAAATATGGATTAATCACCCTGATTTTTCCAGGATTGTTTCTGAATCTTGGGGGGCCTCCAATTTTAGCAAATCCCCTCATATCTTTTTTCCTTAACTTAAAAGATTAAAAAATTCTTTAAAAAGCTAGAATAGAGATATCTTTGGTAACATTTTCCATAAGATAAACTCTCTTGAGAATCAAATTTCTGAGTTGGAAGATGATATTCAAAGGTCTTGGGATGATGAAAAAAATATTTCTTTATCTAATCTTTTAAAATTGAATTACAGTCTGTTCTTCTTTATGAAGAGATTTTCTGGAGACAGAAATCTAGAGTTCAATGGATCAAAGAAGGAGATAATAAAACGAAATTCTTTCATATTATCACTAAATCAAGAAGGGGCCGAAATTGCATTTTTAGAATAAAAGATGCTCAAGGTATTTGGCTAGAATCTCAAGATGATATAGGAACTGAAGCAGTTTACTTTTTTACAAATTTGCTCACTTCAGATAATACTATTATTGATGATAATATTCTGCATCATATCCCCTGCATCATTACAGAGGAAAATAATTATTCAATATCTTCTCTTCCCTCTTTAGAAGAAATTAAAAAGGTTGTTTTTAGCATGTCTGCGGATAGTGCTTCTGGTCCTGATGGGTTTTCGGGTCATTTTTTTCATTCATGTTGGAATATTATTGAGGATGACTTATTACATGCTATTTCTTATTTTTTCTTAACTCCTGAAATTCCTAGAGCTATAAATGGTACAACCATTGCTTTAATTCCAAAAAGTAACTCTCCTTTGACTTTCTCGGATTTTAGACCCATCAGCCAATGTAATTTTCTTTACAAGAATATATCTCAAATTTTGGCTGATCGTATTGGTGTTTTGCTTCCTTACATTATATCTGATGAGCAAAGTACTTTTGTTAAAGGAAGAAATATTCTTGATAATGTTAGTATAGCTCAAGAGATGGTGCAAGACATTGATAGGAAAATTCTGGGAGGTAATGTTATTTTTAAAATTGATATGTCTAAAACTTATGATAGAATGGAATGGAATTTCATATTTTCTGCTATTTCAAAGATGGGTTTTAAAGAAGACTTTATTAGATTGATCTGTGGTTGTCTGATTAATCAATCTTTCTCTATTCTTATTAATGGTTGTCTTCAAGGTTTTTTACAAAGTTCGCGGGGTCTTCGTCAGGGGGACCCCTTATCTCTTGTCCTTTTCATTATTACAGTAGAAGCTCTCAGTAGGGGTCTTTAAAACATCTCTGAGTCCCTTTCTTCAAAATTCAAACTGGGAACGTACGAACATCCTGTTTCTCATCTCCTGTTTGTTGATGATACTCTCATCTTTTGTAATGGTAGTAAACAGAATATTCAGAATTTTTTTGAATTCATCACTAAATATGAGAAATCTTCAGGACAATTGATTAATAGATCTAAAAGTTCTTTTTATTGTTCTGATAAACTTAGTAGAATAAGAATTGATAATATTTCTAATTAGGTGGGTATTTCTAGAAAACATTTCCCCTTTACTTATCTTGGAGTTCCTCTTTATAAAGGCCGTCTTAAAAAGAACTATTTTAACTTTCTTATTGATAAAATATCCTCTAAGGTGGAAGGTAAGAAGGAAAAACTTCTATCGTCTGGTGGACGTCTCATTTTGATTAAACATGTCCTTTCTTCTATGCCCACTTATCTTCTTGCGGGCATTCATGTGCCCAAAGGCATTACTTTTCAGATTGATAGAATGATGGCAAATTTTTTTTGGAATAATATGAGGGAGGTTAGAAAACGTCATTGGATAAATTGGAATATTTACTCCCTTCCCCAGTTGGAAGGGGGTTTAGGTATTCGCAAAATGAATGACTTTTCTAATGCCCTCAGATCAAGGTATAAAATTTCGCCCGAAATGCCCCAACATCTAGGCGGGATTAGAGGTGATAGTCGGCCATGTCCAGATGTTCCGCCTGAGGTAAGAGCTATAATTAAATCAAAAATTGAACAAAGGACTGCTGAGAAAAGAGTTAGAACTAGCTCTACTCAAAACATTAAATATAGACATTTCAGCGAGGATGACTATGGAATTCCTTATGAGGAATACACGGAACCTCAACATATCTCTTCAAGTGGAAGAGAATCGACCAGTGGAAGAGGATCGACCAGTGGCGGTTGTATCTTTGGTAGAAAAGCAACAGGTGGCCCTCCCCCTATGTCATCGATGCATAGAGCCACACAACGCACAGTGGAACAGACCCTTGTTCCACAAGATAAGGGGTTTGTAGATGGGTGTGTATGGAGAGTCTTTTTTGAAAATGGTTTGGCATTTAATGTTGCCAACTCGCCTGCATATAGGGAGGCGATTAACGATGTTGCTAATTATGGCCGGACGTATAAGCCTCCTACTGCATTTGAAATTTCCGGTATACTCTTAAAAAATGAGATAGAGAAGTTAGAAAAAGGAATTGTAGGTAAGTATAAAAGATTGTGGGAGAAAAATGGATGCACCATTATGGCTGATGGTTGGAGGGATAGTAGAGGTAACAAGTTAATCAATTTTCTGGTATCTTGCCTTGGTAAGATTGTTTTCATTAAGTCTATTTGTGTTGGAGAGGAGAGAATGACTGGAGAGTATCTATGTCATGTACTCTCTAAAGTGATTGATGAAATCGGGCCTTATAACGTGGTTCAAGTGATCACGGATCAAGAAGCAGGCTTCAAAGTAGCTGGAGCATTATTAATGATTAAATATCCTCACTTGTATTGGAGTGCCTGCGCTGCACACGTTTTTGACCTCGTTTGTCATGATATTGAAAAGTTTGACTTTGTGAGTCAAACAATACAAGAGGCGAGAAAAATCTCTAAATTTATATATGGCAGTGTTTGGGTACTTGCCCGATTCTGTTGTATCTCTAACGGAAAAGACTTGATAAGACCAGCTGCAACTCGTTTTGCCACGAGTTTTCTTGCAATCCGGAGCATCTATGACAGTTTCTCTGCGGTTCAGCAACTAATTATTGACAGTGAATTCAAAGCCCATGCTTCTTCCAAAACAAGGCAGGGGCAAACTATTATTGGTATCGTCAGTGATCTGACGTTTCCAGAGAGGATGAAGAGTTCACTACTGTTGGGTGAACCTTTGCTTAAATTGATTCGCTTTGTAGATGGTGACTTACCTACAATGGGTCACCTTTGTGAAGCTGTTGCAAAGGTTAAACAAATTTTAGCAGTTATGCATCGTGATAAGATTAGAAAATATGAAGCAGTTTGAAAAATTATCGACCGACGATGTAGTACCCAACTAGTCACTGATCTACATCGGGCTGTTGTTAGACTGAATCCAGAATACGTTGTGAACCAGAGCTTCGGGTTTATCTATGAATTTGGAACTGATTCTCCATCTGAAATTCACATGAGTCTCTTGCGAGTTATCCAAAAAATGTCGCTCACTTCGAAAGAGGCTTCAGCAGCAATGATGCAGGTAAATTTAATTTAAATTAATTTTTTTTTTATGACAATTAATTTTTTATGAAACAGTATGCGTCATTCGAAAATTTGGAAGGAATTCTCGGGAGTGAATTTTCAATAACAGCTGCTCAAAAAGGGTCACCTGGTATTAACTATTAACTGACCCCAATATTATTTAATTTTAGATAGTGTTTTTTATAAACTTTGATAATACTAAGTTATATTATCTCTAATTTACAGATAAGTGGTGGGCATCCTTTGGAGGTCAACTTCCGGCGTTGCAGAAGCTTGCACTTCGCATTATGAGTCAAACAACAACTTCATCAGGATGCGAACACAATTGGAGCACATTTAACCAAATTCATACAAAGCGAAGAAATCGCTTACAGACAAAAAGGTTAAATGACTTGGTTTATGTGCACTATAACATGCGTTTGCAACGCCGAAATGAAAAGAACAATAGGATGTTGAAGAGCACAGATCTTCTTCGTGTTGATAACTACCTGTTATCAGATCCTTTTGATGAGTGGCTATGTGACGAGGAAGATGGAGAATTGAATGAAGAAGACGTATCTGAGAATGGGTAGAAGAAGAGATCGATAATCTGCTTAATGCATCAGAAGAGGTTCAATTCGGTGAAGCAAATCCGTGTGCATGGGGAGATGTTGTACCTGGTGAAGAAGAGATATTGTCTGAAGATCACTATAATTTTAATTTTAATCAGTGGTCTATCGATGACAATGACACTCTGTATTATCAAGGCGGTACTTCCCGCTATGGTTAGGAAAAATACTTTAATTTTAATTTGACGGTGATGATGATGTGGTATGGTTATCCCTATGGTTAGGGAGAATACTTTATGTTTAATTTGATAGTGATGATGATGTGGTGTGATATTCCCAATGGTTAGGAAGAATACTTTATATTTTATGTGGTAAACTAATGATGGATGATGATATTTCTTTATTATTAGTAGTGAAGCTAATTATCTTTAATTCGGTGAATGTTTAATATTATATAAAATTTATGTTATTTGTCAATAGATAGATTATTATGATTGCACTTTGCAGGGCTTTATAGAGAAATAAGTCGTTATTTATTTGACGCAATTTACCCATAAAAAGCTAAGCACAGTACTTAATTTATCATTTATATATTTCATTTCATGTATTTAATTTTTACTGACATTTACTATTTGTATGTATTGCAGGTGAAAAATGGAAGAACAAATATCATAAAAGTGACAGTTTGAAATCTGGACTCTGGAGTTTATGATTGTTGAAATTTTATCATGTAATCTTTGTTTTATTTTATCAATAAAAGTGTTGGAGATTCTTTATATTCATCATTTTGTAGATAATGAATAATTTATTATATACTATATAATGAATATAAAAATATGGAATATATAAATCTTTAATTACTTAAAAGTTAAAAGTTAAAAATATGTATTATAAAGTATACTTTATAATACTTTCTTTATAATACATCATAATATATGAACATATAATATAGTTATAAACTATAGTTTAATAGTTTATATACTCTTTAATCTTTATAAAGTATAATAATATCCTATACTTTATAAAATATAGTTTGTAAAGTATAAAGTCTAATTAAAAAAAATAGTAATATACTAATATTTTACGTTTTTTAAATTTTAAATATATAAAAATATATTTCAGACTATATAAAAAAAATTAGAAAATATTTTTTTAAAAAAAAATTCAAATTTCGGCCGAAATCCCGAAATTTCGGAATATTATTTTATTATTAAATAAGATTTCGGTCGGATGTAGCCCGAAATTCCGAAATTTCGAAAAATCTCGTTTCGAGTTACCCTTCCGAAATCCACCGAAATTTCGAAATTTAAAACCTTGCCTCAGATTGAAACAAATTTGGAATCTTTACCAATTGAACAATCTCTGGTCTAATTTTTTCAGGAATAAATTTCATTTTAATCATATCTAGCAGACTTCTTATAATCCTAGTGCCTCAAAAACCTGGATTAATTTACTCATTTATGTAAAGATGTGCTCTATAAATCAACTGCATTAATTGGTAAAGGCACTAAGATAAATTTTTGGTTAGATCATTGGTTTGGTGAAGTTCCTCTTATAGACCTTGCTTTATCTCCGCCTCAATATTTTCCTTTCATTTCAGATATGTTGGATTCTAATGGTACTTGAGATTTCTTTCTTGTTAATGACTATAATCCTAATTATTTGAAGATTGAAATAAGATTTGTAGGTTACTTTACTTTTGAATTTGATGATACTTTCATTTTGAATCCCAGTCCTAATGGTAAGTTTACTGTTAAATCTGCTTGGAATTCGATCCACAATTCTAATGCTCGAAAGGACTGGAGTCTTAATATTTGGAATTCTAATATTCCAAAAAAAATTCAAATATTTGGTTGGAAAGTAATGTATGGTGTTATTTCGACAGATAATATGATTCAATCTACATGTATTCCTTTTGCTAGTCGTTGCTATTGTTGTAATTCTGGTAATATTGAATCTATATCTCATCTTCTTCTTCACAGTGATATTGCAGTCTGTATTTGGAGTTTTTTTGCTAGATTCTGCTCCATTGTTTTGCAGTCCAGTGATTCCATACAATGTCTTCGTAGACAATGGTTCAGAGTTTACGATAGGACTCACAATGTGCTTTTCAATATTCTCCCTCTGCTCATCATTTGGGAAATTTGGAATGAGAGATGTTTGAGAAGATTCAAAAATGTTCGGAAGCCTCTAGACATTATCATTGCTAGAATAAAAGTTTTTCTTTTGGAGTTGGGAAAATTACCTTCTAATCAAAGACTAGATCTCTCTTTTTTCAGCAATAAGTCTCCTCCTTCCCAAGCCAGAAAATCTATCTCTATTATTAAATGGATCCGGCCTCTTCAAGGGACAATAAAGTTAAACGTGGATGATGCTTCAAGGGGTAATCCTGGGTTAGCTGGTGGAGGAGGTATCATTCGTAATCATCATGGTGATATGTTAGCTTGTTTCTTTTCATTTTATGACCATTGCACAAGCTATGTTGCTAAAGCTAGAGCCCTCCTGGATGGCATCTCTCTCTGTCTTTCTTTGGGTTTTACTCAAATTGAGGTTGAGTCTGATTCTAAAATTCTTGTAGAAACTTGGAATGGTAATTGCCATCACTCTTGGACTAGTGTTTGGTACTGGAACCAAAAAATTAGAAAAATCAACCATATCTGCTCGTTGTTTACTCATATTTACAGAGAGCTAATCAGGTTGCTGATTTTTTAGCTAATTATGGTTGTGATATTCAGAGCTTAGGGTTGGTCCAGACTAATCAGGATTGCCCTCCTCACCTTAGGGCCCTTATATTTCTGGATAAAGTGAGTTTGGGTAATATTAGATTATCTTGAGTTGTATTGTGTTTGGTTTGTTTGTATAGGGTTAGAGGTTTTTAATTCCCCCCCTCTTTTAGTTTGTTTCTTTTTAGGGGTAAGGTTTTATGTCCCCCCTTCTTTCTTTGAGTTCTTGGTATGGGTAAGGTTTTATGTCTCCCCCTCTTTGTCTTAGTAGGGGTAAGGTTTTATGTCCCCCCCATATTTTTTCTTATCTAATAAACAGGTAGGGGTCTGCCAAGCCCACCACTCCCCCTGAGTGGTTTTTTTTTTAAAAAAAAAAATCAGAGTGTGGAAGTCTCGTGAATATTTCATCATTCTTTTCTTTTCTTATCTTCTTGAATCATCATTTTTTTTCCGTTTCCCGTGAACATCATTGCATGCATAATCATTAATAGTAACTTAAAATAACTCTTCACTATATAGGTGAAAGAGATTACTATACTCTACATACCGTATATCAATCCTTAGAACTTTCTCCGGTGCTCCCGGATTCACTTATTATTTCTTAACTTGACACACATGTCTTGATCTTAGACTTGTTAGTTCCGGTTAGGGGTGTATTCGAGCTGACCTAAATCGAGCTTAGCCATGCTCGATCT
The DNA here is from genome assembly GCA_015143295.1 of Tetracentron sinense. Classification (NCBI taxonomy): domain Eukaryota; kingdom Viridiplantae; phylum Streptophyta; class Magnoliopsida; order Trochodendrales; family Trochodendraceae; genus Tetracentron; species Tetracentron sinense. The sequence goes on along the minus strand of CM026559.1, from coordinate 4,894,369 downwards.
CAGCTTGAAGGTGTTCAGATTAAGCTCGACTCGAGCTCGAATGGAGTTCAAATTTTAAGACTTGAAGCTCAGCTCGAACATGAGATATCAAGCTCGAGCTTAGCTCAAGTTCGAACTAATTCGAGCGTGAGCTGAGATCGGCTTGAGCATATCACTACCTACGGTGAACCCCATTTTTACAACTCTACCTCTTCTGTTAGAAGAATGATCATTTTAATAGCGTTCTTGAGCTTCTTCTTGAGGAGATGGGTATACACCATGCTGATGAGATGTGGTGAATCCCATTAATGGCTTGGTTCTTGAACCTCATTCTTACACCTCGATGACTTTCAAAGGAAATGGTTATACCCATCGGAGTGGTGAGAAGCTTGATTTGAAGCTTGTCTTGCTGATAATTAAAGCTTGTGTAGAGACCCGAATCTTCTTTGATGCAATTAATATGAGTATTATAGACTTTTGATATGTTTTAATACATATTTAATTATATCTAAATGGTGTGGTGTGATCAGGCATAATCAAAGTTGTAAAGAAGAGAGATGCCTTAACATACCCTCAACTTTAGGAAGCTCTAGTTTTGTCATTGCTAATTGGAATCGAGTGATTCTTGAGTCATTAGAAAGATATTGAAACCCTCTTCAAGGTTTATGTTTATCATTTTTCCAGATTTTTAATCAAGGTTAAGTTAAATGTTGGATTTTTCGAAGTCGGGTCTACTGAAATTCTGGTCTGCTATAATCCATCCTAAACCAGTTAGTTTTAAAGTCCATTTAGATAATTAAAAACTTAAAATTAAGATTTATCCATTAGACACAAAATTGTTCCCCTTTGAATAACGAGTCTAATGCAAGTTGCATCATCAAAATCTGATGAGCGAGTCAAAAGTTATGGTTGAAATACCAAACGGGAAAAATCTGGCCAGCTCACCGGAATTTGGACGATCGATCGTCCCAAGCCGACGATCGATCGCTCAAAACCCAGAAATCTGGACAGCTCATTGGAATTTGGACGATCAATCATCCAGACTAACGATCGATCGTCAGAACGTGACCCTGTTTATTTAAAGATGCGTAAATCTAGGTTTTTAACCCTTGAGACTATAAATAGGGGTCCTATTTCGAGGTTTTAGAGTATCCTAACAATTTCTAACATAATTTAGTAAAGAAAGAGAGAGAAACTAGGGTTCTAAGAGAGTTTTAGCTTGGAGAAGAAGGGTTTTGCTTAGAGAAGAAGAAGATTAGCTTGGAGATCAACCCCAAAGCTTCAAGGAGATTCATCTTGCGATTTGGATCCAAGAGAAGGATCTCTAAGGTCGATATCTCTTCTAAATCAACCCTATTAAGATGTTTTGTATGCTTAAAGAAGAATATGTATAGATTATGAAGAGATTTACATGAAATGCATAGATTAAGTGATTGAAATATGAATTGAGGATTGATATCATATCTAGTTCAACTCTTGTATTATTATGATTATTGATTTAGCATAATGAAGAAAATAGATGTTGTTTATTGTTAATTGATATGATTTCATTGAATATGAATACTTAGAAAAAATAGAGAATAAGTTCAAATGAAATGGTTGTGGAGTATAAATGAATGAATATGATGATGGATGTGCTAAAATGGAGAATGGATGAATTATGAATGTATGGATTAGTGTTGGGTTTGGAATGAATGAATGTGGGTTATGGATGAGTTCAAATGAAATGTGAAAATAGAAAGGACATTGTATACATAACTAACGCATTGTAGGTATTTATTAAAATGCCTAAGAACACTAAGTATGGAAAGTGATGATATTGAAATATTTGTATGAGTATAATAAGATATGTCATGATAAATTTTGCCTAATAATGATGTTAGAAATGTTAGTATGAGCATGACAAAATATGAAGTATGCTATGATAAATTATGCTTGTTCATGTTGCATGGTGATTGATATTCGGGTAGGCCAATGCTTAGAGGAAGTCCTCCATGTCGGGAATTCTCTAACTAGGGAGATGTAACCTAGCAGAGTTTCTTAACGGAAGATGGAATCTAGGTGATGACTGAATTCGGATGTTAATCACGACACTCAAGCACAAGTTTACATGTATGGTAGTTTACAAGTGTCACGGGTACACAAGCATGAATACGGACATTGTATGAATACGGACATTGCATGGACACTGGATACTGAAATACAAGAACAAGTACAAGTACAAAGACTCTGAATGCTGAAATACAAGTATAAGGACAAGGACACTACATGATTTCACTAGGACCCTGAAATTCAAGTAGCTCCGGTATTCGTTGATACTCTCCATAGATAAGATTTCAAGTTCTGCATAATTATCATGGACATTTAGGATCTAAGAGCTTTAGGGGCTCACGCTTCTGTCGATACACCTCCATGGATCTAAATACAAAGACATTGATGACTATTTTTATAAGAAAACAAGCATGTATGACATTCATGATACAAGTCCAAGAGTCACAAGTTCAAGGGTCACACAAGTACACGAGTTAAGCTAAGTCATGATGTTCACATATTTCCGTACTCTGAATTATGTTCATATTATATTGAACTGCTATTGACTTTACAATTGCTACATGATTTGGATATTGGATATATGCATATGCTATTGTTGGTTAATTTGGATATTCACTGAGTATTCAATGATAGTCGTTCAGGTCTAGCATAGGAGCAGACAGCTACTCCTTGGGTAGAAGAGGAGTACTTTGAAGAATGAGAAGTAGGTGAGCTTCCAGAGGAGGGAGCTAGGGATTTTGATAGTTATCCCTACTAGTAGATCATAGTTTACTTTCTGAGTTGTCTTGTTTTAGACTTGTGTTATTTTCACGATGTTGCTTTTACTGTTCACTGTTATTTGATGACCTTATTCTACCCGATCATGGTGGGTATGTTGGGCTTATTTCAATTTATGGATTTGGATTATTATCGGTTTATTATATATTGGATGAGAGGTTTTTATGGAAAGAAATTTTATGGTTATTATTTATGGAGAATTATCTTTTAGTTTGCCTTATTGCTATGAAGATTAAGCAGGATAAGTAATATGATGGACCCAAAGTCCCATTATGACCAAGGTGGGGTTTTGGGGTCGTTACAGCTTGCTTTGTTGATAATTGAAGAAGAGATAAGAGGATTATAGGTTTTCTTACACCAAAAAATGAGAAGAAGCATTACTTCAATAGAGAGGAGACAAGAGGCGAGAAGGTTCACTGTCAGGACTCAGGATTTAGGTTTCGTATGTGAGAAGATGAGGAAGTCTTCGACTTGAAAGCTTATAAAATATAACATAAGTTTACAATTAATGAAAAGTAACTTTGGACTTCAAATTTTATTAAATATAGCAGAGAGTTTTACTTTTATGAAGAAATGTGATGTGGACTTAAAAACTTATCAAATATAATATATATTGTATATTCAAACATATATATATTATATATAACAAGTCGAGCCGATCTTCGAGTCGAATTGAGCCTCTACGAGTCGAGCTTCAACCCGAACCGAATCAAACAGGGGCTAGCTCGAGCTTGGCTCATTTAATATTTCGAGCTCAGATTTAAGCTCGGCTTAGCTCGATCAAGCCTAAATCTTTGCTCAAGCTCGGCTTGATCGAGCGGAACCGAGTCGAGCCTTCGAGCTAGCTCAGCTTGTGTGCATCCCTAGTTCCGGTCAAGTGTAAAACTCAACATGCGATTTCACATACACTTTACTTATTTCCGATTATTCGTGTTCGTGCCCTTATCATGCTTATACAACTATCATAATTGTGACTGAGAAGTGATACACTCATCGATTAAATGACTCTTTAGATTACCAATCTCGGTACCTTTGGTAATCCATCATGCATCTCATTCCATCATGATAAAAGACTAATGCTCACATGATTTAAATCCAAATGCTTATTAACCCGAATTTGTATCACTACATGCAAGGCCAACATCATACTTTATTTATCGAGGTATGTAAATCCATAATTTCATCAATTGAACAAGTATAATCATGATATCTCAATATGAAGTTCTTAACAATTATGGCATTCAACATACATCATTTCACATGTTATAACAAATAGCAATTAAGATTTTAAATCATCATTTGCACACCAAACCCATCATTCCACACAAAAACCACAATTTCATTCATCCCAAGGCCCACAACACAACCCATTCTCCATTCAAAACCCAAACATACATCCCATCCTCTTATTTCCATCACACAACTTCCATTCATTCCCTTCGTCCACATTTCATCAAACACCTTCACTTCAATATAACAGAATCATGAATAAAAACATAAATAGAGAGATATTTCTACTATAAATCGTATTTAATCTCATTCTAACATAGGATCTTAGTTTTAAAATTAAAAACATTAATGGTTCATGACATTGATAATGAGGAAGTCATATTTACATTCTTAAAGCTTTTTCCTTCAATCCAAAAGCTTAAGAATCTTCCTTAAAGAAATCTACAAGCTCAGTCCTTCTTCTTCAAGCCAAATCCTTCTTCCCCTAGCAAAATCCACTTAGAACCCTAAGTTTCCCTCACTTTCTCTCCAAAATTAGGTTTAGAACCTTAAAACCCTAAAAACCCTCGAGTTAGAAGTCCTATTTATAGTGGAGGGAGTTAAAACCCTAAAATCCACGTTTTTTTTAGAAATCCTGTGCGCGATGTGCGATCGATCGTCCACGACACAATGGCATACCCAGTTTTTAGGTTCAGGGCGATCGATCGCAGATAGCACGGTTCCTGTTTTCTTCACAATAACAGTAACAACACCATTTTCTCATCAGCATCAGTCCATTAGCACACTTATTTTAACTTAAAACATTTAAGTAAATGTTTCATTTATTTTAAGGTTTAAATTAAAATAAGAAAGTACCCCCCATTTGGATTCAATAAAAAATATTAGAAAATCTAATTCCTAATAAATTAAAATCTCATTTTCCAGTTTTAGGCTAAAGACTGAAGATCTCATTGTCGTAAGATTTTCGATAGTCGAGTTAATCACTCTATACTTAATAATAAAATCCTTTAAAATCATATACGTTTATTTAATCTATAAACATCCATTTCCGATAGAAATTATCTCAAAATTCGACAATTTATATTTTTAGTAAAATCACACCCTTCTTATAAATTCTGAAATTCATGTACTTAGTCCTTTTAAATTTAACTTAAGATCAAGGAACAAGGTGTCATATATATTAAAATGCATCTTTGACCATTTAGACCCCCACATCATTCAATTAGCATCAAACACATGTTAAAACACATAGTTGGTAATTCTATCCTTATCAATCAAGATAATGGTATAAAAGTGAATTCGGCTCTCTACACCAACAATTTTGTATTTACTATTTAAGGATTGCTGCTAGTCCCACTCTTATTCTCTTTAGGCTTCGGATTATCTCTGGGGGACGCCCGAGGTGTGCGCTCGGGCATCCACAAATCATTGGACATGCGGCGATAAAAAGAGGAGAAGTCATTTCATTTTCTTCCCATGATTTTGACTTCTCCCCACTTGATATCTCTCCCCTTTTTATCGCCACATGCCCAATGCTTTGTGGATGCCCGAGCGCCCACCTCGAGCGTACGCTCAGAGATAATCCAAATCCTTCTCTTTATTGCACTCATACATTTTTTGTTTTTACACTCAATCAGTTAGTAGTATTAGTACATGTCAGTGGATAGGCCTACCATTTGATGCTTGGCTAAAGGTAGAAGATACAACCAAGCACTCCTTAGGATTGGATCCCCAACCTGGAGTTGGGATCATTTTCAATTGTGATGGTTGCACTCACAGGTGAACAAATATCCGTTTTAACCTGTGATTAAGATTCAATAATCCTTAAACCTATGTTTGGTTGCCAGGAAAATAAGTAAAAACATGGAAAAGAAAAGCAAATTGAATAAAACACAACTGAAAATTATATTAGAAATCTGAAATTTTAGGGTGGTGCTTAGGCGCACCCCAACAATTGCTTGTATACACTAATTTAAGTGAAACTTCTACTAAAATACCAAAAAATACCAAAAGGAAGATAAAAATACTAAAAGATGAGTACTCTCAATTATACTCCTAAATATACTCCTTAATCCTAACCGTTTATAACCAACCATTAAGGGTCAGGATTTCAGTTGGCTTATTTTGTCTTTTTTATTGCCACATCAGCTGGAATCCTAACCGTTTAATAATTGAGATAGATGGTTAGGATTTGGGAGTATATATGGGAGTACACTTTGGGAGTATCCCTAGGCTAATTCATACTAAAAGCCCTCTTCTCTTTAACCTTCTTCCTCATGATAAAAACTCTGCAACTCGTGCATCTAGAGAGAGAAATAGATGATTATCATGTGTGAAATGACTTATTGGGATTTAGATGAAGGAGAGATAGAGAAGCTTTGTTCTTCAAAAACCAGGTGAATGACTATTTCTTTCTATTCTTAAAGCTCTTACCGAATCATAATTTGTTGGATGAAACCAAAATGCCAAAATACTCATTTTTGTGATTTTTGAGAATTAGATTTCTATATTTCAAGATGGGAATCAACCATTAGTTCTACCTGTTATTTTTATATTATGTTATTCATTTTTATATTCTGTTAGCTGTATTATTATTTTTTTCCTTTTTATTTGCTTGATACTAATGATGGAGGAAGAAGAATATATAAAAATGATAAGAAGACCAAGTGGGTATTTACTTAAAATAAACTCTAGAGTATTGTTGTGAACAAGACATTGATTTGAAAGGTAGGAAGTGTTAGGAGAAGCCATGGGGGTTGAGAATCAATCTCCTAGGTTTCTCACTTGGTCTATTATTTCGCAGATAGACAATCAATTTAAAAGGCAGGAGCAAGACAGATTTGGTGGCCCTTCCACAAGAACACCATTTTTGCAGATTTAGTGTTTTTGCACTCGGGACTGATAGAGGCACCAACAAGACAACAAAAGCTTCTGCTAACGAAGATGATGAAGCAGTTGATGGGAAAACATGACGACACTCCCCTGCATTTTGTGATGAATGAAAGTTGGAAACAAGGCTCTAAGCCTCTAAATCTTCTCTTTGATCGCTAGAGATGAGTTGCAGGGTTTGTTTGTTTTGTGAAGAGGAAGATAGAAAGGGAATATAGCTTTTTAGCATTTTTATCTTCTTTCTGGTGTTTTAATAAAAGTTTCACTTAAATCGGTGTATACAAGCAATTGTTGGGTTGGGGTGCGCCTAGCACCACCCAAATTTTATTTTATGTTCCATTTTTTTACCTATTTTCTCAGCAACAAAACATCTTTACTATTATAATGCGATAGGTAGCCGTAGATGATTTTTCTGAAATTCCCATACTACCCTTAAATAAAAACAAAACTTTCCAAACTTCCCCTTGTCTTTGATTTAATTTCTAAACTACCCTTACTCATCTATCTATTTTGAATCACAGCCAATTGCAATTGAACTCAGGGAGAGTTCAATCACACCAGCAGGTTAACACATGACCCTTTTAACTCCTATAAACTGTGGTTAACTCCTTCCCCACGCGCTCACATGCATCGCACGTGCTACTAGCGAGTTCAATCGTACCCGTGGGTTAACACATGTCCCTTTTAACTCCTATTAACTGTGGTTAACTCTTTCCCCTCGCTCTCACGGGCATCACACGTGCCACCCACTATCTAATCTTATTTTTAGAAAAAAAAATATATTAAAAAAAATTAAACCTAAAGATCAATTTTTTTTACCAGAATTAAAAAGGCTATTACAGTCACAATTGTAGGGGATCCGGACTCATGAGAGATACACTACCACGAGATTAGATCACAGTTAGTACTCAATAGTACCCACAGGTCAACACATTTCTCTTTCAACCCCTATTAACTTTGGTTAAGGTTCACTGACTAACTCTTAAAGGTTCAACAATCTAACCTTAGTTTTGGAAGAAAGAAAATATTAAAAAACATTAATCCTAAGATTAATTTTTTTAAATCAGAGTTAAAAGGGGCTCCGTCAGTGCGATTGAACTCTCTGAGTTTAATCACAATTGGACAGGATCCAGTCTCCACTTGGGAAAAATAAAAGTAGAAGATTTCTTCAATGGAGGAATTTGGGTAGCTACCTGTACAGGCATCTTTCGTGTGCTCTTGTAGCCACCCATGACCCATCTGATGTGATGCCAATAGTTTCTGTTTGATGGGTCTCTCTGTTCGAAATAATGTAATCATTCAAAAGGGAAGAACAAAGATAATACCAAGAAACTGATGCAATTCAGTCACAAAATAACCTTCAAACGACCGTTATTCCTATGGAATTTGATGATTCGAGCCTCTCAAAGAGATGGGTCCTTCACAGAATCTCTCCAACTCTACTCATCCATGCTTAAATCTGGTGTTCATGGCAGTAACTTCACCTTCCCTTTGGTCATACAGGCATGCTCAAAACTCGGTTCCATACGAGTCGGTACGAAGATCCATGCACATGTATTTCTGATGGGGTTCCAATCAGATATCTTTGTGCAAACGGCTTTGATTGATCTCTACTCCAAATGCTCCACTTTGGTCAGTTCCCGCCAAATATTCGATGAAATGCCTCTTAAAAGTGTGGTTTCTTGGAATTCCATGATTTCTGCCTATTCCAATGACTTTCGGATGGAGGAATCTTTTGGGCTCTTGAAACAAATGCGAGTTCTTCATCTGGAACCAAGCTCAAGCACGTTTGTGAGCATTCTGTCGGGTTGTTCTGGCTCCACTTGGGCTCTTCACCAAGGCTTATCGATGCACTGTTATGGGATTAAACTTGGGTTTGATTCTGATTTGCTTCTCTCAAATTCAATTATGAGTATGTATGCGCGATCTAATCAAATTCATGATGCTCACTCCTTGTTTTATTCCATGGCTGAGAAATCGACTGTTTCTTGGACGACAATCATTGGTGGGTATGTAAATATTGGGCGCGTTAGTGTAGCATTTGATATTTTCAACCAAATGCGGCAAGATCAAGTTACTCTGGATTCAATTGTCTTCCTAAATCTCATTTCAGGGTGTGCTCAATTGGGAAGATTGTTAATAGCTTCCTTGGTTCATGCTCTCGTGATGAAAAGTGGATGTGATCACGAAGACCCAATTCTGAACTCATTTATAAACTTATATGCAAAATGTGGCGACATTATATCTGCTCGAAGGATTTTCAATTTGGTACATGAGAAAAGTGTGTTCTTATGGACTTCGATGATTAGTGGGTACGTGCATTGTGGGTATCCGAGTGAAGCATTGGAACTTTTCAACAAGTTGTTGGTTACAACAACTAGACCAAATGGGGTAACAATAGCTACTGTACTTTCAGCTTGTGCTGATTTGGGGTCACTGAGCATTGGAGGAGAGGTTGAACAGTACATTATCTTGAATGGGTTTGAGTCAGATTTGCACATTCAGACCTCATTAATCAACATGTACTGCAAATGCGGAAGCATGGAAAAGGCAAAGGAAATCTTCGACAGAGTCTCTAATAGAGATTTAGCTGCTTGGAGTTCCATGATAAATGGTTATGCTATCTATGGGATGGGAGAAGAAGCTCTCAGTCTCTTCGAAAAGATGCTATATGAAGAAGGAATTAAGCCGGATGCAGTTGTTTACACAGGTGTATTATTGGCATGCAGCCACTCGGGCTTGGTAGAAGTTGGGTTGAAGTACTTCCAAAGTATGAAGAGGGATTTTGGGATAGAACCTAGTATAGAACACTATTCATTGTTGGCGGATCTTCTTGGTCGAGCTGGGTACTTGAACTTGGCTGTGAAAGCTGTCCAAGCGATGCCTGTGCAAGCACAAGCTCAAGCCTGGGCTCCATTGCTGAGTGCATGCAGGACGCATCAAAACATTCAGCTGGGGGAGTTGGTAGCTAAGCGGTTGTTTGATTTGGAGCCTCAAAGCACTAACAATTATATATTAATGGCTAATATGTATACTTCTGTAGGTAAGTGGAAGGAGGCAGCAGCACTGAGAAGGCTGATGAATGATAGAGCATTGGTGAAGGAACCTGGGTGGAGCCAGATTGATCTCACCATTGATCGCTTGAGATTTATGAGTCATTAGGATGGTCAGTGCTGAACATAGAGAAGCTGTGTACGTTGCAGAAGGAGAGATTGTAATGCACATCTTGGAGAAGGAAGAGAAGTAGGCATCGAGGATTCACAGAGAGACTGGCTATCCTGTGTGGTCTGCTTAGTATTGTTCTGAATATCATAATTGCATTGGAGGCTTTGCATGATTGCTGTTATATCACCACATCATCAGGATGATCAAGGAAATGGGGTTGCGATTTGAAGTGATTAGAGAGGAGGATATAGCAGTCTGAAATATGGTGGTAAAGGTTGTTAGTGTCATTATCAAAAGCTGGAGTAAGGGACTGAGAGAGTATCATTTTCGGATCGGATGAAATTTGAGAGTCAAAACTATATCGGATTCATCTTGAACATTAGCAAATTGCTCGTGTATGTCAGTTGATTCTGTAGATTTAGAAGAGGCTCTGAGGACTCTTCTCGGCATTGTACTAGTCTTCTTCGCTGGCTGAGTATCTCCACAATCATTGGAGTTTGCCTTAAGCCTTGGGCAGGGTCATATGCCTCGACCCCTTTGAAATTTGAGGGACCCTTCCTACTTTAATGATGTCATTAAGAAGAGCACGATTCTGATCTCAAGACTGAAGAATTAACACAGTCCGCTCTAGCATCTAAGGCATGGCATGTGACCGATTAGAGCCATATTCTTGTTGCTGGGTTGAATGTAGAGCTTTATCGTCACGGTACTATAGCAATGCCTGTAGTCATGCGTGATCTTCTCATACTGGGAACATAAATTGAGAAGCCTCATATTTAAAATGTTTATTTGAGAAGGAGTTTTGGTTTTGAGCTTAAGATTGACACAAGTTTGGAGGGGCACCTTCAATTGAATTTTAACTCTCACACATGTATACTTACCCCATAATGTGACCCTTTCATTCAGAAATTCCATATTCTCCAAATGTGTCCTATCCCTTCGAGTCGTGTACTCAGTGGATAAGTTGTGGAACTGAACCTAGATGGGTGTTGAAGCACAAACAGAACTGGAGAAAATGACTTTAGGGGTCAACACAGCAGTACCAACAGGTTACTATTGAAGAATCCAGGGGGCAATTTGAAGCAGATTCATGTTTAAATTTAAGAAGGAAGGTATTTTCTTAGAGTTTCACTGTCCGGATACCCTATTTTACATCCCAAGCTTGAATGATTGTAGGTTTTGCCGCCATGTAATTCAGGTGTTTATACATAATGAAACAACCAATTAAGCTTGACATACAGTTGGTTATGCCTTCCAAAATATGGTCATCATTCAGTTCGACTATATCTACTTGTTCAGGGATCTGGAGATTTTGCATTAGGTTGGATGTGATAGAAGAAGACTCCCTAGGCGATATAGTTGTGTGATTTGAAAAGGGAAGAAATTAGAGACAAAAGAAATGGCTAGACTATGATTTGTCCGCAGTGAGACACAATCCGACTAAAAAGCATAACAGAAGCTACACACCAGATATAGGAAATTTTCAGATATGCAAAACTATACAAAACTACAACACAAAGACCCTTTAACTACCCTTTTAACTCTGGTGAATAAGTTTTAACCTGTAGAGACCCGAATCTTTTTCATGTTTTTATTTCATTGTGTTAAGGGTATTTTAGTCCTTGTGATGTTTGATGTTTATTGTTTTTTTTTATGCCTAATTATTGTGGTGTAAACTAGGCTTAATCAACTTGTTACGGATGGATGTCATGGCACATCCTAAACTTTAGGAAGCTCTAGTTTTAGAACCGGTTACTGGAATTGTGTGATTCTTGAACCATTAGAAAGGTGTTGGAACCCTCTTCGAGATTCATGTTTAGTATTTTTCCTCATTTTGAGTTTAAGTCAAGTCAATAGTGAGTTTTGTCTAATGGAATTGCAGATCAGTCAACTTTGGGGATATTTTAGTCTATAAATTAAGTGGAAATTAGAAATTCTAAAACGCCAGAAATGTTCGTTTTCGAAATACGAATCCAACCCAAGTTGAACCGTCAAAATCCGACGAACGAGTCAAAAGTTATGGCCAAAACAGTAAAGGGAGTCAAAACCTGCAGGAACCGATCGCTCGGTCAGAACCAGCGATCGATCGGTCCAAAACCGATCGATCGGTATCTATCGACTGGTCCAAAATTTTGTATGGGAAAATTTTCCAGAGAGTGTGTTTGTGACCGATCGCCCGGTCATAAACACCGATCGATCGGTAGGCAACCGATCGCTCGGTCATTACCACCGATCGCTCGGTCCTTCGTGTTTTTGCTGATTTTTAGTATGGGCTTTTTGGTCTTTTCGTTCTCAGACCTTGGGGCTATAAATAGGGGGTCCTACTCGAAATATTAAAATACTCCACCTAGTTCTAACCTAATTTGGCAAAAAGGGGGAGAAACCCTAGGGTTTTGAGAGAGGGTTTTCTTTGAGAAGGAAGAGATTGATAGGAGATTGCAAGAAAAGTTTAGGAAGCTTCTCCAAATCGTCTCGGGAGCGTTTTGAATCCAAGGGAAGGATTCCTAAGGTCGATATACTATCCTAATCAACTCTATTTTAAGGTTTTGTGAATGTTGATGTGCTAAGAATTGTAGAAATAGATAGTTGATGCATTTTCCCTAATTTTCTATGAAATAAGCTAATTATGGATGGGAATGTGAATGGATATGTGGATTGGAAATGTGGATAGAATGTATGGATGATGGGAAATGTATGGAGGATGGGATTAATTTGTGGATGTGGATGAATATATTGATTGTATGGATGAATTATGGTTTGATGAATGCTTGAAAATATAGAGGAGAAATGGATTCATATTATACGTACACAAGGTGTTTGTGGAAAGGCTTGAATGGATAAATGCTATTATACTCTTATGAAATGGTGGTAAATTGATTTTGAATTGCGATATGAATTATGATAAGATATGTATATGTGAATGGTTTGTTAAGTATGTCTAATTAATTGCATGGAAATTGATAGTTGGGAAGGTAAGAACTTAGAGGAACATCTCTCAAACCGGGAATTCTCTAACTATTTGGTATGGGACAGTATAGTGGAGTTTCCATGGTGGGAGATCGGAACCTAAGCAATTACCAACTCGAATATTAATTTCGACACTTAAGCACATATGCACGTGTATGTTAAGATAAGAGTCTCACAAGTCACACATATGGACTACAAGCATGAACATGGCACACGTATGACATTCTGAATAAGCATAAGCATGGCATGGTCCGTATCCGCCAAGAACGGCATGTCTCATTACTGTGTGATCTGAATAAGTGCATAAGGCATGGTCCGTATCCGCCAAGAACGGCATGTCTCATTACTGTATGATCTGAATAAGTGCATAAGCATAAGCATAAGCATAAGCATCTCACAAGCACGTGGTCTCGTAAGCATAAGTACCTCATAAGTGTATGGTTTTCTAAGCCTAAGATTCTCACAAGTACACGAGTCAAGGTGATGATATGATGAATATGCGCACACGTTCTTCCGCACTCTGATTATGTTATTATGCTATTGGATATGTTTCTGACTAAGTGCAGGTATATTATTATTGTTGATTGGATTTTATATACACTGAGTACCTTTGTACTCAGCCGGACTTTTGTCTTGGCAGGTATAGAGTAGGAGTACACGGCGGAGCCGTGGGTTGAGGAGACTTACCTCGAGGAAGGAGGTGAAGGTGAGCCTTCTGAGGAGGGAGCCGGAGATTTGGGCGGCTACACCTCTTAGTTTACATTTCTTTTCTTTGAGAGAGTTTTGTATTTGACTTTTAGAGGATGTTGCTCAGTAGACTTCTTATTAGTTGTGTATCAGACTTGTTGGTTCTTTGTGAGTTGTACATATAGACCTCAGACTTGTGCAGGTTGGATTGGGTTTATATATCGGAATTTTATTACTCTCATTTTTGGAGACTAGTGTAGTAGCCTTGTATGCATGGTTTTAAGCAGGTTTAAGTAATGTGGCGATTCCAAAGTCCTATTTTAGCCTTGTGGGATTTTGGGGTCGTTACATAACCCTTAAAGATTAATATTTTTTTCCTAAAAATAAAGGTTAAATTGTTTAACCCCAAGGGTTAGTGAATCTTTTACCAGTGTTAATGACGGTTAAGAAGCACTGATAGAGATGTATGGGAGACATTGTTAAGAAGGTATGGTGATCTAATATCCTATTTATAATCAAAATTATTAATGTAACAGTGATTGCTTTTAATGACTTTTCATATTTCGATAATCCAATTAAGGATATAAATATTACCGTGATTGGATACTATAATAAAAATTTAATTAAATGTTTTAAAAGCTGGTTTATAAACAAACCGTGATTGTTAGAAATGCCTTCTTTTACATGAACGATCAATATGCTTTCTTATTCAGACTTTTTCAGCTGCATGTCGATTCTATAATGAGTATCCAGTCGAATCTCTACTTCTCGATGGAGATTTCATTTGGAACATCTATTCTCTTGCGTAAGTTTTTGAGGTGGTTCAGTATAGTACCGCAGTGTGTTGTTGTAATTTTGTTCTTGGATAAGTCAATCGTCTTGTTGAGGTAACACTGTGACACATCTAAGAGCAGAATTGCAGAAACACACAAGACCAGCCTTCTCTTGAAATACGATCACAGTTATTGTAAGAACTGTGATTCATAGCGAACAAAAATCACGGTTTATAAGAAACCATGATTGTATGGACTATCGTTTCAACTACAGAAAAATAAACTTTAGTTAAATGTTTTAGAGTTATGGTCATAGTTAGTTAGTAAGCCGTGATACATCCATTGTGTTGATAATAAATTGTAACATAATATTTTAAAGTTACGATCATGGTTATTGCACTAACGGTGATTCATTTCGAACAATAATCACGGTTTATTAGAAACCGTGCTTATAAGGGATATCATTACAAGTACAAATAAATAAACTTTAGTTATTTATTTAAGAGTTACCATCATGGTTACGATGAAAACACTGATGATATGGTAAACAGGATCATGGTTGAAGTATGAAACCATGATCGAAATGAGTTATATTTAGACTGAAAAACATTTTCATCTCTCTTTGCTCGCATATTTTGAACTTCCTCTCTAACCCTCTCTGTTTCTCCCTCTAGCAATCACTGTATTTTTTTTTCTTCCACAAAATTTCGTTGAACCTCCATGTATAGTTCCGTACAACCTCCGACTTTAGTTCCATTTAACATTTGACAATTGTTTACTCCATTCGTCAGGTATGATTTTTTTTTCTATCTCTTATTTCAGTCAAATGATTAAAAAAATGCTCAAAACATATTGAACTAGATTACTTAGACAAATTCTCATTCTTATTGGAAAGCACGTAATATTTTTCTTCTTAAATAAAAAAGTTAAGTGGTTCCCCATGACAACTTTTTGCTTTCAACATAAAATACAAAATATTTTTTTGTGCTTTTAGCATTTGAATAAAGATTATTATTTTAATCAAATCTTTAATTGTTGTGTATTGTTCATAACAGACATTTTAGGAATACAACATACTGACGCAAAGTCAAGTACCAGTGGCCCTTCTACTTTGAAAATAAAATTTAGAGGCACCACTATATGTAAACATTTGGGGGCAAAACAACATTGTTGAGAAGAAAATAATCTAATAGAATTATAGAGGCACACCAACTGGTAAAAATGTAAAAGATTTTTGTACCTCTACTGGTATATTTACACGTGCAATTTCAATTCATTATAGGACATTTAAATAAGTTCAATATGAGATCAAATATAAGTTTTGAGATCAATTGAATTTAAGAATCATTGTATATATAATATTCATAATTTTTGTCTGTATATATGTAATTCTTTGAAATTGAAGACCCTTAGTAATTATATGTTTACACTAACTTTGTTTGTATGCTTTATTGTTACAATTTTTTAAAATTAAGGAAAAACACAAGAAGAAATATTTGAAAAATGTCAAAATGTCTTGTAAGACATTTAAGAAGGACTTCCGCAAGAATTATATCCAACCATTTATCGATAGTGGGGATGTTGATGAAATAAAGTGGGAATGTTGATGAAATAAAGTTCCCCAAACAATATGTACATATTAGACCTGGACATTGGGAAGAATTTATAAATCTCACATTTTTTAGAGGAATTCAAGGTTTGTAAAATATATAAGTATTTATCAATTATATAATCTTTGTACTTTACTTGAACTTATGCTTAGTTGTATTGTAATTTTCATGCCTCAAGAAATAGAAATAAAGAAATAAGAATATAAATACTCCCATTGTTTAAGTAGGGGGTATGATGGTATACAAAAAAAAATTATAAGTGTTTACATTCCTAGAATTTAAGATTATGTAACTATTATACTAAATTATTAGCCTAAATAGTATTCTTTAATTTTTAATATTTATCGATTACTGAATCCACTTCTCAAGGGCCCCCAATTGAGAAAGTAGAGAGACACTTTGTAGATTAAGGCTCGACAAAAAACAAAAGATCAATACACTTCAGGTTACTAGATAAAAGTCTACAAAAATTGTTAGTGTTTGTTTGATTCTTAGTTTCCTTTTTATACGTGTTTCTTTATGGGCATATTTTCTAATTAGCTGAATGATTATTATGTAGAAACAATTAGAAAAACAATATGTATAGGGTGAAGGAAGCATGCCTACTAATGTGAGATCTGACATCCTTACTGTCAACACCCATTACTTGCATGGCTCATTCTTGAAAATTACTCTCTTCATGATAAATAGTCCTTAAATTGATTAAAATTCCTTTTAATATGAATTAAAATAGGTTAACCGGGACAAGTGTTGACTTGTGGGTGCAATTGAACTCTCCCCAAGTTCAGTCGCTATTTAGGATAGCCCGAACCAGCGTCTAAGGAATCATGTTTCGAGACACATGCACGTTTCGTCATAACCACACATGCGGAAAACTTTACCAGCGAAAATGAGAGAATTTTCAATTTTTTCTTATGATTTTACATAAGCAATAACAATTGGTCATCACAATAACTCATCATAAGCAAATGTGTTACCTCACTGGCTATAGTAGCCTTTACTTTTGGCGCCACAATTACACCAGTACACTTTTCTAGCTCTATCAAGCGTAGCTCCTTGCCAATTGACAACTACTTCAGAATCTGAAGACATAAAATGAGGGGAATGAGCTATAGAGCCCAACAAAATTCACAGTCAATCTAGACTATTTTCCACACAATAACATTCATCAATAATGATATATTAGTACAGTGCAAATCTCATATTATAATAATATCGTAACTCGTGACCTTAGGTCACTCAGGGCTATTTTCACCTTATCCGAAGTTCTCAACCTCCAAGTGTTTTCCACCGTCCAGTTCATCCAATCATTGTCCTCAACATTAGGTTATCGTGTTAGATAACTGATCACGCTCTATCCTTGACTCTACCGACTCGATCAACTGGCCCTTTGCCCGTACACAACCTCTATCCTTGAGTCCACAGACTCAATCATCCACCAATTGGGACTTCTCCCGATTACAACAAATCCTTGGGTATGCCGACTCAATTAACCTTAAACCTTTATTTTCCATAACTCGGGCCTTCACCCGATAGCTGCCAAGAACAGAACAACTCCTCTAACATATCACACTTTGCCAGGAACAACACCTCTGACATATCACTTTATATTTTTTCACTGTGGGAAACACTAACACACAACCACATTTGTCAGGAACACATCTGGTCTCCAGGATCACATTTAATCGCCAGGATACACAACTGATAGCCAGGAAACCCATCCAACTTGCCAGAAAAAATGAAACTCTTCTGACAATTTAAGGACACACCACTAACTACCAGATAGCCAGGAAACCCATCCAACATGCTAGGATACCACATCTGACATGTCAGGGACGCACTTCTAACTACCAAAAAACACCTGCCTACTAGGAAACATCTGACATATCACTCTGTCGGGCAAAACACCTCTGACATAAAACTCTTGTCAGGCAACACACCTCTAATAACCATGATATACATCTCAATACAAGGATACCCATCTAATAGCCAGAAAACTCATCTGATTGGTGTTAATTGTTACACATTTATTCACCTTAAACTACATTTGTTAAGACCTTTGAGTTCGTTTATCCACTACGATACTTCACTTGGGTATGTTTATTGTTTTCATGTTCATGCGAGGAAAAGAATACCAACATGAGAATTTAAAAGCTTTAAAGTTCCCTGTGAATCGCAACCGAGTAACGATCCGAGCCAAAGAAGAGTTAGAAATGTAAAAGCAACCCTTGTTCAGTGTACGGGGCATAACTCATTCATTGTAGCTCCAATTTTGACCCATAATATATCAAATCGATCGTCTCGAAAAGATCTACAACTTCCGTGAAAGAATTTTGATCAAATTTCATATCCACCAATCGATTAACGCCCTTTTTTCTTATCAATTGGAGGTCGCCGTTTTGGTTGTGTTGAATAGTGCGGAAAAACCCTCTTAGAGCCCGTTTTGGATGTTTCTAAAGCTATACTTCACTGAGAATCTCTCTCTATAAAAAGGAAAGCCTCCTACCATGCAAAAGGTTCTAAATTTTAGAGATTTGGAGGAGAGAAGGCTTTGTAAATCTGTGAAGGTTGAAAGATGGATCATTCGTGTTTTTCGTGTTCTTCATCAAAAGCGGTGTTCCTTGCTCTCGCTATAAACTAACTTCTTTTTCTAAGGTTTAAATGAAACCCTAGTCAAGTAATTGTGTCTCTTGTATTTTATTTAGGTTTTCTTTCTTGTATAAACAATGATTGCATAATGAGAGGGTTATTCTTCAACCAATTATTCGAGTTTAGAATTAGTTTCAATATGATCTTATTCTTGTCTTAGGTTTTATTGTGTTGAAATTGAATTCATTCATTTCTTCTTTCTGTGATTGTTGGTATGAATTTTATGCAATGGTTTTTACTATCGAAGAATTAAATTATACGATATTTTATGCCTAGGGAAGACAAGTGATGTCATAACCCTAGTTTAGTGTATATCACTCGTGCTAACCAAAGATAGGATATACCTAGAGTGTGATCTCTTGAATCATTCTTGTTTTGATGAGTTGAGACTTGTAGTCGATCTCATCCCTATTGTTTATGCTTGAGAACTCATAATAAATACATGTGAATTTAATTATGAGGCTAATGGTGGATTCGAACGCCCTAAATCTTTTCTCACCGATATATAACCAAAAGCTCTTAGTTTAATTAGGATTAATAAAATTTGATAGTTTAATTAAGTTAAAATCAATCAAATCAAATCAGTCAATCAATCTTGTTACTCTTTGACTTAGAAATAATCTTGAGAAAAAGGCAACGAATCCAGCGCAGTCCTCTGTGGTTCGACACCCCATACTAGTCACTATTCTATGGAATTGTAGCTACTACAGGTTATTTAATTAACGATCAATTTTTTGCGTCATTGTTGGGGATTGCTAGAACAGTTTAGTTGCTTAATTCAAAAGATTAAGACTTAGTCATTTTTATTCAAAAAAAAAGTTTTACTGATCTCTAAATTCTGTGTTGTAGGAACCAAATTGCTCAGATCTAAAATAGTGCTCTGCTAAAAATTTTAACAGAAAAGCTGTTGTTTTGTAAAAACAAAAGCTACCCAACTGTTCAATTGCCGAAAGCACTTTAAGTATTCTCTCATCTGGAGTGAATTATTTTACAAATTGGTGTCTGTCGAACATAGAGTTTGCCTCTAGGGTTTATGCATAGTAGACAGTCTTGTAAACCAGAGTTAATCCCTATCACTTCAGAGTTAAAGCGTACCGCAAGGTTTCTTAAGGCTTCGGCCCGATTTTACTCCAACCTAAAAGCTACCCTTTCCTCTGAAATGGCTGAAGACCAAGATCCAAACAAGTCTCTGAAGGAATATTTTATTCCTTTTACCTACTCATCACCCTCCTACATCCGGATGCCAAACACCACAGCAGTCCACTATGAGATCAAGCCCAGTATAATTCAAATGTTGTCATCCTACCACGGGCTTAGTAATGAGGACTCATATAAGCATCTAGATGAATTCAATAAGATATGCACAACCTTTAGGTTGTAGAATATTTCAGATGATGCTCTCAGGTTGCGCCTCTTCCCATTCTCCCTGAAAGATAAAGTCAAGTATTGCCTTAACTCTTTAGAGGCCAACACTATCCACACATGGGCCCAGTTACAGCAGGAGTTTCTAAAGAATTTTTTTCCTATAGGCAAAACTAATCAAATGAGGTGAACCATTCTGAGTTTTTCTCAAATTGATGGTGAGCTATTTCATGAGACTTGGGAAAGATTCAAAGAACTTCTCTGGAAATGTCTCCACCATCAGATCCCTAAATGGAAATTTGTCCAAGCTTTCCATGATGGACTGCCCCAATACAACCGACAGATGGTTGATGTCTCTTGAGGGGGACATTTATGATGAAAAATGAAAGTCAAGCATGGGAATTATTTAAAAATTTGAGTGAAAATTCTCAACACCATGCTTCCAACAGCCATTCTGAGAGACAACCCTCCACCTCCAATCCTAAGAGAGACATCTATGAAGTAGGCACTTTTATTGAAGTCTCATCAAAGTGGATGAGTTGTCTCGCAAGTTAGACTAACTCATGGCTGCAAGGCCAGCTTCCTATAGACCTCCTCATCTTCCTCCCAATCCTAATCAGGTTTGTGCTCTATGTTCCAGCCCTGCACATTACATCCATGATTGTCCTTCAGCTGCTCAATGTCCAGAATATGTTCATGAGTATGTTATTGCTGCCTACTCTCGCTCAGGTAATGATCCCTACTCTAATACATATAACCCAGGGTGGAGAAATCATCTCAATTTTTCATGATAGCCCCAAGCTCAAGGGAACACTTTTCCCCAAGCTCAAAGAAATTCCTTCTCCCAACCTCCATGGCCGAATGTTCGATATTTTCAAAATCAGCCCAACTATTATCCTCCCTAACAACAACAATTTTAACACTCTACTCCTCCCCCTCAAAGGAACTCATCTTTCGAGGAGAAAGTGTTGAATGTTCTAAAAGGATTGGAGGCTAACACCCAACTGCTACACTCTCATTCTCAATCTATCTAGAGGCTTGAGTCCCAAGTGGGACACTTAACTAATGTCATATACAAAAGAGAGGAAGGGAAGCTCCCAAGCCAACCAGGGAGCAACCCTAGGGGTGTAAACATGGTTAACGATGCTCAATACAACAATACAACAAAACTCATTATGAGCATGTTCTTGCCATAACCACCCTAAGGAATGGGAAGGTAGTTGATAACCAGGTTAGGGAGAAGAAGGGTGAAGAAGAAGAGGTCATGGTGGAGCCAACAAAATCCAAAGAAGAGGGGTGCGTATCTCTGAGAAGGACCATGGTCTTCACTCCCTCGGCATCCTATATGCCTAAAGCTCCTTACCCTCAATACTTAAAAGATTCATCTCCTTTTGACAAAAAGGGATCCAAAGCGGACGATATGATGGAGGTCTTTAAAATAAGTCAAAATCAACCTCCCACTCATAAATGTCATTAAGTCTCATCTTATGTCAAGTTTCTTAAGGACCTATGCACTCAAAAACGTAAATCTCGGACTCATATGTCCAAGAAGGTCCTTCTCATCGAGCAAGTGAGCTCCATTATCCAACACAACACTCCTCCAAAATTCAAGGATCCAAGTGCTCCTACCATTTCATGTATTATTGGAGATTACTCCATTAATCGAGCACTCCTGGATTTAGGAGCAAGTGTTAATCTGTTACCTTTCTCGGTGTATAAGCAACTAGGCTTAGGAGAGCTTCAACCTATATCCGTCATATTACAATTGGTGGATAGATCTATGAAAAAGCCCCGTGGGGTGAAGATGTTCTTATCAAAGTCGATAAGTTCTACTTTCCTGACGATTTTCTTGTCCTCAACATGGAACCCGTGCATAACTCAAATAGTCAAATTCCAGTCATCCTCGATCGTCCCTACTTAGACACTACCAATGCGTGTAAAAATTATAGGACCGGGGTAAAGGATGTGTCATTTAGTAACATGAAAGTTCGACTAAACATTTTCACCACACCCGAACAACAACAGAAGAGAGATGAATGTTTTATGGTGAATGTGAGTGACGAAATAATTGAGAAGACCCCTCCTAATGCCTTAACTGAGAATGCCTTAAAGGCATCCCTCGTTCATTTCAAACCCCCGGACCCCAATAAATAAAAACTCAAAGAGGATAATAATTATGTGCTATACCTTTCATCAATCTTAAGGGCTTTCAGTTAGAGAAGCAGAAAGTGAGAATTGCATGCTCATGCTTGTTCAATCTTTTTTGTTATAAGCGTAGGTCATGCAAGTTATATTATATACTTGCGACCTTTCAAAGGTCTAGGGTCTCCAAACTTTTTGACGTGGATAGGTGTGTACTCAAGAGTCAGACCCAACAATTTTACACATCATGTTAAGGGAATTGTGAATGGGAAGATGATCGAATTCATTGAGTGGTTGAACCCCTTCTAGGAAGACAGTTGAGAGTTGTACTGTGTCCGGCTGAAGACAATAAACTTAGCGCTTGTTGGGAGGTAACCTAATATTTTTGTAGACTTACTTGAGTCCAAGTTTGGGGTGGTTCTCACCCCCCTACAATTATTCGAGTTTTAAAAAAAATGGCCTTTTGATCGATCGGCGTCCACTGCCGATCGATCGACCATATTTCCGATTTGGAGCCTCTCCTTCCGATCGATCGGCCACCACTAGGCCGATCGATTGCCCAAAAAGCCAGAAACTGGATATCTCGCCTTCCGATCGATCGGCCACCATTGGGCCGATCGATCTCCCAAAAAAAAAAGTTGCTCCTTGTTGTACTTTGGATGTCTTTTTCTACATTAATCTATCTATTGACTCTATTGTCTTATCTGTGCGTATGAGTTTCTTTTGTTCTACCCTACAAGGTATAGTTTCAATAAAGTTTGGGGTGATCTCTGCTTGATAAATTTTTTATCTTCTTCCTCATTCTTCATCTTTCATTCATGGATTGCCCTCACCTATCAGGTATTATTGTTCTCCCTTACTTGTGTTTTAGTTCTTTTTATATTAAGGACAATGTAATCTTTAAGTTTAGGGTTGAGAAATAACTGTCATTATTTGCTAACTAGGCATCCATGTAAGAGGGTAGGGCGTGCAAACAAATAAAATTTAAAAACTTGATCTATTTCTGAATCTAAACCAAATTGTGATACATATGTTATAATCCACTCATTATTAATTGGCTTAATTTGAGAACACATAATCCCAAATAGATACAATTCTTACTCATTATTGATTGACTTAATTTGGTACCACTGAAGAGGTTAGGTGACCTAGAAATTGAACACCACCCTTGGCTAAATTGAATTTTTTTTAATGACACAAATGATTACCTGACTAGGTTTACACTTAGTAATCGGGCCTCCTGCCTCACTAAACAGAGAGTGTTCGTATCAAAACGTGTAAACTTTGGAAGAGATAAAGAATCACAAGAAAATTAAAATCTTCACTAGTTATTATTTATTCTTTAAACTGAACTCCTACCTAGTAACCGGGCCTCCTGCCTCACTAAGTAGAGAGTGTTCGCGTCAAAAAGTGAAGGTTTGGAATAAACATTTATCATAGAGTGACAAGTCTGAGTTCGGAGTCTATTTGACTCAAGTTAATAAGTCATAGGGGTGTCTTAACACCTGGTGCCCTAAAACCTTCTAGCCTAACACTTGCTACACGGGTTGTCTAGAAAGCTTAATGAACTTAGACTCTGCACAGTCCACTCATTCAATAAAAAAAAAGTGTCAAGAAAAAGCCTTGGGTCGGTGACTAAATTGATAGGAAACCTGATGATAAATGAGTGATAAAACAACTGTTGAGAGAAAAGGTTGAGATCACATATTCAATTGATAGTCACACTACACATCAAATGAGACCAATGACCAATCTTTAATAAGCATAAATGTTCAGAATTGTGGAAGGTTATGTGAAATTCAGAATGTGGAGAGCCAAGAATAAAGTCGGTTAATAATGAGAGAATTATGTGGTGTGTATCATGATTTTAATGATTTAAGAAATGAGTATCAGTTAATCTTTTAGTCAGTGCATGTTATACTTGAGCATAGTTGCAGAGTTGTAAGGATTACTGATGTTTGTGGGTATAGTCACTGGTAAACCCTCACGAGACTTCAATCATCTACTAGCACCACCTAGGGGTTTAAAAGGCTTGTTGCATATGTCAAATGCAACCGGGGATCCCACGAAAGGGGATTTAGATTTAGGTTAGCTTAGTTTTATTTTTATTGCTCGAGGACTAACAATATGTAAGCTTGGGGTTGTAATTGATGCTAATTGTTATACATTTATGCACCTTAAACTGCATTTGTTAATCCCTTTGAGTCTATTTATCCACTACGATACTTCCTTTTGAATCACAACCGAGTAAAGATTCGAGCTAAAGAGGAGTTAGAAATACAAAAACAACCCTTGTTTGGTGTACGGGGCATAACTTATTCACCATAGCTCTGATTTTGGCCCATAATATATCAAATCGACCGTATCGAAAAGATCTACAACTTCCATGAAGGAATTTTGTCAAATTCCATACCCACCGATCGATCAGTGCCCTTTTTACCGATCAATCAGAGGTCATCATTTTGGTTATGTTGAATAGTACGGAAAAACCCTCTTTGAACCCATTTTGGATGTTTCTAAAGCTATACTTCACTAAGACTCTCTCTCTAGAAAAAGGAAAGCCTCCTATCATGCAAAATGTTCTGAATTTTAGAGATTTGGAGGAGAAAAGGCTCTGGAGATCTGTGAAGGTTGGAGGATGGATCATTCGCGTTCTTCGTATTCTTCATCAAAAGTGGTGTTCCTTGCTCTCGTTATGAACTAACTTCATTTTCTAGGGTTCAGATGAAACTCTAGCCAAGTAATTGTACCCCTTGTATTTTATTTAGGTTTTCTTTATTGTATAAACAATGATTAGATAATGAGAGGGTTGTTCTTCAACCAATTATTCGAGTTTAGACTCAGTTTCAATATGATATTATCCTTGTCTTAAGTTTTATTGTGTTGAGATTGAATTCATTTATATCTTCTTTCTGTGATTGTTTATATGAATTTTATGCAATGATTTTTACTGTCGATGAATTAAATTATAAGATATTTTATGCCTAGGGAGGACGAGTGATGTCACAAACCTAGTTTAATGTGTTTCACTCGTGCTAACCAAAGATAAGATATGCCTAGAGTGTGATCCCTCGAATCATTCTTGTTTTGATGAGTTGAGACATGTAGTCGATCTCATCTCTATTGTTTATGCTTAAGAACCCAGAATAATTACATGTAGATTTAATTATGAGGCTAATGGTGGATTCGAACACCCTAGATATTTTCTCACTGATATATAACCAAAAGCTCTTAGTTTAATTAGGATTAATAAAATATGATAGTTTAATTAGGTTAAAATCAATCAATCAATCTTGTTATCCTTTGACTTAAAAATAATCTTGAAAAAAAGACAACGAAACCAGCGCAGTCCTCTATGGTTCGACACCCCATACTAGTCACTATTCTACGAAATTATAGCTACTACCAGGTTTATTTAATTGATGATCACCATCCAACGTGTCAGGATACCACATCTAACATGTCAATGACCCACCTCTAACTAACAGGACACACCTCTGACCACCAGGAAACACCTGTCTACCAGGAACATATTTGACAATATCTTTGTCAGGCAAAACACCTCTGATATCAAATCTTGTCATGCACAACACCTCTGACATCAAATCCTGTCAGTCATAACACCTCTAACAATACAACACTTAATCCAACCTCTGTGGGGATGTACCTACCCTTGCTAAACATCATCCCTCAAGACAACCACCATAGATCATCACAACCTCTGTTGGGTGCATACCTGTCGACATAGGCCAATGTCCCCTCAAGGTAACATCATTGAGTTTGTAAACTCAATACATCACTGGGTCCGTAGACCCCAATCAACCTTGGGTCCATAGACCCGATGTCATTCTAACTCTTCCGACTATTAATCACGGAGGAACTCCGACTCTTAGCAGACCCGCCTATCCAGACCTAGTCAAAGAGAGACCACAAATAGCGTTTCACACATGTTGAGTTTTCTAACCATAGGAAATCCCCAATTATTCAAGCCCTGATTAAATAAGTGAATCAGTTGGGCCTCACGCCCGTGGACCAAGTCCGAGGGTATACCGTCCCGGTGTGAAATATTACCTGACCAATGGACCATTCCATTACCTTATCGTGTCCCAACAACATCACACCACACAAGACGTGGGACTATACTAGGCCAACAGACCCTACCATTGCCTTAAAACAAACATCACATAATACAAAAGTCATTCCGTTAGGGAACTCAACCATGCCAATGGACCCTACCATTGCCTTACAAAAGTCGTATTCCAAGTATAGACTAATTATTTAGTCTTAGTCCATAACTGGTTGGAACCCAACCAAACTTTGTGTCCTACGCTAGAAATACAAATTGAAATAAAGTTGGTTTCCAAGTTAGACTTATGGGTGCTATTGTTCTTAAGACTAAGTCACGAGACGTGGCACATGGGGTCGTGAACACCATACGAGGAGTAATGGATCACCTCCTCCAACAGAGGATTCACTGCCTGACATGGCTTAGACTTTTGCATCTATAGTCGAGACTTTGACTATGCTAGCAGCTAGGCAGCCTGCTACTCCTCCTGCTGCGGCACATTGCTACTCCTCCAAATAGAGCACTAGCAGGGATAAAAGCATTTCAGAGGATGAGGCCTCCGGTATTCTGTGGTAGCATTGATCCATTAGTGTCAGAGGAATAGATCAGGCAACTGGAGAAGTTGTTCTCAGTATTGTTCCGACTGAGGCAAAGAGGGTCACCTAGGCCGCAATTATGCTAGAAGGTGAGGCCGACCATTGGTGAAAGTCCGTTGTGAGGACTCGGGATTTGACCCGACTAGGTCAAGATTGGACTTGGGGAGAATTTCTTGACGTCTTCTACAAGAAGTATTTTCCAGTAGGAATGAAGGAGAAGAAAAAGGTGGAATTTATTACCTTGGAGCAAGGTAAATTGACGGTAGCTGAGTACGAGGCCAAGTTTTAAGAGTTATCTAGATTTGCTTCACACATGATAGCCATGGAGGCTATGAAGGCTCGAAAATTCAAAAGGGGATTGAAGGCCTACATCAAGGATAGAGTCTCAATATTTAGGTGTGAGACCTATGCAGAGGTGGTGGACAAAGCCCAGTTGGCTGAGACTAATTTAGAGGAATTCTTCAGGAGAAGAGAGAGTATTAGAGGTTAGGCCAGTAGCTCAACTCCTCTTGAGAAGAGGGCTCAGTTTACGTAATACTAGCCTTCAGGGCCAGCACAGTTGCAGAGGCCTTACTCTACACCGCAGGCTCCTTGACCTTTTGTTCAACAATGCTCACGCTCAGGGATGACACAAGCACCTCACCCCGTGCTATCTCAGGCCACAGGATATGCGCCACCTGTGCCCTCCACATTCTCTTATGAGGTCCGCACTCTTTGTGGGAGAAGGCACGTGGCAGGAGAATGTCGGAAGATTTCTGGTGGATGCTTTCACTGTGGTGACCAGGGCCATATGATTAGAGATTGTCCCTATCGTCAGTTGCCATCCCAGTCTCAGGGAAGTAGGCCCCTCGATCAGGCAGCCTTCTCAGCAGGGTTCTTCATAGGCATTGAGACTCTCACAGTCTACACGGCAGTCTCGCCAGGCAAACTAGGGCCGAGTCTTTGCCTTGACGGAAAGGGACGCACAGACATCTGACGATGTTCTGCAAGGTACGCAAAAATTGTAAATTCTTCAAGTATGAATTGATGGTTGTTATATTGTATATGTCTGCTTACGTGTATATCATTATACTTATACTCTATGGGTGTTCTTGAAATTATTAACTTTAGCTACTTATAATGCAGAGGCGTGTTGCCAGCGAACGAGTGTTTAGCTCGTGTGTTGATCGACACAGGATCAACACATTGTTTTGTGTCACCTAGCTTTGCCAAGGGTTTCTCTTCTGAGCCGAGTCGTCTACGTCAGGAGTTAACCATTTCAACTCCGCTTGGCAAGTCGGTTAATACAGACCGAGGATACCGAGATTGTATAGTCCAAGTTGGGCAACATGAATTGTCGATCGAACTAATCATCCTTGAGTTTTAAGACCTAGAATTTGACGTTATTCTCAGGATGGATTAGCTCGCTGCACACCACAGGCACGTAGCTTGTTTTGAAAAGATGATAAATTTTAAGTTAGAGGGCGTCAAGCCATTCCACTTTCATGGACTACAAAGAAGAGATATAGCCCGTTTAGCGGCTCTAAGTCTTTCGAATCCGGAGGCATGAGACTCCTCAGCCATCCCGATTGTGAATGAGTATTTGGATGTATTTCTCAAGGACTTACCGCAGTTGACTCCAAATAGGGAGATCGAGTTCGCGATAGAGCTTGCTCCTGGCACTGCTCTAATTTCTAGGGATCTATACAGGATGGCCCCAATAGAGATTAAAGAGTTGAAGGTGCAGATAGAAGAGTTGTAACAACTTGGTTTCATCCGACCAAGTGTGTCACCGTGGGGAGCTCCAGTACCCTTCGTGAAGAAGAAGGATTGGTCGATGAGGTTGTGCATCGACTATTGGCAGTTGAACAAGGTCACGATCAAGAATCGTTATCTATTGCCACGAATAGACAACTTGTTTGACCAACTGAAAGAAACAAGATTTTTCTCCAAGACTGATCTCCGATCGGGTTATCATCAATTAAAGATCAAGCCCGAAGATGTTCCCAAGACTGCTTTTAGGACTCCGTACGGATACTACGAGTTCCTTGTCATGTCTTTCGGTTTGACAAATGCACTGACGGCGTTTATAGATTTGATGAACCGGGTGTTCAAGCCTTATCTCGATCAATGTGTCATTGTGTTCGTCGATGACATATTTTTGTATTCCCAGACATGGGAAGATCACGATCGAGACCTTCGCCTTACTCTTGAGACTCTTCAAGAGCATAAATTGTACGTTAAGTTGAGTAAGTGCAAATTCTGGTTGGAAAATGTGATGTTCCTTGGTCAAGTAATTGCTGCCGAGGGTATCTCAGTTGATCCGGTGAAGATAGAGGCAGTTATGAGCTGGGAGAGACCCATGAGTGTTACCAAGATATGTAGTTTCTTCGGTTTGGTAGACTACTATCGAAGATTCGTAGAGGGGTTCTCTAGTTTAGCGGCATCGCTCACGTACTTGACATGGAAGGATGTCAAGTTTGCTTGGAGTGACAGGTGTGAAGTAAGCTTTATGGAATTGAAGAAACGGCTTACTACGGCCCCCGTTCTCACAGTGCCATTTGGGAGTGGCAGGTTCATAGTTTATAGTGATGCCTCACATGTCGAGCTAGGATGTGGCCTAATGCAACACGGGAAGGTCAAGCTTATGCTTCCTAGCAACTGAAGGACCATGAAAAGAACTATCCTACACACGACTTGGAGCTTGCCGCAGTGGTGTTTGCATTAAAGATTTGGCGGCACCACCTTTATGGGGAAAACTTTGATGTATTCACGGACCACAAAAGTCTAAAGTATCTGTTTTTTCAGAAAGAGCTGAATTTGAGACAGTATCGATGGATGAAGTTCTTGAATGACTATGAAGGCTCTATTCAGTACTAACAGGGTAAGGAAAACGTGGTGGCAGATGTTCTTAGTAGACAGCCTTCTGGGCTCTTGGTTTACATGATGGTGCGAGAGTAGAAGTTGTTAGAGGATGTGTCTAACCTCGACACCAGATTCAGCCTTCCTACCTATGGGTCGGTAATGACTAATATCATTGTTAGGCCTTATATCCAGGTTCGGATCCGAGAGTTTCAAGGGTTGGATGCCAAGTTGCTTGCTTACCGAAACAAGTCAGTTAGTAGTGACAGTGAAGAGTTCACCTTAAATGCTGAAGGGACCATCACATTCAAGGGAAAATTATGTGTTCTAGCCGATAAGGAGCTTAGACGCGAAATCTTAGACGAAGCTCACCGGTCCAAGTATACAGTGCATCCTGCAGGTACAAAGATATATCAGAACCTCAAGGGGCACTTCTGATGACGGAACATAAAAAGGGAAGTGGCAGAATATGTGTCTCGGTGTGTCAGCAGGTCAAGGCCGAGCACATGAAGCCAGCAGGTCTTTTACGATCCCTTCTTATTCCCAAGTGGAAATGGGAGAATATCTTCATGGATTTCATTGAAGAGTAGCCAAGAATGGTGAAGAACTCCGATGCCATTTGGATGGTGGTTGATCGTTTGACGAAGTCTGCCCATTTCTTACCTTATTGGACTTCATTTGTCGCGACCCAAAATACCCCCTAGGAGTTAGGGATACTTTAGCTCGTGATGTGCAATATCCGATACCAAACCATCTTGTGAAATATCCAAGGCACAACATGTAACGACCCCAAAATCTTACAAGGCTAAAATAAGACTTTGGAATCGTCACATTTCCTTAACCTGCTTAAAAACCATGCATACAAGGCTACTACACGAGTCTCCAAAAATGAGGATAACAAACTTCCGATATATCAACTATAATCAAATAGCACAAGTCTACGGTAAACATATACAACTCACTATAAACCAAAAGGTCTGAAAAATACAACTATAAAAGTCTACTGAGCAACATCCTCTAAAAGTCTATTACAAAACTCTCTCAACTAAACAAAGCATAAACTAAGAGGTATAGACACCCAAGCCTTCGGCTCCTTCATCGGAAGGCTCACCTTCTCCTACTTCCTCGATGTAAGCTTCCTCAATCCACGGCTCCGCCGTGTACCCCTGCTCTAAACCTGCCAAGACAAAAGTCCAGCTGAGTACAAAGATACTCAGTGTATTTAAAATCCAACCAACAATAATAATATACCTGCACTTAGTTAGAAACATATCCAATAGCATAATAACATAATCAGAGTGCGGAAGAACGTGTGCGCATATACATCATATCATCACCTTGACTCGTGTACTTGTGAGAATTTTAGACTTTCAAGACAATACACTTATGAGTTGCTTATGCTTATGAGACCACGTGCTTATAAGATGCTTATGCTTATGCACTTATTCAGATCATACAATGATGTGACATGCCGTTCTTGACGGATACAGACCATGTCTAAGAAATCATATGGTTAGCATGCCGTTCTTGGCGGATACGGACCATGCTTAAGAATCAAATGGTTGACATACCGTTCTTCGTGGATACGGACCATGCTTATGAATCAACTGTAATTGACATGCCATTCTTGGCGGATACGGACCATGCCATGCTTATGCTTATTCAGAATGTCATACGTATGTCATGCTCATGCTTGTGGTCCACATGTGTGACTTGTGAGACTCTTATCTTAACATACACGTGCATGTGTACTTAAGTGTCGAAATTAACATTCGAGTTGGTAATTGCTTAGATTCTGATCTCCCCCCATAGAAACTCCACTATACTGTCCCATACCAAATAGTTAGAGAAATCCTGGTTTGAGAGATTTTCCTCTAAGTTCTTACTTTCCCGATTATCAATTTCCATGCAAGTAATTAGACATACTTAACAAACAATCACATATACATATCTTATCATAATTCATATCATAATTCATAATCAATTTACCACCATTTCATAAGAGTATAATAGCATTTATCCTCTCAAGCCTTTTCACAAACACCTTGAGTACGCATAATATGAATCCATTGCCCTTCTACATTTTCAAGCACTCATCAAACCATAATTCATCCATACAATCAATTCACCATTCACATCCACATATTAATCTCATCCTCCATACATTTCCCATCCTCTATACATTCTATCCACATTCTAATCCACATTTCCATCCATAATTAGCTTACTTCATAGAAAATTTGGAAAAATGCATCTAATCTCTATTCTATCATTCCTGTCATATTAACATTCATAAAACATTAAAATAGAGTTGATTAGGATAGTATATCGACCTTAGGGATCCTTCCCCTTGGATCCAAATCGCTCCCAAGATGATTTGAGGAAGATCTACAAGCTAATCTTCTTCCTCTCTAAGCAAGACCCTCCTTCTCCAAGCTAAAACCCTCTTAGAACCCTAGGTTCTCTCTATTCCTTTGCTAAATTAGGTTAGAAATAGTTTAGAACCCTAAAAATCTCGAAATAGAACCCCTATTTATAACCCCAAGGGTTAAAAACCCTAAAAACACCTTTTTTAAAAAAAGATCTGGGTCCGCGTGCGATCGATCGCACCTTTGGTGCAATCTATCGCACCTAGACCCGAAAGGTAAACATAAAAACTCGCCTGAATGCAATCGATCGCAGAAATTTGCGATAGATCGCACTATTTTATGATCGATCGCAGCTTATTTGCGATAGATCACACCCTTGTTTTCCGGATTCCGACAGATTTAACCCCACTTTAGTATTTTGACCATATTTTGACTCGTTCATCGGATTTTGATGATTCAATATGCGTTGGATTCGTCCTTCGAAGAAGAACAACTTTCATGTTTTACAAAAATCCTAATTTTGAGTTTTAAAAGGTCTAAATGGGCCCACCAGTGAACTAATCTACAATTTATCAGATAAAATATCAGAAAATTCACTTTTGACTTAGCTTAGACTACAAATATGGAAAAACGTTAAACACGAACCTTGAAGAGGGTTCTAATACCTTTCTAATGGTTTAAGATTCACTCAATTTCGATAAATGGTGACAAAAATAGAGCTTCCTAAAGTTCAAGGTGTATTATGACATCCCTTTCTGACCCTCGATTTATTTTCATACTTCATCTACCTAGATTCCAACCCCTACTCTCATCTCATGATTCCACTCCCATATGTTCTAAGCCACCTAGGTGATCATCGAACACACACTAACATGCATGAGAGGTCCCGACTTCTATGTGTCTTGCGCGCTAGCACTAACCACATGACTCCTGGAGTTATACATACACACTTAGGGTATTTTATACTGTATGATCTTAGATATTTAGAGTACTCGAATCCTCATGATTTAGACTCAACATACACCCTACATCAAACCATCATTTCATGAAGAAACACCCAAGACCAAAAACACCTCACACCCCTTGACTCATACACTAAACCCACAACAAACTCAGGTCATGAGAAAAACCCTCAAGATAACCAGTTATGCAAGAACACACGCATGAAGACACATCAAAGACTAAAATACCCCTAATAAACTAAGCAATGACATGAAAAAGATTCGGGTCTCTACACAACATAGCGAGAACATAAAATAGTGCGGAAGCTTAAATCAAAGTGCGGAAGTGTAAACTTAAAATTTCCTTTCTATACGTGATCAGTATTCCAAGTTTTTATAATAATTAAACCAAAACAAGAGTGGACATGCCCACTCCTCAAAATACAAAAAGGGAAACCTCACTATCTCTTCACTCAACAATAGTCTAGATAAGACCACCTATCTAGATCCCTGTCCTCCTGAGGCTGTAACAGAATGGCCACCTCTTCTTCTTTATACTCCTCAACCCATGGCTCGGAGTTATGGATGTCGAATTGAACTGCCGACATAAAATGTACGACTGAGCATGGAATACTCAGGAAGCACAATTACTAGCTAACAATGCTATCATAACAATAATATCACAAGCAAGTGTGTAAAGGACTACCACTCATAAAATTCATGCTTGAAACCCATCATTTGAAAACCTTTGGTAGAACCTTTTCTTTCATAAAAAACAAAACACCTTGTTTATGCTTATGAGTTCTTATGAATGCTTATGAGCCTCATGAGTTCTTATGATTTCTTGTGAGCTTTCGAGTTCTAATCAGCTTCTTGTGAGCTTTCGAGTTCTTATGAGCTTCTTGTAAGCTTCAAGTTCTTATGAACTTTATAATCATTGGAGACTTACGCAAGATCTTAGACTTATGCATTTCTTACGAGTTCTTAAAAGCCTTGCGAGACTTATAATCCTTGGAGCTTATGCAAGACCTTAAACTTGATCATTATGAGCATGAGGTAACCGATCTTAGAAATACCAACTCAAAGTTTGGCTTTGTCAATGCTTATGCACTTATGCTTCTTCTTATGAATTTCCTTTGAAAAATCTTTCTTATGATTCTTGAAATACATGCTTATGAGAAAACCCAAGTTATGTAAAACATATTGTGTGTGGAGTGCTTGTGAGCATCATCATGTATATATGGAAAGCTTTAAACATTTCGTATGGTTCATACAAGACATATTAGCATCATAGCATATTTAGACAATTCTAGAAACGTAGAACATTTTCATTTATTGCATCACATCACCAAGATCATGGCTTTTAAGCCTATTTCATCACATCATACTTAGAATCATGGTTTATTGGAAAATAGTCACAATCATATCCAAGCATAACATAATAATCCCTTTTCTTTGAAAAAAAAACCCCAATCTTAAACCCTTACTTACTCATTTGATCATAATATAGTTTAATCCTACATTTACTATTTGCATCATAACATAGTTAGGTAATCATAGGTACTTACTATTTGTATCATAGTAAAGCTAGGTAGTAGTAGTACTTACCTTAGAAATTGAATCCTCGAGACTTTGTGCGTGAAGAACGCCTTGGATTGCAAGATCTTTGCTCCTCCTTTATCTTGAGAAACCTTGAGGTGAGATTTGGGGTAGGATGATCTTTTGACCACCCCTTACTCTATAAATCCCCAATTTCGTGGGTGAGGGTTTCATAAACCCTCAAGGCAGAAATTTGGGAGAAATTGAGAGAGTTAGAGAGGGAGAAGGGGAAAGTTATGATTTGGCTAGGATCAAGGTAGAGCTTGGTTCCTTCTTCAAGCTTGGATCTCATCTTCTCAAGCCTCTTCAAGCTTTTCTCTAATCTAAGAGGTAAGTAATCCTACTAACTAACTATGTTATGATGCAAATAATGAATGTATGAAATGGAATAGAAATTGTAAGTACATCCTACCATCTAGCTTTGGTATGAAACAAACATTGAAAAGTATGATTGTGAATAAGCTAGGTCCCAAGCCTAGGTTTCCAAGCTTGAAATGTTGAGATTACATCTATATGTTTCAAATTTCTAAATCTACCATGATTTCTCTAAGTGTATGAACTATAAAGTACGTAATGTATGTAATAGACTAAGTAACCATGATCTATGTCATGCATGTCAATCATATGATTCTTATTGCTATGATTTCATATGTCGAGCTTGTTCATATACACTAAGGTGATTTTAAGGTTTCCCCCATGAATGTTTAATTGCTAGAACACCTATATATGTTTCCTTCAAGTTCTCCATGTCTATAAGAATGTTCAAATGTCCACATGTTATTTATTTAAGTATCACCATGACATTATGATGTTCACGAATCACTATGCACAAGCATGTACGCATGAACCGAGTTTTCTAAGTATAAGTATACGAATACAAACCAAGACAAGATAAGTGATTTACGAAACGAACGATAAAGCCGAACCTTGGGTCGGTCAAGGATAAGGCATATCTAAGGATATGCTATATCCAGCCTCAAGAAACTAAGATAAGCAAAAATGATAATGCCGAACTTTGGGTCGGTCAAGGATAGGGCATATAAAATGATATGCTATATCTGGCTTCAAGAAAATAAGACAAGAAATCAAGGATGTTGGTGTGCCTTTTCTATTTCGTTGAATGATATTTACATAACTCACAAGTTGCTACAAGGACACTAACATCTGGCTCACAAGGCAATCATGACAAGACAAATATGATTCTAAATAAGAAGAAGACAAGACAAGCATGATTGCTAAGAGACAAGAATAAGTTTTAAGCACAACAAGCAAGTTTTGAAAAATACGAAAAGCTAATTTCAAGTACAAGCTATGAATTATGCGCACATGATTTACATGAGATTTTGCATTGATTTTCATGCATGCTCATGAATGTATTGTTTAAATTCCAGTATGCTATGAATTGTATTATATCATTATTAGCTAGTAGTTTGTACTCGCTGAGTGTTTCAATACTCAGTCGTACATTTTGATGCCAACAAGTATACCATTTGATATCTGTGCTCTTCGTCCTTGGGTCGAGGAAGACTATGGTGAGGAGAAGCCATATGTAGAGCCTTAGGTGGAGGCAATAGGCTTAGATAGTTGGCCCTATCAGGGTGACTACTATGAGAGAGAGAGAGAGAGAGTTATATTTTGTATTTTGATGGGTGGGCATGTCCACTCTTACCTTAGTCATGTTGATGTATAAAATTTGGAATACTGATCATGTATAGAATAACAATTTTTAGGTTCATGCTTCCGCACTTTGATTTACGTTTCCGATATGTTATGCCTTGTATATTTAACAGGATCGTTTGTCAGGTTAGAATAGTCACGTCTAAAGTTTCACCTAACTCCTAGGAGGGATTTTAGGGCGCGACACTTTAAATAAGAAGACAACATATGACAATAATTTTGAGCTTAAATAGAGGCCTCTAAAGAAGTCATGTAGAGATCATCTGAGTTATAGTAGTAGTAATTAGATATAGATTAGATTAACGTATTGCCTCACCTGACCTTAAGTGTGAGGGCTTTGAAATTTGGGCCCTACTTGGCCTTTGGCCTATAAGAAAAAAAAAAAAAAAACCCTTCATTTTGAGAGCATTGGAGATCCTACGGAGAGCTCCCCATAAAAACAAAGTGCATATACTACGAAAGAAAGAAATTAGAAAAACCATCACGAATCTGTTGTGCCACTTTATCAAGATTGGTTTGAAATAGATTTGGTCAAAATCTCTAGTGTTTAGATCAACTAACTTCTTACCCAACTCTCCTACTTCAACCAATCAAAACCAAACCCATACAAAACCCAAGTATCCGATTGCGTAGGGTATAGCCCATCTTGGAGTATTAAGCCGTCTAAGAAGCGCTGCACCATCATCTTCAATGGTGCATCTGCATCTTCGAGTATATAGCCTTCAAAGAAGCGCGACACCATCATCCTCAATGCTGCACAGCACTACAATATATTGGTTGAAACAAAAAAAATTAAAATAATAAAAATAACCATCCCTTTAGGCGGAGCATTCAATCTGCAACTCTCCTCGATAATATCGACCCTCTCTTTTCAAGTTCTTCCCATCTCTCTCAAATTCATGTTCTTCATCCCCTCTTCACAACCCATCTCGGCTTCTCTTTTGAATTTCAAATAAAGCCCACATTTTTTTGTTCACATTCATGGTATTTCTACAGTCCTTATTATTAGATCTAATCGTTCTTTCTCTGCATATTTTGAAGTTTTAATCAATCCGAGCTGTTGTTCTCTACTGAAACTGAAATGGGTTTTTTCATTCTCATGGGTTTAGGCTTTTAGTTCGAGAATGGATGCCATGACTGCCTGCAAATCGGTCTACTCACCTCCTGTAAGTGACTCCCCTTTTCCTAGTTTTGTTCTTTTCCAAATAATTTTTCTTTTACCCTATGTTTGGTTGTCGAGAAAATAAGTAAAAACATGGAAAAGAAAAGAAAATTAGACAAAATACAACTAAAAATTGTATTAAAAATCTAAAATTTTCTTTTCTTTTCTATGTTTTCATCAATTTTCTCGGCAACCAAACATAGTATTAAGGTTGAGACGTGGTTTATTTTCTGCTTAATATGATAGAGAAGTGAAATTTTCCTATTCTCTATGGATCTTATTGTGAATTCAAGTTGAAGTTGTTGACTAATGCACTTGAGCTGTTGTGAAGTGGATAAATGGAAATGAGCCTGACTTAGATGTATCCGAAAATCTTAAAAGTTGGATATGGGAGTTTGATTAAATGCATGCTTTTTATGTTTGCAATTTCGATTCAAATGTGTATTAGCCGATACAAGCACTTACTTTTTTCGTGAGGATTTTGATATGCTTTTGCTAGTTTGGTCACTTGAAATCAGTTTAGATTTCCTTTTTTTTTTTTTTTGTAATCTACATTAGTTGAAATGTGTGTGATTTAGAAGGGTTTTGATATGGGTATTTTGCTTGGTTTTTAGGCTCAGGTTGTTCTTTTTTTCGTTTTCTACTAAGGTTCTTTAGCTGAAGTGGGTTGGATGAATTTATATTTGATAATGTCAAAATTCTGGTTTTAATCAGAATTATGATTTGAAGCCCTTGTCACTTCAAGTATCAGAAGCAAAAACCCTAACTCTCTACTCTTTGGATTGAAGGACTCTCCTTAATTTTGCGTAGTTCCTTGTATAGTTTTATTGTAATTTAATAACAAATGCTTTTAGGGAACTGATACTTTACGCGTCCGCGATCCATCCAGTGGAACGCGGATGCCCCTCCTCTTGCCACATGTCCCCTTTAATCCCTTTTAGCCTTGTTTAAGGTTTATTAATTTAAGGATTAATTAATTATTTTTTCTAAAATCCAAGGGTAGATGGATGAACCCTAGGGGTGAGTGAATCTTAACCACAGTTAGTGGTTGAAAGGGACACGTGGCGGCTTGTAGCACCTCCTTTAACTATGATTAAACTTAACTAACCTAAGCTATGAGATTGAGCCAACTGAACATAAAACTCTTCTATGTAGTTAATGTACACAAATTGATCTAGTTTAACTTGAAAAACCTGCTTCAATTAGATCAAATTTGCCTATTCACCATCTTATTTTTAGACTTTTCTTAAGGTTGTAAATCCCTAGGACGATGGCGCTTCAACTATTAGACTAAAAATGATTGACATTTTCATCTGGATTATGAGCAATTGTTTACGTAACTCCCCACAAGCTTGCGCCATCAGCATTTATAATGACCTTCCACCCAAGCTTTGGTCTGTTTTATTTACTTAAAACACTAGTGATAATTCATGGTTTGGATAAATTGTTTTCTTTTCATAACTTTTCATACAAGGGTTTATTCGTGGGGCAAGCTAGAGGAATCAAGAGCTCTCAATGTAGCTTTCTGGTGGGAAGTGGGGTGAATTTTCCAAGGCAGAGAGTTAAAGCTGCTCATGTTAACCTAAAGTCCAAGAAACGTGGGGGAACTCTCTTTGTGACCTGTCGGGGTGATAAGATTCTTGTGGCGAATAGAGGAGAAATCGCAGTCCGTGTGATACGAACTGCTCATGAAATGGGGATACCGTGTGTTGCAGTTTACTCAACCATAGACAAGGATGCGCTTCATGTGAAGCTTGCAGATGAAGCAGTTTGCATAGGTGAAGCACCAAGTAATCAATCGTAAGTGGCTTCAATCTTCCTCTTCTTCCTCAATTATATCATTACTGTTATTATTATTAGTATTATATTTTTATTGCTATTATCAGTATCATTGTCGTCATTATCATCACTAATTCCTACTGTCTATGTATTTACATTCTGCAAATATCAGCTAATCCTTTTTTATAATTTTGGGTTCCACCAGGTATGTAGCATGACTGATAGGAACTTCTTTAACAGCTCAAACTTTTCAACCTTTCTACTAAGTAATGGACAAAACCACGATTGAATAAAAATGCAGTTTGTTCCTTTTTGAGAAAAGAAGAGTGTTTTTTTTTTCGATCAAAAAAACTTCTTCAGCAGCTCAGACTTTTTAAAGTAGAGGTTTTTACCCCTTAAAATCTCTAAAATGTAGACAATTAACCTTCAACTTTACAAATCTAAAGTCTAACTAAGCATAATTTTCAAATAAGCACTTCTTTTTAGACTAGTGTTACTAAACGCCACCTAAGTAATGGACACAACCACAATTGAATTAAAATGAAGTTCTTTAGAAAAGAAGAGTTTATTTTTGTTTTCTTCCCCTCCTTTTCTCCAAAATTGTCTTCGTCCAATATTTTCAAAATTTTATGTAATTTTTATTTCTTTTTCCCCTTTTCTCCAAAAATGTCTTCTGCCAACAAAATTATATGTATTTTTTCGTCAAAACTTGGTATAATTGATATTGTGTATGTTTCTTCATGTTCATATAGGTATTTGGTGATCCCAAATGTTCTATCTGCTGCCATCAGCCGTGGATGTACCATGCTGCATCCTGGATATGGCTTCCTCGCTGAGAATGCAGTTTTTGTTGAAATGTGCAGAGAGCATGGAATCAACTTTATTGGGCCTAATGTAAGTACTTCAAATCAAAACACATACTGGTAACAAAGCACTATTATTATTGAAGATTAAGCGTTTCACGAGAATAATGGATGCAATGTATCCATTTATGAACATGGATCTTTCTCTATTCATAGTGAATTGTGTAAATATTCTTATCCGGCATCCATCATGTAGACTGTACAAACAGTATACCAGTGACACAGCCATAGACTGGTAGACGTCGTGCTCATAGGTGCCGCATAGTGACAAAATTCTCCGAATTTTTGAAAAATTCACGAATTATTTGCGAATTTTAGGTGAACCGAATTATTCGCGAATTTTATGTTTTCTGAATTATTCTTTAATTATTCGTGGATTTTGCGAATTATACCCGAATTTCACGAATTATTTGCAAATTTCGC
Source organism: Tetracentron sinense (assembly GCA_015143295.1). Classification (NCBI taxonomy): domain Eukaryota; kingdom Viridiplantae; phylum Streptophyta; class Magnoliopsida; order Trochodendrales; family Trochodendraceae; genus Tetracentron; species Tetracentron sinense. Next base: position 4,853,771 of record CM026559.1, on the reverse strand, counting down.
AATAATTCAACAAAGTAAATTGCTTAGTTAATATATTATCTAATCAAATTGTTGGATATCTTTTTATAATTACCCGAATTTGACCCTTGCCGAATTATTCCCGAACCCCGACTTTGTCACTATCTAGGTGGGAGGAAGCACCCTTTCATGGGTCCCACGTGGATCTTAATTGTATGAAGTTATGAACCCAATAACAAGGAAACTTCATGAACTAAATCATAGAATGCCTTGTGCTTGTACTTTATGCAACCTCAGTTAATGTCGCGACCCAAAATCTCATCTAGGTCAAATGGAACCTTGACTCGTAACACTCATTTTTTTAAATCAATAAATGCAGCAAATATATATATATAAAGGAAATAGCCGTAATACAAAACCATCTACAAAATTAAAGACAAAGCAAGGTTCACGAGGTCATGAACTAGGGGGGGTAACATAGGATAAAGGAAAGCGACCAGATTGGCCCCGAAGACAGACCCGCGGGCCCTAACCGGCACTCAATCCGACAACATTCCAAAATTCACCCCCGCCACCCGATAGGAGCACCAATCCGCTATGAGCGCACAGGTCCTAGCACAGACACACGGAAGAGAGGAGGAATGGTTCTTAAAAATTCTCTTGTTCCTCTCTTTCCAAATGGACCATGTGATAGCCCCTAACAAGACCGACCATATAGCAAATCTCGCATCATCCCCACTTGCCCAATCCTAACAGTATAAGAAGTTGTGAAGAGAAGAGGGAAAGACCCACACCACTCCCAAACAGGAAAGAAAGAAGCTCCAAATCTCACATGTTGTAGGGCAATGCAAGAGAAGGTGATCCACCAACTCTTCCTCTTGGAGGCATAGAAAGCCACGATTAGCCATCCTCCACCCTCGGTTTTTCAAGTGATCACATGTGAGAATTTTATTCAGAGTGGCATTCCAAAGAAAGAAAGATACTTTGGATGGAATTTCTGGATTTCACACAATCTTATGAGGGAATTGGACGGATGAACCTAATCCGAGAAACTGAACTAAAGATCTCACTGAAAAATGTCCCTTGTTGCCTCTAGACCAAAGTCTGCAAGCCCGACCCTGAGAATCCGAGGGCGGAGGCCCCAAGCGCAGTAGAAGTTGACCAAGCTCATCTATTTCCCAATCATTGAAGCCCTCTTCAACTTAGGACACCAAACAGGCTTTTCACTAACCCTGTCAATATAATCCCCAACGGATGCAATCCTATCCATGGCTAAACTGAAAGTGGTTGCGAAATCATGCCGCAATTTCGAAGCACCACACTAGACATCTTTCCAAAACCTAACTCCGGATCCCGACCCAACCCTATACGTGAAGGATGAGATTACTAAACTAGCAACCGACATGATTCCCTTTCACATCCCCACCCCATGAGACCTTTTGACTTCCCTAGGAACCCAGCCTGTGGATTCCCCGTATTTTGCTACTATCACGGAACGTCAAAGACTCTCTTTTTCCTCCTCAAACCTCTAAATTCATTTCCCCGGGAGGGTCTTGTTAACTGGGGACAAGGGTTTCAAATTGAGACCCCCTACTTGCTTAGCTCGACAGACCTGAGACCATTCGACCAGATGATACTTGAAGTGACCTCCTTTCTTATGCCAGAAGAACTCCCTCTGCAAGCGCTCGAGGGATAGTGCTACCAATCTGAGTATGACCAGAGTAGACATAAAATAAGTAGGCAAACTGCTCGAGGTACTCTGAATCAGTGTTAATTTCCCCCATTTGGATAAGAATGACGATTGTCACCCTGACAAACGCCTAACAAACCTTTCCAATACCAGGGCCCACACTGCCTTAGATTTGAAACTAGCTCCGAGAGGCATACCCAAATATACCAATGGAAGGGTCCCCACCCTGCAACCAAGACTCGCCGCAATGTGGGCCATATCTAAAACTCCCCAACCCATATTATTTATGATTTCAACATGTTTACGCGCAAGCATGAAATAGCTTCAAAACAGAGGAGGAGATGCCTAAGAGAAACTAGATCCTGAGGGGAGGCCCTACAAAAGATCAGGGTATCATCTATAGATTGGAAGTGAGAAATCTTCAATCTTTCTCTGCCTGAGGAGAATCCTTCGAAAATCGGACCATCGGCCCGGGATAACATCCGGCTAAGGGCTTCCGCCACAATGATAAATAGGAACAAGGAAAAGGGATACCCTTGCTGCCATAGTGACAAAGTCGGGGTTCAGGAATAATTTGGCAGGGATCAAGTTTGGAAAATTCGGGAAAAAAATAAAAAGTAAATTAATAATTATAAAAATATACGGAACATTTTGATTAAAATATATACAAAATAAGTAATTTTTTTGAATAAGTTTTTTGAATAATTTTGGGAAATTGGGAAATAATTCGTAAAAAACGCGAATAATTCGTAAAAATGACGTTTTTTTTTATAAAAAAAAAACGCGATTTAAACACTGAATACTTTGGCAACCCAAAACTTTGCGAATAAAACGCAAATTTTTGAATAAAACAACATTTTTTGTTACTTGGCTTGCCACAAACTCCCAAGAGTTTGGGAAATAGTCGGTTGGGCTGTCATTAATGAGGATGGAGAAGGAGACAGAGGAGATGCACAGACGCATCCAGTGACACCACTTAGGACCAAACCCCATTCTTTTCATCACATACCCCAAAAACTCTCAATTTACATGATCATAGGCTTTTTCCATATCCACTTTGCAAAGTAAGCCCGGGATATCTGGACCCTCCCACCACTCATCATTCACCCGGATTTTGGACATGAAGTTACCCTTCCGGTGAAAATTCGCCATCCTATGGAAAAATTTGGTGTTCCGTTCTCCCTCCTTGAGCCACCTAACCCTAGCCTTATGTTTCCAACTGATCTCCTCCAGGTTAGCTATGTGTGAGTATTCCACTTTCATAGCCTCCTTAGCTAGAAATTCATCAGTGGAAAGAGGTTTGGACTTACCTCTTTGTCCAACTCACCTATATTTTTGAGAATACTGGCTAGTCGGGCTTGGACATTGCTGAACACTTCTTGATTCCAGATCTTAAGCCGGGCTTTGAGAGCCTTCAGCTTGAGGCCAAATCTTGTGCTAGCCGACCCTAGAACCCTACAAGTGCCACACCTCCACCACCACTCTCTTGAACCTGTCGTCCTGGATCTACATATTCTCAAATCTAAAAGGAGTAGGGCCCCCTCTAAAGTTTCCCGACTCCAGTGAAATTGGGACATTGTATGAGACGGGCCGGGGCAAAGAAGACTGGATGATATTCGAAAAATGACTTTCCCCTATCGGGGAACATAGGAATCTATCCAATCTACTCGCTAAACGGCTGGATGTTGAATGAGCCCATGTGAAGAGGTGACCTTTTAACGGAAAATCAAACAACTCATGACGACCTATAAAAGCCCCGAACCTCCTCATCTTAGTACTTACTGCACAACCACCTTTCCGCTCATCAGAGAACCGAATGCTCTTAAAATCCCTGCCAAGACACCAGGGGGCATCCCATCGGATGCTAACATCATCTAGTTCTTCGTAAAAAAACGGAGTCGTCTGACCCACCAAATGGGCCATATACTCCCGTAAAAACTCATGTGAACGCTTCCCTCACCCGATGGCAATAAATTGAAATCAAATAGGTCCCCAACTCGGAATCAACCACCTCCAGTTATCCTTATCCCATATCATTAGGATGCCTCCTGAGGCTCCTAATGATGGTGTCAGTACCCATTGTGGTGAGGAGATGTCCCACACGTCTCTAACTATGTGATCCTTATCTCATCTAACTTTGTCTCCTGAAGGCACAATATGTCAGGCCTCCTAGATCTGACCAACCACTTGATAGCGACACACTTTTCCAATAAGCCAAAACCCTTAATGTTCTATGATATGATGGATAAGTCTGTCATCTAAGAACTCGACGACCCTTACCTAACCTCGAACTGCATGAGACGCTACGAGACTCCGACTTGTCGAAATTAATATTGCACTCCAACCTCCTCAACTTTGCGGCTGAGCTACCACCCCTACGCATGGGAGAATTCCGACCGGGAATCTCTTTTTCCATGGCTTTGCCTCTAGCAAGCCGAGAAAACAAGACTCAGGCTTCTTCTTCATGGCTCACGAAAGATAGCCCTAAAAACCTCATCTCGAGACATCTCGTTTTAACATATGCATAGAAGGCATACTAAGGAATGAACTTAAAAATTCTCTTAAATAAGTATAACAATCTCATGGTGTCTAAATAATTGAACCATAAACAATAAAATCTTAAACCATCCATTTATACATATCTTACTACAATCCCTTAAAATTCAAAGTCTGATAATCTAAAACCCAGTAATATAAATATCTATCTAAATGATTCTCCTCTTCCGTATAATCACCTTCAGTTTCCTCGAAATATTCTTCCTCCTCCCAAGGTTCAACAACTACCTTAGAATCTAAACCCGCCGACATAAACATATCGACTGAGCACATGCGGCTCAGTAGACATAAAATCCTAGTTTGCAATATCATAGCCATCAACACATTCATACTTATAATATATCAGAGTGCAGAAAAACATGTGAGCAACTTATAAACTTATCAACTTGTGAGCATATATTATAACCATAATCTTCTTGTGATCATCTTATCTTATGAAACTTGTCTTGTGAGTAACAACATGCACTTGACTTATGACTTAAAATAACTTCATCACTTATATACGTGATGAGTTTACATATATAGTGAGTACCAACGATTTAGCACCAGTCAGTGCCCTTATGATTCTTGTGAGCCACATGATTGATACCCTTGAAAATCTACTTGTGAGCTAGGTAGCATCTACTCTTGAGGTCATAACTTGTGAGCCAGGTACTAGCATCCTTGAGTAACAGGTACGAATACCCTTGAGATCTTAAGATAGTGTTGGTACTCATAACTTGTGAAAACTCAATCGTGCAATCATACTTATAAACATACATACTTGTGAGCACTTGTTGTTAGACATGATGCCCAGAAAAGTCATTTAGATTGTTAGATTTTTATTAATTTGATTAATAAAGACTTCTTCTTAATCTATTGTATATTCATTATGGGTAATTGACCATGATCATGAGATGATTTATACGATATGAGATATCGATAAAGGTCCTTAGGATATATTGTAGGAAAGTTATTTGATTAGATTATCATAGGTAGATATAACTTTCTAGTTTCTTATACCTTATATAGTCACAGCTATGGGTGAAGCTGGGCACTTCACTTATATGGCTGCCAGAATGCTAAGATGTTCTCAATAGTTGAGATGTAGTTCTATCTCGAACTATTGTAGTGGAAACTATACATCAGCATATGAGTGCTTAAATGTACACTGACTGATTGCATTCAATGAGAGACCTCTTGCATAAACATACTATCAGATAGTTGGTCTCTCATTCACATTGAACAGTTTCGATGATCCTTAGATCTAATGAGTTCATCTATGACTGAGCAGTGATTTGACTGTTTTGATTCCACCAACATATTTTCTACCTTAGGGAATACAATACATTGACAGTTGGATAGTCAAAAAGCTGTTCGAGTCATGATGAATTTCAAACAAGAAATTCATGCTCATTAATTTGAGAGATTATCCAAGTTCCGGGTAAGACAGTTGATTAAGTTCAAATCCTGCGCAGGTGATTTTGAAATCAAAATAAGTTTTGAAATATGCTTTTATTAAAAGATATTATACTTATAAAAGGATTTTCTCAAAATGTTTTTCATGAGAAATTGTTTCTCATGGCTTAATCATAAGTCTTGGAAACCTGGATGATGTGCAATGGGGTATGAGTTAGATAGTATGTCAATCTCGAAGACCCATTAGAGATAATGTATTTGGAAGGATAAATCGAATTAAAAAGTTCATGTGGCGGGATCCATAATGGTTAGTTCATACATTGGGATTCAATTGCAACATGGATATCTCACGTCACTTGCAATTCCGATGTAATTCTTGTTTAAGGTCAATGGGATAACATTGGGTAAGCCAGGGTAAGAATGTCCCAGAGCAATCTGTGGAGATGCTCACATAAGAAATACAAGCTCAATAATTGATTGAATGTTAATCAATTATTTAAGTGATTAAAAGTTAATCATTGATTAAATAGATTAAAAGTTAATCTATGGTTTAAATTATTTGTTAATATAAATCTAGGGATTATTTTAATAATTATTTAATTAACCTAATTAAAGGGGAAATGGATTTGACCCATATCCATAAACCCATTTAATATGGACCTTTAATATGGGCCCAAGCCCATTGGTTTAAACCCTAGGGTGGGACGCCCACTTTGGAAGTCCTAATTGGATTAGGACATGGTTACTTGAATAGTTATTGAATAATAATTCTATTTATTATGGAATTTAAATTCAATGGTTGGATTGCAAGTAGGATTAAGATGAGAAGGAATTGGATCCAAACTAAGAGTCCAAAACTCCCCATTGCTCACGCCCCCCCCCCCCCTCCTCCTCTTTGGTTGTGGTTTCCTAGTTTGACTAGGATACCTCTCTATGTTGGTTGTTGACTAATCCATTTATTTGAGGGATCCTCAATTGATAAGGACTCATTAATTAATAGGCTTACTATAACTAAAGTAGTTATGGATAAACTAGGATATTGTTTAATTAATAATTAGAGTTATTATTGATAAACAATTCCTAAGGGATAAGATCAAGTTGGAGTAGGATTAGGCTTAGGATTAGGATTGAATCCTAGTCTATAAATACACCAACACCAAAACGTGGGGAGGTATTCAAAAATTCTCCAGAGTGTTTTCTCTCTCCCTCCCCCTCTCCTCTCTCTCCAAACCGTGAGCCCCTAGAGTCTCATCTAGGGAATTTCGTGAGCTTTAAAGGGTGGTCCATGTTGGGTTTTGCTACTTTAGGGCTTTGAACCTTAAGGTTGTGGGTGATAGAAGGTCTACACCATTACTCCATCTCTTTCCTCTTGCTTCAACAATTCCAAAGAGATATTCTAAAGCTTCGTGGGGATAGCGAAGAACAAGGATCGAGCTTCGAGTATTTCTTCGAGAAATCTCTACAAAGAGTTCTGACGGTTCGAGTGGATTAAGCTTCACTGGTGAACATCATTCACCGAGGTCATATAACTAAAACTTTTAGATAGAATTTGATGCTTGCTATGGTGTTAAGATCTAGGGGATCCTATTTTCCACACAATTTTTTATCCGGATCCCCCTACACTTGTGTGGTTATAAATTATGAGCTTGCGAGACTTATGAGCATAACTTGAGAGATATCTTGCCAGACTTGTGAGCATAACTTGTGAATCTTATCATACTTGTGAGTGAAGTGTCGTGATCAACTTTCATCTAGGTTACCCCTTAATTCCTATCTTTACACCATCGAAATCCTACCATAGAGTCCCATACCACCATGGTAAAGAATCTAGGTCATAAGATCATCCTCTAAGGTGTTGGCCTATTCAAAATTCAATCACAGGTACTTTTCATCCATTGCTCGCAAGCGCAGGTAGTGTGGAATCATTATTTAGGTCTGTTTGGGATGAGCTGGGTTTTGCAAAGGGATATGGGGGAAATGGTAATGGGATGGCCAAAAGGTGTGTTCAGTAAGAAAGGGAATGAGGTTTGAAAGATGATACCGGCGGCGATTTATTGGGGTTTGTGGAGGGAACAAATAGAAGAATCTTTGAAGATAAAGAAGAGCCGATGCCCAAAGTCATTCTCAAAGTTGGGTAGTTGTTATACTCTTGGGCGTCTGTCCTAGCTGATTTTGAGAAGATCCATTGGTCTGATATTCTGTATAGATGATCAAGTATCTTAGCTTGACTTTTTTTGTTTTTTCTGGGCGATGTTTCTTGCATCGTTTGTATATTCTTTTCTCATTTCTTTAATTCTCTCGTTAGACACCAAAAAAAAAAAAAAAAAATCAATCACATCATACATACATACATGCTTAAAACTTATCTTACGAGATCATGACATGTCATTCATAATTTGTATAGAAAATCAACATAACATACTTGTAAAACATCATATCATAATTCATAACAACCTCACCAAACCTACAACTTAGAGTATTTATGGAGTGATTTTCTCATAGAAAGTTCTTATTCTTAATCTTATCTATCCATTCTGCAGATCATATCTACTTTCAAATCCAAGGTTAATCTTATTCTTAAATAAATGGTCATGAAATCGTTAACATAAGAGATTATATCTACTTCAAATCTTATTCTTGCTCTCATATCAATTAATGATTATGACCTTACTAGCTTAGGGAAGTTATATCTACCTTAAATCCAGCAATTCTCTGTGATCACCGATCCTTTTCACACCGGAAACCAAGAATTCACGAAGAAGAATGACCTTGATTGCAATCTCCTTTTCTTCCAAACCTTTTCTTCCTTCCTCAAGCAAGAATCCTTTCAAAACTCTAGGTTTTCCACTCCTTTCTCTCAAAATTAGGTTTAGTGTGATTAGAAAGCCTTAAACCCACGACATAATGCTTAAGGAATACTTAGAGGGCTTAGAATTCTAATTCCCCATGGATGCCCGCAAGTAACTTTCTATTTTTTTTTTCAGTTCTGCACGATTTCTTTCGAACGACCTTAAGTTTCGTTCGAACCAATATTGCCTTCGTTTGAACCAATTTTCATAAGTCTGTAAACTGTTTCGATTGTAGACGTTCAAAACAACTGAATTTTCGTTTGAACCAAATCTTTTCGTTCGAACCAAATCCCTTGTTTTTTTAATAAATTTTTTGCTACTTTTTAGTCAACATGAATATCAAGCATTCAGATAATGAAAAAGACCAAAAACGAATAAAATAAAGCAGATCTCTACAGTTAATTTTACATGCTTTTTCATTGAAAGGGAGGGGGAAAAGTAAGATGACAGAGTATTATGTTCTCTCACATGTTGAGGGTGCCAGTGAGCTTGCAGACTCATTGGTGTAAAATGCTGTACATTTTGGCTTTTAAATATTGTTACAATTATTCCCTAGCCTGGTGCATTCTCTTATACTTAATCCAGGACATTGCTGGTATATTTTTAAAATTATTTGTCCTTTTAGTCTGTATATTGTCCATAATGAGGATTTTGCATGATTATTATTGACAAAGTCGTACAACTACAGAGTGATGGATGATGATGTTCCTTGTCTAATATATCCTAAACCCTAGAAGTGCATAGGACATTGTTGTTTTCCCTTGCAATATTTGGGAAAGTCTAGGACTCCTAATTTTTACGTTCTTGCAGCCTGACAGCATTCGTGTTATGGGTGACAAAGCTACTGCCAGAGAAACAATGAAGAAAGCCGGTGTTCCAACTGTACCAGGAAGTGATGGACTGTTACAGGTATCAAGTTGTACATCTTTTGGCCATCTTGAAACCTCCATTTTCATATCACATCACTTTGATGTCCTTTTTCCTTCTCATAGGTGCTTTTCTTGTTGACAAGAAAAGTAGGACAAATGATTTGGTCTTTAGTTCACTGTATTATTAGCATGAAGCAAATCCACTTGAACATCTTGGCCACACTAAATTTAAGAATATTTTCATTATCATTTTCTTCAGTTTTTAATATCTACTGTAATCACAGAGTACAGAGGAAGCTATCAAGCTCGCTGATGAGATCGGTTTTCCTGTGATGATCAAGGTATACGATATCTTATCAATTTTTTGTATATGATTTATATTTGTTCTAGTATACACTATTAGTTCAGCACTTCAACACGGATCAATATAATTACATAAGACTATGTTAAAAAAATATATGAAAAATATCAGACGATAAAAGAAGAGATAAATTGACTTCCCAACAATCTTGTCAATTTGTATTGGGCATAAATGTTCTTCATTGGAATTTGTTGAGAGATGGAGAGAGAGTCTTTGTTACTCAGTTTTACATGTCTACGCCCTCCGGGATAAAATCTAACCACTCTTGTCTCTGCAAGCCCAAGTTGTGTACTCGGTACATGAGTTGGGGGTAATAGCTTACACTGTAATTCTGCTTTCATACCTTTTTTCTAAAGAGTTTCTTATATTCTCTTATTCCTCACTAATATTTTTTTCCTTCCTAAACTTTTCCTCAGCAGTTTTTTGCAAGTCATGATATGCAATATCTCATGAGTTGTTTCATCTACCTCTTGTGTCATCCAAAGTATGCTTAAGAAAGCTCTTGGTGGTTCTAATATATGGTTCTTTCTTAAACAGTACTGCATGTTCTTTTTCTTCTTATTTTAAAAATATATTTGTCACTTACCATAGAGTTCCACTAAACTTAACATACTTTTTATTTCTTTTTTTCTAAAAGGCAACTGCTGGTGGTGGAGGTCGTGGTATGCGTCTTGCTAAAGCACCTGGGGAGTTTGTGAAGTTGTTACAGGTATGACCTGAGCCACAGTTGTTCCCCTTCACGGGAACATCATTGGTTGCAACCTTGATGAGTCTTTTCTTTTAATTACTTTCGATCATTTATACTTGTGTCTGTTGCCTGTTAAAAAATCCCGAACTTGGATGATTTTGCAGTTACCCATTCTCATAATGGTTTTATGATTTTATCCTTGTTAAGTTGATTATATTTACCCCATTTGATTTCAAATTACTACTGCCAATTAGATAGCAAAATTTCAACCCTACTGAGAATGCAAGATTACAATCTTTAGTTTCAAAATATCTCTACATTAACAATCTATCAATATAATATAATATATATATATATATATATATATATATACACACACACATACATTTTAAATTGCAGTTGCAAGTTTTGCTAAAGTTTTTACTCCATATGTTTCTAAAATTTTCCTGTACTTTATATTCCAAATTATTAATGCATATTCACTGCCTTATCTACAAACTTCATTCTACAAATGCCCAAGTTTCATTCCCTGAAAACAAAATTTCAGCCTGAAGGCCATTTAGTGAAATATCATTTTTGCTTCCAAGAATTTGTATAAACAGTTTGCAACAATAGGAAGTTCCTGTTTTTATCAATTTATATTTTCTTTGCTTTTTTTTTTGGCAGCAAGCTAAGAGTGAGGCTGCAGCTGCATTTGGAAATGATGGAGTTTATTTGGAAAAGTGCATTCAAAATCCAAGGCACATTGAGTTCCAGGTATACTTATATGATTAGAGTTTCTTTCATGTGTGGTAAGGGTCAGTAGGTTGAGCTTAAGTTTGACAATTGTATTGACAGAAAACTTAACCTGCCTCTTGGGTGGTTGTAAGTTGTAACAATGGTCTAACAACTATCCCACAAAACGTGGCACAAAAGCTGGGTATAGCCGTATAGGACTCAAAATTTAATATATCTCAGATGATCCTTACCGTCGATTTATCACATTCTATCTGGACCATTTACCATTCCTGTTTGACCATCTGAGAATGTAATAGATGGCTAGGATAATCTCTCCATATTGATTTTTGGACTAGGAGAGAATTCTTGGTCCGTTAATTCGATGTTGAATCTCATTCCCGTCTGCGGACCATATGTAGCAAGTGGTGTTGATAGACTGTATTTATTTCAACCTGATGGATACTTTCCATTTCTTGTGTTTATCAGCTTAAGTAGACTAGGGTCGGAAAATTACTATTGTAATGTTGCCTTCTCGGAAGAATCTACTACTTGCTCAGTGCGTAAGCTTGTGATTTACCTCTAGTTTACCACTTGGCTTTGCAGGTTCTTGCTGATATGTTTAATAATGTTGTTCACTTTGGAGAGCGTGATTGCAGCATTCAGGTACTATTCTACCACCTTCTGCCCCGTTTTATCTTTTCACTATTTTAGCTTGTCAAACTTAGTATTCAAACTTAAGCGAGAGTACATTGCTTGCTCAGTTTCTGGGTATCAAGTCCAATCTCCGATTGACTTGTCTGACTTTATGTGGAGCTGGTGATAATTCCATTAACTCAGACAAGTAGAACTCAGAAACTCAAGCTGGAGTTTCAAATTAAGTCCATTATATGGACTTCGGTAATTAAATCATTTAGATGTTAAGTGTAAATCTTTCTTTTATCCTGCTACATTTGTTAAAGATCTTATATAGCTTCCTGTCTTAATGCATACCTCAATATTCAACTTCAAGCCATTCTGGAGTTCGGCTACCAGCTATATATGATTGCATAGTGGTCTTAGCTGTCTTGGCTAAGTCAGTTATAGCTTCTATGTAGCTAATATGGGTATATTCTGAATAGGTGATTTGAAGTGCCCATTACGTTGCCACATCTATGTAGTATCAACTATCAAGTATGGTCTCAGATTATAATATAATACTCAAATAATAAAACCCAATTATAAGAGCAAAAAAAAATACCAGGAAGTAGGACCAGTGACATTGAAAACCTAGTTAATTGGATATAATAATATAGTAATTAAATAAAACCTATCTAAAAAAAGGAAATTAAAAAAATTCCCAAATACAAGAGCAAAATAGAGAAAATAGAACCAGTGACGTAGAAACTTAGTTTGTTGAGTATCAAGTTGTACTCAATATGACTTCTTTGCAGCGAAGGAACCAAAAACTGCTAGAAGAAGCTCCATCTCCTGCATTGACCCCAGAGTTGCGGAAGGCCATGGGTGATGCAGCGGTTGCAGCTGCAGCATCTATAGGTTACATTGGTGTAGGAACGGTAGAATTCCTTCTGGATGAAAGGGGTTCCTTTTACTTCATGGAAATGAACACTCGGATCCAGGTAAAGGGTGGAAGCTGGGATGTGGGTTTTTTATTTATTTATTTATTCTTAATGTCTTCAAATACCTGACTTGGGATCAGCATGGATTTTGTTATTGAGAACTAATGTTTTCCCTTTTAGTAAAATTTAGGTGGAGCATCCCGTGACTGAAATGATTTCCTCTGTTGACTTGATCGAGGAACAAATCCGTGTGGCAAGGGGAGAGAAACTCCAGTATAATCAGGTAATATGAAAGAGATATTTCAGTCCCTCTTTCTTAAGTATAAAATGTGGGCCTTTATATTCTTTGCTGCTTTTTATCTACAGGAAGATATTGTACTTAGAGGGCATTCGATCGAGTGCCGTATTAATGCAGAAGATGCTTTTAAAGGATTCCGACCAGGACCTGGTATTTTTTTTTATTTGTTGTGTGTGCGCACGCTCATATGTGTGTGTGTGTCCATGCGCTAATAGACAGATATTGGTGTTATGGGTTATTAGTATATTCCAATTAGCCGCTGCTGTGTTGCCGATCAAAAAATAAATAAATAAATCACCCCTGTTGTGTTAGGTGGACCTTTGTTTCGAAAACCATCATTTATATTTTTGTGCATGTTCTTTCATACAGGGTTCTTGTTATTGCCTGTTATATGATGAGTTGTTGGACTAGTTATTAAAATTCAAGTTTATGGCAAGCAGGTAGTTCTAATGCTCTTAAACACTGACTTGTTCCTTTGGGACGACAGGGAGAATAACAGCATACTTGCCATCTGGAGGCCCATTTGTGAGAATGGATAGCCATGTTTATCCTGATTATGTGGTTCCCCCAAGCTACGATTCCCTACTTGGAAAGGTCTTTCTTTTTTTCTTCCCTTTTAATGTGTTTGTATGATGGACTGTATGCCTGTATGTGTTTACCTACATATGTAGCACAGATTCCTGTGTGTATGTGCATATACACATTCATGTATATGTGTGTCTTTCTGCTTGTATATGTGTGTGTAGATGTGTTTTACGTTGCCTGCATGGATGTTGACACACATTTTGTCGGGGTCTATGTACATACATGCTTCTATGAATATATGTTGTATATGTGCAGACACGTGTGGATATGTCATCTATTTATTACTCTATGTATGTACATAGACCTCTATGTATGTATGCATATATGTATGTGCATATATGTGGATGTATAGGTGTATGTACTTGCATGAACCACTAATTCACACTTGAAAATTGGCATATGCTGCAGTAAGGACATGAATCTTTTTGTGTATTGGATTGTTTGTCCAAACTGAAATGACTAGCTTTAAACTGTGGTTTTAACTTTTTGGCACTGTCTTTAGCTTATTGTTTGGGCTCCAACAAGAGAGAGAGCGATCGAGCGCATGAAAAGGGCTCTTAATGATACTGTAATCACAGGTTAGTGATCTATTTATTAATTACGGTTTTACTCAGGGAGGACTAATTCTTCTGCAATTTAACCCTTCAAACTCCATTTAAACGTAAGAGCAGCATGCTTGGTATAATATAGATTTGTTGTGGCTTAATGTACTTACACCACAAAAGAGAAATCATGTGTGTTTATCTGACTGTTTGTAGTGGTATTGGTTTTTCCCTGTTGCTTTCTAGTAGATCATTTGTATATTTCTTCTCTTCAATGATTTTCTCTTTCATTCTCTAAAACCTCAAACCCATATGCTCCACAATCAAGTTCTTGTACATTCCCAACATATCCCTTTTTGTTGTTTCTCCACTTCATTTATCTTTCAGTTGTTTGATCTTCACTTCCTTTGGCAGGGGTTCCTACAACCATTGAATACCATAAACTTATCCTTGATATCGAGGTCAGCAATGCTCTCATCTACATATCTAATGTGTCTTCTTACTTGGTGGAATAGAAATTGATATGGGTTCGTTGTGTCTAAGCTCCTTGTCTGTGTTGGCTTTTGTATTACAGGACTTCAAAAACGGTAAAGTTGATACTGCTTTCATACCGAAGCACGAAAAAGAGTTAGCTGAGGTAAGAAGCTGAACTAACTTCTTCTGTATTCTGTCTGTGGCATGTTGTTCTCATTGATAGTCTTATACCCTTATATAACTAGTCACAAGTTTTCTTTGAAAATTTGGTAGTTGGAGATAAGCACTGGTTTCTAGAAAATGACCAAGCAAAACAATTTTTGAGAATTGTCTATATAGATTGGGATGTGGCCATGATGAATATTAGACCTCATCTCTCTACCCATGGTCACATGCCCATCAATTTCAACCAAAACAAAACCCATCAATCTGGACCATCCAATTGATGTGTATGTCTTGGATGGGGCACACCCTAGAAATCCCACCAACTCCCCGATCCTGAATTTGAAATGCTGGCTTTTCAATTTCGTTGGTGTTTTGGTTTTTTTATAATACGTTTACTTGCTTCCATCTGAAAGTCACTTGGTTTTGGTGGTCATATGTGCAACAGTCCACCCTAAAAGAAGATGGAAAATTCCATTGATTGGATGATTAGGATATTTCATTGCTATGATCTTGGGGTCATGCCCCTATCCAATATGCGGCCCATTGTACGGTCCTGATCATAGTAAGTTCAGGTATGAAAAAAATACAGTCAGGTAAAAGTTTGACTATAATTTGGTTTCATCGTTCAAAATAATAGTAAATGTGTTATTTAAAAAGTTCTAAATAACAATAATGTCTTCGAATCAAATGAGATTGTTGGGGTCTTGTGAAGAAGATGATCCGGTGACAAATATGTTAATGAGCCACGGGATTAGTCTAAATGGGAGTTACATAGTACGCGTTTGGGACCGACTTAATCGCCTTCTTAGGCCTTGCCTAAAGTCTAAAGTAATCTTATAATCATTATAATTATTATTTTATTGTAATTATTATTGGAGTGGTTTGTTTTTGTGTGGCACATATTCAGCAATCATAAGAATAGCTAATATCTTGGCCTGATGGAAATAAAGAGAAAAGCTAGCTCTACAAAACGTCAAATGACCAAATTAATTCTCACCAACTGATTGAACTATTCATTTATAAAATCCCAACGGCTTTCTCGGTTATTTCGAGAAGAAAAGCCTTTACTATTTGCAGTAAGCTTCCTCTCTCTCTCTCTCTCTCTCTCTCTCTTTCTCATTCATTCGGACATTCCCTTTTACATTCCATATTACTCGCTTTCCACTTACCAGATATACAGGAAAATGTTCTGTTAATAAACTGCATGTGTCGCATATAATTATTTACTAACTTGAGTCTTGGTTGCTAGCATGTGTACCCATTCGAGGCTAATTGTCTTTCAAAATTATACCATTCTCTCTCCTGAACTTTCGTCATTGTTAGAATTTGGTTTTCTAAAATAATTTCCTAAGATATTGTAACATTTTGTAATATGTGTTTGCAGCCCCAGAAAATAGTGCTTTCGGCCCCTGCTAAAGATCTGGCTAGCACGACCACTTAGATGGATCTCTCATGCAAGCATAAAAAATCTGAGGGCCAATCTATGTTTGAAGCCACAGTTTTCAGCACAAATGTGCTAGTTCATCGATTTAATATATCTCCACTTTTTCCATAGTTTTCAGCGCAAGTGTGTTAGTTCTTCAAGCTAATTTATTTCCACATTTTTCCCTGCCGTACATGGAAATAAGATATTTGCCTTTTCTATTGATTACTACGGATTGGATCAATGCAGGAATAAGACCTTTAGTTTGTGTGAAATGAGCAGGCTAGTGTTTTAGGACATGGAAGAAGTATCAGAGAACAGTTGAAATTAGTAGAACTCCCTTTTATCTTTGAAGGATGGGTTTCTATTTGGAAAATGAATGATATTTGATGTTATTCATGTGTTTGATTGAGGAAATAATGTGTATGTTGTGACTAGAGATACCAATACATACGCCAGCGCCTGATTAGCAAGAAAGTGCACTTTCCATGCGTTTGGTTTGTAGGTAAAGTACATTTTTTCGGGGGAATTCATTTTTTTCGCATGCTTTAACTATAATGCAAAAGGGTCCTATTATTTTCCTAGAAATTCTGCAAGAAATTTAATATATTCTCTTATATTTTCTTGCAACCAATACCAGCAGGAAAAGTTACTTTAGTTTCTTGTCTTTCCATTTTTATTTTCTTCCACCTCACCTCTCTTTTTTGAGAGTTGGGTGTTGTTAAAGGCTTAAGTTGTGATTGAGGTGTGGGTGTCAGCCTAAGTTGAGATTGAGGTCTGTGTGTGGGTGTGTGTTGTGATACTAATACTTCACCCCCAAAACAAAACAATCAATGTTTTATATATTGGGCCTTAAAATGAGGCCCAGGCTGGCCTATTTGGCTACTAGCTGCTGCCCCTGGGCCACTTATGAGAGATGGAATTCACCAGTTGATGAGTCCCACCCTGAAAATTGACCCGATGGGTTGTTCTATGAGGTGGACCTATGCACGTGAGTTGTGACCTGGGCCACAATTTAACCTTGGTTTTCAGAATTAAAAATAAATAAAAAAGTAAGCTTACGGTTGAAAAAATTTAACCCTAAGGTTAAATTTTAGAAAAAAAGAATTTCTAGAAACCAAGGTTAAATTATTGGGTTAGTGAATCTTAATCATGGTTAATAAGAGTTAAAAAGGGCAAAAGTTGACCTATGGGTGCGATTGAACTCTCCCAAAGGGAGAGTTCAATCGCAATTGGCTGTAATTTGATCTCCCTCTCCCCATTATATGTTGCTAAATGGGTTATGCAACACACCATGGGCTTGTCCCAGTGGTTGAGAACCCACCATGAGTACCATGAGTGCTAAGCCCTTGACCGAAAAAAAAATTGAGATATATGATTTTATACGCTATTAATTGGAATGGAGGTAAGAAAGGGCTATCACCTACCCTTTTTATAGAGAAATGACACGCGCAGACTCTAAGAACAACAGTCTCAACCATCCGTACGAAGAAGGGTCTCTATACTCCCAAAAAGGTTGATGAAATGTCGGATCAGATGACATTGTTGGTGTTACGTTAAGCCCATAAAATATAAGATGACATTGTTGGTGTTACGCTAAACCCATAAAATACCGCATCCATGGCAGAGCCATGGGATAGCTGCCCTTGAACTTTTGAAAATATGTATATATATATTATAAATTTATAACCCGCCCTTTAATTTAACTTATGCCTTGCGGCAAGGGTAACTTCTCTCTTAAATTTTTGAAAAAAAATATTATATTATATTATTTTAAAGGGCATAGAAATAGGGCATGGGGTTGCCCCTCTCAATTTTTGAAAAAAAAATTACATTAGAGGGCAACAACCCTCCTAAACTTTTAAAAAAAATATCTTTTATATTATATTTTTTAACTGGGCCTCTCAATTGCCCCCTAACCCCCACGTGGGATGAAAGTTTAAAGTCCCCTACCACCTAGACTCAAAATATTTCGTACTCACATAATTATTCTTTCAAAATTCATTGGCAATTATTAACATTTTCATTCAGCAATCACTTCCCCTACAAGAAAATTCCTAACTCAATCTCGGACTAGAGTGTCTTTACTATTATAACGGAAGGAGGGGTAAGTGGTGTTGATTGATAATTGACACCGGCTTTCCCCTTATTAGTAAAGGGGCTTTTGAAGCAGCTTCAATTGGAAGTTCCGCTCGAGTGGAAGATGTTGGATTGGTCAGCCATAAGACCGAATTTATCGCAAATTAAGATTATTTTGTTTCCTTCATTATCAGAGAGAGGCCCCTTAGGGAACAAGAGCTTATTGAAAAAGGGAGAGTGAGGGTAGTTCTAAATGACAATAAAAAAATCAAATATTTTTACTATTATCACTTATTACTATTTAATGAATAAATATTTAAGTTTATTAAAATTATTTCAAATTTATTAACTTCAATCACCTTAGATAAGACCGATTCCCTCAATTATCTACTCTTATTTTCTCTCTCGTTCTCCCACGCTTTATGTGTTTTCAACTTTCGTACAATTGACCATTTTAACACATTTTCTCTCTCCTACACCCTCCCCTCTATCACACATGCATCATATGGATTTCATTAGGGTCTTTTTTTCTACTCTCTCCCCTTTCTCTCTCTCATACGTGAGATATAATAAGAATGTCTTTATTTATTGGGGTTTTTGCATATTTCTTCCTAGTTTGCAAATGTTATGTGGAAACCATTTGCAAATTAACTCATTGTTTTCCAAACAGTTAGACAAATACCGTCAAACTTTACTTCTGTCCTATTTTCGTTTGAACTCACAAAGTCTCTTTAACTACTATTGAACCATGGTTAATAAGTTTTAACCCTTATAATTAATTTTTTTCATTTCTAAAATCCAAGGTTAGGTGCTTTAACCTTAAGGGTTATTGAATCTTAACTATAGTTAAAGGGAGTTAAAATGGAACACTTTAAGTTTTTTTTAAAAAAATTATAAAAACCAAGGTTAAATGCGCTAGTGAATCTTAATCATAGTTGAAAGGGGAGGCATTTTTTTTTTTTAAAAACAAAGGTTAGTTGCTTTAACCCTACGGATTAGTGAATCTTAGCTACAATTAAAGGGAGTTAAAAGGACACGGTAATTTTTGAATTTTTTTTCTTCTAAAAACGAAGGCTAGATGCTTTAGCTCTAAGAGTTAGTGAATCTTTAACCACAATCAAAGGGAGTTAAAAGGGGACACGTTAATTTTTTAATATTTTTTTCTAAAAACTATGGTTAGATGCATTAACCCTAAGGTTAGTGAATCTTAACCACAATTAAAGGGAGTTAAAAGGGGACACATTAATTCTATTTTAAAAAAACCATAGTTAGATGCTTTAACCCTAAGGTTAGTGAATCTTAACCACAATTAAAGGGAGTTTAAAGAGATGTTCAATTTTTTGTTCTAAAAATCAAGGTTAGATGCTTCAACCCTAAGGATTAGTGAATCTTAACAATATTAAAGGTAGTTAAGAGGGGACATGTTACTTTTAAATTTTTTTTCTAAAAACTAAAGTTAGATGCTTTAACCTTAGGGGTTAGTAAATCTTAACAATAGTTAAAAGTTAAAAGGAGTCACATTAATTATAGGGGTCAAAACTTATTAACCATAGTTCAAGAGTAGTTAAAGGGACTTTGTGAGTTTAAATATCAGTTAAGGGTATAATGGTTATTTTAATAACAATTTCATATGAAAGTCTAACGGAAGTAAGTTTTGAGGGTATTTGTTTAATTGTTGGAAAACCATGAATTAATTTATAAAAGGTTTTCATACAACAATATATTTGCAAACTAGGAAAAACCTAGCAGCTGATATGAAAAAACCCCTTATTTATTATACTAAGATGTAGTACTTAATAGATTTAAACTAGGGCTGTCAATGGACCGGATCATGATCCGGATCCGATCCGAATCCGATCCGATTAGCCGGACTTTGGACCCTATATGTGATCCGTCGGATCGGATTCGGATCGGATCGGTGGAATCCGATTATAATCGGATCGGATCTGGATATAGGGTGATCCGATCCGATTAAAATCCGATCCGATAATAATAATAATTTTTAATTATTTTAAATATATTATTTAGATTTTCTATGTATAAAATATTAATTTTTAAAAAAATTAACATTAATTAGTATTAATTAAGGTATTATTAGATTTTTTATTATTAAAATAGATTTTTTTTTAAAAAAATAACCTTACTCGGATCGGATCGGATCGGATCGGATTCGGATTCGGATTCGGATTCGGATTCGGATTCGGATTCGGATCAGACGATATATAATCGGATCGGATTCGGATCGGTTACTTCATGATCCGACGGATCTCGGATCAGTTGGATTCTTAATCGGATCGGATTCGGATCTAGGCAGATCCGGTCCGAATCCGATCCGTTGACAGCCCTAATTTAAACTATTTGGATAATGACTTGTTTACTTATCTTAAAATATTTTCTCTTTTAAATTTTAAAAATATTAATCTTACAATTTAATGAATTTTAATTAGAGTTTAAAATATTTAATATTTTTTTTCTTAATTAGAGTTTAAAATATTTAATATTTTTTTCTAAAAACATGGATGTGAATCTTAACTAAGGAAGAGCATCAAAAGAGACATGTGCTGTGGCGACATGAGGGGTGTAATCGGACTTTCTGAGTCGAGGATTAAGCCTCTCTCTAATTTAGGCCCTTAGAATAAAATATTTTAATAACAGTTTAAATATAAAGAGGAGCTCTGCATCATGCGGAGCTCCCGTTTTTACACTACCGGTGGCAATTGTATATTTAGCAGAGTTCTGGCTAAAAATTATTGGGGTTTTTCCCAGATTGCCCCTCTAGTATGGGGTTCTTCCCCAAATAACCAGGTTTTGAAAACCCTTCTCTAAATGCCCTTATAATCTATTTTCCATAATTCAGTATTTATGAAAAGTCTTAAATACCCCTCCATTGATTTTGAAAGAAAAAGAAGAAGAAAGAAGAATGATTTAAGTTCGTGGATGAAAGATCTTTCTTCCCACCCCATTTCCGGTGAGAGTTCTTCATTCAAAGAAGAAGAAGAAGATGATACGTACGTGGATGAGATGAATGAAGCTCACCCACTCCTCTCATCTTTCAAATACCACTCCATTACCATTTATATTGATTTTGAAAGAAGAATATTAAAAAAAAAAAAAAAAAGATGAAAAAATCGGAAAAATCTGAGTTTCCCGAAGTTTTTTGCGCTCAGGGTCAATACAGTGTATCAACCTCGTGTATTTTATGCATCGACCCTGTACAAAATGCATCGACCACGTACAAAATGCACTAGGTTGATACAATGCATCGACCCCGTGCATTTTATGCATCGACCCCTTGCAAAATGCATCAACCGCGTACAAAATGAACTAGGTTGATGCAATGCATCGACCTCGTGTATTTTATGCATCAACTTCATGCAAAATGCATCGACCGTGTACAAAATGCACTAGGTTGATGCAATGTATTGACCTCGTGCATTTTATGCATCGATCTCGTGCATTTTATGCATTGACCCTGTGCAAAATGCATCGACCACGTACAAAATGCACTAGGTTGATGTAATGCATCGATCTCGTGCATTTTATGCATCGGCCCCGTGCAAAATGCATCGACTCCGTACATTTTATGCATCGACTCCGTACAAAATGCACTAGGTTGATACAATGCATCGATCTCGTGAATTTTATGTATCGACCGCGTACAAAATGCACTAGGTTGATGCAATGCATCGACCTCGTGCATTTTATGCATTGACATCGTGCATTATATGCATCGATCCCGTGCAAAATGCATCGACCGCGTACAAAATGCACTAGGTCGATACAGTGCATCGACCTCGTGCATTTTATGCATCGACCCTGTGCAAAATGCATCGACCGTCGTCTTAAAGCTTGAAAACATGACTGTAAATCATAGAAAATGAAAAAAAACACATGTAAACACATATATAACATAAAATTTAAGGTTTTGAACCATAAATACAATGATTATAAACATTTTTTCATGAATTAATTATACATGCAATGATTTTTTTGAATTCATTTTTCTTAAAACACAAGAAACCCGAAAAATGAGGGTTGTTCTTCGGTTAATGACGTTTTTTCACTAAAAGAACGCTCTTGGAACACAGATCTCTCGTTGGAAATAGGGTGGGAACAAAGTTCTCCCGTCGGAAATAGGGTGGGGACGAAGAACTCATCGGAAATGAGGTAGGGATACCCAAAGTCTTTTTTTCAAATGATTTGGATAAAATGGGAAAAATTCACATGTGCGAATAGATGCACATGTGTATAGGGGCATTTAGAGAATAATTTTTAAAACCTGGTTATTTGGGGAAGAACCCCCGTACTAAAGGGGCAATCCGGGAAAAACCCCAAAATTATTCTCATGACAATTCAAATATAAAGATGAGCTCCGGCTGAAAATTAAACTCTTTTAATAAATGCCTTTTTGGCTTTTCTCTCACTGAGAGAGAGAGAGAGAGAGAGAGAGAGAGAGAAACTAGAAATGTATCTTTTACCTTCCGATTTATAGGTTTGTAGCCCTAGATTTTGATTTGTTGTTATTTCTCCATCACCGTGTCTGATTTATAGTGCAATGTCTCTTTTTATTTCTCTAATCTTCAGATAAAAATCTGATTCATGGTGAAAATCTGTTCAAATCTGTTGCTTGCCTAGATTCTGGATGTCCTGCTTTGATTTTTCTTGTTCCTTCAATCCAATATCTGAAACATATTTGGATTATCGACGAATTGGTGTTTTCTAGAGTTTCTTACCCTATTTTTACTGTTTTTCTCTTTTGTTCCCCTCCTTTCTGATTCTGATCCACTCGGAATCAATCCGTGAACAATCTAGGGTTTCGGTAAAATGCAGAGGATGAAGCAGCAGCAACAGCAAGCCCTAATGCAGCAGGCGTTGATTCAACAGCAGCAGATGTACCACCCCGGCGTACTCGCCGCTGCTATGTCTCAGGTTTGATCTCCGACTCTTTCTTATTCTTCTCATTTTCCTTTGCATTTATCTGTTTATGTGGTGATTGAAATTGTTTTTTTTTCCTTTCTAGTTTTAGGGTTCACTTCTATGTCCTGTTCTTCATGGATAATTTGCTTTTATATGTTATTTTTTACTTTTTCTTATGGATTTAGTTACCAAAACAGTTAACTTTTTTTAGATGGGAGCCACTGAAAAGGGTGTCATTGATTATTTTCCTTTCTTCCTTTTGCTACTTTTTATCTAAGGAAAATAAATGAAGAAGAAGAAGAAGAAGAAGAAAATCTCTGTCATGGTTATCAAGGCGACTTGAGTTGATAGACCCCATGGATGCCTGACACGGTAGCCTGAGGCGTCGCCTGATGAACTCCTTTGCAGTAGAAATTTCCCCTAATATGAGATCTATGTGTGCTGCATTTCCTTGAATAGAGGGGTTTATAATTCATATAAATTTCAAAATCTCAATTGTCAAGATGTACTTTGATAGAACCATCCTTGGATCCTACATTTATTTAAATTATAAAAGATCTATTTAAAATGAGTTTATGGAGCTTTAAGGGTCATAGAGGAAATTTGGGGCATTTAAAGGTCTTTTTCTGATATTGTGTTACATGAAAACATGAGTCTAGTTGTATGCTTGGTCGTCTAGGTGACGCCTTTAACAACCACACAAAAAACAGATGAGGGCTATATGATCCACCCACAAACAGATGGAGAGAGACCAATTGGTTGGTCCACCCACTGAGCGAGAGAGATGACATATTAACATGAGGGAAACATTCTATATACATATGGTCTCTTTTTTCTTTTTCTTTTATCTGCAAACATGTTTTTGTTAGATATACAAACCTTAACATATTATATGGTAAAAAACACAAGAAGCATTTAAAATAGCGTGTTTTTTTGTGTGACTAAATTACTATATTCAAGTAAAATAGTTTGTATACTCTTAAATAATAATATTACATAAATCAGATTTTTAATAATGACTGCCTAGGCGGCCGGTCGCTTGAGCCCAATAGAGCGCCTGGTCGCCTAGGTGACCGCCTGAGGCGACGCCTTTAACAACTATGATCTCTGTTATCTAAATCATGGATTGTTTTGATATTATAGGCTATCTGTTGATATTGCTTCTTGATAGATGAAACATCTCCTCCCTACCTTTCGATTTTTGTTGTATCTCCCGTATGTGGAATGGTCTCATAAGTTTTTTATTTTTTTCATGAGTAGAATGGTCTCATAAGTTTTTTTTTAATTGTTTGGTAAGAGGTAAGATAACACCTAACACCTAACACACACACACGCACGCAATCAGACCTAAGGTAACCGCTAAGATGCTATAAGGGTGAATCCAAGCAACCACTCCAAAAGGGCTTGACTAATGGAGGGTTGATGGCCCCTTATACACCCCTTGCGAAGTCTGTACCCAACTGAGGTGGGATTAAAGAGGGATAGTAATACCCAGCTTCAAACACAGATTGGAGTTGATGTAATACCATAGTCGATCATGTATTGGTTGGCGTCCCTTGGTAAGCTTATGTTGACCAATACATGGTTGACCATCTTATATTGACTTAGGATATCATGCCTCTTACCATATTCATCGGTAAACGAATCTGGAATGGGGAAATGGCAAAAGACTCATATGCTTGGCTTTTTGTCTCTTGAATCTTGGCTTTTCTTGTTAATTTATTATATTTTTCATATTGTAGTCCCCAAGACTCATGACATTTATCTTTCCATTTTTGTTGTTGGAATAATATGATTATGAATAGAAAATAGAGTTATAAGGTTTTACAATCTAGCCAAATCAATAATATGATTATGAATAGAAAATAGAGTTATAAGGTTTTACAATCTAGCCAAATCAGAGCTTCTCAAGGTAAGGGAGGTTTCAATCTTTGATCATCTCACCATCATCTGGCCATCTGTCTAGGCTGTCAAGTGGGTTCGCTCCCTTCGGTGTATTTGGGCATGCCTTTGGGTGCGAGTTATAAAGCAAAATCAGTGTTGAACCTGGTGTTAGAACGAATTGCTGAAAGATTATCAGGCTGGAAATTGTCATACTTATCAAAAGAGGGAAAGTTGACTCTAATCCGTAGCACCTTATGAGGCCTCCCCACTTTCTTCACGTCTACTCTCACCATTCCTCGATCGTTGGGCTAATTCTTATTGAGAAGCTTCAGAGGGTGTTTATGAGGAACGAGAGAGGGGACAAAGTCAAATATCAAATAGTAGCCTGGCCCTCAAATGTATCGCCCTATGGAAGATGGGGGTTTGAATTTGAAGCCACTCACCCAAGTGAATAAAGCTTTATTAGGCAAATGGGTGTGGAGATTCGAAGATGAGAGGGATAGTTTGTGGCGCGCTGTGATTGTTGCCAAGTATGGGGAAACTTCGTGTTGGATTCCCAAGGTGGTTAGGGGCCCTCATGGATGGGGGTTTTGGAAGGGGATTATGGCCAATGCCAACTTGGTCGTGCCTTACTTTAGTTTTTGGGCGGGGAGTGGTTGGAGATCAGGTTCTAGAAGGATGTATGGTCTGGGTCTTCTAGATTGATGGATGATTTTGGCAAACTCTTCATCCCAGCTTCCAACAGGCAATGTTACCTAGACACTTCAGTTTTATTAAATTTTGTTGTGCCGACACTTGGACACGACACGACACTCTATGACACGACATGACACTCCTTGGTACGTGTCTGTATCATGTCATGGTGACATCAACATTATGATTAGGCATATGGTAATTCAAGTGTGTCGTGTCATTTTAAAAATAGAATTACAATGAACTTTTTGTCAAATTGTGTTGTTTTTTTGGAACATAGAGGAAATTTTACTAAGAGAGTAGTGGAAACAACGATCAATATGTACATTTCTCTCTTCTCTTCTCTCTCTTGTTGTTCATTTCTACTCCCTATATGAGTATTTTTATAACTTAGGTATATACTTTTAAAAAAAAAAATGGGGACTGGTGATCCTCCTCTTTTTATTATTATTGTTATTTAAAAATTTTTAGTTATAATATATATATATATATATAAAATCATTTTTAGAAATTTGTATGTCTGTGCCGCCGTATTGAGATTTTCAGAGCTTATCATGCCGAACACCCTTGGACATTTGACACCCGTACCACGTGCTTAGGTAACACTGCCAACAGGGACACTATTGTGGAGGATTCATATGAGAGGAGTGCTTCGGGGGTAGTTTGGTGTCCGCAGATGCGTTGGCACCTCAATGATTGATAAATCAGTGATATGTCTTGACTCTTGAAGTGTATTTCCTTGTCGGCCCTTTGCCTAGAGGTTAGGGATTGCAGGCTTTGGTTTGGAAGCAGCCAAGGACGGTTCTTCGGTATGCTTATTGCTAAAATCGATATCCCCTATATCGAGTGAGTCATCATTTCCTCATAGAGTGGTGTGGAATCTTGGAATCTCTTCCCATCCAAAGTATCCTTCTTCTTATGGTCTGCAATATTGAACAAGATCCTAACGTGTGAGCACTTGCATAATAAAGTTTGGAGTTTGGCTAACAGATGTTTTATGTGTCTGCAAGCGGAAGAGACGGTGGACCATCTCTTCTTCCACTGCTCCGTGGCGCAGGAGGTGTGGGGTTTTTCCTCAACCGTATAGGGGTTGCATGGGTCTTTCCATCATACCTCCACAATTCCTTATCTTGTTGGAAGTTCAGGAGCGGGCATACTTGTCTAGGCGACCAAGTGGCTTGAGGCGATAGACCCCATGATGAACGCCTGAGGCGCCCGTGGCGTCGCCTGATGAACTTTTTGCTGCAGAAATTCTCTCTTATATGAGATCTGTGTATGGTGCATTTCCTTTTATAAGGGACTCTACATTCCATATAAAGTACAATATTGTCAAGATGCACTTTGATAGAACCACCATTAGAGACAGTTCTAAGCATAGTCACAAAGTCGGGATTCGGGAATAATTCGACAGGGTTCAAGTTCGGAAAAATTCGGGGAAAAGTTAGGATTTAGGAATAATTTGACAAGGTTCAAGCTCGAAAAAAATTGGGGAAATAATTGTTTTTTTTTAAAATAATTATATAAAATAGAAATATGATATTAATTAATATATCTAAGTCTAACTATTTGATTACATAATATACAATAGAAGTAGCTAATTATCAACAATAATATGTTCATATTATCATTTCAACATCCTGTTCATTTCAACAAAGCATCAAAATTTATCAAGACATCAACTCTTAAGATTATCAACAATAATATGTTCATAATATCATTTTAACATCTAGTTCATTCCAATTTGCAACAAAGCATCAAAATTTACCAAGACATCATCAACTCTTAAGATTAAAAATAAAAGATTGATTGTTTAAACTTACAATTCCATCAACAAAAAAGTATTTCAAAGTACAACCTACTACAAAATAAACTCATTTGTCACTTGAATTTAACAATCGCAAAAAAATTGCATCATCATCTAGATCATCAATAGTTGCACTCTCTTCATTTTCTAAACTGTCGCTGGAAGATGGTGAGATCTTCTAGGTCATGCTCCCCTTCAACTTTAGTAATATCTGGGAATAACAAAATTTTCTCAAGACTAATTGGTTCTAAATCCTTATGTTCTTTACTTGCACTTACCTTCATCAAATGCAAGTTTCTTACAAACGAACACCAAATCATGTAATTTATTTGACTCTAATTTGTTCCGCTTTTTCGTGTGTGCGACCTCAAAAACACTCCAATTTCTTTCACAAGCTGAGGCATTGCATGATTGACTATGCAATTTGATTGCTACCTTCTGAATGGTCGGAATTTCTTGTCCGCACATCCCACCAAACCCCTAATTACAATACAAATACATAATTAAAAAAATTTATCTATAAAATTTAAAATCTTTATCCAACTTCAAAATTGAAAATAAATGTAAGAGAAAATACATTTACACCCACTGAGGTTTGATGAAAATACACATAGACCTCCTTAGTTTTCAGAAAATACATTTCATACCCTTACTTTTTAAAAGAATGACACTTACACCCCTTCCATCAGTTGACCATTAGTCAACTGACATAATTACCTTTTAAAGTGCATAAAGTTCCAAAATTGCCCTCTCTACTAGAAACCAAATCCTCTACGGCCCTTGAGGTTGCCATGTGTCCCTTTTGACACCCCTTAACTGTGGTTAAGATTCACCCACCCTTAGGGTTCACCCACCCATCTTTGGTTTTTAGAAAAAAATATTAATTATTTTTAAAAATATTTTAATATTAAAAAAACACTAAAAAAAGTTTTTTAATTTTTAAAAACAGAATTAATATTAAAAAAAACAAAGATGGGTGGGTGAACCCTAATGGTGGGTGAATCTTAACCATGGTTAAGGGGTGTCAAAAGGGACATGTGGCGACCTCAAGGGTGATAACCGGATTTGCCAATAGTATATATGTATATTAAATTATTTAAAAATTTTATTTGAAAAATAAAATTACAATAGTATATATGTATATTAAATTATAATAAAATATTTTTTCTAACGAAATAAAAATTTCAGCCATAATATTCTGAAATATCATGAATATATTTAATTTAATAAAATATTAGAAAAATTAAAACTCCGAAATTTTGGCGAGAAATTCGAAATTCTCGAAATTTCACCGAGAGGTCGCCACGTGTCCCTTTTGACACCTTTTAACCATGGTTGAGATTCACCCATTCCTAGGGTTCACCCACCCATCTTTGTTTTTTTTAAAAAAATATTAATTCTGTTTTTAAAAATTAAAAATTGTTTTTAGTGTTTTTTTAATATTACAATATTTTAAAAAAGAATTAATATTTTTTCAAAAACCAAGGATGGGTGGGTGAACCCTAAGGTGGGTCGTGGGTGAATCTTAACCACAGTTAAGGGGTGTCAAAACGGACACATGGCGATGTCAAGGGCTGTAGAGGATTTGGTTTCTAGTAGAGAGGGCAATTTTGGAAGTTTATACATTTTAAAAAGTAATTTTGTCAGTTGACTAACGGTCAACTGATGGAAGGGGTGTAAGTGCCATTATCTTAAAAAGTAAGGGTACCTAATGTATTTTCTTAGAACTGAGAGGGTCTATGTGTATTTTTCCTCAAACTTCAGGGGCTGTTAATGTATTTTCTCCTAGAAGTAATGTACGTACTTGGATGTGAATTCGAAAGGGAATCAACTGCCCATGTGGTAAAGATGGCATTATCCTGTTAGTGGTAACATTTCAGCTCCTTGTTAAACTTCTTTCTCTCAAAACTAGGGATCAACTCATTAATTATCATCTCAATGCTTACCCTCACTTCCTTATTCATCTTCACAAGTTTATTATAAAACAAGGATTCAAGTAGGCGGCAGCTGCATGTAAGAGACTGTGCAATGTCTTGTTCCATCTTTCATCTATTATCTTCCAAAAGGCATATACTTCTCAGAGTTGCCTTTATGCACTTCTTTGATTCCCTCTTTCGCCCTATCCATGCTTTCATATAAATATCCCATAGTAGAGCCATCACCATCTACCATTCATAGAACCCTAATAAGAGGCTCTACTGTCAGGATTATCTCTCAGCCCTTCTCCCAAAATATATTACCTTGTATTATATTTGCAACTTCTATTCCTTCTTCTGTTTTGCTTTGAGGAAGAACTCTCCATTCAGTTGAAGCAATTATAAACCGTAAAACTTGTTCCGCTTGAAGAATAGATTGCAAACAAAGAAATTGTGTTGCAAATCTAGTAGCACCGGGTAATTCCACCCACATACACTTCTCATGTATGACCCGTAGAACTTCCACCACCGCCAACTTGAGAATTAGATGATTGCAATAAATCTGATATCTTTGTCCTTTTACGCGAATTTCATCTCTTGTACGACCTCTAATGACGTTTCACTGACAAAATCAGGCACTACCTTACAAGTCCACACATTTCTTTGTAATAACTTTGAAAAATGATACTTCATACAGGTATTTCCACCCACATACACTTCTTGACAAAAATTACATCGAATCTTTGTCCCCTCTTCTTCAGTTATATACTCCCAAAAAGGATCTCTAGCTCTTGACATGGTTAACTTTGATTCAAAATTTCAAACCTTTATCCCTACTTAGTACTCCTTAGTCCCGAAAGAAAAGAAAAAGCACAAAATAATTCACAATATAAGTAATTAAGCATTAGCATACAGTGATACAGTCATTGAAAACATGAGCACTAAATAATTCACAATATAAGTAATTAAGCATTAGCATACAGTGATACAGTCATTGAAAACATGAGCACTAAATAATTCACAATATAAGTAATTAAGCATGAGCATACGGTTAATTCACTATAAATATTAACTAATAAAATGATAATCATCTAAAGAAATTACTTTGCAAGTTAGATAATTCATGAAAAAATGGTTCAAAATATCGATATTGGTCGCCGTATCGGTAAGTCCAAAATAGGATACGTATTAGCGTATCGGTATCGTATCGGTTGGATACGGCAGAAAAATTCAGAATATGCTAAAAAAAGCTTGGATATGCAAAGAAAAACTTGGATACCTTGCATAAAATCTCTTTTAATATTAATATAAGCTAAAAACAAACTAAATGAAAGTCTCCAACTACATTTATTATCATACATATGAGAGTTAACAAATTTTTAAGTTAAAAAGAGCTTGTGCGTTGATAAATATTTATGAAAATACAAACCACAATTACTTAACCAAGTGATAGAAGCTCACTTGCATTCATAAATAAAAAATATGAAAATACATGGACCCTTGTATTCACAAATCAAATTACATACATGATAGAAACTCAATACCACATTGAGTTTCGTGCCGGCTCATACTCTATCATTGTGGGATTAGGAATTGAGTAGATTGATATATTATAAGTGGTCCAGACATGATGACACCATTGTGTCCAAGTCGTCATCGTGCGGTACATGCCTAGGTACATTTGTACATATGTCTGCTGCTGAGTCGTGATCTGTCCATAACTGTCAGTCGAAGACTGGGATTGAGCATCATAACCAATGACTCTTGATAAGTAGGGTTGGTTGGGGCATCATAACCAGTGGTTCCTGATAAGTAGGGTTGGGCTGGGCTGGGGCATCATAACCAGGGGGATAACCTTATTTACATATTAATATCTAAAGTAAATGAAAGTAAAATAAAGTTAAAATCATTTATTTAAATAATATATTATGTAAATAAGTTGTGTGTATCAGGTTTATATTGTGGATCCTAGTGTAAATGGAAGGAGAAAAAAAATTAACTGAAAAATCTCCGTATCGAGTGTATCGGCCCGATACAGTGGAGTTTTTTTTTCCAGCGTATTAGTGTATCGGGTAGCTCCAAATAGGATCGTATCGGCCTGTATCAGTTGATACGTATCGATATTTTAAACCATGCATGAAATTGGACCTTATCCAAGAAATAATTTATAAAAACATTAGATTGAAATGTTAATTGAAAAAATAAATTAATAAAACCATAACTTATCCATGAAATTGAAAAGAAAAACAAAAGCCTCAAGCAACTGAGCAAGCAGTCGTTACGCACTCAACATTTTCCCACAATCCAAGATTCCTAAAAAAAAATGAATGATGATACATTTGAAGAAATCATAAATCAATTGAAGAATGAATTTCAGAGGAGAGGAATCAAAAAGGACTTTTATAGGAGAGAGGAATTAAAACTCTTATTATCTGGGACTGGAGTGGGGTTGTTACAGCCATAGAAGATAGGAATTAAAAGTCTTGCTATCTGGGACTGTTATAGAAGAGATGAATTAAAAGTCTAGTCCCTATAAAACTCTTGTTATCTGGGAGTGGAACTGTTATCTGTTTTTTTTAATTAAAAGTCCCAGGATTACACGGTTACACCCTATACATTGGATTAGTCGATTTCAATTAAAAGGGATTGTTACAACCACAAAAGAGAGGAATCAAATGGGAGCTTCAAATCAGTGGCTGCAACAATCCCAGAAACCCTCTCCTTCTGTAACAATCTCAGAAACCCTATAAAAAGATCAGTGGTTGTAACAATCCCATAAACCCT
The DNA here is from genome assembly GCA_015143295.1 of Tetracentron sinense. NCBI lineage: Eukaryota > Viridiplantae > Streptophyta > Magnoliopsida > Trochodendrales > Trochodendraceae > Tetracentron > Tetracentron sinense. Next base: position 4,821,565 of record CM026559.1, on the reverse strand, counting down.
CTCTTATGTAAAAAGGAATTTCTTTAATTACAAAGAAATTACTTGGGAGAACATAACCCTTTTTACAGAACGAAACCCTCTCTTCTATAAAAAATAAAATAAAAAATTACTGGTTTACACTTTACAGAAGAGTGGGAACAAAAGACCAAAAAAAAAGAGAAGAAATAAAGACCCAAAAAGAAGAGAGAAAGGCTTACCAGTCGAGTGCCTGTCGAGGTGAGACCATGAGAGACGAGAGGCGAGACTAGTAACCCTAAGCATATTAAGAAATTACAAAAAAGGGTGATAGTTTAAAACGTGAATTGCGAGTTTTAAACGCTAAAAACGCGTTTTTCGCGATTTAAATGCCAATCGCCGATTAATTCAATTTAATCGCTGAGGCCATAATCCGCGATTTAAATGCAATTTTTTCAAAAAATCGCCTATAATTGTGACTAGGGTTCTAAGAATAATAAAAGGTAATTTCAAGTGTTGATAAAAAATAAAATAAAAAATTAAGTCTACAAGGACTGCTGAAAGGGGGGGAGAGAGATTGTGAAGGAAAAAAATAGAAGGAACAATAATCAACAACGACAGCCCAACAGGAAAGAGAGAGAGAGAGAGAAGAAGGAGAGGGGAGAGGAATGAGAAACAGAGAGTATAAGACTGAATAAAAAGTAGAAAAATAGATTGACAGTCAAATGTGACGCTGAACAAAGGAGAGAGAAGAGAGAGGGGTAGAGGGAGATGTCGTACCTCTTACTCTCATTTATTTATTTTTCTCGATTATACTCAAGATAAGTAATAAAAATAATCTATGATAATTAAAATATATAATTATGAGGTTTGCACTTATTTAAGTTATAAAAGACCTCTTTAAATATGAGATTATGAGAGTTTTGGGGCCAATAGAAGGAATTTGAGACATTCAAAGGCTCTTTTTTGTTATTGGGCCGCCTGAGCCTAGTTTTACTTTAACAACTATGCCTTAACAAAAAAAATAGATGAGGACTATACGGTCCACCCATAAATAGAGGGAGAGACCGATTGGTCTACCCATTGAGAGAGAACAGGTTAACATGAGAGAAACATATTTGACACCGTTTGACCTTCTTTCCTTTTCAGTTCTTCTATCTGTAAACTTTTTTTTGTTGGATATACAAATCCTAACATATTATATTGTAAAAGACATGAGAAGTACATAAAGTAGTATATTATTTTGTTTACCGAACTATCATATTGAAATAAAATAAATTTTTATATTCTTAAACAATAATAATATTACATATATCAGATTTTTAATAATGACCATCTGATTGCTTGAGGCAGCCAGTCGCTTGAGCTCAATAGAGCGCTTGGTCGCCTAGGCGACCGCATGAGGTGACGCCTTTAACAACTATGAGGGCGGGTGAATGGGAGGTGATTTGGGAGGTGTTTCATGGGGCTATTCTTTGGTTGTTGTAATCTTAGAAGACATAGCTTCTGCCAATCCTCGAATTTGCGATCGTATCAGGTTGGTTGACATGGAGGGGGCAGGGTTGCATTGTGTTAGGGAGGAATTGCGGGGGGGTATTGTACTAATATGTTTTATCTCAGGGGGTAGGCTCTTGTCTGCTTTCCCCAGACTTTGAGTTTACATGCTTGTAAGTCCATTTGCTAGGTTTCTTTTTCTGTATTGCTTCCTTATTACCCTCTTTATAATGAACTGCTTTATCAATTAAAAAAGAGGTTTTACAATTTTGTCTTTCCATTGTCCAATTTTCTATCAAAGTTTTAGTTGTCGTTATTTCTCTCCGATAGAGTCAATGGTGCGGTTCCAATCTACCTACCTAAATCGCGTCCCACAATGGAGAGAGCAAAGTTGAATCATGCTCTCACAATGGAGAGGGAAACTCCCTCTCTCGCAAAGAATTGGCGTTCCTCCCATGCCTAGACTGTAGATATGAATCATAAAACGAGGTTTCCTATGTGTACATGATATCTTAATGTCGTACCTTTGAGGAGATAAAATTAAAGATAGATGCTATAACTTGGAGAGAACACGAAGTCATTTGTTTAGACCGATTTTTTTTTTACAATGGAGAGGGAAACTCACTCCCTCGCAAATAATTGGTGTTCCTTCCATGCCTAGACTATAGATATGAATCATAAAATGAGGTTTACTATGTGTACATGATATCTTAATGTCGTACCTTTGAGGAGATAAAATTAAAGATAGATGCTATAACTTGGAGAGAAACACGTAAGTCATTTGTTTAGACCGACTTTTTTTTTATCTACTTTGGTAAGTATGGAACAAATAGGTAGACTAGAAAAGGCAGTAAAGCTATATGTTTTTACTTTTTTAGTACAGAGTTGCTATAAATATTTTTAAAAAATAAAACAAAATATGTAAAACAATATAAATAAGTAAATTCATAGAGATAGAACTATGCTTCCATGAATTAGCAAATAAAGGAGCGAAGCTCCATCATCGAGTGGCCGCCCTAGCTATAGTCGCGTTCGGACATCCGTCATCTTCATCAAGGGATGACTGATGAGACCTCAACTCACTCAGAAAGTGGACTATTTGGATAATCATTGGTACTGGTTGTCATCAGATCTAAGGGATCCTACTCAAGAGTTTCGTTTTGCAATTGCCTGAGCTGTAGCCTTATACTATAGTGGCAAAAGACTAGTTTTTTCAGCTTACCGAAATAAAAAAAGACTAGATTTTGCAGCTTCTTGTAGTTGAGTCGGTTCCGCTGCTTTGTGTGGATGGGGGCAAATCGTACTCCAGTTTCGCTCGCATCCTAAAGAGGAGGCAGTTTGTGCTAACACGCGAGCCACCTTCATTTTGAGGTTTGGATAGTCAGTCTCGTACATCATCTACCAATCAGCTGACAATTAAACACGAGTATCCATTAGTTTCATAAATACATTCAATGCAGACAAATAGTTAACTTTCTTATGTACCATTAACTCATCCGACATCATCCTAGCACTTTACTGCTTAGCGACTACTATCCCAAAGGTCCCTTGCGCATCTCTAAAGCGCACTAGCTACAAAGTTTAAAGGAACATGTTCCAATTATATATAATGTACTAGAAAGCATTCATGCACATAAATATGCTATAATCAAAGGCATTTCACTTCATTCCCGAAGTCTCCTTTTTCCTTGCGCTTGGGCTCCAACCTCTCAAACACGTCATGAATGACCTTCAAATTTCAATATTCCCCAATTGGTCCTTATAATGGTATTTTTGGTTCAAATAATACGCTGAAACGTGAAAGTCATACAAAATGCAATTACTATCAACGACGCAATAACATTCAATGCAAACATCTAATAAAGATAAAACTTACCAGCAACATGAAGTGGATGGATGGATGCTCTAGTGTCTTATCCCATCGATGATTGATATCTTGTGGACCCACTTGTATCCACGAGGAGACACATTCTTTATCGATACTTTCATTAGTTGCAACAAGTACATAAAACCCATAGTCGGCTGCTTGTCCATGTCTATTACCCTTAGGATATGGTAAATAAGCTCTTGTATGACTATGAGAGTCACTTCACGCACTTTATCCCAAAATGCGTTGCTGAGGACGATGTTTTCAACTCTCTTCACCAAAACAGTGCGACTGTGTGTATATTCTGTCCAAGCATCCTCAATGAACATTGTTTTTAGTCCTGTATTATGCTTCACCAGATTCTCTAAGGCAATGAAATTGGTCGCGAAGCGTGTTGCCCCTGCCGTACTATTTCACCATCACACAAGGCCCTCATCATTGCCAAAACCCAACCTTAGTTGTATATAAAGTTGGTGATTGTCATTGTCTCTTCAATAACAGACTTCACAATATGTCTTTCTCTTATTGCCTGTAACATCAAGTTTATGCAATGAGCTGCTCACGGAGTCGAATACAAGTGATACCTCTTTATAAGAATCTTCCCAGCCTAGACAAAGGCACTCCCATTATCAGTCACCACTTGCAATATATTTTTCTTTCACACATCTACAACACCCATCATCAATTCATATATATATATGTGTGTGTGTATGTTGCATCCTTTATCTGAGTAGATGCATCCACAAACTTTAGAAATATCGTCTTTCTTGCATGGTACACCGTAAAGTTGATAATAGAAAGTCTAGTGGGCCCTATCCACCCGTTGCACATAATGGTAACCCCAGAAATTTCCCTTGACAGCTTGAGTGAGGGTGGCAATATAATTTGTCTCCTCTACATCTCAGTATTTACCTGTGATCTCATATGAAGGAGGTTCTACCCCTGGACCAACCCGTTCTGCCTCATCAATCATAACATAAACTGTGGAGTTGATGCGGTGTTAACAGACAGGTGACTATGTATAATTTTTTTTTATACAACTATCCCAAGTGCCTCTATTGGATTTCCTCACTCCACATATCCTTCAATCGTTTATGCTTTGCGTTTTGATTTTCGTATAGAGTTGAATCATTTGGCGCCTCCGGAATCCTCATGCTTTAAGTGTGGTCAAACATACTCTATCTCTGTGTCCCAGCATCAGATGTCAAACAAGGCGACGAGTCACTCCTCGACCCGATGGTCCAGCTCTTGCACTGCCTTTGAAACTGATAGTCCGCATGCGAACATCAAATGATCGCTCTTGCTCCTCCCACTAATGATTCATAAATTCTTGATAGGTCTGTTGATATGCTAGCCTCCCGTACAATCAACTAGGTATACAGATTTGTTAATATCATCATCGTCTTCATCCACATCTAAGGGTAGACGTAGAGAATGCCTCAATTTCTCCCAGACATTTTGCTGATGGATGACATAATCCAACCTCTCATTAGCCAAGGCAGCAAGGTTCTCCTTCATAGCTCTTCTAACCTCCATCAGACAATTTAGTTAGTCCTTGACATTTCGATCACCCTATATAGTTAAGCATGATACTAACATTAAAAAATAACTTCTGATTAAACTAACACATTTGTTTGACATCATTAAATTTCTCATCATTATATTTTTAAAAATATTTTATAATTAATATTAAAATCTACTATGGATATGCCATAATTAACTTATCATAATAATCAACATATTTTTGTCATAATTATGTAATGGCTTCCTATCTATTACATCTTTTTATTTTATTTTACATAATTATCACATAATTTATAATATTTTAAAATTCAAAATAAATTAAAATTGGAACGAAAAAAGGCCAATCTATAGACTGGCTTTCGATGTACATCATATAATTAATCTAAGTCTTAACTAAAGTATTAAGCTAAGTAAAAAAAACAATTTTGAAATTTGAATTTTTATCCTTTTCTATAAAAAAAATATATATTTTGTTGTCCGAAAAATGGCCAATCTATAAATCGGGCCAAAACACTTAACATATAAAAAATTTACTTCAATTGAACTAGTATTAAGTTAACATTTTTAAAATTTAGATTTTTTTCCCAATTTTCCCTCCCTAAAGTGAAAAATATGTATTTTTCATTTAAAAATCTAGTGCAAATAGATTATTTTGATGCATTTTCACTAGTTTAAGATTAATGACATACTAATTAGCCAAAATCCCATGCTAATTTATAGATATTTCTTACCTTTTTATAGGAATTCCTCAAATGTGGGATAATTTCACTCCAAATGATGGATATCTCCCAAATCTTTGAAAATCCATCAGTACCTCCTTTGGTCCAAATCCCACTCGTTCCGTAGTCCCCACTAAACCAGAATGTGACAATGAGCTTAATGTCTCATTCCCAAACCTCTACAACCCCTTTTATATGTAAAAAAGTTGAAAAATACTGTTTCCCCCAATATATCGTGGATAGCGCACGATTTATGTGATATATTGTCGATACCTTGTAAAATTTATAATATAAAATGTAGATATAGATATATTAGTCACCAAGATATTGACATATCGCACCGATATCGATGATATATCATTGACATTTTGAACACCATTCGACAACCTCTAACTCCTATGTCCCACACAATAAGGATCCCACCCAATGCCCTAATGGAGGGAAAAACGACCCATTATGAAGCTCTCCCGCCCCCGGTCGCGCGACACAAACACCTCACATATGACACTATCCTCTATGACCTCTAACTCGGTTTCCTGAAGACACAAGATCGAAGGAACCACAATACTCTTGGTCAAAGTTCTTTTATTCCTATTCTCCATACCCTTCTCATTCCAAGAAAGAATCCTAGGAGCCATCTACTCAACATCTAGATCCCCCCTAACTATCCTCTAACCATAGTTACCAAATAGGGGTTGGGGAATTATTAGTGTAGGGAAAACTTTGGAAAAAAGGGGCAAAATTCGGAAAATTTGAAAATAAACCGGGCATGATATGGAAAAATATAAATAAGATTATCAATAATGAAAATTATAAACAAATATATTTTAGATATTTATTCAGGATATTTTTCAAAAAGGCTTGAATAATTTGTGTTTAATTTGCAAAATTTGTGACTTTTTGAAAAAGTCACGATTTTTCTAGTAGTGGCGAATACTTTGTGAATTAATCGTTCAATGAAAAAGTCGTGTATTATTTGAGATTTTTTTTAAAAAGTCGAAGAACTTTGTTACTATGCCTCCATCAGCTTCCCCTACTTCCCCAACCTTTCCTTCATAGTTGATTTCACTCTCTAATTTCTTCAATTCCTTAGGTTGCCTATTTCGTTCCGACTTCTTCTCAACCACCAATTGACCCCCTATTGTGAGAGAATGATCTCTCTATACCCTCCTACCCCATGTAGGATGGGCCTACAAACTTACTGAAGTCCTCCAACTTAGGACCCACTCTGAAACCAGATCGCTCGCCTTGGCGTCCGCTAGCCCCTCCACCGGCAGGCGGCAACATAGTATCCATTACCAAGGGGGATAGACACCTAAAGGGTCTGCCCCACTAGACCCTTTTCATGTTTGAACTACCAAAGTCCAGAGTTTTCTCTATGTTAATTTTTTTGTACTCTCTCCTTTGGGGTTCAATATGTGATGTCGTCTTACTTCATTGATAAGATGGAGAATTTGCTCTAGTTTTTGGTATGGCCTTAGGAATTATTTTTCCTGCTAAAAAATCTACAGATCGTTTATTCTCTTAATTGGCTTTAGGGTATGGGTTCTTGGCTAAAAATTTATATTTGATATTTATAGGTCCTTTTCCCTCTTTGAATCCTTGTTTCCCTTTTTACGACATCCTCTTAGCTTCTCTAGGGTTTAGTTTTTTATTATTTGTTTTTAGTTTTTACTTCTATATTTTGCAGATGGAGCCGGTTCCAAGTGGAAATCTGCCTCCAGGCTTTGATACATCTTCATGCCGCAGTGTGTGAGTGCTATTAATGGTTTTTTTTTTTCCCTTTCTTTTGTAGTTTAATATTTATTTCTCTTTTATGATTCTGGGGTGCGTGCTTTGAGGAGCAGTTGTTCAAAGTACTTTTCCTTGAGAGAAATTTATTAATCTTCTCTTTTATAATTTCCTGATTGGAACAAGGTCGCCTTTTCTTTTTCTTTGTTTATTTTTTCCCGGATATCTCGTGTTTCATCAAGCCATTAGTTACAACATGCAGTGGTTGAAACTTGAAAGTGCTAAGTGATTTCACACGCATGTACTTTTCTCCATTATTTGGGTGGTATCCTCTGTATTGACCTGCTTTCTGATAGTTTGATGCTGATTCAGGTATGTAGGCAACATCCATGTCAATGTCACCGAGAGCCTTCTTGCTGAAGTTTTCCAGAGTACTGGTCCTCTTGAAGGATGCAAGCTCATAAAAAAGGAGAAGGTTCGGTTCAATGCAAGCCCTTCTGATTACAGCTTCCTTTAGTGTACTTACAATTTATTTTTACTTTGACGTCAGACAATAAATTAAAGTGTTAAACATACCAAATGGATCCGGATCAACTATTACAACTAGTTGTTCACAATCCGCTTGTTTGTGTACTTCATCAGTTTGTGGTTTAGTTGGTGCAATGCTTATTGTTGTTTTTGTAAGTGTCACTTTATTTTACTGGGTGTCATAATGTAATGTCTTAGCTACCACAATAACTCAGTTAATAAGATATTTTAGTATTATTTTAAGATATTAGTATCATCTGAATGTGTTGTTTGACTGCTTGTTTATCTGGTAAGTCTCAGTTTTCTGATAGCACTTGTTTTGATTTTACCGTCTGATGTTTCTTGTATGATTATTTTCTTTGAAGGCTCTTTGACTTCTCTTTCTTCCTGGTAAATTCAGTATGGCACTATATGCTGTTACTTTATATATATAGTCTCTGGAATCAGTAACGAACATTGGATAGTCTATAAATATACACTTCACAAGAGTTAGACTAGCAAACTAGGGCCCTAGGGCCACTCTGAACCTTGAAGCATAACTCTGTAAGCTAAGAATATCAGGTGACATGCGGCACCCACGATCAGCCATTGACATCATAGTAACAAATTCAGGTTTGGGAATTATTCGGCTGGTTTTAAGTTTGGAAAAAATTTGGCAAAACTTGACAAATTCGGGGAAATAAAGTTAATAATTAATGATTATAAAAAAATAGAAATATGATACCAACTAATCCTTTTAAATACTTAAATAGCTGAACTACATAATAACTACTAGATAATTAACAATAAAGTTCATAACATCATTTCAATTGGAAATTTTCAAACCTCAAAGCTTTAACATCGAACTCATATTCATTCATCAAGACATATTAACAAAAAGTATTACAATAAAATCACTCTCAACTCTCAAGAGTCAAGAAAAGATATCAACCATAAAACATAAAAATCACCGTTCATATTTTAACAAAAAGCATTACAATAAATCACTCCACATTCACTCGACGGGTTGGAATTATTAATCGATCAAATACAGCATCATCATCAAGGGCTTCATCTTCCTTCTCTAATGATTCACTAGAAGAGCACCTTCCACCTTCAACTTCAAGGTCATCTTCCCCTTCAACTATAGGTACATCTGGGAATGCCAAGATCTTCTCAATCATGATTGGATCCGAATTCTTTAATTCTTTACTTGCACTAGTCTTTATGAAATGCAAGTTCGTTCGGATGAACACCAAGTCATGCAATTTTCATGGCACCAATCTATTTATTTTCTGTGTGTGTTGCCTTGGAAGTATTCCAATTTCTTTCACATGTTGAAGCGCTGCATGGTTGGTTATGCAATTTGATTGTCAACTTTTGAAGAATTGGAACATTGCATCTCCACATGTCCCACCAAACTCCTAAATACAAATGTATATATACAATAAATTAATTTGTTGACTATAAATTTAAAATTTCAATCTTAGTATCAAATGTCTTAAAAATGTAATTAAATTTACTATACTTGGATGTGTATTTTGAAGGTTGGCAACTGCCATTCTATTAAAGATGGAAGAGTTTCTTTGATGGTAAAGTTTCAGGTTCTTGCCAAGAGTAATTTTATCATCATCATTAAACATCATCTTATCAATGACCTTCTCAACCCCCATTTTTACTTTTATATCCATACTCAGAAGTTTATCAAAAAACAAGTGTGGGTTAAGATAGGTAACAACTGTATGTAAGGGACTATGTAAGGTGTTGTTCCACCTCTTCTCTATTGCATTCCAAAGAGGCATATACTTCTCTGTGATACCTTGAAACAAATCTTTGATTGCCTCTTTTGCCCTATCCATACTTTCACACAGGTATCCCATGGTGGAGCCATCACTATCTGTCATTTGTAGCACCCTAACAAAAGGCTCAACCATTTGGATAATCTCTCTTCTACTCTCCCAAATGGATTCCCTTTTATTATAGTTGAAAAAAGTAATCATTTCTCTATTTTGCTTTGAGGTAAAGCTCTCAATTCAGATGAAGAAGTCATAAACCTCAGGGCTTGGTCCTCTTTCATAAGAGATTGCAAACACAAAAAAATGTGATGCAAATCTCGTTGCCCCAGTCCTTTTGAGCTCTTTTCTTTGTGTGTGTACCCTCCTCAAATCCAAGACATGCTACACATACTTCATAATCATCTTAGCACTTTCCAAAATTGGCTTCACATAAGGAAGCTCATCAATTTTTTCTAAAATGAGATCTAAGCAGTGAGGTGTATAAGATGTCTTAAAGATGTGTGGAAACCTATCTTTAATGATGATCCCCGCGACACTCTAATTGGAAGCATTATCTGAAATGAATTGCACAATATTTAGAGGGCCTATTTGTTTAATTCCAGATGCAATACATGTTGCATCTTTCTTCTTTCCCCACCGTGCATTCACTCTTCCAGAAAATTGTCCCTTTAGGGCACGCCACCAACACAATTTACATGTGGCCTCTTCCTCCCATCCGTCCAACAATCGGACATAACTGTGCACTCTGATATAGCTAAAGATGCTTTAATCTCTTTAATCTACCCTTTTGCTCTACCCTTCAAGGTCGTTAATATCTTCATTCTTGTTGTTTCACTACTAGGAGGAGCATACCCTGGCCCGTGGTTTGCAACACATGCTAAAGCTTCTTTAAATTCTTGTGAAGCTTTCACTAACTATATATTTGCAATCTCCTTCTTCATCATTGCATTGATCTTTGGTTGACCCCCAAACCCTTCCATATGCCCTCCTCCTTCTATAACACCAACTGTGCTAGTAATGGACCCTAGAGAACTCCCATCATCAGATGGCCGCATAAAATCAGATACCTTATGCTTTTTATTTGTTTCGAACTCGGCCATAGTCTTTTTTGCCATTTCCCTAATGTGATCAAGCACAGAAGGGCATAACTTCACATCTCTATTGTTCATCTTAGAAAGATTGTACTTCAATCTCGTGATATTACCTGTAAACACTTCTTGACAGAAATTACAGTGAAGCTTCAATGAAGAAACTACTGTAACATCATAGTTGTTAAGACGACTTGAGGCGACATACTCCATGGACACCTGAGGCGTCGCCTGATTAACTTTTTGCTGTAGACATCCCTTGAATATGAGTCTATGTATGATGCATTTCTTTTAATAAGGAGACCCGCAATTCATGTAAATTACAAAATCTCTATTGTTAAGATACACTTTGATAGAAACATCCTTGCAGACAGTTCTATGAACAATAAATGGGGATTTCAAGTGTTGATAAAAAAAATGGAATAGAAAACAAAGTCTAATGATTGTCAAAAAGGGAAGATAGATAAATTGTGAAGGATAAAAATAGAATGAAACAATAGTCTACAGTGACAGCCGAACATGAGAGAGGAAGGAGATGAGAGAGGAGGGAGAGTGTCGGATTGAATAAATAACCAAAAAAAATAGTCCGACAGTCAATGTGACGCGAACATTAGAGAGACAAGAGAGGGGGAGAGAAGGAGAGGCCGTATATCTTACTCTCATTTCTTCTTTCTTCTTTTTTCATGATTATACTCAACGAATGTAATAAAAAATATATAGTTGGTAGAATATATAATGATAGGGTTTGCACTAATTTAAATTATGAAAGACCTTTTTATATTATTATTGAATCGCTTGAGCCCACTTGTATGCTTGGTCGCCTAGGTGATGTTTGTAACAATCATGTAAATGTAGATGAGGACCATATGGTCCACCCACAAACAGAGGAAGAGAGAGAGGTCAAATGTCCACCCATTGAGCGAGAGAGATGACAATGACATGTTAACATGAGGGAAACATAGTTGATAACATTCCTCTTTTCTTTCTTCTCTATCTACAAATTTTTTTTTGTTGGATATACAAACTCTAACATATTATACGGTAAACGACATGAAAAGTATATAAAATAACATATTTTTTGTTTACCAAACTACTATATTCAAATAAAGTAACTTTTATATTCTTAAACAAAATAATTTTACATATATCAAATGTATAATAATGACTGCGTGAGGCGGCCAATCGCCTGAGCCCAGCAGAGCGCCTGGTCACCTAAGCGACCGCCTGAGGCGACGCCTTTAACAACTATGTGTAACATATTCCCACAAGGGATCCTTTTGTCTTGGCATCTTTTACAAATACTAATAGGGCGTTTGGATTGGATTTTTTTGGACAAAATTCAATTATGATAAAATTGATTGTGTAGAAATTAATGTTCAAATAATCATTTTTTAAAATAATAGTGTTTGGAGAATACGTAGGTGAGTCTCTTAACTTCGTATTCTCTGAACACTATTATTTGAAAAAATGATTATTTGATCATGAATTTCTACTCAATAAATTTTATTAGAATTGATTTTTGGCCAAAAAAATCCAATCCAAACGCCACCTAAGGTAGGCACTGATCCTAATTCCTAAAGAACAAGCACACCAAAAAAGTAATTCATAAGCAAATTATGCAATGACATATACATAAAAATATATGAAGTAATGTCATGACACAAGCAATTCAGAAGGAGTCATTATTCTGATTTCTAATTTCAAGAGAAATTAGTCTAAGTCTAACATTGGTTAGTTATATTGCATTTCTTTACAGGCAACAATTCATTTCAGCTAAGGCCATACCTTCTTCCAAAGGAAGTTAGTCTCCACTCTCCACAGGACCACGAATCCAAGAGAACAGTCGCTCGTTACCCTTAAGTTAACACGGAAGGCAAAAGGCTGAATCAAAGACAATAAAATGAGGGTTATTTGAAGAAACTCAAAACCTAGAAAATGAGGGTGTGTTGGGTGTGAACTGTGTTGGCAGTTCTGTAATTAGGGGGAGTAATGGAATTATGGAAAAGGGGAGCTCTGCTTCAAAACATTGAACAAAGCTCTACATCATATTTGAATTGTAATAATAGTTTATGAAATATAAAGGGATAAATGTCCTCACTAGGAATATCATGATGAACCACAAATAGAAGATACTACCCAGAAGGAGCAAGTGAACCCGAATTCGGCATCATCACTTCAACATCTCAACTTCATTATTTGGAAGGATTTGCAAAAACCCAGAATCAGCTTTCTCGAACATCCTGAATGAGAGAGAGAGAGAGAGAGAGAGAGAGAGAGAGAGAATGGTGCTGCCACCAGCCATATACTCTATTCCCAGGGCTGCTGAACCACTTCTCTCCTTCCTTCTTGTAGCCGTAGCCTTCCCAGCCCTAACCATTGTAGCACATGCCTTCCCCAATCCTAATCTTCCAACCACAGCCCTTGCATGTCCTATTACACACCTCCTATAGTCCCAAAACCCTTTAAAAACACTAATCTCAAACATCTTGAACTAGAAAACGAAGAAAAGGGAAGTAGAGAGAGAGAGAGAGAGAGAGAGAGAGAATGATGGAAGGAGGGAGGAAATAGAGTGACTTACCAGAGTAAAATGTTGCCGGAGTGTCTTGCCGGAGATTTGCAACCGAACTGAGTGGAAAGGTGGGGTTTGGAGACTCGAAGTGGAGTTGAGAGAGGAGAGGTGGGGCCTGTTCGTGCCCTAACCCCGCTCCCTTCTTTATATATATGAAGTTATAAATAATAATAAAATATAAAAACTGAACTGTTCATGAACTGGGCGAACAATTTGCGAACCGTTCGCCCATTCGTGAAAAATCGTCGAACTAATTGGGGAGCCCTTCCAGCCGAACTATTTGCGAATTGTTCGCGAATTTTGTTAGGATAGTTGGCATGACCATGAGTTACTTAAAGTTTTTGTCGCTTTGGAGCAGTGTACCTGGAAATGGCTCTTTAAGATGAGAAGGGTGACATTGGTTTAAATTTCTATCACTTTGACCAACTTGCACCTCACTCTCAATTTTCATCAATTTCTTGCCCTCTATTCTCCACCTCTTCAATACATTACTTTAATTTACTTGGCCATTACAAGGAAGCAGATGCAGCCATTGTAAACACTACAAGGGAGCAGATGGAGACATTGTAAACACTACTAAGCGCCTGTTTGGAATCTCTACAAAACGGGTCTATTGTCTATATCAGATAGACATTAGACTATTTGGATTTGTTCTTTTGATGACTATTTGAATTAGCAAATAGAGGCTTTGCCTCTTTTTCAAAAAGTAAGACATTTGATGATTTTTGAAATAGATGAAGAGTGTCTAAAGTGGGTAGAGTGTAGACACACTCACGAAATTTCCATCGTTTTTTAGACATATCTGCCCCCATTGAAAAATCAATATACCTTATTTATTTTGTAATAGATCCATTCCCACTCAAGTGGAAGCAAGCCGAAATGAAATCCTCTATTGTTTTTACCATGGTTCAAAAACCCAAAAGCTCGACTCGACTCGAAAGTTAGTCGGTCGAATAACTCGACTCGGTCCAACTCGGAATATATATGTACTGAGTTAAAAGAACTCAAAGTACGTTAAACCTTAAAAATTAGGTTTAAGAGAACCCCTAGTTGGTTGTTTTAGTAGACTCAAAAAAATATGATGCAAAATTAGTACGATGATCGAGTTTAGGTTTAGAAAATGACAAAATACCCATCTGTGACTCGACTTAGTTTGGTGAGTCGAAAAACTTGGCTCGACTCGACCGAGTCACCCGAGTAACTCGGCAAATAGTGTCTCATTTGAGTTTTGAGGTGACTCGACTCGAAATTCAGTTGAGTCAAGTTACTTGGGTGACTCGCCGAGTTTTTGAACTATGGTTATAACCGGACTCGGGGGAGTCTGGTTACGCCCCCGAGGTCGCCACGTGTCCCTTTTGATACCCCTTAATTGTGGTTAAGATTCATTTACCCCTAGGGTTCAATCACCTATCTTTGGTTTTTAGAAAAATATATTAATTTTTTAACCCGGGTTAAAATTAACTAACCTAGGGTTATTAAATTTTCTTAATATTAAACCAAGGATAGTTGGGTGAATCTTAACCACAGTTAATGGGTGTCAAGGCGGACACGTGGTGACCTCAGTGGCATAACCAGACTCCCCTGAGTCCAATTATAACCGTAGAGGGTTTCATTCCAAGTGAAACCCTACTCGACATCAACTTGCCCCCGAGTTAAGTTGGTATTTATTGTCTCTAGGCCTAATTCTTACGGATCTTTTTGCCACAGATCTATTTTAGCTAGATCTGCATAAAATAGACTAGATCTACCAAACGAACCCTAACATAATGATGCAGCAGAAT
This sequence comes from Tetracentron sinense, assembly GCA_015143295.1. Taxonomy (NCBI): domain Eukaryota; kingdom Viridiplantae; phylum Streptophyta; class Magnoliopsida; order Trochodendrales; family Trochodendraceae; genus Tetracentron; species Tetracentron sinense. Next base: position 4,806,534 of record CM026559.1, on the reverse strand, counting down.
TTGCAAACTTGACCACATGTCCGGGTCAAATTTAGAACTTCATATTCTGGAAAACTTTAATCTAGTTGGCTAAGGCATGTACACTAGTGGGTATCACTTGTATCATCGTTTGAGTGCTATTCATATGAATTAGCGGGTCTCTCTCCCAATAGCTGAGGGGACAAAAATGTAATCTCACTGGCTGCCACATAGACACATACGAATACTGCAATTTATTCACAAATTAGGTGCTTTCTTTCATGAATTGAGCCCCAACTTGCTTCACTGTGACTAACTTCTTGTGACACGGGTTATTTCATTGTTTATTCTTGCAGTCATCTTTTGGCTTTGTGGACTACCATGATCGAAGGTCTGCAGCTCTTGCTATAATGACATTGCATGGACGGCAACTGTAAGATTTCCCATCTTTTGCATTGGGTGTGATAGGTTGGAAGCCTGTTTGGACATTTATTTTGTATTTATCCAATTCTCCGTTGTTTAATGACCAATGTAGCTTTTCATGAGATGGTGGGGCCCAGCTAACACTTGTCAATTGCCAAAATTTAGTTGAAGGAAAATTAGGTTTGAACAGATTTTACTTATTTAGCTTTGAGCATTACAGTGTTATTTGCCAAGATAAAGGTCAACCAACTGTCATCCGAATACACCACTTAGCAGTTTGGCAGTTTTAGTTTGCAAATGTCCTTTTGCCTCATCTTTGGGTATTTCAAACAGGCTCTTCATACTTTCATCGTCAAGTGGTAGTTTCTGTATTGGCTTCCTTTGAGTTTCTTGATGCTTTCGTTTGCAGATATGGTCAGGCAATTAAGGTGAACTGGGCATATGCCAGTGGCCAGAGGGAGGATACATCAGGTCACATTTTTTTTCATTCTTCTTTTACTGCTTTTTTATTTTAATGCTCGTAGGGTGTCTTTTTACACCATGCTTTCATGGGACTTTCCTTGATGTGTCTTTATGCATACCAGGGCACTTCAATATTTTTGTGGGTGATCTAAGTCCTGAGGTTACTGATGCAACTCTATTTGCATGCTTCTCAGTTTATCCCAGTTGTTCGTAAGTTTCTCAGGGTTTTCTGCATTTTTATTTTTATTTTCTCTCCTCGTAGCTCTCTTTTCGATTCCTCTTGTTTTTCTTTTATTGCTTCGGCAGCTGTGGTCTAAATCTCTTGTGATCTCTTTTGCTGTCTTGTATTCTCTTGTTTGCCATTTTATTTATATATTCTGCGATTTACCGATTAAAAAAAATATTTCTTATTTTATTATTTCTCTGGTGCAAATGTCATCTGGAGAAGGGACAAATTGTTCTAGTTTTCCTTTTGACAATATTCACTTCCCTGTTTTACTTAATTACAAGGTTAGAGATTTCTGCTCAAATCCTGAAATTTCAGGAATCAGGAGTCACTGTAGTTCTGCGTAATTCTAGAGAGTATGTCATTTGCAAAATTTCAACCAGTTTTAGCTAAGTCCTGTACAAAATTTATAGTACCTTGACCGAGATAACAAAATTTAATTTGGTTCTGGCCAGGACCAGAGCTGATGCTAAAATTAAACCTTTACTTGGTTAATAAGTTGCTCTATTTTGGAGCCCAATACTTTCTTGACTCTAGTTTTTTATCCGAATGGTGTAATTGATAACTGATAAAATTATATCCCAATTGCAGAGATGCAAGGGTCATGTGGGATCACAAGACTGGGCGCTCAAGAGGATTTGGCTTTGTTTCTTTCCGCAATCAGCAGGTACTATGCTTATCATTTTGATCAAGTTATCATGCTCAAAACCTCAGACTACTTTATGAAGCAGTTTGCAAAATCCCCGTCCTTAGTTGATGGATAACTTGGGGATTTCATGAATAATTTGGTCCAATGAACTCTTTTTTTTACTTAAAGTAGAATTGGACTTTGGAATTGGGAAATCAGAGCCTTAGCAAACTGAGTCCGCTTAGCCTGTTGGGTTTGAGTCAAATCATCTTTTGAATATTGGTTATCAGGATTGGCAGCGGTATCTTGTTAATACATGGAAGCTGGAAACTTTCATTGAACATCTTATGTAAATATTAATTTGCCTCTCGTTCTGGGATTGTTTTGCAGGATGCACAGAGTGCTATAAATGACTTAACTGGTGAGCCATCTAAACAACTTATTAATTTGGTTTTTCTTATTTCCCACTTTCTTAATGGGTTGCAAAAAAAAATGCTACACAATGTTCTGATCCGATTCAAACCTTGTCTTGCAGGTAAATGGCTTGGGAATAGGCAAATAAGATGCAATTGGGCAGCTAAAGGTGCTGGTGATGATAAGAAGACAAATGACAATCAAAACATGGTTGTACTTACAAATGGTTCTGCAGGTACCCCAAACCCTAACCCCTGGGAGTAGGACCACATCTGTTATTTTGTTCTCTAGAGCATGTGGATATGATTGGGGGCAGATATTCATGTTGATACTTTTTTTTATCCTTGTATTGTAGCTTTCTTAATGCATTTTGTTATCTGTATATGTGACATGGGTGTTAGATTGAAAGTGACAAGTCTCTGGTCTAGGCATGTAGCAACCTTCAAAAATTCAAACACATGGACAATTTTATAAGGTTGTTTAATTTATTTAAGATAATTATTTAATTACAATATGAGGAAATCATTAGAATTGAAGTCAAAATAGTTGTTTTAGGAAAAATCAACTTAGCTTTAGTCAAATATTAACTAGCATAAAAGACCCCAAATATCAATTGTAAAGATACAAAAAGAAAACGTGGAATAAATCGGCTCAAAGCTGCAAAACCATTGTTAATGTGCCAGTACCTGATAAGTTGTACAAAAGTATTAATAATACACGATATTTAAATATTAATGTTGATGTCACCATGCAATATTATCTGGACTTGTTTAGGTTCGCCATTTCATGTCAAAGTATCCCCAAAGTGTCGTCATGGAAAAACCAGAAATTAAAATGACTGCCTGCCTGACATGGAAAAAATGCTTATGACCGGGCGTATTGGAATTTCATTGACTATTGAAGGGAGGGTTTTGGATATAGAATTAGAAGATGAATGGTTTTACAGGTTCGGTTTCACGAATCTTCTTAAACTCCTAGCGGATGCTTTAAGTACTCTAGGCCATTGTCAAGTGGACCCTATGGCTCCTTCTCTTTACCCTTGCAGACGATTCTATTATCTTTTGCAATGCAACCCATGAGCAGTTAAAGTATTTAGGATGTGTGTTATGCTGTTTTCCAGCAGTCTCTGTGTCGCGCCCCAAAATCCCATATTGGTTAAATAGGATTTTGGACCTGTGAAACTACATATCCAACTCATTCTAATAGCATATAATGCATATAAATTACGAGTCTCAAAATTTTTCTTCAACAATGATAACCATTTAATTGATGATCTTTAAAATCCAGAAATCATAAATGTAATTGACCAATCCTAATCTTAACTAAATCCGATCTTCCCATGTGATCACAAAATTGAAAAACTGAATTCAAACCTAAGCAACATCAATTAAATTATTTGAGTACAAACCTTTTTCAAACTGAAATAAAACAACTGTCTTAATAATAGGGTCATTTATCCAGGTCTCTCACTTCCTCATGCTGATTACCTTCGGGCTCCTCTTCGTATTTTTCCTCAGTCCACGGTCCTGGAGCACAAATATCAAAACCCAAACCTATCAAACAATTATAGTTTGGCTAAGTACGGAAAATACTCAGTGGATACAAAGCATAATTAACAATATAATTAACATGCATTTTCAGTCATATCATAATTCATAATACCAGAGTGGAAATATTTTAAAAAGTTCATAAAATCATTCCAAAACATTTTCATATTCATGACTTATGCAGACTCATGACCATTCATACTAGGTCCATACTCGTTTCTATACCAATTTCCATTATCATACCAGGGTTCTAATGTGACGCCCCAAACTCGTGCCTAAGGAACCATGTTCCGAGATGTGTCCCGTTCGTCATAACCACGCATGCGGAAGACTTTACCAGCGAAAATGCGAGAATTTTCAACTTTTTCTTATTAGCTTACATAAGCAATAACAACTGATCATCACAATAGCCCATCATAAGCAAATGTGTTACCTCACTGGCTACAATAGCCTTTATTTTTGACGCCATAATTGCGCAAGTATACTTTCCAAACTCTATCAAGCATAGCTCCTTGCCAATTGACAACCGCTTCAGAATCTGAAGACATAAAATGAGGAGTGAGTTATAGAGCCCAACAAAATCCACAGTCCATCTAGACCATTTTCCATACAATAACATTCATCAATAATGATATAATAGTACAACACAAATCTTATATTATACCAATATCATAACTCGTGACCCGAGGTCACTCAGGGCTATCTCACCCTATCCAAGGTTCCCAACCTTCAAATATTTTCCATCATCAAGTTCATCCAATCATTGACCACAACACCACGTTACCGTTTCACATAACCACTCACACTTTATCTTTGAGTCCATAGACTCGATCTACTTAGCCTTCGCTCGTGAACAATATCTATCCCCGAGTCCAGACTCCATTATCAACCAATTGGGATTTCTCTCGATTATAACCAATCATTGGGTATGCCGACCCAATTAACCTTGAATATTTATTTTTCTATTACCCGTGCCTTCACCCCATAGCTGTCAGGAACAGAACAACTCCTCTGACATATCACACTCTACCAGGAACACCTTTGATATATCACATTATATTTTCCCACTGTGGGAAACACCAGCTCACACAACATCATTTGTCAGGAAACACATCTGATAAGTAGGATACACATCTGATTGCTAGGATACACATCTGATCAGTCATGATACACATCTGATAGCCAGGAAACCCATTTAATTTGTCAGGAAAATGAACTCATCTGACAAGCCAGGGACGCATCTCTGACTAACAGGAAATACTTGACTACCAGGAAACAGCTGTTTACCAGAACACATCTGACATATCACTCTGCTAGGCATAACACCTCTGACATGACACCCTTGTCAGGCAACACATCTGATAACCAGGATACACATCTGATCGCTAGGATACCCATCTGATAAGCCAAGAAACCCATCCGACCTGCCAGGAAATGAAACTCATCTGACATGGCAGAGACATACCTCTGACTAGCAGGAAACACCTGACTACTAGGAACACATCTAACATAACACCCTGTCAGGCATAACACCCTTATCAGGAAACACATTTGATTACCAGGAACACATCTGACCTGGCAGGAACAACACATCTAACATGCTAGGAACACCCATCTGATAGCCAGGAAACACTTTTGACAATTTAACCCTGCCAGACAAAATACCTCTGACAACAAATCCTGTCAAACACAATACCTCTGACATCAAATCTTGTCAGGCACACCACCTCTGACAGTACAACGCTAAATCCAACCTTTATTGGGATGTACCAGCCCCTACAAAACATCATCCCTCAAGACAACCATCATAAGTCATCACAACCTCTATTGGGTGCATGCCTGCCGACACAGGCCACTGCCCCCTCAAGGTAACAACATTGAGTTCGTAAACTCAATACATCCATGAGTCCGTAGATCCCAATCCAACCTTGGGCCCTTAGGCCCAATGCCATCCTAACTATCTCGACTATCAGATACGAAGGAACCCCGACTCTTAATAGATACCACCTCTCCTGACCTTGTCAAAGAGGGACCACAGACAACATTTCACACAGATTACGTTTTCTAACCATAGGAAATCCCCAATTAATCCAAGTCTTGCTTGGTTAATTGAATACGTTGGGCTTCGCTCCCGTGGACCAAGTTCGAGGGTATGGCGTTCAAGTGTGAAACATTACCTGGCCGATGAACCATTTCATCGCCTTACCATGTTCAAACAACTTCACATCACACAGTTGTTCCGATAGGGAACATATCCGGGCCGATGGGTCCGTCCATCACCCTACGACATTCAAACAACATTCCATCACGCAGAGATTGTTTCGAGGTGGAACTTAACTAGGCCAATGGACCTACCATTGCCTTACAAGTGTTCAATGATCATCACATAATACAAGGTGGTTCCGATAGGGAACATATCTGGGCCAATAGGTCCATCCATTGCCCTATAACATTCAAACAAACATTCTGACACCCTAGAGTGACGTTACCACACACACGGGATCCAATCCGGGCTTTCTGAAGGTCCAAGTACTGTAGGGAAAAAAACCCAACATCTGTGCAATGGCGATAGATTGCCAGTGTTGGGGCGATCGATCGCCCAGGCATCTGCATGCAGGCGATTGCCCAGCCCCAGTGAGCCTAAATTTCGGGCTGTAACAACCCGAAACCGAGGGCTACACCCCTCTGCTCCATTTCCACCCAAAATCATCTCATTCACACGACAACGGGTCTTCGACCCTTTATCATCCTTGCCATAAATCATCCATGTGAGCCAAAATTTTGCCTAACAAGCCCGAAACTGAGGCCTACACCCCTCTACTCAATTTTAATCCATTCCCCTACATTCCGTACACCAACCACCGGGTCTCCGACCCTTTTACATTCATGCCATAAATTAAACACGTCATTCCACATAAAAATATAGCATAAATAATGGGAAACTAGAGAAGAGGGAAGAGGATTTTACCTCCCTTTTCGGATTTCGAGACAACTGGGGAAGAAATGAACACCGCTAACGCGCTCAAAAGAACGATCAACCCCCAAGGTGAAGCTCCTCGCCTTCAAACCTACTTTTCACAAATTTATCAAACACTTAACTAATTAACCTCAATTAAGGACCCATAAACGCATAATTTTATTCTATTAAAATTTTGGGTCATTACAATATCCCCTCAGAAAAATTTCGTCCTCGAAATTTGATCAACTTGTATCTTCCAACAGTGGAGGGTACCTCATACCGTCAATATCACCACAAGATATGAGAGTTGTACGCAGTCGAGTAATATTCCATTCTTATATGCATTTGAACACATTACAAAATATATTGATTCTAAAAAGCTTTTAGTCTTTACATACATATTAACAGAGAACAAAAATATAATACATACATCACGACAATGCCTACTATGGCAAAACAAAGTGTCTAGAGTCTATCTCTGATGATGTCCTCATTGTGCTGAACTTCTTCCTGTGAAATTGCGAAGACACGACTCTTTTTGTCTTCGCCTGACTTTTGTTTCAAATTGGGCATTCCCTTTTGATGTGGCCCGGCTTGCCGCACTGATAGCAAACCCTAGCTTTGTAGGATTCAGTTCGTGGGTCTCGATCTCCACGCCCAAAATTCGATGCTTTCATTCTCTCTAAGGCATTTTCTCTACGGAAGTTCTCGAATTTTTTCTTGTTGTAGTCCTCTGAACTCTCTTTTTGTCCATGCGTCTCTCGACTGACTTCTTTTCTTTGACAGCCAATGATTCTTGTATTTCTTTATGCACTTTTTCATTTCTCAAAGCTCTATCTAGGATCTTTGAGAATGAGGTGAACCTTTGAACTGCCAGTTTTCCTTTGATTGCTGGCTTCAATCCATCCTCGAACTTGTCGACTCTCCATTGTTCATCCTCAACAAGTCTTGTTGCAAATCGGGAGAGCTGGTTGAATTTCTGTTCACATTCGCTGACTGACATATTGCCTTGGGTCAGCTGAAAGAATTTCATCTCCTTCATCTTCCTTATTGAGATCGAAAAATACTTCTCGTAGAATAATTTTGTAAATTTTACCGAGGAGATAGGCTTTTGATTTTCTAAAACCATCCTTTCAACAATCATCTACCAATGTTCAGCCTCTCCTGACAGCATAAATATTGCTAACTTTGGTTTAACCTCTTCTGGGCATGCCATCGCCCGAAAGATCTTCTTAAGTTCTTGAATCCAGTTTTCGGCCACTAATGGATCGGTGACACCGGAGAACGAGTTCGGTTTAAGTCTCCTGAACTTCTCTAGTCTATTACCGTTCCCTTGCTCTTGTTCTGAATTAATAGGGACACAGTTACCATTGTGTTGCCGTTGAATCAATTCTGCTAGAGCAGTGATGGCCTTAAATGCTCCGGCCAGAGTATTTCCAGGTGCTCGTCTAAGCGGCATCGTATTCCTATCATGAAAATAACAACGCTTTAGTATCTCGTAATAGGAACATCAAAATCAAATTGTCATCCAAAATATCTCACCTGCCTAACCTAATTAGTCTAATCATGCTTAATCATCTTCCAGCCTGATTAGATTATTTTTACACTCTCCTGGAGATGGGCTCTATGTCCAACGTTTTGTACTCAATACAAACATACAGCTTCAAATCCCTAACGGATTCGAAACCATAGTGTACGATAAGACTAAGTCTAATATACAATTTAGACCCTATATCGAATATGATTTGTTATGATGATTATTGCTATTACCTTTGATACCAATTGTGACGCCCCAAACCTGTGCCTAAGGAACCATGTTCCGAGACGCGTGCCCGTTTGTCATAACCATGCATGCGGAAGACTTTACCCGCGAAAATGCGGGAATTTTCAACTTTTTCTTATGAGCTTATATAAGCAATAACAACTGGTCATCACAATAACCCATAATAAGCAAATGCGTTACCTCACTGACTACAATAACCTTTACTTTTGGCGCCACAATTGCGACGGTACACTTTCCAAACTCTATCAAGCGTAGCTCCTTTCCAATCGACAACAGCTTCAGAATCTGTAGACATAAAATGAGAGGAGTGAGCTACATAGCTTAGCAAAATCCACAGTCCATCTAGACCATTTTCCACATAATAACATTCATCAATAATGATATAGTAGTACAACACAAATCTCATATTATAACAATATCGTAACTCGTGACCCGAGATCACTCAGGGCTATCTCACCCTATCCGAGGTTCCCAACTTCCAAATATTTTCCATCAAGTTCATCCAATCATTGTTCACAATACTAGGTTACCGTTTCAGATAACCACTCACGCTTTATCCTTGAGTCCATAGACTCGATCTACTTAGCCTTCGCCCTTGAACAATATCTATCCCTGAGTCCACAAACTCCATTATCAACCAATTGAGACTTCTTCCGATTATAACCAATCCTTGGGTATGCCGACCCAATCAACCTTAAATCTTTATTTTTTCATAACCCGGGCCTTCACCCGATAGCTTTCAGGAACAGAACAACTCCTTTGACATATCACACTCTGCCAGGAACAACACCTCTGACATCACTTTATATTTTCCCATTGTGGGAAATACCAGCTCATACAATCACATTTGTCAGGAAACACATCTGATAAGTAGGATACATATCTGATTGTCAGGATACACATCTGATCAGTCAGGATACGCATCTGATAGCCAAGAAACCCATCCAACCTGCCGGGAAAATGTAACTCATCTGATAAGCCAGAGACACCTCTGATTAACAGGAAACACCTGACTAATAGGAAATACCTGACTACCAGGAAACACCTGTCTACCAGGAACACATCTGACATATCACTCTGCCAGACATAACACCTCTGATACGACACTCTTATCAGGCAACACATTTGATAACCAGGATACACATTTGATCGCTAGGATACCCATCTGAAAAGCCAGGAAACCCATCCGACCTACCAGGAAATGAAACCCATCTGACATGTTAGGGACACACCTCTGACTATCAGGAAACACCTCACTACTAAAAACACATCTGACATAACACCATGTGAGGCATAACACCTCTGACATGACACCCTTATCAGGAAACACATCTGATTACCAGGAACACATCTGACCTGGCAGGAACAACACATGTAACATGCTAGGAATACCCATCTGATAGCCAGAAAACATCGCTGACAATTTAACCTTGCTAGGCAAAACACCTCTTACAGCAAATCCTGTCAGATACAATACCTCTGACATCAAATCTTGTCAGGCACAATACCTCTGATAGTACAACGCTAAATCCAGCCTCTGTTGGGATGTATCTACCCTTGCAGAATATCATCTCTTAAGGCAACCATCATCGGTCATCACAACCTCTATTGGGTGCATACCTGCCGACACAGACCACTGCCCTCTCAAAGTAACAACATTGAGTTCGTAAACTCAATACATTCATGGGTCCGTAGACCCCAATCCAACCTTGAGCCCATAGGTCTAATGCAATCCTAACTCTCCCGACTATCAGTCATGGAGGAATCCCGACTCTTAATAGATACCGCCCCTCTTGACCTAGTCAAAGAGGGATCACAGACAACACTTCACATAGGTTAAGTTTCTAACCATAGGAAATCCCCAATTAACCTAAGTCTTGCTTGATTAATTGAATACGTTGGGCTTCGCGCCTGTGGACCAAGTCCAAGGGTATACCATTCAGGTGTGAAACATTACCTGGCCGATGAACCATTTCATCGCCTTACCATGTTCAAACATCACATCACACATTTTTTCCGATAGGAAACATATCCAGGGCCGATGGGTCCATCCATCATCCTACAACATTTAAACAACATCCCATCATGCAGAGATTGTTCCGAGGTGGAACTTTACCAGGCCAATGGACCTACCATTGCCTTACAAGTGTTCAATGATCATCACATAATACAAGGTGGTTCCGATAGGGAACATATCTGGGTCGATAGGTCCATCCATCGCCTTACAACATTCAAACAAACATTCCGACATCCTAGGGTGATGTTACCACACACGGGATCCAATCCGGACTTCCCGGAGGTCCACTCGAAGGTCCAAGCACTGCGGGGAACAAAAACCCAACATCTGTACACTGGCAATAGATTGCCAGTGCTGTGCGATCGATCGCCCAGGTATCTGCATGCTGGCGATCTATCGCCCCTACAAAGGAATCGATCGCCCAACCCCAGTGAGCCAAAATTCCGGGCTTCAACAACCCGAAACCGAGGGCTACACCCCTCTGCTCCATTACCACCCAAATCCATCTCATTCACATGACAACGGGTCTCCATCCTTGCCATAAATCATCCATGTGAGCCAAAATTCTGGCTAACAAGCCTGAAATCGAGGGCTACACCCTTCTACTCAATTTTAATCTCTTCCCTCACATTCCATACACTAACCACGGGGTCTCCGACCCTTTTACATTCACGCCATAAGTTAAAAACGTCATTTCACATAAAAATATATCATAAATAAGGGAAACTAGAGAAGGGGGAAGAGGATTTTACCTCCCTGCACGGATTTTGTGACAACCGGGAAAGAAATGGATACCGCCAACGCGCTCAGAAGAACGATCAACCCCCAAGGTGAAGCTCCTCGCCTTCAAACCTACTTTCCACAAATTTATCAAACACTTAACTAATTAACCTCAGTTAAGGACACATAAACGCATAATTTTATTCTATTAAAATTCCAGGTCGTTACATCCAAGGTCTATACCATTCTAGGTCCATACCATATTTCCATGCCATCATTGATTTATCAATTTCGTACCAGGGTTCTAAGGTCCATATAAGTTCTAAGGTCTATACCATCTAAATGTAAATTTTATGCTCATATCTGTACCATCTGTATGTAAATTCCATGCTCAAACATTTTCACTAGGTCCATACCATTCTCATACCAAGGTCCTACTCATTGCAACAAAAAACGCGTTTTATTCGCGAATTTTGGAGTTGCTGAATGATTCTACCTTTAAATCGTGATTTTTAAAAAAAGATGTTTTTTTGAATTATTCTTGTTTTTTGTGAATTATTCGCGTTTTTTTACGAATTATTCCTGAATTTCTCGAATTATTCTAAAAAATTACTTTTTAAAATATATTTTAATCAAATTGTTCCGTATATCTTTATAATTATTAATTTACTTTTTAATTTTTTCCGAATTTTTCCTGAATATTTCTGCATTTTCTGAACTTGATCTCTGCCGAATTATTCTCGAACCCCGACTTTGTAACTATGGTCCTACCAATCATGGGTACATATGCAGACTCAATGATGCGTGTACTTATACAAACATACTATGTCGTGAGACTTGTGCTTGACCGTGTCATGATTAACTTTTCGTCTAGGCTATCTCTTAGGTTCCGATGTCTTTCCTTCGAAACTCCACTATAATGGTCTTGTACCACAAGAGTTATAGAATTCTAGGTTAATAGCATCATCCTTTAATCATTGACCTATCCGGAAATTTAATCTTTCTAGATGCATAAATAATCATAATTTAAATATGTGAAATCATACCATAATGTATTTTCATACATGAATAATATCCACAACTATTTTCATACTCACAAATTAACGAGATCCATATTCTTATATGACCATTTCAACCATTTATTTCCAATTTATACAACCAATTCAACACACATCCCTTCTTCCATGATTCATTCATGACCCATCATTATTCCCTTCCTCCATGTTCAATCTAGATCCATCACATATCAATTTTTCAACAATAATAATAATTTAAAGCAAGATCAACAATAATATCAATATCCTTTCCATTAGTTCATGCTAGATCTTTAGATCTATTCCTTAAAAATCATACACAATCATTCTTATCAAATAAAATTTATCAATACCTAATCATGATCTTGAAACTAGTAATTTTTATTAATTAAATTTATTAATTATACAAAGTATCAAACCTCTCAAGATCGTCTCCCTACGATCAATCGCTTGTGAATGCCTTGGATCTCGATTTCCAAGCGATCATTCTTCTTCAATTGCAAACCCTTTGAAATTCCCTAGCTTTTCTCATTTTTCTTTCTAATAAACTCTTAGAATGCTTCTCTAACCCTAGGTTTACGAAATAAGGTGTATTTATAGGGTAGAGAACCCTAGGGAGTTAAAAAGGTCGGAAAATCACTGTCTGGACGATTGATCGGCCACTGGGTGCCGATCGATCGGCGCCAGCTGATAGAATAAGATTTGGGAAGACACTTGGTGTACGGGTTATCCTCTCTCTTGATTTTTTTAAAAGGTCTTTTGATACTTTTTTGATGGCTTCGTTTTCATGAAATTAAATCATAAAAATATACTAAAATGAGCAAGATAATTGGGTTTCAACTTTTAGACATTTCATATTAATTCTTGTAGAAACAAATGCATTTAATATTGAACACATTTTTCTAAGAAATTCATATAAATAACACGAATGCCGAGAAAATAATTTCGGGTCTCTACACTATTGACCTCTAAATCAATTGAAGCAAAAATGAAATGTACGCCATATGGGATGCAATTAATTTGGCATAGCTTGCTGAAGCTCTAGGATGTAAGACGAAGCCTCTTCTCTCTTACTATATGGGACTTTTGTTAGGGGCCAGCTATTGTTCCATGGGCATATGGATCCGGTAAATAAATGCTTTGAAAGAAGATTAGCCCTGTGGAAAAAAAGAATATCCTCCAAAGGGTGGAAAGTTGACTTTGATCCACAACTCCAGCTTTAGTGGTGAAAATTTTGGAGTTGTTGGAAAGATGCTTTCCATGGGATGGAAAAGATGATACCGAGAAATATCGCCTAGTAAATGGAAGAAGATATGTAGGCTGAAAGAGGAAGAGGGTCTAGGCCTTCGGCCAATAAAACAATCAGCCGGGGAAACGGCTTTGGAATTGGCGAAGAAGGAGATAATTTATGGTGGTGTCATAGATTAAAAAAAAAAAAAAAGGATGCCGCAGCTGCAGTTGGGAGTCAAATGAGTTACTCTCCAAAGGCGTCTGATTTCAAGTGGGTCGAAGCAATAGAGTAGGATTTTGGAAGACACCTGGTGTACAAATTATCCTCTCTCTCTCTCTCTCTCTCTCATAACTCTATGTCATGGTAGCATAGAGAAGAGTCTTGATGGACAGTTGATGAGGAGTGAAGATAGGGTGGTTTGGCTACTACAATTCAAAAAGGATGCAAATGATTGGGAGATTATTTCAATCTCAATTCATCTAGCAAGACTCAATCAAATGTTAATATCAGCGACTCTCCAAATAGGCATATCTGTATATGGAATGCAAGAGGAATATTCTCTGTTAGATCCTTTTGATGACCATTATCAACAACAAGATAGACTGCTATCCAATAAATTTTATATGGAGAATGGCCATTCAATAATAGTTAGTGTTCTTATGCGGACAACATCTCTGGGTAAGATTCGTACAATAGGCCACTTAACTGGCATAAGATGGGGGAAGCTGGAGCTTCCTAACATCTATGTCACGTGCGTTGCTCAGGTGAGCCGGTGAATCACTCGCTCCTTTACTTTTCTTGTTCAAGCAAAATTTGGAATTGTTTTCTTAATTGGTGTGCAGTTAGGCAGAGTAGTATGGACATCCCCAAAATGATTTTGGATTTGATTCTAGCTGGTCGCAATGAGCATTTAGAAGTCGGGAAAGGATACTGCAGAGGATGGTGCCTTTTGTCATTAGTTAGTGATCTGGAAAGAAAGAAACCAGCGCATTTTGTAAGACCAATCAAAACATGTTCAAGCTTGATAGATAATTCAGTGTCTGCTATATTTTTGGTTGTTTTAACTGGTCTTCTTCATGGCAACTGTTAGATTTTATACAGTTTTGTACTATTCATCCCTTTGTAATCAATAGTTTTTATGTACCATGGGGCTTTGCCCCTTTCGTTTGAATAGTACCCTTAGGTAGGAAGAAAGTTGAGATTTTTTATCTTCAATTTAGGAAGGAAACCTTTTTTTTTCCCGGATGCAAGAGGATTTGGTGAAAAACTCGAAGACTTTGCTAAAGTTTTAAATTATTATTGGGTCTTAAGATCAATTTGGGCTAGACCCCAAGATTCCTGCAAAGGTAGGAAGGAGTCGTATCTAACAAAGATCACCTTATGAGGTGGAAAAATGTAGGCTGGGGGAAGCTAGGGGTCTTAACTTGGGAAAATTTGGGAGAGAAGTTTGTCCGTTCTTGCTAAATTGCCGTGGAGGTTCACCTCGAATTCTAATATTCTTTGAATCTCCATTATTCAAATTAAATATGGCATGAGATTTAAATGGATGAAATAGTAATTCACGTGCTTGATTATTTCGCTTAGCCGTCATATCGTTGATCTCTTGTCATCCTTTCACTATCGCAGAAAGGTTTTGGACCGATCTTTGGTGGGCAAATTCTCCTGTATTATCTCTCTCTTTTTCTGTCATCTTCTTTCAAAGAAGCTTGTATTTTTGAAGTGTTATTCCCTCTCACCTCTTGGTCTTGTAACCTGAGCTTCAATTTCCCTACAGAAGGAGATGTCGATATTGTAACCAGTTCGATTGAGGTATTGAAAGATGTTTACAGTTCCCCAAATGAGGTTGATTCTAGAAGTTCAGTTTATTAAACGTAATGTTTTTTCTTTATTTCTTTTTTAATCTAAGATTATTTTTCAAAGCCTTAGTCACTCTGCATTTTAACCCTACATTTTTTCATTTCTAAGATTAAATTGAAACCAAAGGTTACCCAAGTTTAAAGTCATTTCATTGATGGTTGCTTGCTCTGAATAAGATTAATACATGTAACGTGCTTCAAAGATGTCTGCAGGTTGTGCAAGAGGGATGGAGAATCAATTAGGCATCTTTTTATTCAGAGTGAGGTGGCTAGGACTATTTTAAATTTTTGGAACTCTCTTGTGTTTTCCCCTATGTTACCCAGACACGTGTCATTGGTGCCAAGTGTCCAGGTGTCCAGAGGTGTTTGGCATGACAAAGTCTAGAAATTCCAATATGGCGGCACGACTATATATATACATAAAGAGCAAGGTTCTAAATGTCGATATTACACGACATATCGCACTGGTGGGATAAAGATATATGGGGATATATCACTATCATTTATAGGGGATTTTGCTCATATCGATAGAAAAATGGGAAACAATAGAAAAAAAAACATGGAATTTTGTGGTGAAACTCTAGGAAATGTTAAACATATGTTAATACACTTGAAAATATATATATTTTAGAAACAATGTACATAAGAGATGCAATGAGAAGGGAGCAAATATGTGCGCTGACGAGTGACAATAATATATGATTGATTAATATTGATGAACATACATAAAATGTTTCATTCATGACAATAAAAATATTCAATCAGAGTTACATAGTACATCAATGATTGCATAATCTAACCCATACCAAGAACTACATTCAGAACCAAATGGAGTTACGTGGGGACTCAAAATCGAAGTCATATCTGTCTTGACTAGGCTGATGATAGTATTAGTTCTTAGCATAAGTACAATATTGTGTCCAACTCATCACATTATGATACAATGACGTATACTCAATAACGTACATGATGTTGATAGTCATCTAGTCCAAGATGTAGCAATACTTTCATTGGTGGAGGGAACCATAATACTCTTAATTTTTTATTTTGTAAAGCTTGAATGTAAGTTTTTTTCTGCTGAACTGTTAGTTGATTTTTTAAGCATGGAAATGAATATATTTTTGAAGACTAATTGAGATTTTATCACCGGACTTTTGGGTTTTCGTAATGTTTTGTTATGGTAGAATATATGAAATTTTAAGATTTAAGAAATATTTTAGCATTTGAAAGTTGAAATTTTGACATAATCTCTAAAATGCGCTAAAAAAGCGAATTTTGTTCTTAGACTGAAAAGTTGACTTTTTATTATTTAGGAATTTGGATCTAGGATGATTTTTATTGAATTCAAATTGGGAGTATAAGCTAGGATTTGGCTCTATTTTATAGCGCATAAAAACCAACATTCCCTAAAATATCACACGATGTCATCGATATCGATGATATCTTGTCGATATCACACAATATCGTGTAAAATTTATAATACCCCACCTGTCGGGGGGTGCGATATATATATATCGACATGATATATCGTCAATATTTAAAACCATGAGAGAGAGAGAGAGAGAGAGAGAGAGTCACTATAGAATTCATCAAGTGCAATTTCACAAAGAGGTGCACCTTACAAGCTGTGAATAACAATAATAATCACAATAGAAAAATTACTTCAATACTAATTAACTTCATGATTCAAAATTAACTCCATACAATCCTCCAAAAAGAAATCTGTCATCAATTTGTATAAAAAACAATTTTAACTTTTCAACACTCATTAGAACCATCCATTTGGCTCCAATGTTTTCTTCATTAATAGAATCCAATCCAACATTCAATGCCAAATTGAGAGTGTAAACTTCACGAGGTGTCCAAAAGATAGATGAATGTTTTGCTTCAATCTTAAGTTTGCTACCCTACATACAGTAGCATTGTTCGTTATCAACTGGTCACATAAAAAAATAAAAAAAAATTTGGACCACATTTTTCATGACCAACTTCAGAAATAACTTTCAAAATAATTTTCCGACATATTCTGTCGATTTAACTTCAACACTTGCATCTACTGGCTTTAAGAAAATTGGTTCATTCTCTAATCTTGGCATAAAATTAATCAAGCTTCATTTCTTGTTAGATTTAGTCTAACAATCACTAACAATTGACACCCCTTTACGAGAATAAGATTGCCGAAGGTGTAAGTTGACATTTGCTTTCTCAACTTGTAATAAAGTAATCATTAGTCTATCATATGTAGGCACTACATATCCCATCAATTAACTATCACATACTTGTTTGATCATTTGTCTGAAGTATGGAGACCTAATCAAGTTGAAAGACAAACCACTTGCATAAAACGTGCAAGTGATCAAGTTCATCCTTTGCTGCAACATCAAAGGATTTTGCTATGCTACTATCTTATTTTCTCTTTTCTTCAAACTTTGGTAACGAGATATTAGCACTTGAACCACTACCTGCATCTTTCAATGTCTTTCCTATTTGTGCCGCATTCTCCATCTTATGAAACTTGGCTAAAATCTCTATATCAACAATTGAACATTGTCAAACTCCACGATTGGGAATTACAATAAATGTCCTTTCACTATAATAATTCCATTTAAAACAAGTTTTGTATTATTTGCAATTAAGATTACAATTTCCTTTCCCACCTTGCATCTTTCCTAAGTTTTCTATAAATTTTTACAAAGGACCTTTTGAACCTTCTCCGTTGGCCATCTACAAAGAAAATTACAACGATAAAATGATATTTGTTAAGGAAATAATGAAACCTTCTTTGTAAGAAATTACAGTTTTTATTTTATTTAGGTAGGCTATAACTGTGTCTGTACTCGATGGTAAGAAATATGTATATAAGAAATTCTTTGACAAAAAGAATGTATATACAAAATTACAGCAAAGGTAATGCCTAGAAGTGTAGATGGGCTAATTCTAATGAGCCCATTGATCTTAATATAATACAAATAAGATACACCAGTAAAGAGTAACTGATGATTTCTAAGATAACAGGGATCACCTATCTCCAAAAAAAGATAAGGGGCGGACCACATGTCCCCTTCTCTCATATGGTTTATAATTCTCAAAAGAGATAGACCCATGAAAATAAAAGACAAAGGGAGAGAGGAGAGTAGAAGAAAAGATGAGAAGAGGGAAAAAATGAGTAGTAGCTTATCTGGAGGCATATTGTGGTGCTTCTGGTTCAGATAATAGATACGTTTCTTGATGGTTAACTGGTTAAGGAACAGAAACTCCGACTGTAAACAAAAATCCCTACACAAAAAGCTCTAAAATCTAACAATAGAAGTATTAAATCTGTTGGGTTTCTTCTTTTTCTAAAAAAAAAACATCAATGGGTTTTTTCATTAAAAAATAACAAATACACTCATTGTTTAGTTTTTATTTATTTATTTATTTTTGCACTTCAAGTAACTGCTGCATTGGACATGATGTCATCATGGCCCGGCATGGACACATGCCCAGACATGTCCAGTTGTGCCGTGTTGGGGTGTTGACACTTCAAAATTTGTCATTTTTTGTCATTTTTGCCGTGCCTGGTAACACATGTTTTCCCTCCTACTATCATCGAGTTGTTGCCCCAGTGGAACTCGTGCCCATCTGGTAAGAGGGGTAATATGCTTTGGAGATGTTCTTTGCATGCTATGATTTGGTGCATTTGGGAATAAAGGGATCAAAGGATATTTGAGGGCAAATGTTCCCCTATCACCTTCATTATGAATAAAATCGTGGTGATAGTATCTCATTTACTACCAAGAAATTCATGGACCATTAGGGTTATTGATACCCGAAGAGATTGGAAAGTGGTTGCTTGGTCCCACCGTCCATCTCAAGGCATCCATTTGTTGCATGACTCTTCAAAGGCGAATGAGACCTAGCTCAACTCTGGATGTTCTGTTGGAAAACCGGGTTGTGGGTTTTTCCCAGGAATAGGCAGTGTTTTCGAGGACTATGATGGGCAAATATCAACTCTTTCTCACGCTTGGTTGATGTTTGCAACTCAAACTAAACTGAATCTCTCCTCCAAGGGTTGAAATATGCTAAAAGCCTCAAAATTCCCTCCCTTTTGGTTTAAGATGATATAGTAACGCTATGAGTTGAGGGATGGGAAGGAATAAGGGTTTATAGAATCTTCTGTTGCACCTCAAAATCCCACCTAAGAGAATGTGAGATCTTTGCACGTGACTCACTCGTCAAACCATCATACATCCTGTCATAAAACATTTAAGACAATCTAAAATATGAACCTGAAAATTTTTCTTCAATTAACCACAATCAAATCTAAATATCTTCATTTAAGACTATAACACAATAAATCATTTAAATCCTCCATCATGATTCTCAACTATCAATTTAACCTAACCATGAAATCCATTAACTCTATTACAATGTCTTGAATTCAAATTTAAATACTGATTATTCAATTTCCGGAAAATGGCCAACGATCCAGATTCCATTCACCCTCGAGATAATCACTTGCTGGATCTTCTTCTTCCTCTTCGTATTCTTCTTTTTCCCAAGGCTCTGATGCACAAATATCAAACATAGAACCTGTCGACAACAAAGTCATCGGTTGAGTAACAAGTTACTCCGCGTATATAAACTCTTAACTAACAATATAACAACATTAATATAAAGCATAAATTATGATTTAACAATACATATAAGCATATAAACAATTCAAAGTGTGGAAACATAATTTCAAATCAATTCTTATACGTGCTTATTTGTATTTATCTTTCTTGCTTATCTAACTTGTCTTTCTTGTTCGTGAGTGTATCCAGCAACATGCATTGCGCAATAACTTAAAATAACTCTATCCCATATATTGGATAAAGACTAACATATACCTTATTTATCGAGGTACCATATGGTTTACACATTATCCGGTGCATATGGCTTGTCTACACATTATCCAGTGTATACGACTTGTTTACACATTGTCCGATGTATACGACTTATCTGTACATTATCCGATGCATACGGCTTGTCTTGCCTTGATCTTAGGCTTGTTGGTACTCGGGCAGTGCAAAACTCAATCATACAATCATGCTTGTGTGCTTGTATACTTGAATAATACTTATGATCTTGCTTTTTATCATGCTTGTGTATATTCGATTCACATGAGTAATGATAAACTCTCGGTTAAACCACATCTTAAATTATTAATTTAGGGTTCTCAAAGAGTCATCATAACGACAATTGTTGTCATGATAATACTTCTAAACCATACAACCATAATTCCAGACTTGTTTTAACCCAGTAGTTACTATCCATGCAAATGATACATCATACATCAAAATAAGGAAATTCATATTTATCATGGTTGGTAAATTAAAATGTATTCAATAGGGTTTTTACATTAAGAATTATGAAATTAAATCACTCAAAATATATTAATTTCACATAAAATGTCATATGTTCGATTTAACTAAAAACCCTAATGTTACCACAACATCACATATTTTCATCATTATCACAAACATTTCATCAATCCCACAACATTCCTTTCTCCATTCTCCATCATACATAATCCACAAAAGAATCTCTTTCCCCTTGTTGAGTCATACATAATAAATCATAATAGAAACTCTCCAAAATCACAAAAATCTTCCATGAGGAATCTACATAAAAATAATCATGCTTTAATCACTTTCTTACTTTAGATCTTGATCGTATTATTCTTATTTCCGTAAAATATTATTATATTAGTAGAAGGGAATCTATATTTACCTTTCTTGATCGCTTCTCTACGATCTATCGCTTGAGAATAGTCTTTGATCTTGATCTCCAATCGCTTCTCTAGTTGAAAGTTCCCAGAAAACTCTAGGTTTTCCCTTTTTTAGATCTCCAAAACTCTTAGGAAACTTTTCAAACCCTGGATTCACGAAATAGGGTCTTTATATAGGGTTTAGAACCCTAGGAAGCCAAAAAGTCAAAAAAATGCGTTTTCCAGAATTTCCGTTCGTGATCTCCGATCGATCGGGACTTAGGGCCGATTGATCGGACCCTGCTGGACTTGGCTGATCGATCGGTCTGATGGCTCCGATCGATCGGACCATTTTGGTCTTGGCCGATCGATCGGACCCTGACAGATTCGATTTTTAAAAAAAAGTCTTTTGCTACTTTTTGATTTATTTCCTTTTCATGCGATTTAATTACGAAAAAAATATAAATTAAGTGATTTATTTGGGTTTCAAAATCCATACGTTTCACATTAACTATATAGGTTTAATTGCGATAAAATTAAACACACATTTATATAGAATTAAATAACTAACACGGATGTTAAGGAAAATAAATTCGGGTCTCTACATCTTCTGTATCATGGAAGAGATCCGGGATTCCAAGACTTTGTGCCTTCCCTGTCCTTAAACATCTCATTCTCATGCATTCCAAGATCGGTCAAAGACGGGGCAGACTGTCTGGTTATGTAGATTTTGTATCTTGGGCTAGGCCTTCCTTTGTAGTCCTTTATAGCTTTCCTTTTTCCGCTCTTGTAGCTGTTTATTTGCTACAATAAACTTTTGTTATCCAGTTTACACTATGAACAAGCCTGCCTGGATTGTTGGATACTTACTTCTTTTTTCCTCTTTTCTTCTTTTCATAGATGAAGGTCAGGATTATACAAGCGAGGAAGCCCCAGAAAATAATCCGTCATTCACTACTGTCTATATTGGCAACCTGGCTCACGAGGTATTTGAAAGATGAAGAGAAGGTTTAGCACAAGATGTTGTTCTAGTATTGTGTTTCTTTTTCCTTTTTTTTTTTGGGTTTCTAAGCTTAGTACTTTTGAAACACTGATTTGCTCATCTCTCCCCTTTTCTTTCGCCCTCCACAATTTTGCCCATGCCCAGGTGACTCAAGTTGAACTCCATCGTCAGTTCCACGCCCTTGGGGCTGGGGTTATCGAGGAAGTGCGCATCCAGAGGGATAAAGGGTTTGGATTTGTCAGGTACCACACCCATGAAGAAGCGGCCTTGGCCATTCAGATGGCCAACGGGAGGATGGTCTTTGGAAAATCAATGAAGGTAAGCAAGCCTTTACTAGAAAGAGGTTCTCTATTTTCAAAAAAATTTTTGCCGCCATGCTATTTTTTCTGTTGCCATGCATGCTTAGGAAATGCAAAATATCAGGACATCTGGTACACAGATTCAGCATCATACAATGGGTTTCTCCGAGGGGATTGAAACTCAACCTGGTCACAACCTTCCAGTCCATTGAATTCATTTGGACTGCTGAAAAGTATATAGAGTGGGTGGTTGTCATCATCCAATCAGTTTGATGTCCAAACTAAGAGGTTATTAGCTAAAAATGGTCATCAACGCCTGTAAGTGTAAACTCCAGAGGTTGTTCATTGGAGAATATGGTTCCTTTGTGCATGCAGTGCTCATGGGGTAGCAAGCCAACTCCTCCAGGAACTGCATCGAATCCACTACCGCCTCCAGTCCCACCTTATCAAATCCTTCCGAATCCTGGGATGAACCAGGGTTACTCAGCAGCAGAGTTGTTGGCCTATCAACGCCAACTTGCCTTAAACCAAGCTGCTGGCTCTGGTCTCAGTGGCCAGGCTCTTATGCAGATGGCTGGACAGCAAGGACTTGCTGCTGCTGCCGCTGCTGCTGCCCAGGCTTCAGTAGGTTTGAGCTCTGGAGGTTCCCAGGCTATGTATGATGGGTACCCCAACAACTCGTTGGATCAGCAGCTTATGTACTATCAGTAATATAAAGGTAAGTTGGGATATCCTCAGCTCGGTTGGTTTTAGTTTGATGCCATCTATAGGTAGCATCTTTTTTTGTTTTCATTTGTCTTTTTGTTTCTTAATATGAGGTTTTCTTAATGGGATGGTTTATCTTCGGTTGGTAATTTTGTTTTCCTTTTTGGTCCTTGTGTAATATTGCTTACAAATGGGACTGTATCACTTTATGGGGGTGGTTGTTTTTTGCTGGTCTCTGTGTTTTCAGCTTTTATTTGGT
The DNA here is from genome assembly GCA_015143295.1 of Tetracentron sinense. Taxonomy (NCBI): domain Eukaryota; kingdom Viridiplantae; phylum Streptophyta; class Magnoliopsida; order Trochodendrales; family Trochodendraceae; genus Tetracentron; species Tetracentron sinense. The sequence continues at coordinate 4,783,279 of CM026559.1, read as the reverse complement.
ATATTTAGAGCTCTCTCTTTGAGGGCATGCCCCCTTGTTTCCTTTTTTTTAAAAAAGGCTTTTCCGTGTAAACTGGACTTTTCTGCATGTTTGTGGTAGAAAATCAATTCCAGAAGTGAATGCCACAAGTTAAATTTACGTGAAGCAGAAATTTATCCTGGAGCTACCAACGGCTCTCTCAGACTGGGCCGTCTCCCTACTCCTTTTCTCTTGCTGCAACTCTCTTCAATAGCTAGAGCTATGACAATGGTTAAAGCAGCTGTACTTGGAACCATCTCTCAAAATGCAGGTTTGTGCAACCTTTTCACCCATTGGTCTTGAATTGCTTAATAGTCCTTGAAGAGTCAGGTAGGTTGGTTACGGAGTTCATTGAAGGTCAATGTCAGCGCTGAATTTTAGGTTCTCTTCTTTGATGCCATTCATATATCCTTCCATTGTCACCTTGAGTGTGCATGAGATGATGACTTTCCTTCTTTTGGGGGTTGAGATGACGAAAGAGAATGTGGAGATGAGGGGTAGAAAAGACTTTGTTGCTTTTGGGTTAAGGTGGCGATAAAAGGGTAGAGACAAAGAATGGTGGTTTAAAAAAGTGTGGACCTTGGGGTCCTTAAAACGACTAAAGGGAGCGCCCTTGTGGAGGCCCCTCCCACCATTTTGCAATGGAAAGAGTGCGCTTCATGCTTGTTGTTGTTGCTTACTGGCAAATGTCAGAAAAGCCCTTGACTACTTTAGGGGGTGGGGAGGGGACGGGAAGCAGCATCATCTTCTCACAATGAAAATGACACTTGTCCTGTCCCTTATCCTGACGTTCGGGTTGGTTCATGGTCCATTTAGAAGGAAAGGAGAGGAAGGAACAGACGTACTTCTGAAGATATTTCTCTAACGCAAGCGAAGGTTAGGTCTTATATTCCATTTTGAAGGAGAGGAAAGCACATATGTACCTTACTTTCGAAGATCTTTCTCGAACACGCAAGCAATGGTAAGGGCTTATGGTCCAGTTAGAAGGAGAGGAAGGAACATGCGTACTTTCGAAGATCTTTCTCGAACACGCAAGCAATGGTTAGGGTTCGGGTGTGTAATCTGTTGGGGTTCTAGTGGGATGATTTTGAGGAGTGGGGGATTCCATCTCCACACTTTAGTTTGGGGCGCTTAGGAGGACCAATGGAGAGCAGGCTCGTCTCTGCTGATTAGCTAGTTTTTATTTGGTAAACTCAATCATACAACAAGGCAATGACTGAAGGCAAAGACAAGGGAATACTCACACCACCAAGCGCGCGCGCACACACACACCACATGCAAACTCACACACACTCACACCACCAAGCGTGCGCGCGCGCACACACCACATGCAAACTCACACACACACACACCACACACATGCAGCCCATGTAAGCTTCACCCTAGAGCTCCTCAAAACGGGTACCAACCGTTTGAGGCACCAAGTAACTTATATGGGACAGCATGCTCGGGTAGGCTGATTAGCTAGTTGGGTCCACTATTTGTGAATTATTACAAAACTTTCTTTATACTAACATGGTAAACTATTTTAGTTTTTTTAAAAAAAACCTAGGGTTTTAGAATTGAAAAACCAGTCTCATTTTTATTAGTTAATGTGTGGGCCTACTCACATAAAACGGGAGGGAAGCCAAAATTGCAACATGACATGAGACGTAAGCTTCATGCTGGATAATACTTTGGTTGTAATACCCCACTCCTCTTTGAACTAAACAAAGAAATACCTTCCAGACAAAAGTCCGAGAGAACAAATTAAGGGGAGAGATGCGATTCATCAACAAAGGATAGTAATAAAAATTTGCAGGTGAGGCAGATATTGAATTAATGCAGATATTGAATTAACGGAGGAAGGGGAATGTGTAGCTGGGGGAGAGATTGAACATAAAAGAAATCATGTCGACTTCTTGGAATGCTATTCGCCCCTACTGGGATGAAGCTTGTTTGGTCTCGTTTAATGTCGTAGAAAAAAAGCATCCTCATCTCGTTGTAAAATATGAAGCTACCATTTTCGAAGTCATTTTCCTTTCGCAATACCCATGTTGATTTTGGCAAAAACTTGGTAAAATGCTGAAATCGATTTAGTAGTATTTCTCATTTAGAGAAATACTTCTAGCAGCCTATCCCCTAGGATGGCAAGTAGCATACTCCTCATTTGGGACTCCAGGGCTCAAGTCTCTTTTTAAGTCCGGCATCTCAAAACTAACTACTAACCCACTAAACAAATCGTGCAATTACTACAATACCCTTATTCAACAAGCTACTAACACAAACTAACTATTAACCCACAAATCATATGTGCAATTACTACAACACCCTTATTCAACTAGCTACTAACACAAACTAATTACTAACCCACTAATCATATGTGCAATTACTGCAACACCCTTATTCAACTAGCTACTAACACAAACTAACTACTAACCCACCATTCATATGTGCAATTACTTGATGGTCTTGTCACAGGATGCTTGCATGTTGCTTTACCTGCTTCCTAAAAGGTGGGTGTCACAGACGGCATTGGATTGTCTCTGCCGAAGCCAGAAAAGGCTTGTCTCGGGTTCCATAGCCCCCCCCCCCCCCCATGATTTTGACTTCTCCACTTATAATAAGACACGTGGCTATAAGTGTGTGAGAATAAGGGGGAGAGATATCAAATGAGGAGAAGTCAAAATTATGGGGAGAAATTGAAATAACTTCTCGCCATTTTCATGCCAACTGTCGCACAATGTATGGAACCCCGAGAGCCCTTTCTGGCTTCACCAGAGACAATCCGAGGCCGTCACGGGATGCGTGTACGTTGCTTTTTTGGCAACCAATTACCCCTCCATAAGATCTGCACTTATTACTGAATTCTTTAATTGGAAGATCTTAAAATGTCTTTTAAGTACATTCACCCCATTTACTGCTATTAATAATGATAAACATGATATTTAGAAAATAAAGATCATCTCTAGGCTCAAAACAAATTTCAGATTTACTCTGATCCTCTCCTCCCTCATGGATTTTTCTTGCATACTAAGATTTGAAGATAAGTTTCTCAGACCCTTTCAAGTCCTCTATATATATATTTTTATTCGGGCTACCCTTTTCTCTTCATTCGTTTTCCTTTATTTATGTAGGTATTCATGCATGATCAAGCTGCCACGACCCCGGCCGAAAAGAGCCTTGGAGCTGAACAAGGAGAAACAGAGTAATCAAAAGGCTTCAGTGCTCCAGACCCACATTTCTCTTTGAGTTCATCGGTTAAAATCTGTTGGCATCTGCATTCGGCGCTACAGAAGGCTTTGTCCCCTCTGCAAAACAAACATCCACCCAAGCTGCATCAGCCAAAACCTCCATGTGGGTTGAGAGATTAGAAGATACCATATTTAAAGCTAACTTCCAAATCAAGCATCCCCCTCAAAGGAGTCAATACCACATTTAGAAGCAAACAAGACCCATATGGGTATTGCCAAACTACAATTTTATCTCCAAAGGAACCACCAAATTTAGAGAACAAACAAGAACCAAGTGGAATCCTCCCAATTACTGTTTTATCCTCAAATGAAACACCAAATCTAGAGCCTAGAAATACCTGATCGGATATCATCAAATTCAAAGGCATGTGTAGGACCACAAATAAAATAGAGGGTACAAGTTGGTCTTCCATTATATCACTTCACTTTGCATAACAAACAGACTCATTGGGGAGAGGATGAAAACTACTTCCTGGACACAACTTGAAACAAGGAAAGATTTCCCATTAGTAAAACCCTAAAAGCTTCCCTGGTGAAAATAGATTAAATCAACCCTGAAAAACCCTCCAGGAAAGGCTATGTTGTACAGGATCTAAACCCAAACAAAGTAGGTAAGATAGCCATTAACAGCCAGCTTTTCAAGCAAATAAAACCAGAATATAATTATACAAATTTAGAAACTTAATAACCCAAATGGAGAACATAGCTGGCTAGCATTTATGGAAAAATTTCAGAATTCTCCCACCCCCCAAGGAAACCAAGTTCAGAGGAACCCATTCCTCTGTTAAATGCATCTTAAACAATATACTAAATATAGTAATACAGATTAAGTGTTCATTAAGGAAACAGATGTACTCTAGTCCTCTTTTAAGTTTTCCATTTTCCACTGGGAAAACAGATACATGTTCCTAATGAATAGTAATAATAGTGGCCACATCTAAATTCAGCTCAGTTAGCCTTTCAAGGACTAAGCATGGAAATTAGTATTGATGTTGAAACTCAGACCAATATAAGCATTTATTTATTTCTTTAAAAGACATGGAAAAAACAGCTTGGCTCCATTAATTATCATCTACTTCCAAAAATCAAATTAGTGTATGAACTCAAAATAAACTAGCATTGTCAACATTTTGTATTCAAAATAAATAAATAAAGATATATGAACCCATGAGTATGAAAGCAGCTCCTATATGAGGTCCAGCCTGTAGATCAATTCAACCTTTTTCTCTATATTGCAACCATGAGGTGTGGGTTTGATTTCAAGCTTAAAGAAGGGGAGAAAAAAACCTTAAAGAAGAGAGACTATTATATCGTGGTTCAGTCCATAGAAAATGAAGCAAATCCACTTAATGATGGGGAAATTTTTTCAATAACAGAAGGCCTTCTAGGCTAGAGACTCAGAGACTACCACAGGTCATTGATTGCGTGCTCCAGAACCAGGTCGACTTACTAAAACCGCTAACTTTGTCTGGACTGCAAGTAAATTGTCGAAAGTAAATTATTGGCAAAAATACTTGGGAAAAGAAGATTGCTATAGTTATTGGAATCTCAATACTGACCTGACACCTGAGGCTAGAACTGAAATAAATCAGCTAAATTTACCTAAGCTTGATTCGTCCCGCATTTACGGAAAGACAACAATTCAGACTCTGCTCATTGCTTTGAGGTTACAACTGATATAAAGCAGCTAAGCTTATTCCACCCACATTTTCTGGAGGAACAATTGAAATTCAAATCTGCCTACCTATGGAAGTAATAAAATCAAACAAAGGCCAGATCGGATCTCCCCCACACACAAATTAATATTGACAATACATTTCTGTTTACCATTGTAGATTTATGTTAAAAACATTAAAACAGATTGGATTGTCGTATAAATAGAAAGGAAAGATGGAATTTTCCAAAAAAGAAGATTATACAAAGGCTAAAATAATGAAAATTCAATTTGATTTTTGAAGATCAGAACTCAAAATCTCATCATAGCAAGAATTCAGAACTATTTTTTCTGAAAACCCACATAGAATCAAGCAGTGAGCACTATTCGAAAACCAAAAATGATATACACCATAAACCAAAACATGGTGTTAAGCAAACAGCACATGGCTGGTAGATCTATCAGAACATCATAATCTATCCGAAAAATTTCTACTCAAGAACTAGTCAGAAACCAAAACATAACCCCAGAAATCCAAAAGGGCTGCTAAATCCATCATTATGGTCTACATCCATCCAACTTTAAGAACACAAAACCTTTCTTAGAAAATTCAAACACATGAGATTAGAAGCCTGCTTAATTGATTCAAAGACAACATAAACTGAAAATTAACCAGATTCAGAAACATCCAATTAAATCAAAATTAACCAAGTACCCAGATTCAGAAACATCCAAATAAATCAAAATGAATTGAACTCACAGATCATGTATGAATTAAAATTACTTCTACAAGTAACCAAAAAAAAATATTTACCTGTACATGAAAATGTCCAGGCCATGAAGCTTCTTCTTGCAAAGATAACAAAAGTTCAAGAAATCGGTAGCCTGAAACACCACAGCAGCCTCCCCAAATCTGGGTGGGGAAGCAAAGAACACTCCAGAATTCCTCCAAAGATTCCCATCTGGTTCATCGAAGTATTCACGTTTCTTTGTAGAATTATTCCCCAAACGAGAAATCACACAAGTATAGCTCTCAGACAGCTCCATCTCATCCTTCTCCAAAATGGGTTCTCTAAATTTAGCGACGGGTTTAGCGGAAACTATCTGGATCGGCTGCGATTTTGGCGAAAGCGCTATTTTAGCGGCTCTGCTAGTTTTAGCACAGGAAAAAGCTTCATGGGTATTATTCATTTCGTTCATGGCGGCCACGATTCCAAGCCCAACAACCCCTGCTTCGAAATTTCTGGGAGATTTCGTGGGGGACTTGAAATCGAGGGGAGAATTCGGAGATTTTGATCCATGATCGGACGAAAACGATTCAGATAAATTGGTGAAAATGGAAAGATTGATTGAGGGCCTCTTCTTTTCCGACATCATGGTCGCGTCTTTAGAGAGTTTCTTGTTCTTGCTCAGCAATCACAAAGATATTTAGTTTTTGTGAGAGAGAGATTGAGTGAGAAAGAAGATTTTCCTAATTTAGATGCTATTTGTAAAAACAAAAACACTAAGTAAGAAGAAACACAGAGAGAGAGAAAGACTAAATTTAGACTTAGTTCTGCTGAAGCAAGATAGATTATTTCTCCAAATTTAGAGCACTTTTTTCATAGTTTCTCTAAATTTAGAGCAGTTCTATGAATACAGAGAGAAAGAGAGAGAGATGGCTTTCTGAAGAAGACCACCTTTCTTCTTCTCTCTCTAAATATGTTGGATTTTAAGAGAATATAAACGCATCTCTGTACAATTTTCTCCCCATTTTCTTATAAAAATTATTATTTTCAACAATACTATTGCTTTTATTTTTTTTTGGTAATAACACTACTTAGATTTTTTAAAAAAAAAGTAGTAGAAGTACTTAATAACACTACTAGATTCTTATACAATTATTATAATAACTAGTAGGTCCTGCACGTGCAAGGCACGTGCAGGTTTTCATTTATTTTTTTTGGTTTGGTGTAGGGGTGTCAATGAGCCGAGCTAGGCACTGCTTAGGCTCAGCTTTTGTTGGAATTTTACAGATGCTCAGACTTGCCTCGGCTCGTTGGAATTTTACAGATGCTCAGGCTCGACTTGGCTCGTCCACGAATCGTGCGGCTCGTTCGATAATTTTTTTAAAAAAATTACATTGATAAGCATTAAATTCAATTAAAAAAAATAAAAAAGACATTTTGTTTTTTTTTGGATGTCATATAACTCACGTGAAGTTAAAATTGAAACGAAAATAATTATGTTAATGTATACTAAATATATTTTACCAAAAAACTGGTATACTAAATATATAATATAAATTTAACTTTTAAAATGTATTATTATAAAATTAATCTAGCCTATCCGAGCTGAGCCACCTATTGTTCAAGCTCAACTCGATTATTTTTCGAGCTCACTTTTAAGGCTCGACTCGGTTCAACGAGCCCAAAGTAGAAGCTCAAGCTCGGTTTATTTTGAGTTTATTTCGAGTTGAGCTGAGCTGGCTCGGCTCATTGACACCCCTAGTTTGGTGATAGAAATTCTTAGTAGAGTCAGACTGTCAGTAGGGGTTAAGTTGGGCAGTGGAGATCTTGCTTACTCATACCAGGGTGAGATTAGATCCCTAGACCTCCAACATGAGAAGGCCACACCCCTACCAATCACGCAAATTGGTACTAATTAACTAATTATAATAAGCCTTAGCAGTTGCATATTAGGAGGAAGCTTTGGCTTCTAAGATATGTGTTAACCCAGTCTTGAAAACGATGATGCATTCTTAGTAAGATTAGAAATGGATTGCGATGGTGGCATAGAAATTATTCAAATAGTGGGGTGTTTTGGTCGTTTGAAGCCATACCTTAACTTTGATTGAGCCACTGTGATTGAAATCCCAATCAATGATATATTAGTAGTTTCCATCAGTTGAGACCTTCCTGACCACTAAGCTCTCCTCCATTTGAACTTTACGTATCGTATCTACAAAACCACTCAAATTATTCACACCCTTACAATCACCTTCAAAAAAACCATTCTCATCCATCGAAAAATCACCTACGACTTTCCGAGGAATCCCACTCTCCATGTCATGCAAAGCAGGTAACCTGGAAAGAGGCAGTGCAAGAAAATCAATCAATCCATTTAATACGCATTTAAGCCAATATAACCACTCTAGGTGGTAATGATTCAAGTTGTTATCGAATAGTCATTTGATCGTTGAGACATAAAATATAAACCAAATTGTTATTGACGCCGAAAAAACTTTGGTGTATATATAGGAAGAGAAGCCATGAAAGGAGTAGAGATCTCATTCATGGGAGGGTTGATCAGACTCATGAGATTGAAGAGTGAAGATGTATTTGTGGTGATTTTAGGAGGATTGAGACCCATGAACTTATGTCGACCACAGTGGAGAGTTAAAGAAAATATCAGCCGAAGACTTTGATTTTAATGGGAGAGGGGTAGAGTAAAACGTGGCAGCATAGAGGAAAATTTAGATAGGGTTCTTCAGGTGCTATACCACAAGCACGTTAGAGTTTAGGGGTAGGTTTGGTAATAGAAAAAAGTTCAACGAAACAGAGTTATTGAATAGAAATAGGGATAATTTTGTAAAGAAATATAAATATTTTAGACAAAGTGAGAGTATTCTTAGAATTAAAAAAATAGTAAACCAAGTCTTTGAGGGCAGTTTTGGAATTAAAAAAAGGTGAACAAAAGCTTCAACAGCTGCCGTTACCTTTTATATATATGTTAGTAGATTCAGCCCCTTGTAATTATTTCTCGCCAAATAAATAAATATAATATATATGTTTGCATAATTAAAAGTGAAATTTAAGGGTTTTTTGGTTCATGATATATGGTTAGGCCGCAACCAATTAATAGGGTTAGTATCAATTCTAGATTAGCAAATAGCTGAGTATCTCAATCATCACACTTTTAAAATCAAGTCAGTGGTGGATACTTGCAAGTTTTTTATGAAAATAAAAATATTAAACAAAAATTGTAAATCATCTATGAAGCTAAGGGGGCGTTTGGCAATACTACTATTTTTACTTCTTTATCGCAATAAGTACTTATTTATAAATAAGTTTATTTGGTAAAAATTAATAAGTAAAAATGGTTAGGAGTCAAAAAAAAAAAAAACTTATACATAAGTAGTTCTATACCTACTTATTATAAGTACTTATTTACAAAACATACTTATTTTAAAAAAATACTTATAAACTTATAGTAGTATTACCAAACGCCCTCTAGGTATTTTCTAATGTGTTCAAAAGACATTGATTAAGGCTACAATAACTGTTTTGCCAAGTTTCACCTGTGGGGACAATTAATCTTGGCTAATATATTGATAACATTTATCAGTCTACACATAAGCAATCTTACATATACATCACGCGTTTGTGAGATGATATTCTTTTGGGTCCATAAAGAAAGATTCATGATATAAGTCTCCCTTTTGCTAACATGCGGTAAAAAAAACAATTGAGGATAGTTACACCACCCAATATGATGACAATTAATAAATAATTAAAAAATAAGTTGGATCACATTAATTTTATGCTTAATGCTCACCAATTATGATTAATAACAAATATTTTTGTCGCATCCAACAACTTAAACATCTTTTAAATTGATTTTTTGTCCTTGTATTAAGAAATGGGGACTTGTATCATTGTTTTTAGGCCGAAAAAAGTGTCATGTGACAATCAAATGTGTGATCAATAGGTAAGTTTGCCATTTGCTTCACGCATATATTACCTATTCCCACACATACACACAGATTATTAACCTGAGGATATATATATATATATATATATATATATAATCTTTATTAATTTATTCTAAATAAACAAGGGTACAAATTACAAAGAGTTTAAACACAAACTCAAATAGAACTTTCCAAAATATGTCTTGTACGCACATTTTGAAAATTACATAAAGAATATGTATTACTTGATAATTCTCAAATTACCTCTATATAATAAGGTATATTTTAGTTATCTCTTAAAGCAGAACTCTTTATTTCTACTTATACTCCACTACCATATATTTGGACAAAGTTGATACCAAGAACTAGCTGGGTCCCTCAAATACAAAACTTGATCTATCGATCATAACTAGACAGTCTATTAAACTCTATCTTGTTCCCCATATGTGATGAGAAATTGGATGGTCATAATCATAGAGTTAGTTTATTCATACTAGTTCTCCCACACGGGACCCCATTGGTTGGAAATTAAAAAGAAACAAAATTTGTAATCTTAATTCATATATCACGGATTCACATAAAATAGATATATAATAGTAAATAGGCTGGCGCATAGGCAAAGCGACATTTGACACTCATTTACATTAACCCTTAAAATTGATTAGACTTAATTTAAGTAGTAATTTTCATCGTCCAATCAAATGACTTTTGTTTTTATAATTTAACTAAATTTTACCACGTGTTAGAAAAGATTGATTCGGACATTGATTTATTTATCTATTTTGCTCCAAATGAGTAACATGTTTGATCCACCCCACCCCCAAAACAAAAAAAAAAAAAAAAGTAACAATGTTTGAGTTAGGGGTGTATTGGAGACGACAACTTGAGCTCGGCTTGAATTGGTTTAATCTAGTTCAAAATGTTAGGCTCGAATTTAATTGCTATGCTCGAGCTCGATTTGATTTAAGCTTGAGCCAAGGTTGGCTTGGCATATTTTACTAAAAAACTATTTTTTATTAATAAAAATAAAATTATTAATAGCATAAGTAATATTTATAAATTGGAGTTGGACACGCACGCTTCCCAACTTGTCATGTATCCTTTTAATCCCTTAAATTGTGGTTAAGATTCACAAATTCATTAACTCATGGGTTGATTTTTATATTTTTTATTCTAAAATCCAAGGGAAATCATTAATCCTAAAAATTAGTAAATCTTAACCACAATTAAAAAGAATCAAAAGAGACACATGGTGAGCTGGGAAGGCAATGGTATGTAAAAGCAAAAACAATATTTTTTTTGTTATTAAATAAATAGAGGAGTGGTAGCACCAACCGCATTTACTCCAAATCTTTTCACAATGCAAGAGTAAGTATAACACCTGGATATGTTTGAAATTTTAACAATTGAAAAAAAATACAAATAAAAAAATGTTGGACATTTGTAGCCATCAAGTTGTCTTTGGAAGAATTGCGACCGGAGCTAGCATTTTTGAAATAAACATTATGATATTTAAGTCGAGTTCAGTTGGAGCCGAACCGAATCAAACAAATCCTAGCTTGAGCTCAACTTAAAAACTATATAAAGTAAAAAAAACAAAAAAAACCTTTGTGCGGCTCAATCAAACCATAAAAAAACAACTTAAATTGGGCTTGATTGAGCTGAGAGCTGAGCTGAGCGCTCTAGGTTTGAGCACTCAACCGTGACGTATATGATACCCCCGGGTTCTGGCTTCTATATAATAATATTTGTAATAAAACACACCATTGCTCTAAGAAAAAGTGTGGTGGTGGGATTTTTCTTGAAAATATTTTTTACTGACCCACTACCCTAATCTATAATTAAGTAACTACTTCTAGCGCACATTTCTTTTATTCAATCATTTTAAAATAATAAATTATTGTTAATCTTTTTCTAAAAAAATATAGAACACTGAATGTGATGCCACTCCATAATGGAAAAGCTTCTCACGCTATTCTTGTGAGTCTTTTGAGGACAAAAGTGGGAAAGGAAAGAAAATTACTTTAATTTTCTTTTATCAGCTAATCATCAAAATCTAATTATTTTATTAAAAAATATATTAAGATAAAAGAAATGAGCAATAGTCCCCTCGTCCGTCAAGGAGGGGACTATTCACATAGCCGACCCTTTAACTTTTTTTTAATTCAGGTTAGTTTATTTAATCATTTAGTTAAAATTTTGTTATTATATTTTTCTAAAAACTAGGGATAGATGGGTGAATCCTGAAGGTAGATGAATCTTAACTACAATGAAATAGGGTTAGAAGGGGGACACGTGGCAAGAAATTGGGAGCCGAGACGGCTCTCCTCGCGTCACCGACCGAGGAGGTGACTATTTTCCAAAAGAGCTTTCCAAATTATAATTTATAAAAAAGAAAAAAAAGATTCGAACGCTAATATCACGCGCTTTATATGGAAGTGTTCTGAATGTATCGGGTTCATATTTTCTTGGTTTTGTTTTCGAATCTCGTTCTTGAGTGACATTGTTGAAAAATTTGAAACTTTTTGATAAATTATGTTTACAAAAGCAGGGATAAGCCGCTCTGTGGTTAGTGGCGTCTCGTCCTCCTTCCCTCCAATTCAACACGTGTTTCTTTTAATTGTAATTAACTCATTTTAACATAAGTATTTTTAAGTTTAATTTTTAAAAATTAAGGTTAAAAACATTAATTTTAAAGATAAGAAATTTTTTTGTTTTTTTTTTTTGTTTTTTGAAGATTAAAAAATCTTAACTAAAATTAAAAGAGAGATTTTTTTTTAAAAAGACACATGTCGGGTTAAAGGACAGAGGAAACAAAATATTCCTTTTATCCACATAAAATAAATGAGCGTAGAGCTACCACACCCTGTCTAACAAAGCCATGTATAGTAGATCCATTGGGCTTAGGATTGCCTCTGGCATATGGTAGAAAAATGGTCATGAGATCCACACATCCTCCGACAACATGTGGCGATAAAAATGAGAGATATATCAAGTGGGGTGGGGGGGGGGGGGTGGGGAGAAGTCAAAAAATGGGGAGAAAATGAAATGACTTCTCCCCCTTTTTATCGCCACATGTCTAGATGATATGTGGAAGCCCAAGACCATTTTTTTGGCTTCTGCCAAAGACAATCCGATGCTGGATCCTTTATTGAATAGCCAGAAAACCCTTCCTTTTCATCTTTGGTGACATTTATGTCCCCTAGATATTTGATGGAGTAAAGTAAAAAAAGATTCACTACAATGTCAAAATTACCACAAATGCTCCTTACCTGTTTCTAACACTAGGGCATAGCTTCTTCAGATGACATGTGGTGAGAAAATAAAAGAGAAATTAAAAAAACCGTGGCAAAGATTTAAATGGTCTTTGATATTTTGATTTCTCCTCCAATTTCTCGCCACATGTTGAATAAAGAGACAATGCCCGAGTGTAACATTCGAGCATCTTTCAGAGGAAATTTGTTACCTATATTTCAGTCTTCTCATTTAGTAGACGCGTCAGGTTCAAGTTTGGACAATACGGTATTAGAGAGACTCATCACTTATACTAACCTACCTCTTAGCTTATAAACTTAGATAAATAATGACATCACACACAAAAAAAGTTCAAACACAGTACACCTACCGCTCCAATGGTATAGTGTGCTTCCTCTTATGAGAGAGGTTGTTGCATCTAATTGTAAGAGTGTTATCTTGCAAGAGTTCCACTCTTCATTACTAATCACTAACCGATGCCAACCGTAGGTAAATGATAAAAGAAATCAATAAAAAAGTTCACACACATCTAAATATGATTTAGAGCTCTGCATAGGATTATGTAGAACCTCCCATTTTTAGTGGAAACATAGAGGAATCCTTTGAGCAGTAGAGTAATATACTATTATCAAAAATATTTCTCAATTATAAAACAAATGCATTAATTTTTTTAAAACTTTTTTATGCAGAGCTCCGCATCATATATAAATTCTAAAACATAACCACCCAACGATGGTTTGGCTCAATCACCCAGCCTCAATATGAACGATCAAATACTCATCTATATAGGCCATAAAGTGGTCGACTGCCTGCTTTATTTCCATATGAGAAACGAGTCCACATTCGACCAATGCAACCGTTTTTGGTAGGGGTGTATTCGAGCCGAGCTTAGCCCAACTCGGCTCGATTTGAAATGGGTTTAATCTAGGCTCGAGCTCGGAACAATTTATTTAAAAATATTTTTAAATAAAAATAATAATATTTTTATATTATTTATAGTTTTTTTTATATAATATTCAAGCCGAGCTCGATGAGTCTGCCGAAGAAGGTTCTATACATGCTTAAAATTTAACTTATATTACCAAACACAATAATGTATTTGAATGTTTACTTGTTATGTTTTTCTTCATTCCTGTCATGGATGTAAATGAGGTTTAAACATCATTGTTGTTGCTTATATTGTATTAGCAAAACTCTGAGCAAATGTACGGGGTGTTGAAAGAAAATGAATAAACGAAAAATATGATGAGAGAATTAAAAACTGATAACAAGAAAAGAACAAAAATTAAATAAAAGAAAAATAATGATAGTTTAATTATCTTGTGAGATCTTTATATGTATCCTATTAAAAATAGCCAATGTAATCACTTAAAAATTCATAATTTTATTGTTATATATAAATTTTTATCTCATTATTATATAACGTCAAGAAAGTAAGTGTGCATCATTATAAAAAAAAATTATCTCATCTCATCTAAAAATTTAATGTTTCAAAATTATTTAAAAGTTTTAGAGATAATGATATTTCTTGTAAATAAATAATTTTTTTTAAATAATTAGTTATTAGAAATAAAAGTTTACATATAATAGAAAATGTTAGTTTCTCCATATTCTTCAACCCGAAACATCTAATTAAAAATTTTTTCTAGTGAGACTTACTTTAACACTACCACTGATTTGCCTAATATAACAAAATATAAAATAAAAATCAAATAGAGATACCATGTCAAGAAACTCAATTTCTTATAAAGTATTAACTAATTAGAGAGTTAATATAATTAATTATAACCGAAGTAAATCAATATAATATATATATATAAAAGGAGAGATTAAGGGTGGGCCTTTATTTTAGAAACCATCTCTTTCATTCGTTTATTATTGTTATTATTTTTTCTACAATTAATTGAAAGATGAAAGATTTTAGAGGAAATCACTTGATAATTTAACATCAAAAATAATTTGAATTTCATTTTATTACTCTTAATATCAATGATAGCATGAATATCATTAATTTCAATGAGAATAATATGAGCTATTTCAAAGCGCTACTGCAAGAGAAAAATAGAAGACCCAAAATAGTGACTAAAATACACTAATACCCAGCTAAAGCTCCATGTAGAGACTCATAAGTATAAAGGTAAGTAATGTCCGAACCAGAACCTAACAACTTCCAATAGCATTGAATTACCCAAATTAGAATACCTCAAAATGCACTCATGTCATAATGCACCCAAACTCAAGAACTTCACAATAGCCGCCGTGAAAACAAATCTCTCAAGATTTCCACTCTAGATGTTCCAATGTATAGGAAAAACCTCCTTCGTGAATCATACTAACTAAAATGCACAACATACCAAATCCTTACATGTTTGAGAATGAAAGTGTATTGTGGATTTGTCTACTATTTATAAAGGATTAGGGAGAAGGTAGACCATGAATTCGAAAATTTGAGGATGATAGATGCTACAATTTTAATAAATTGTAATTTAAGAATGAAATTGTGGAGGGAAGAAAGAAGAGACTCTTAGGCTTCATATTTTTAATAATTTAAATGTTACAACTTAATTAGTTGTAATTAAATAGTACAATTAGAAGAAATAATAAATATTTAATGTTACAATTTAATTCATTGTAATTAAAAAAAATAGAATATGAGTGGGTGAAGGTGAGCATTTAACCCATCACTTAATTAGGAAGGATGATCAATAATTAAAATGATGATGTGGCATCTTCTTATTGGATCAATTAAAAGATACGTGACATGAATCAGAATAGAGAATAGAGGTCAATGAGATATGCCACGTGGAACCAACCGGCATATAGTATTAGTACTAGCAAACATCCCGTGCGATGCACAGGAATTCAACAAATTGCTTGCGAACGCAACATGATCTCATTCACAAACCAACTAATAGACTATAATTTCTTGAACCATGTCCAATACTGACCTTGAGAAAGAAATAAAATTCATTTTCAATCCCAAACATTTCAGCTATTTGAAGCAAGAAGTCTTGAACATCATTAAACATGTCCCCAGGTATAATGATAAATGGATTAGAGATATTAAATCCAAGCATCTTAGTTTCTAAAAATTCTGTTAAGCCACAACCAAGTGTTAATAACAGATATGCGGGACAAAAAACAATGAGGGTAATCCAATCATTTTCAAGCTAGATTTTGCACATATTATTAGTTTATTAGCCAAAAAATTATATAATGATAGATACTACTATAGTTGCTCTATCCCATTGTTGTTAGTGCTCGTCTGTCACTGGAGAAACCCTCATCCAACTACTTCAATTCAGCCTACATTGCTACTGCTAAAATGAAGCAAGAGCTTTCAGAGCAGTTGCATGTGTTATATTGAATCTGCTCGTACCTGAGAAGAGACCCATCTCACCGGTATAAGTATATATATATATATTGATCAGAGAACTCACATTTTTTCTTTTAAAAAAAAAATAATCTTGCATACATGCCAAATAGATGGGTATACTGTTCTTCTTCACATCAGTAGGACTGTAGGAGGAGTCATGGTTTGGAGTGATAGCAACCTGAAGTAGACGTCGTGCCTAACCTCTTTGAAGTTTGAGAGTAGTTACATGTGTTGTGTTGAATCTGCCTGTACCCCAGAAGAGACCCATCTCACCAGTATCTCTATTGATAAGAGAACTCACGTTTTTTCTTCAAAAAAAAATAATCCTACATACATGTCAAATAGATGGGTATACTATTCTTCTTCACATCAGTAGGACTGCAGGAGGAGTCATGGTTTGGAGCGATAGCAACCTGAAGAAGACGCCATGCCTAACCTCTTTGATGTTTGAGAGCAGTTGTATGTGTTGTGTTGAATCTGCCCGTACCCCAGAAGAGACCCATCTCACTGGTATAAGTTTTAAAAAAAAATTATTGATAAGAGAACTCACGTTTTTTCTTTTTAAAAAAAATCCTGCATACATGCCAAATAGATGGGTATATTGTTCTTCTTCACATCAGTGGAACTGTAGGAGGAGTCATGGTTTGGAGCGATAGCAACCTGAAGAAGACGTCGTGCCTAACCTCTTTGAATTTCAAGAGCAGTTGCATGTGTTGTGTTGAATCTGTCCGTACCCCAAAAGAGACCCATCTCACCGGTATAAGTAAAAAAAAAAAAATCTATTGATCAGAGAACTCACATTTTTTCTTTTAAAGAAAAAAAACCCTGCATACATGCCAAATAGATGGGTATACTGTACTTCTTCACATCAGTAGGACTGTAGGAGAAGTCATGGTTTGGAGCGATAGCAACTTGAAGAAGACGCCGTGCCTAACCTCTTTGAAGTTTGATGCCCACCCCCCCTCCCATATTACTATAAAAAAAGCTAAAATCTCTCTATATTTGAAGTTCAACCCAACTCTCAGCTCTCTGAAGCAAAAAACACAACTGGAAGATAAATAAGGGTGACAAAGGGCATATGGTTGAAATTTGGTACGTTACAGTTTTCTAAGAGTTGTAATAGACATAGTAGGTGGGTTAGGAACGTTACCACTTTAAATGAATCAATATTGCCCTTCATATTCGTAACTGCAATGGACATATGGTAATGGCAATCTTTGAAACCTTTGAAACTACCACATGTGGTAATTAGTAGTAAATAAGTGATTAAAGGGGTGGGTCCCACTTATTGAATTTAGCTTGCTTATGTGGCATCAATAGGAAGACCTATGTGGTATCCAAAGAAAGACACTAACTGTGTTTCATAGTAGTAGTATAGATAGAAATCTAACTTACCAGATTATGAATCTTTTGAACAAATTTCTCCAACATGAACTCAAGAGAAATAAAAAAGAATGCCTGAATTTATTCAAAAAATAAAAAACAATAATATATCGTAAAATTATTTATTTATTTATTATGGTTTGGGGATATCATTTACCTACGGTTACTGGTTAGCGAGTAGAGCTTTGGCAAGTTATCACCCTATGGGGAAAAGATCCCTAGACCTCTCTCATAAGAGAGGCCACGCCATTGGAGTAGACAGCAGGTTGACCATAAATTTATGGTATCGTGTATATTTAATTTTTATATAATAAAACAACAAAACAGGTCACAAAAGAAAATTGTCAATTTAAGGGAAATAAATAGGATTGCAATTATTTGAGGATGAGGAACGGTTGCAACTAACGTGGCTCCCTCAACTAAAGAGGATGAGAAGAGAGAACGTTGCCATCAAAATTAATTAGGAGAGTAATTATAATGCTTAGTGGGCTCATTATTTTTTTGTATTTTTGCCATCAAAATTAATTAGGAGAGTAATTAAAATGGTTAGTGGGCTCATTAATTAGGAATAAAAATAATGGTTAGTAATTTAATTATTAGACACATGACAATATCTTATTGATCAACAAAGGAAAGTCTACCATGTCAATAGACATGTGGCATCATCTTGAAGAGAGAATAGAGAACATTGAGATATGTCACGTGGCACCAACCAGCATATAGTAGTAAAAAAAATTGCAACTATTAGTGAACATTTATTTTTAAAAATGCAATAATTTAGTCCAAGATATGCAAATAGAAATCCAACTTACCAGATTATGAATCTTTTGAACAAATTTTCCCAACATGAAATCAAGAGAAAAAAGAAAGCCTGAATTTATTCAAAAATAAAAAAATTAATAATATATCGTAAAATTATTTATTTTGGTTGGAGATATCATTTACCTACGGTTAGTGGTTAGCGAGAAGAGCGTTGGCAAGTTATCACCCTATGGGGAAATGATCCCTAGACCTCTCTCATAAGAGAGGCCACACCATTGGAGTAGGCAGCAGGTTGCCATAAATTTATGATATCGTGTATATTTATTTTTTCTATAATAAAACAGAAAAACGGGCCACAAAAGAGAATTGCCAATTTAAGGGAAAAGGGTTGCAATTATTTGAGGAAGATGAATGATTGCAACTAACGTGGCTCCCTCAACTAAAGAGGATGAGAAGAGAGAACATTGCCATCAAAATTAATTAGAAGAGTAATTATAATGGTTAGTGGGTTCATTATTTTTCTGTATTTTTGTCATCAAAATTAATTAGGAGAGTAATTAAAATGGTTAGTGGGCTCATTAATTAGGAATGAAAATAATAGTTAGTAATTATAATTAGCAGACACATGTCAATATCTTATTGATCAACAAAGGAAAGTCTGCCATGTCAATAGACATGTGGCATCACCTTGAAGAGAGAATAGAGAGCATTGAGATATGCCACGTGGCACCAACCAGCATATAGTATTAGTATAGATTTCAACATATCAACCAATACAATTATATCTTTGAATATTTACTTGTTAAGTTTTTCTTCATTCCTATCATGGATACTGATGAGTGTGCAAAAGTACACTCAAAACTAGTTATTTTGTAACTCTTTAAAGTCTCTTTTAGTCTGAATCCAGGATTTAAAGTCTATATTCTAAATTTGTTTCCCCGTTTATTGATCGTAAATTCTAAACATGATATTTTATGCAGAGAATTCGAGTAAAGAAGTTTTGTGGGAATCAACGGAAGAAAAAGAGTCAAAAGTCAGAAGAAAAGAAAAGAAAAAAGACGAAATCGGTGTCAACCGATCGATCGGCAGCCACTGGCCGATCTATCGGTGGAGGACCGATTGATCAGCCAGCACCTGCCGATCGATCAGAAGGTGGTAATTTTTCCAGAAATTTTGTGTTTAAAGCCCGATCGATCGGCCAAGAGCAACCAATCGATCGGAAGTTGTGGGATTTTGCCGTTTTGGATGCTTGAAGACTATTTTAAACGGGATTCTGTGTTTAGAAGTTTCCATTTTGATTCTCTCTTCTTCTTCCCTTTATGTTATATAAAGTCAGGAGAGGTGTCATTAGATTATCTCTGATAGCTTGACTCCTCTCTCTTCTCTTATTGTTTTAGTTTTTCCTATGTATAGATTGTTAAATCCCTAGCCTTGGCTAGGGTGGAATTCTCTTAATAAGGTGATGTTAGTTTGATTTAATTCAATTAGTGTTTTTAACGTCTATGATTTCTATATTTATTGTTCTTGTTGTTTGATCGCTTTTTCAATTGAATTTCTTGGATTTAAACATTTTCACGAGTTCAGTTAGGCTTTTCTTGTAGTTGAGTAATAGTTCTTGATTCCTCAAATGAAGAACCTTTATCTTAGTAGATATTATTCTTTCATGCAGTATTGCCTCCGGGGCATATCGTCGTTCTCAAGTTTTTCTGATAAAGTGCGGGCTGGGGTTAAAACTTTTTGAATAATTGATTAAAAATCTATTTTAGTTTTTACTATAATCTAAATTTCTAAATATTCCAATTGAGGGTTAATTGGGATGTGAAACCCTTAATTGAGTTATACCTTAGATAATCAAATTGACATTGCACTATTAAGGGGAGGAAACTTGATGCCTTGACGCTTTCTCTCACTGATATTCTCTCTAAATTAATTGAACTTTCTCTACCAAAAATTCTATAAACCCCTTCTCTACTATTGTTCCTTATCTTCATTGCTCTCTATGGATCAACAACCGATTTATTGCATTGCAAAGTATCACATATCTTTGAGCGACATCAGATGTCACGTCCCAAAATACCACCTATGAGTTATGATACTTTGGCAATGTGACTTATACTTCAAACCATCCTGCAAAGGCATGACAAATAGTGAACCTGAAAATTTCTTCTATATAAAAATTCTTCCAAGTGTTAACATAGACAAAAGACTAAATAAAAACTACCATATGTACACAAGGTCCAGCACTTGAGTTACCAACTTAAGCCTACATAAAAATCCCCAAAACAAAATCCCAAAATACATGCCTCTCTCACTCAACTCAACCATAAGGCCACATGTGAAGACCCCTAACATCTGGATGATAATCCTGAGCAAGCTCCTACTCTCTATGAACCTCCTCGACCCATGGCTCCAGAACACGACCGTCCAACCTGGAACCTATCGAAATAACAGTTCGGTTGAGTATTGAATATTCAGCGTATACATACTACTAACTAACCATGTTATAATACATTAATATGTCATACAGGATACAGTTCATCAAAATGTACACATGATCAGAGTGCGGAAATTAAAACAAAATAACAATTGCATAATCTTAAAATCATACTTAAACTCATGCTTTAACAAAACGTATTTCAAATACCTTGTGAGTCTTATAAGTTTCTTATGCATCTTATAAATCTTGTGGGTTCCTTATACGTCTTATGAGATTCTTCATTTCACTTATCTTATTTGGCTAGCACCCGAACTATGAAATGGACGGTCATGCGTAGCATTTTTCATTTTCATTAACTAGTATCTGAACTATGAAATGGACGGACATACTAGCAACTTGCCTTTTATTAACTAGTACCCGAACTACGAAATGGATGGACATACTGGCATCTTTTACTTTCCTCAACTAGTATCCGAACTATGAAATGGACAAACATACTATCATCTTGCCTTGTATTAACTAGTACCCGAACTATGAAATGGACGGACATACTAGCATCTTCACTTTTATTACTAGTACCCGAACTATGAAATAGACGGACATACTAGCATCTTTCCTTGTATTAACTAGTACCCGAACTATGAAATTGACGGACATACTAGCATCTTTCATGTTCTTGGAAACAAATATTAGTGCCCGTACTTGGTCATGGTACACTAACATCCTTTCATGCTTAACATTTCTTACTTCTTTTCTTGCGAGCTTGCATTTTCTTTCTTATAACTTTTATTAAAATCTTTTATTTGTCACTTTATTTCTTCTTTCTTATAACTTTTCTTATGATCTTTTTTCTTGTTATTCTTATGATCCATCTTCATAATATCCTTATACATGTGCATAGTGCTTGTGAGCATCATGGGGTAATTGTGAACATCATAGTAATCATCAAAAATATTTTAAACATTGAATACAATGCATAGAGGATTGTGAGCATCATAGAGTATGTGTGAGCATCATAAAGTAAGAATATCGAAACGTATTATGGAGCATCATTCATGGAGGTATCATAGTATACACATGTGCTACTTAGCAAGGTAGGAGACCCATTTCACGAGGACTGGTCGACCCCTCCTTTACAAACTCTCTGGAAAAATAAGCCTAACAAATAAGTGCAATCATCGGTCGACCGATCTTCCAGAATATGCCCAAAAACCTGATTTTTTAGGTTCTAAGTTGTCTAACTAATCACGTAGGGTTATTATTATGATATATGACAATTTCCACATAGGGTAACATAGTATCTAAGTCACTTACCATCCTATGAGTGAATCGAAGACGATGATCGAAATTTCTTCAATTGATCTTCTTCGGTCTTCATATTTATGTGACTTGGATACTTGAAGGCAATGATACGAGACACATTAGACTTACCTATGTTTTCACAACGGAATAAAGCAATCCAAAATATGGACTTACATAACTGGAGAGGATTACGAGTCTTATTTTCCTTCCTAAAACTTTGTTAAGACCAGTTATTTCCTAGGTTATATAACAAAATAGTTGGGGACATTTTAGTATTTTGAAAAGAAGAACGGGTAACCCCTCAGGGGTAGCCCAGTGGTCGAAGGATGAATCATAAATTTGAAGGTCTTGGGGGTGGACAAAGGGCTTCCCTTGGACGAGGGTATTCCCAATGGAGTAACGTGGCAGTAGTATGATTCAAGCCTCGGGATATCCCAGTAAAAGAAAAGCAAGGGGACTTTGGTAAATCTGCTTTAATTTGTGCGGTTTCCTACATGATGTACGGCACGTGTCAGATAAGGAGAACGCGTGCCACTTGAAAGAAAACCAAAACCGTGTGCTGGGTTAGGAGGTCCTGCAGTGGCGAAATAGAAATATTTTGGGCGGACGATGCTTTCTCCGTATCCCACGCGGCGTTTAGACATTTGTCCACTTGTACGGCTTCGACCGGCCTTACATGTCGCGTCAAGACGCCGACACCTTCCAGACTTTTGCTCGTCAATGATTAAACCGATGGGCCCCGCCACCGTGTCCCCTTGCAGGAGCGGGAGCGGGAGCGGGAGCGGGGTGGGGTCTACCTTTTGATTGATTTCTTCCTCGCTTTTACTTTTTTTTTTTTCAGTTAAATAGGAATAGGAAAGAAATTATTAGGACGATACACCCCGTGTCCATTCATGACACTTCGCAGAAGTACGATTACAATTTACAAATAGTTAAAGACGTATCATGAAAGGACACGGGATGAGTCTTTTTCTGTATTTAGTGCGCGTGGCGATACGTTTCATCAATTAGGAAAATCAGTAACATGGCTGGTGGGGGCAATGGGCTCGGATCTGTGTTCCTTTAGACCAATCGAACTCAAATGTCATGAACTCTAAGTTAATTTTTGTAACCTTGTGGTTAAATTATTTTGTTTTATTTTTCTAAAAATCTAAGGGTAGATGGATGAATCTTAAGGCTGAGTAAACCTTATACACAGTTAAATGAAGTTAAAAAAGGGACACATGATATTAAAAGGGGACATGAGATGTTCCATCTCTTCGTAGGAGGTGATTATTTTTCATTCCTTTATTGCAGATTTTAGCAAAGATTATAATTAGTAAAAAACGCAAAACACAAAAAGTGGGACCCAAGCTACCTAATCTCGTTAATTGGACAGCACCTGTAGGCTACACCATACTGGATATTGCCTTGAGTTGGATGAACTGTACAATTCTAATCTCTTCTGTGTTCGAAAGAAATAGACGCAAATTTTCGCTCTTAATTTGGAAGATTTATCCATCAATGAGATGGCCCACCAAATCAATCGTCCCAATTTACTCTAGTATATAACTATAGAGAGATTGGATCAGCGATTCATCACCGTCCATAGACCTTACATGCAAAGGTACTAGTAAGGCTGTAAATGGAATAGATATTATCTGAATCCTATTTGAATTCGTAATTATCTGTTGGTCGAATTCATATAGTAAAATGTTATTCGCTTACTAATCGGAGTGGATACGGATAGTGGTGTATCCGTTCCGCGAAATATCTTATCAATAAATATTAATATATAATTAGTATTATTATATTTCTACAAGAATACCCCTATATGTACTATTACATATCCTACTATTTAATGTAATAAATATATAATTGAAATTGATTTTATCATATATTGAAATGCAATGCGAATATTTTGAATACCATAATCGGATATTATCTTAATTCGGTTATTGTAATTGAACAAATTCGGATGATATCTGAATTCTATTGGATAATGTGGTATCGAATAACAAATTTTTGGATAACAAATATTAGTAAACGGACCAAATACGGATAATGTGATATCCGCTTCGAATTCGTTCCGTTTAAAGCCTTTGGTACTAGGGGTCTCAATGGACCGGGCTTGATTACGCCCGATTAATAAATAGGTTAGGGTTGGGCCAGCCCTCCTAAGAAAAAAGAAAAAAATATGTTGTTAATTTCTAGGGTTTTTAATAATATATAGTTTTGTTGGACTAGGCCAGCCGGACCAAACTCGATTAGGAGGCACTCTAACAGGCCACCGGGCCTAAGCCCAAGCTAGCCCAACTATGAATTAGGCCAGGCCAAGGGGCAGCTTGGCCCATTGACCACTAAAGGGTTCCCAATGATATCCTCACTTAAAAAGTTATTGAAGCATTTGTGCAGCATTAGAATCATTTGTTGCAGTATATATACATTGCAATTATTAGGACATTAAGGCAAGCAAAAGGTATAAGATTTTAATGAGACTTTTGGATAATCTCATCATTAATGCAATGGCTGTCTAGTAGTGTGGATGCTTATCAGGCAGATGGTTTGACAATTATTCTGAGATGAGACTGGAGTTATTGTAATGCAAATCCGATTAAAAAAAATCACTTGCCCCGGAAATTATTTCAGTGGAATACGTCTAAAACCTATTATGTATTGAATCATCTATAACCAAATATAATAGTAATAACTAGTACGAAATGACCTAAGACATTTTTACCCTTATATTAATTGACATTTTACCCTTATATTAATTACAAATTTTAGGAAAATAGTTAATGTAATTGGGATATCTATTTGGGGGGCATGAACCAATGAGGTCCGGTCTTAGTTTTGCAAATTGATTTTCTAGGTACGCCTATCACTACTCTAAAATTTACAAGCTCATGGTGGACCAATCATTAAATGCAGAAGAAAAAAAATATGATTGGATTTTCCATGTATTTCTTGTTTCCCTATCTAATGAATTATTCTCTATGTAAATATCAAATTGTCCTTATATTTAATGAAATAATATTCAATACATAGGAGTAAAAAAGACTGAACGTTACTTAGTTCACTAGTCTTTGTGAACACTAGCATTTCTCGTTCTCTCTCTCTATATATATACACATCACCCATTTTAATAATAAAATAAATGACCTTGCATGGGCCCATAAGTGAGTTGACAAAACAAATTGTTTTATTATCACGTTGAGGAGGGTATGTAAATTTTTTTGAATTGTGAGAGTAGGGCTAGCATTCCTTATATATCTAAATTTTAACAAGGTTAATAGGTGACATTTATTTTTATGAGATTAACTATGAGAAAGAGCTCCACTTGAAGAGTTAAACGGGAGCAACCCAAAAATATACTTTGATAGGGGTCTTTTAGGAATTATAAAAAAATTAATTAATAGAAATATCATTTCTTTTTTGTAGAGACCCGAACCTTCTTTCATGTCTTTAATGCAATTACTATGGGTATACTAGTCTTTGGCTATATTTTTATGCATATTTAATCATATCTAAGCGGTGTACTGTGATTTGAATGTTTAAGTGTTATGGTGGAAAATTCAATGTCGACGATCGATCGTAAGAAAACCGACGATCGATCGCCAAAAACCTGAAATTTGGGTAAGCCCCTGTTTGTGTGACGATCGATCGTACTAACGTGACGATCGATCATATTGAACCAGAAAAGTTGGGAAGCTTATGTTTCTTCGACGATCGATCGCAGTAGATGAGACGATCGATCGTCAAGCGAGAGACGTTCGATCGCCCAATATGACGATCAATCACAAATCGCGTTTCAGGTTTTTAAAAAAGTTACGAAAATCAGAGTTTTAAATCCTAGGTTATAAATAGAGGTTCTATTTCGAGGTTTTAGGGTATCTTAAAAATCTTTAACCTAATTTGGCAAAGGAGATGAGAGAACCTAGGGTTCTAAGGAAGAAATAACTTAAAGAGGAAGGAGATTGCTTGGAGATTTCAAGGAAAGCTTGGAGATCTTCCTCAAATCTTCTTGTGAGCGATTTAGATCTAAGGGAATGATCTCCAAGGTCAATAAACACTTCAACTCTACTCTATTATGATATGTTGTATGTTATAGTATGATAGAAATGTATAGTTAAGTATGTTTTAAGGTTATAGTTAGGAAATAAGAAATGGTGGATTATATGAATAGAAAATATTTGAATGAAATGAATGGATGATGGGAAATACTATAGAGGATGGGATGAATGTATGGATATTGATTGTGTTGGGTTGTATGGATGGATTATAACGTGGTGAAATGTTAAAAATGAGAAGAGACAAAGTATCTATAATTAACGCACTCAAGATGTTTGTTGAAATGCTTAAGAATGATGAATGTTGGTATGATGCTATTGATTATTAAGAAACTAAGTCAAATGGATATTGTTGTTGTCATAATAAATTATGTCATATTTACTTTATATGGTGATCGGTATTCGGGTAGGCCAAACCTTAGAGGAAAATCTTCCACGTTGAGAATTCTCTAAGTAGGGAGATGTAACCTAGCGGAGTTTCTTAACGAGAGATTAGAATTTAAGGGATGACTCATTTGAATTTCAATCATGACACTCAAGTAGATGTGCACTTGCATGATAAATATTTAAGTCTCATGAGTTCACTTGTCCCACAAGCATGCATGCATTTGACACGAACATGTTACAAAGTATTGGACACAAACAGGTTATGAATTATGCTATGAAAAAATGATCCCCCAGTTACGAACATACCACTCTATGCGTTGCCGCGACTATGTTACAAAGCTATGAAATATGCGTTGACGGGACAAGCACACTACGAATCATGTATGTATGAGATATGTTAACCATCATGAGTATGTATGAGTCTATGCATATGTTAAGTCCAAATTAATGAGTAAGAGTCACACAAGTATACGAGTCAAGATGATGTTATGACATGTTATATACTTCGTACTCTGGTTATGTCAATGTTAAGTGAATCTATTACGGTTAAACATAAATAAACTAAGCTATGATATTGATATTGATATTGATATTGATATTGATATTGATATTGCTCCTGCTACTTTATATTGTTGTTGGTTTGTTTATCCACTGAGTATTTCATATTCAGTCGACCTATCATTGTCTTCGGGGCTAGGTTATGAGCCTTGGATTAAGGATGCATATATCAAGGAAGGTGAGCTTCCTAAGGAGGAGGCTAAAAATTTTGATAGCTATCTCTATTGTTAGTTTCAATTCTTTTCTTTTGGGAGTTACTACAATAGATATTAGACACTTTGATCGGCGTTACTTGGAGTCTTATTTCTTGATGGATTATATATTGTTCAGTTTTAGTTTTGTTTATCTTGAACCGTTAAGGATGGTTTAGCTGTTATAAAATTTTATACTTCTCATTTTGGGAAACTCGTGTTAGTGTGTCTTGTACGTTTTGGAGACTTAAGCAAATTTAAGAAATGTGATGGACCCAAAGTTCCATTGTTTCCAATGTGAGATTTTGGGGTCGCTACATTTTTATTGTGATTTCTAAACTATCCGTCATAAAGCATTTTTTTTGTTGCTCTAATTGAAGATTGTGATTTCTAAACTACCCGTCATAAAGCATATTTTTTGTTGCTCCAATTAAAGAGACAACTTGAACTCATGTTCAAAGTTAATCTCTTATTTTATTCAGTACTCTCAACTTTGGAAGCCCTTCATAATTGCTGTTGAGTTTTCTTTTTTTATTTTTAAATTGATCTTTGCTTTTTGATTCAAATATTGGCGAGGGACACCTTTTGTGTTATAGAATAGAGAGAAAATGAGATATTCTGCATATAAAGTAAAAGTAGTAGGGCATAGAAAAAAGGGTGTCTGATTGAAATTGCCTAAGCTATGTGATATTTCCTATAACTTATAAAATACGGTTGTCACAACCCATGACCATTGCTTTGGCACTTCACTTTTCCTTTTGATCTCACTTTCCTTTTTTTCTCACTCTCAAAAGAATACGTAAGACTTTGTAGGACATAACAATGCCATTCAATTGGGACAAGAATGATGGTAACATTGTTAGGATAGGACCACATAACTTAAAGATAACCGTTCCCAAAAACGAAAGTGTCGCTGTTTCGTACGCGTTTGGAACTATGCATATGCTAGCATTGCTAATTTTTATTATTTTTTATTTTTTAATTTTGTTGGTACAAAACGACCACACATCTTGTTTTTCCCTATCGGAAGAATATAGAAACCCATATCAATGGACTTGGAATCCTCTACGTTATAACCGGACTCTTGGGAGTTTCGTTTCAATACAATAGGCTTTTTTAAGTGCTCTTTTAACTGTAATCGACAACTTTAACTTTCAGAGTTAATATTTTTTTAAAATCAAGGTTAGATGATTGAACCTTAAGAGTTGGTAAATCCTAATCACATTTAGGGGTATTAAAAGGGACACATGATGACCTATGGTACGTAATCTGACTCCAAGGAATCTGGTTATAGCTGTAGAGAATTCCAAGTCTATTGATTTTATTCATTAGAGACAAGTTATATGTCAATCATGTTTTTTAGGGCATCTCTCTCCTATACCATGATTTGTCGTATAGGGCTATAAATATCTGACCCGTCGGTTAACCCGTCTGACTTTCATGGGTTAGGATTGAGGTTTTGGATAAGTCGGTTTGGCTTTTTCCATTCATTTGCACTAAGTTTGGATTTGGGTTGCCATTGTAAATAATTGATTTAGTAATAATTATATATTTATATATGCTTCACATACACTAGCGGGTGGCACGTGTGATGCACGTGCGACGGGAAGGAGTTAATGACACCCGATTGAACTCGCTAGTGGCACGTGCAATTCACGTAAGAGCGAGGGAAAGGAGTTAACCACAGTTAATAGGAATTAAAAGGGGCACGTGTTAACCCACAGGTGTGATTGAACTCTCCCCGAGGTCAATCACGATTGGCTGTGATTCTAAATAGATAGATGGCAAGGGGTAGTTTAGGAATTAAAGTAAAACGTTAAATCAAAGGCAACGGTAGTTTGGAAATTAAAATAAAACATTAAATCAATGTTTTGTTTTTATATAACGATAATTTGGGAATTTCGAAAAAATCATCTACGCATGCCTCTCGCAATATAATAGTAAAGATTAAGTACTAGTTCTAAGTTTGAATGTTATTGTAATTCAAAATGTAGTTAAATTTTTAAATATTTTTAATGATATAGGTTGGTGGGTTAAGTATCAAGAGGTTCCTTTTGGTTTGTTTCGGATTTGCCTTCATCTACTCATTTATAAGTGGGCTTGGTATGGGTATTCTTACCCAACCAAAATCTGACCTAATATAAAAAAAAGTTCGCCTATAACAACAGATATCAAGCTAGTATAAAAAGTTTGATGAAAGTTAACAAGTTCATACACTAAATGAAGGATAACATTCCATATATATATATAGAGAGAGAGAGAAAGAGAGAGAAGGGGGGGCTTTCCACTTTGGGACTACTCAAGCCTAGGAACCTCCCTCAAGTAGGGGCTTTCCTTCGCCATTCTGGATAAGGGTGATTGATGAACTACGTGGCTTGCAAACGGCTCGAGCTCAGCTCGTTAAAAGATGGATCAAGCTTGTTTACGTAATTAACAAGTAAAGCTTGAGCTTGATTTCGAGCTCGTTTAATTAACTAGCCGAACTTAACCTGAACACCCCACTACACGGCTCAATATCATTCCTAATTGTGGCTCAATGGGGGCGGGTCTACCCATCCAGGGTCCACACCAAATTTATCACAGTGACTGATTGGAGCTCTTTACTAGAGTAGTACTAAGCTAGATCATGGAGGGGGTCTGTAATGGCATCCATTTTTCAAAGTAGGGCCACTTCACGTGCGGTCGTTTATAGTTTAAGTCAACGTCAATGGGAAACATGTTAGGTGGAGGTCTTGGGTTCCATTCTCAAAGAGAAACTGACATATACCAATAACACTAACAACTAACTGTATAAATGATATGAACGCTGCATAGTGGACCACTCAAAAAGACGAAAAACACAAATTGTTCTTGGTTCACATCTTAAGGCCTCATGGTTGTAGTGTAGAAGGCTAACCAATCGAGCTACCTCAAGTCATTTTCATACGTACCTTTAATCAACGCTAATAGGGGTCACCCTCATGTGAGGGAAGACCCGGGATTAGTAGCCCTTCTTGTTAGGTCATTATCTATGTAGTAAGTACGTTTTGGTATTTGCCTAGACTGACTTACCCAGCAAAATAAATCAAGGAAAGTGATTTGGGGACCCCTATTATTGTTTTTTATTTATTTATTTATTGGGCACCCCTCCTAATGAAATAGACAAAACTTCCCTTATTTCATGGACTTGAAAAATGTCTATGGTGTATTTAATAAATGTAATTAGAAAATAGGGAGTGCCCGAATCATTTCTGGATTTGTGCGTGTTATCTTGGTACAAGTGTCATGCTAATCTTGTCTATATCGTTATATTATTAATTTTCTTTATATCGTCTTAATTTTATCAGATGTCTCTGTCTTTTTTTTTTTTTTTTGGTTGAAGAGATGTCTCTGTCTTTAAAGAGATACTTTCTTGAATCATTTAAGCTTTAAGTTGTAGTGGAGCAAACATTTCAACAGTTAGAACAAAATGATTTCTTAGCTAAAGTACATAATTCACTTAATGTTGTGCAGATTTTTCTTAAATCAACAAAAAATACTTACTATTTTTCCGTTATTTTTCTCATTTTTTCCTGTAATTGTTTCAAGATCAACAATACCATGTCCCTGCTTGGTTACTTCAGGTCAGTAAATATATTTTCATGAAATTTTTTTATTAGTAGTATATGAAATATCTGTTGGGAATCCCACAATACGATAATCGAAAAAAAAAAAAACAGAGAAACATAAACAAGAACACACAACACAAGATTTACGTGGTTCGGCTAATGATGCCTACGTCCACGGATCCACACCACTTCATTATGCTCAAAGGCAAAACCAAATCGAAACAATACAAGTTCTCTCTCTCAATGAAAACCTCTCTTAGTGGTTACAATAGCTTTTCACTGATTATTGGGGATACCAAAACCCTAATCCCAAAGTACCTTTTATACTATGGCCAAACGGGCTTTAAAAATGAACTCAAGAGACTCAAAAATGTCGGGGGCATTCGAATGACCGAAGGACACATTCGAACGCCCATGAGAGGTGTTGGGCATTCGTTTGGTAGTTTGAATGCCCATGAGAGGTGTTGGGCGTTCGAATGCCCGAAGGGGCCGTTCGAACCCCATGGTTGCAAAAATCCTCTTACCCAACTGTCCCATCCCACTGATTGTCTCCACATCCTATCAATCTCCCACTTGGAGACTAACCTCCAAGAGCTTCACCGTACTTGCTTCATCTGTAATGCTACTCCTCCATGAAATCTGATGTGAATCACCTCCATATATTCAAGCTTGTAGACCAATAGAAACTGAATGTGTCTTCTGCTTCTTTGTAGTAGCTGCCTTGGTCAACATGTCTGCGGGGTTTAGGCTTGTGTCCTCTCTAAAAATGTCAATTCCTCCTCTAAGAGTGATCGGATGATCCTCAACCTAGAATTCCAAGTTCCTTTGGCAGGTGTCCACATAACTTTTTTTTGCCTACTTTGGGCAGTCTTCAATCTTTCCCTAATCACCTGAACACTGTTAGCAGTCTGCTCAATGAATTTGGGTCCTAACAACTTCCTCTCTCCTACTTCATCCCAATATAGCAGAGGAGATCTACAACACCTACCATACAATGTCTTGAATGGTGCCATATGTATACTAGCTTGATAGATGTTGTTGTAGGCGAACTCTATCAAAGGCAAATGTTCATCCCAACTCCCTTGAAAATCTAGCATACAAGACCGTAGCATGTCCTCTATAATTTGGTTTACCTTTTCAGTTTCTCATCTATTAGAGAATGAAATGCAGTACTAAAATCAGGGCGAGAACCCATAGCTTGTTAAAAGCTCTTTCGAAATCTTGAGGTAAACCTTGGGTCTCGTTCAGACACAATACTAACTACTATCCTGTGTAGACGGACTACTTTCTTGATATACAAGCTGACAAGCTAATTTGAGTTGAAAGTAGTACGGTACGAAAGAGAACGAGCTGATTTGGTCAACCTGTCAACCACAACCCAAATGGCATCAAATTTCTTCACGGTCTTGGGCAAACTCACAACAAAATCCAAAGAGATATTTTCCCACTTCCATTCGGGAATAGAGAGTGGTTGAAGGAGTCTTGCTGGTCTTTGGTGTTCAGCTTTTACTTGTTGACAAACCCAACACTTAGACACATAAGGGGCCACATCTCTTTTCATTTTCATCCACCAAAAGTGTTTCTTGAGATTCTAGTACATCTTGGTACCTCCAAGATGAACAATATGCTTGGACTTGTGTGCTTCATTCAAAATTTTCCTTCTTAGCTCGTCATTAACAGGAACACACAATATCCCCTTGAAGGTAGTAGAACATTCTCCATTCATTGAGAAGTCTCTGTTGCCTTTCCCGAGTGATCAGTCTCAATAGGCAAGTCGTTCTTCATCTGACCCCTATAGGTCCTTAATTTTGTCCAAGATAGTCAACCTAACTGCAATGTTTGCCAACAAAGCTCCAAATGAGCTACTAAACATTGTCTCATTGCTAGACAGTTCCTTTAGCAGTTTCCACTCTTGAACCATCATATAAGCTATCAATTCAGAAGGCTTCCTACTTAGTGCATCAGCTACCACATTAGTTTTCCCCGAATGGTAAAGGATCGAGCAGTCATAATCCTTGAGTAATTCCATCTATCATTTCTGGATTTGTGCATGTTATCTTGGCACAGAGGTCATGCTAATCTTGTCCGTATTGTTCTGATTTATTCATATATATTATTAATTTTCTCTATATTGTTTTAATTTTATCGGATGTCTCTATCTTTAAAGAGATGCCTACTTGAATCAGTTAAGCTTTAAGTTGTAGCAGAGCAAACATTTCAACAGCTAGAACAAAATGATTTCTTAGCTAAACTACATATTTCGCTTAATGCGGTGCGGATTTTCCTTAAATCAATGAAAAATACTTGGTATTTGTCTGTTTTTTCTTTCAGTTTTTCCCGTAATTGTTTCAAGATCAACAATACCATGTCCCTGCTTGGTTACTTCTGGTTAGTATATGTTTTCATGATTTTTTTTTTTTTTTTTTTTTGTGGTTTATGAAATATCAACGAGATTGGATGATCTTGCATGTAGGGTTTCCAAATAATCACTTATCTTTTTGGCATAAGAAGGGCTGGTAAACAAATCGAGCTACTTGCAAACAACTCGAGCTCAGCTCAATATGAGCTCATTTGAGCTTGTTTATATATCTAATAAACGGATCAAGCTTGATTTTCAAGCTCATTTGGCTAATGAGCCGAGCTCCAATATCCTTGTATTCATCTTTTTAAATGTTTGGACTTAAGTATGTGAAGTTATTTATTAGCTTGAACTCGAATTAGATCGAGCTCTGCTTGTTTAGTTGAGCCAAGCCAAGCTCAAGCTAATAGTTTTTTGTTCACAAGCTGAACTTGAACAAGAATGGTACAGCTCAAGTCGAGCTCGAACACCCTTGTAGGGGTGGTAATTGGTTCGGTTTGTATTGACACGTTAAGCATACCATCAACTAGAACTTGACTCATTTCAGATTTCAGATATTGTGCTTAAGATCTATTTAATATGGACTTACTACTTGGCAGGACTCTCATTTCTTTTTTCTTTTTTTTTAAATTGGTACAAGATATCATTCATTTATATATCTTTAGTCATTAGGGTTATTGTGTTAGTAAATACTCACATAGTGAATAGACCTCTCGCTTGCTACATCACTGCGAGAAAGCTTCCCTCCATTTGGGTGACTTAATCACAAGACTACCTCCATAAATAATGCATATTCACCGGTAGTAGACCCCAACCAATATCCAGGTTGATCCGATATTTGACCATTGGGGAGTACTAGCAGTAATCACCTTAAATGTTCTAACGGAATTATTATCCCACACCATCCAGCACCTGCAATTAATCAAAGTAATTAACATGATGAGTGGTAAAAAAAAATACTAATTACTTTAAGGGTGCTTTTGTTTGGTGAGAAAGTAACGGAAAGTAAAAGAAAAATAAGTTTTCTTATACTTTTCTTGCGTTTGGTTTGCAACAAAACACTTTCATTTTCTTGCACTTTTTCAAAAGTGACAAACTTTCTCCAAAAATTTCCTCCACCTTTTGATGGTTGTTTGAAATAAAATTTTAGTTTCTTTTATTTCTCCCACTTTCTCACCAAATGAACAAACCTAACTGATTGCACAAGTAGTTGAAATAAGTGTATTATGTCACACAATGTTTACAAGAATTTAAGGCGATTATTATTATTATTATTATTATTGATAATTTTAACTAACCACACACACAGCACACACACGCCCTACAATCCCAACTTCAAGCCGATAACCACACACACCCCTTTAAAAAAGGGGTGTGGTGGGAGTACTTAAAAGAGAAGGTCCCTACAATTTAAGGCGATTATTGATAGGACCATCGATGTGTCTAAGGTTGAGGTTCTTGAAATGACTCGGGGGCTTTTATGGAATGACCAAGAAAAATATAGAAAATATCACTCTGAGTTGATTGGAAGATCGTCTTTGATCTAGTTCAGAAGTGTCCTTTTTTTTTTTTTTGGTAATCTAGTTCAGAAGTATGTCCCTTTTTTTTTTTGGTAATCTAGTTCACAAGTGTGTCCTTTTTTTTTTGGTAATCTAGTTCAGAAGTGTGTCCTTGGCATCATACCATTAGTGAAATGAATTTGGCTCTTTAAAATGTGTTTGGAGGTTAGGGGAAAGTGTGGGACCCAGAAGATGCCTGGAGATCATACGGAATAGCATGGGAAGGATACTGGGGATGATTCGAGACCACTTAAAGATTTGTTTGGGAATATATATGATTTACCCCCCCGTGATAAGCATTTGTTTGGTTACTTGTTATTTTGAGATTAGAAACAAGGAGGTGGTCTCCGCTGAGGGATGGAGCCAGGATTTTCTTGTAGGGGAGAAAGCGATAGCGATTGATAGAAAATGTTAGTAATTATTAATGGATTTGTAGAGAAACATAATATAATTTGCCTTCAAAAGTTTAGGAGCTGCTGCCCCCTTGTCCCATGGCTATGGGCCTGTTAAATAATTAAATAACATTATAAATGTTTTTTTTCAATAGTTCAAGGGCCTCCAATGTCTCATAGCTATGCTCTATTACTTTTAGATTGCTTGGTAGCCTTTAAGCTGTTAAATCATCTCTTTGTTTGTGATGACCGGGTGCGATCGGGTGATAACAAAGGCCGGTTCACTGTAAAATCTTTTTATTTGACGGCTATGATCCTAATGGTACACCTTAGTTCCAAACAATCCCGACAACCATAAGCACCCGTTCACTAGATTAGAGCAAAATTCAAGAACTTGTTGCCATGGCCTCGCATTCCTTGCTAAAATGAAATACAAACAAAATGGGGCAGAAGAAATTAAGATATAAATAAGGAAAATAATCACCTCTTCGGTCGGTGACATGAGGAAGGGCATCTCGGTTCCCATTTTCTAGCCATGTGTCCCCCTTCTAACCCCATTTAACTGTGGTTAAGATTCATCCACCCTTAGGGTTCATGGTATAATACAACAAGTATAGGCATGATATAATACAACAATAATCTATTTGAAAAGTACAGGTGTTATAGCAAAAACATGGCAAAAGCATGAAAATTTTAAAAAATAATTAATAATTATAAAATATATTTAAATAAATAAAAATCATGACAATTATTACGAAATGTGTTTTAACACAAAAAATATGGCATAAATACGCATATTAAACACGTTTAATATGACATCTATGATATTAAACACGTATTATATGGCAATACACATAAAATACGTAACATGACAAAAATACACCCCTAAAAGCATTGTACAGATTTTATACATGTATAATACACCCCTAAAAGCATTGTACAGATTTTATACATGTATAATACACCCCTGTTGCTCTTGTCTTCCTAAGGACCATGGCTTCACCCTCTATAGTTGTTACCAGAAAGCAACCAGAAAATCAGCTAATAGATAAAATCCAGTTTAGGCACCGGTCTGAGCCGCCTCCTCGCCCTGCAGTTCTGTTCACCCTACTTTTAGAAGCATAACTTCAGAAAAAACATGTCCTCCGTTTGGTCTATTTGCCTTATCAACCTGGTATATTTCTTTATCATGAGTGAGAATGAGTGTTTGAGAAATAAAGCTCCGTTCAATAAACTGGTATAATTTTATGGCATTGTCCAAGAAAAAAATATATATGATTACATCTGACATTCTTAGCATTGCTTCCTCTCTAGCAATGAAGGCAATGCATAAGAATCTGATTTTATGACAGTTCAGCATAGGATACATGTACTTGTTAAAAAAATATTCACCTCGAGGACCATATTTGATGAGAATTGAGATTCATCTCTTGTTGCTAACCAAAAAGTGGCCGATAGCTTAGATATGAGGAAACATGGTATGACATCAGA
The DNA here is from genome assembly GCA_015143295.1 of Tetracentron sinense. NCBI lineage: Eukaryota > Viridiplantae > Streptophyta > Magnoliopsida > Trochodendrales > Trochodendraceae > Tetracentron > Tetracentron sinense. The sequence continues at coordinate 4,746,614 of CM026559.1, read as the reverse complement.
TCATCACCTGCTTCCATGTGTTGCCACAGGGAGAGGTTGGATAGCTGCCAAGGGGTTCACTTGGACAGAAAACGCAAGCTGCCACATATCTACTAGAGCTTTTTTCACGGAGAAAGCGTGTCTAGTAGCACTCCTGAAAGAAAAGGAATAATAATAAGTTTTCATCCCAAAACCAGCATATCCATGTGCTCCCAGTACCAGTTTTCAATCATGCTTGCAACACTAAGAACTATTCAACATAATAGTCCATCGTCATGTTACAACTTACAATCACCCCCTTTCGGAAAAACACGGGCAGAACCCACCACCCGCAATTATGTTTGTTACAGATGGTGGGGTCAATCCTATTCACGCCATAATGCTAGTGAATGAGTAAAATGGGAATGCCACTACTGATGTAACCAGGAACTTAATTTTTTTTTATACATACCATGGATGTAATCACGTAATTTCTTTTTCGTGACCTTTAATAATGGAAACACGGAAAGAGACTAGCAAGGAGAGGGTCTTACCGTGTTAAAGTAGCACGTTTCTTCCAGAAAACATGATAGATGAAAAAGATTAGTGGGCATAAGAGCACGATCTTTCCATGAGAAATAATCAAACGAGTATTGGCCAAGTTTAGAGTGATGGTACGAAACCACCAGGAAAAGGGGTTTATCCATTGAGAAAATTTCAAAATGGTCTTTTGAGTATCATTCCCTCCATTAGGGGGGTATTGAGCTTTCGAAGCTCTCGAAGATCCTTCAACTCCAGATATAATTGATTGATTCCCAGAAGCAGAATGAGCTTCATTTTTATCTGCCAGCAATGCACCTTGTGATGAGTTTGTGGCTTTAAGAGAATACAAGGAGTGTAATCTCCTTAACAGTTCCTATATAAGGTCAGGAAAAAGCAATTAGAAAACATGAATTTCTTTTTATACATTTAAAGAGTAAGAAAATGAATCATTTCAGTTCAAAATAATAATAATAATAAAATAAATCATCAATTTCTGATGTAAGAGTACTCAGTGAGACCAAAAATGTCACCAATGCATTTACAAGAAATAGCTGTATAAGGAGGCCAGGAGCGCCGCTCCCAGAACGGGTGCTATGCATGTAGCGCATATGCACAAAGCACTCTGGAGCTACCATTAAATGGGTTTCACCTACATCTCCTTTGCTACTAACCAACCAGATTTGATTATTCTAGTCACTTTCTCCTGGACCATTTAAAATATTTATTAGGGACTGTGAGTCTGAAAAGAATTGATGCATTGGATGGTACGGACCATCTGTTTAGGGGCAGTTTTTGCTTAAGACCTCTCCTGATGGGTGAAGAGTGTGAAGAAATGGTCGGTCACTCGGTCCCACTGACTCAGCATGTGTGTCTCATTTACTGCACATGTAAAGTGAGAATGCAAGTGGATGGTAGCCTCCTGTTCTGACATTGTTTTCTGCTTTGCAACTGATGTATATATACCAAGCATCTATGGCAGTCTGAAGGCAGTAAGCAGAATGCAAGTGGACAGTAGCCACCAAGCAGCAATCACTTGCTAATACATACCTAGAGAACCTGAACATGTTAATTCTGATCTCCCACACAGCCTAAAAATTGTAATAGCTATGCAGATAGATCAATGTTGAAAAAAAGGTATATGCTTCCCATGTCATTACAAAAATACAAGCAATGTTACAAATTAGGTGTACTGAAAAACATTATGAAAATTCGAAAAAAATGGTTAGGGAACCCAATTTTTTAGGGAACAGGGTTAAGCCAAGGACTTGTCACCTCAAACAATTACAGATTTATATCGCCATGGAGATTCTCCAAGAGAAGTCAAAATACATCAGTGTTTTAAAAAGGCGGGGCTTTAGGACTTCCAGATGATTGAAGCATAAGCCTCGAGGTCAGAGGCTTAAGTCTAATGCTACTTTTTTTTCGATAACAAATTAATTAGAAATGAGAAATTTGCCAGAATATTTCAAAAACGAAATTAAAGATCTATCCACAAGCACACACAAAGGAAGCACTAGATAAATAATTTAACAATAATGTAGAAAAATAAATTTAAGAGAGGCAAGCAAATGCTGCAATTTAGATTTGCTTTTTTGTTTATATAAATATCGAAATACAAATGATGTCTAGCCATCAGTTCATTTGGCTGTTTTCTTATTCCATTAAATTGTTGCAAGTAAAGAGACGCTACATTGGATGTTAGTGGCTTCATTCCCTCGTCCCCTAGGGAAATCCTTATTGTGAAATAGACACTCAAAAAGGGTTTAACTAAATAAAATAAAATGAAGTGATAGTTTAAACTTTAAACAAATGAAAATTAGAGAAATAAACGATTCTTAAGTCCCAATACAATGACTTGAACCCTATTTTTGGTATGTGTATGAGGCACATGCCGCGAACATTAGGCAAAACTCAGGGCGTGAGGCGTGTCCCTCATGTGCACCTTGCACTTTGAGGTTTGGGCCTCATGGGATTTAAGCCTCTAAGGTTGAGTCTTGAGGCGTTTTACTTGGAAACAAGAGATTTAAGTTTTAGGGTTGTTTTTTGGATGGAAAGAGTGAAAAAAGGAGAGAAGAGAGTGAGAGCCTTCATATGATAACCTCTTCTTGTTCTATTTTTTTTATTGAAACCCAAATTACACATATAGCCTTACTACCAAAGAAAGAAAAAACAAGAACAAGGGGCAATGGACATAAATGCCCTTACATAAAGTATCACACAATATCATACACAAACAAACATAGTCTCAACACTCCCTCTCAAGTTGGTGCGAAAATGTCTAGCATGCCCAACTTGCCTATGTTGGTGTGAAATTGAGGACTTCCCACTTATTTGGTTAAGATGGTCTGCTTGGTTCGGTCGTGTTACACAGGGTTCTGTGCGATGTTAATGGCTGCTTTGTTGTCCCAGTACAACCTCATAGGCCTTAGAGGATAAAGACCCAGTTCCCCCAATATCATCTCAAACCATACAAGCTCACACACCATGTGCCATTGCTCTGAATCCTGCCTCTACGCTAGATCTGGCAACAACAGCTTGCTTCTTACTCCTCCAAGAAACAAGGTTCCCACCCACAAATGTGCAATATCCCAAAGTAGATCTTCTATCAGACACAATGACCCTACCCAATCAACATTTGTGTATACTTCTATCCTCATATGACAATGACAAGCAAACAAGAGACCTTTACTTGGAGAGGACTTCAGGTATTTATGGATTCCATGAGCAGCTTCCAAGTGAGAAGACCTTGGAGCATGCATATACTAACTAATCACACTAACCGCATAGGCTATGTCTGGACGAGTCAAGGATAGATAGATAAGTCTAACAACCAATCTCTGGTATCTCCCTGTATCAACTAAGGAATCCTCACTGTTGTCCCCTAGCCGATGGTTTGGCTCAATAGGAGTAGCATTAGGCTTGCACCCCATCATCCTTGTTTCTTTCAATGGGTCTAGGACATATTTCCTCTGAGATAGGTAGACACCCTTCTTCGATCTAGCAACTTCAATCCCCAGGAAATATTTTAAGTCCCCCAAATCTTTAATCTCAAACTCTTTTGCCAAGTGGTTTTTAAGTCTCTTAATCTCCTCTTGGTCATTACCCATCACAACAATATCATCAACATAGACTATTAAGGCAGAGATTTTTCCTTGGCCGTGCTTGATGAATAGAGTATGATCGGCATGACTTTGCCTGTATCCAAGAACAATCATCACTCTTCTGAACCTATCAAACCATGCCCTTGGAGATTGTTTTAACCTATATAGAGCTTTCTTCAACCTACAAACCTTGCCTTTAGCTGAAGGGAAATTAACCCCTAGTGGAGTTTGCATATACACTTCTTCAATTCTTCCTCTAGCTCACCATGAAGAAATGCATTTTTCACATCAAGTTGTTGCATGGTCCACACTTGATTGGCAACAAGATAGATGAGGACTCTGATGGAATTCATCTTGGCAACTGGAGAAAACATCTACTAATAGTCAACCCCATAGGTCTAGGTATAGCCATTTGCAACAAGTATGGCTTTGTATCTCTCTACGGATCCATCCGACTGGTATTTCATAGTAAATTCTCACTTGCATCCTACTAGTTCTTTTCCTCTAGGGAGGTCAACTAGATCTCATGTGTTATATCTGTCTAGGACTTGCATCTCTTCATCAATTGCTTTCTTCCACTTCAGATCAGATAAGACTTCTTGAATGCTACAAGGAACAAAGACGAGGCAAAGGCACGATAGGAAGGAGAAACAGAGTTATAGGTGACAAAGTGAAAAACAAGATGTTGAGTGCATGAGCGAGTTCATTTCCTCAAAGCAATGGGAAGATGAGTATCATCAACAATAGGAGAAATACATAGAGGCTCAAAATTACCTGGAATAGGTGGATCCGTGGAGACTTCTTGGTAGGGAGGTTGAGGCTCTTTCCGTTGTCTTCTCAAATAGACTAGCAGATCAACATTTGGCTCTTAGCTTGATCACTCTCACTATCATACTCAGAATTATGAATGGGAAGGGGCACGGAAGAAGACAACTCTTCATCAAAATGCTCCCCCTAAAGAAGTGCCGTCTTCAAAATCGTATAAAAAGAAGTGGTTTCAGTGTTTCACAAAAGGTAACATCAAGAGACAACAAGCGCTTCCGAGTCATGGGATGACAACATTTATATCCTTTTTGAGTGGGAGAATACCCTAGAAAGATGCATTTGAGTGCCTTAGGATCAAGTTTGGACTAGTCAGCGATGAACATGAACATAACAAACACACCCAAAGACTTTGGGTGGGATAGGAAAGGCTGAAGTGTGAGGAGGAAAGAGATCAAGGGGGGCTTTGTAGCAAAAAATCTGAGAGGGAAGTCTATTCATCAAGAAAGCAGCAGTAAGCATGGCATCAGACCAAAAAATGTGGGAACATGCATCGTAAACTAAAGAGACCGAGTGATCTCCAATTCGGTTCTTCCTCTCTGCGATCCCATTTTGTTCTAGGGTTTGAACACAAGCAGTTTGATGTGCAATGCCTCGATCAGACAAATAAGAAGTAAAGGCACCAAACATGTACTCTCTCTCATTAGTAGATCTAAGGACTTTGATAAGGATGTCATACTGGATGCTAACCATATTAGAAAATGTCTTAAAGGCATAAAAGACTTCATTTTTAGCCTGAAGAAGGTACACCCAAGTAACCCGAGAATAATCATCAATAAAATTGACAAAGTATTTATAACCAAACAAGGAGACAATGGGGAAGGCCCCCATACATCTGAATGAATGATATCAAAAGGTGCACTGCTTCTATTTCCATAAAAAGAGTGACGGTCTACAATTTTTTGCAACAACACAAGGTTCACAATGCAAGTCAACATGTGAAAACACAAAATGTGGAAACAATTTCTTTAATAACAAAAAAGGATGGTGCCCAAGCCGTTGATGCCATTGCATCACATCAGTAGTAAGCGAGCTACAGCCAAAACAAGACCGATGAGGCAACTGCGGTGAAGCATCCAGCAGGTATAGGCCTCCTTCCTCATGTGACATGTCCACTGCCAATTGTCTTCCTCGTCTCCATATCTTAAAAAAGACAATGAGTGGGAAAGAATGTAACACTACAATTCAAAGATTTTGTAATATTACTGACAAACATTAGATTAGAAGAGAGAGGGATTGAGGGTGAAGCAACAATATTACCCTTCCCCGTTATGGAGGAATGTGTCCCATTAGCTACCCTAACTCTATCTTTTCCAGAACAAATATGGTAAGTGGAGAAAAATGAGGACATACCCGTCATGTGATCAATGGCTCCTGAATTAATGATCCAGGAGGGGCTGACAATAGAAAGAACAACACTATGGGCGGAAGCTGAGGCACCTGAATAAGCAAAGGATGATGCAGCAGATGCAGAGGGTGGCTCTAACTGAGCCAAAAAAAGTCGAAAAACATCAACTTCCTCTTGAGACAAGGCATGGTTCTCTGTAGAGGCAGGCATGGCAGTAGGAATAAAGGTGAGATTGCTATCTGCAAATGGAGATGAGGTGGAATCAACTGAGATAGCTAAGTGAGCAAACATTCCACTGCCTTCCCAAAGTACCCCCCCAGAACGGCCCCCTCGACCCCAAACTGTCTGAACTCGCTGGGGACAACCATGTAGAAGCCAACAAGTCTCCCTGGTGTGACGCGTACACCCACAGTGCTCACACATGAGCTTATCCTTATTGTCTCTGTAAAATCCCACATTGCGGCCTTGGCTCCTACCGCCACCCCAGCCACCTTGCTGAGACATTGTGGCTAAGGCGGACCTCTCTAGGGTAGAAGAAGGAACCATAGCACTCTGTCTACTCTCTTCACTAAGCAGATAGGAATATACACGGTTGAGGGATGGAAGAAACTCTCTCCCCAATACTTGAACTCTGGATTGCTCGTATTCAGGATTCAATCCAGCCAAGAACTCAAAAATGTGGTTTCTTTCAATCATCTTCTTCACTTTTACTAAGTCATCTAGATGGGACAGTTGAAAATCTTGATAATGATCTAACTCGTCCCACATTCTTTTCAACTGATAAAAATAAGCTACAAGTGTCTCTCTCCTTGTTTCGGCTGACATACTCTGATGCAGTTGATAAATGCAGCCTATGTTCCCCACTTGGGAATAGGACTGCTCTAGAGTATCCCATATGTCCTTGGTTGTCTTCATGAAGAAAAGACCATTCCCTATCTCGGGCGCAACAGAGTGAAGTAGCCAAACCATAACCATAATTGTGGAGTTCTCAGACCTTCACTTCCGATAAGATGCAGAGGACTTTTCTGGAGGAGATAGCTCCCCCGTGATATAGCTCATTTTTCCTCATCCTTCAAGGTACAACCTAGCAGATTGAGACCATGAGAGGTAATTCGGACCATTCAACATCACTGTGGTGATTTTCTGATTTGGGGCGTCCGTATTATGCCCACTTAACCCAGTAAAATAAAATTCACTAATTTGGTGGCCTTCCTCACTACTTGGGGGGAACCTTCCACAGGTTGAATTACTTCCAACATAGTCTCCAACACTATCTAGGTAAAAATACTGTCCAAACAACTTCCCAAGGAGTGCACACCCAAAAAAAAAATTTATAATGCTTCAACTAGCAAGAGTTAAGTCAATTCATTGTAAAACAATGTTCCCAAGCATTGTAGAATCACTTCTCAGGCTTCTCCAAGCTTTGCCAAGCTATTTCAGCATGCAAAGAAACCAAACACAGTATTTTTCACCAAAAATGTGACCCTAGGTGGCCTGAAAAAACAACACAGCACCTTCATTCTTCCACAACAGCAACTGAGTTGGTTCTAGGAGTTTTGTAGCAAAACAACGACCCTAGAGGGACCAAATGGCGAAGCAAAAAGGTCCCTAAATAAGCAAAAATTAATATGGTTCAGAAGAGATGTTTTTTCAGGCATTTTTCTGAAATCTCTTAAAATCCAGATAACTTTAGTTTCACTTCTTCAAATCACATGTCCAATAGCTCAAAAAAAACCTAAAATCAAGATCTACAGATTCATACCTTCAAACCCCTCACATGGAGGTTGGATGTCGTATGGCTACGCCAGTCAGACGGCTGATGATGTCAGCAGGAGCTCCCCTTTTTTGGTTACTGTTTGTTGCTGTAAATAGGCTAGATCTTTTGCTCTAGACTCTGGTACCAACTTGGAAACGAGAGATTTAAGTTTTAGGGTTAGGGCTTGGATGGAAGAGAAAGAGAGAAAGAAGAAGGAGAGAAGAGAGTGAGAGCCTTCGTATGAAAGCCTCCTCTTGTTCTATTCTTTGATTGAAACCCAAATTACACATATAGCCTTACTACCAAAGAAAGAAAAAACAAGAACAAGGGGCTATGGACATAAAGGCCCTTACATAAAGTATCACACACAATATCATACACAAACAAACATATTCTCAACAGTTTTCCTTGGATCTCACCTCAAGCGAGCCTCAATGCATCAGCCTTACACGCCTTTTAAAACACTGAAATACATCTGGATTCAACTTTTACAATTGAATGCAATGTTTTCTACTTTTGCTTGTAGTTGCCAACCAATCTGAAGTTCTTGACCTTTAGCAAGATATCAGAGAGAATGTTCAGCCAACCTTCAAACTCAATAGTTATCTACTACACGTTACCCACCAATAAACCAGTGCTCAACAAAGAACTCAGGCAAATCGCCTCTGTTTGCCAAGTGCTGAGCACCGAGTCCAAACTATGACTTTATAATTTATTTATTTTTATCAATAATGCAAGCAAATATATATAAAAAAAGAAAAGCAGGGCCACAAAAATAGGAACAGCACGTAGCTCAGAAGAACGTAAACCAAAACGCGAAACCTGAAAAAGGAAACAAGAAACTCATGGTAACCCCTATACTCCGCCATGCGGCCCCTAGACAGAATCACCTAATAAGATATCCAAATCCACCCCCGCCTGTCTAGCAGTGCACCAAGCCATAAATATTAGGATGAGTTGAAAAGAAACTGGACATAATGTCCGGCCCAAAAACTCACCTAAGCCAATTCTATAAATAATAAATCCAAAACAAGATGCACGAAGTTATAATCTTACTTTTCTTCTTTCCTCTGGCAATTCTGCTTTCTCTGCCCAAGAAATGGCAAGGTCTATATCATTTGAAACCATCCCAAGAAGCGTTACAGTGTAAAGCTCCACAACTTCCAGGTACCTTTCAACTCCCAACACATAATGCCCATCACATCCATCAATATAAGCTCCACGTGCATCCGCATTTGCAAGAATATAGGAGCGTCCATCCACGTATTTCCACTTGCTAAGGAACTCCTCAAGGATTTCCTGAAGACCAGAAGTAGAACCTTCTGATATCTGAAAGCAGGCTCTGACAAACAAAACGTGCAAGAAAATTCACACCTCTTCTCAAGAATTTGAATCACATAACCCCCTCTAAAAATGGAAAATGTGCAATACCATCACTGATAGGTTTCAAACAGAGGTTCACATTGAAACGTTGACCTAAACTGGGAAAGTAATGTACAACTGTGCAAGGAATATTCAAATACCCAGTAAGAAGAACTTGAACAGGTATAGTTGACACTGAGCCAAACAATATTTTAAGCTCACTCGGTATTTCTGATGTCCTGCATGATTCAAAAATAAAGATAAGACATTAGAAAAGCAAGTACTTAGCTTTTGGAACTACGGATAATTACACCTTAACTGTGTTACATAAGAGCCATGCAAGAAGACAATGTCCATATGACAGGGCAACAATTCAAAGTGTTGGATAAGGCTATAACACCAATTTGTAGGATAAAATAGTTTGTTTTGTAATCTGGCCACAACAGGACGGAATGGGCCTACTTGGCAGGTAGTTTCAGCAAACCCTTAAACTAAGTCACTAGCCCTTTTGACGCCGTTTCGTTCTCTGGGAAAGATATGGTTAATGAGCAAGGTGAGGGAAAGACCTAAGAAGGACAAATAAAGCTTGAGAGACAATGTGGGGATGGGTGCAGGCATCGTTTCCCAGGGTTCTTCAAGAGATGGCTAGGGTTATGCACTTATGCTACATAGCAACAACCTAACTACCCATTCTTGAGCAGAAGCGGCAAGCACTGCATGCTATAGCGTAAACAGGGTGTATACAAGGCCTAGAACCCAAAAGACCCCGTATGAGTTGTGGAATGGCAAGAAACCCAATGTCAAGTACTTCTGAATCTTTGAAAGTAAATGCTATATCCTTAGGGATAGAGAGCAACTGAGTAAGTTTAATTCCTGAAGTGATGAAGGGATTTTTCTTGGATATTCCACTAACAATAGGGCATATAGAGTGTTCAACATAAGAACCTCTATTGTCATAGAGCAGTGTAACAAAAAACGCTGTTTTTCAAAAATTCGCAAATTATTCGCGCATTTTTGGGCTGCCAAATTATTCACGAATCATTGGATTCTCGAATTATTCGTGAATTTCCCGAATTTGGCAAAAGTACTACTTATTTTGCATATTATTTAATCAAATTGTTCGCTATATTTTTATAATTATTAATTTATTTTTTACTTTTACTGAATTTTTTTATGAACTTGACCCCTGCCGACTTATTACCGAACCCCGACTTTTTCACTATGATTGCCCTAGCCACATAATCCAACACCTGGGCTCTGGGTGTCCGTGGTGTCGAAAACAGATAGAGTTGGCATAGAGAGAGAGAGAGAGGTCTCTCTCAGATAATGATGATGCTTGGAGGCACTGATAGCTCTCTAAGGAGAAGTCATGGGCGCCTCAAAGACTAGTACGAGCATTTTTCCCTTCATTGTGATCCTGCCAGGCTCAACGTGAGAGCATATGTCATTCTTTGAATCTCTTCACCTCCTTAGCAAAGAGGAGGAGGGAGGAGCTTAACAATCAGAGACCTCCCTGATCCTTCGTCTATCAAACCTATGATTCCCTATTGAGCCCCATATGAGCAGTGCAGTTCCGAAGCCCAAATGCCCTGGCATTTTTTTTAACGGTAGTGCCCCGGCATTGAGTAGCTCACTTAATGGCACTAGGTTCACTGTAAGGGTGCTATAAGAGTCCCAGGGTGGCGTTAAAGACTATCCACATGGCGCAGGGTCATCATCCAACTCAAGAATATACAACATACCACTGAGGTGCCACTTGCATGGCATACCTTACAGACATGCCATCTACAGCATCTGCTAAATTACAATTAGCGCTTTCTATTGACCGAAATTTACTGGGGATTGGACACATCTATAGCATACATATATCAAGGCATGCATTAGGGACGTGCCATCTACAGTTTCTGCTATACAAGCCCTTTATACTTACCGAATTGCACAAGGTATTTGGCACATCTATAGCATACATAGATCGAGGCACTGACCAATTTTATCAACCAAGCTAGCATTTTTCATCCAAATCACTGGTGAATGATCAATAGATAAGGTATTTCACAATGGGCAGCATTATGGAGGGTGCATAGATACTCAATCTGCCATTCAGATTGGGGAGCCTGTTAGCTCTGAAGATCCAATTGGTGGGCCACTGTTGTGTTGACCATAACCCCAATAAAAATGAACAGATCAGATGATTTCACCATCTGATCAATCAGACTGCTGGTTGATCAAAGATGGTTTTTCATGTTGTTATCAACAATAGTGAATAATGACATCCCACCATCTGAAGGAATACATTGAAATGCAATGTCTCTTTAATTGTGAAACTGTCATATCTAACAAAAGGTATTAGTGATAGTCATGGGATGGATTTCTTTATGAGTGAATGTTCATGAAGAAATCAATTGTAGGTGGACAAACTAGCAAGCTGTAGTGTTTACAGCAATGTCCTTGTTATTTTGAACCACATGCCACTTCACCATTTGCTATCAATTAGGTAACAAAGTGGATGACTGACTCATTGCTAGATGTACCTCGTGAAAAATACTTATTTTTTGGCAAGTATTCCAAATAACCTCTTGCCATTCCCCAACCCAGGCAAACACACAAATGACAAAACCATCATGTTTAACAAATAGTGGTGTGCATAGTTGTCAAGGCGACCAAGCGACTGAAGGCGACAGACCACATGGACGCCTGAGGCAGTAGCCTGAGGCGTCGCCTAATGAACTTTTTGTTGCAGAAATTTCCCCTAATATGAGATCTATATATGATACATTTCTTTTATAAGAGGCCCTACACTCATATAAATTACATCATTGTCAAGCTGCACTTTGATAGAATCATCATTAGGTATAGTTCTAAGAATAATAAAAAGGGATTTCAAGTGTTGGAAAAAATTGGAATAAAAATTAAGTTTATAATGAATGCAAAAAGAGGGATTGTGAGGGATAAAAAATAGACAGCTAACAGGAGAGAGAGAGAGAGAGAGAGAGAGAGGAAGGAGAGGGAAGAGGAAAGAGGAGTGAGAATATAAACCTGAATAAAAAATAGAAAAATAGCCCGACAATCAAATGTGACGCTGAACAGGAGAAAAAAAAGAGGGGGGAAAGGGAGATGTTGTACCTCTTACTCTTATTTCTTTCTTTTTCTTATTGATAAGTAAAATATATAACTACAGGGACTGCACTTATTTAAATTATAAAAGACCCATTTAAAATGAGTTTATGAGAGTTTTGGAGGTCCTATAAGGAATTTGGGGCACTTAAAGGCTCTTAATTTGTTATTGGGGTCACCTGAGCTAGCTGTAATTTAACAACTAAGAAAAAAAAAACAAATAAGGGCTATATGGTCCACCCAAACAGAGGGAGAGAGACCAATTGGTATTTGGTCCACCCATTGAGAGAGAGAACAAGTTAATATGAGAGAAACATACTTGACAACGTTTTTCTCTTCTTTCTTCTTCTATCTGCAAATTTTTTTTGTTAAATATACAAATTCTTATATATTATATTGTAAAAGACATGAGAAATATATAAAATAACCTATTTTTTTTGTTTGCCGAACAATCATAATTTCAAATAAAATAAATTTTTATATCCTTAAACAATAATAATATTATATATATCAGATTTTTAATAATGACCGCCTGAGGCGGCCAGTCGCTTGAGCCCAGTAGAGTGCCTGAGGCGACGCCTTTAACAACTATGGCGGTGTGAAAGTAAAGCAATTATAGCCTTCTCTTCCTGAGATAGATTTTCTTGTCACTAAATTATTAAGAGGTCTCCCCATATACATGAAGGAAGCAACTATAGATGGAAAAACTAACAATTCTTCTCTTTTCTTTTTTTGATAGCTAATGAAATGATTTGTATTATGTATATATGAGGAATTACAAAGTTGGGGATAAACATTCCCCTAGACCCAAAATATATATAAAAAGAATGTGCACAAGAAGTACGAGAGAGCAACTGTTTACCCACACGAAATGACATGATTCCAATTGCAATCAAAGATCTTCAATGTAATTTCTTAAAATTCTTTCAAAATGAACAATCATTCAATTAGAAGCCAGCCAATCACTACAAACCATAGTCATAAAGTCGGAGTTCAACAATTATTTGGCTACAGAAATATTTGAAGGAAAAAAAAAAGCAAAAATTCAGAAAATTCAGAGAAAATCAAGAAAATGTCAAGCAAGAAATGAGAAAATAATAAATAAGATTACTAATTGTGAAAAATTATAGATGAATATATTTCATACATTAGATATTTATTCAGGTCTTTTTCTAAAATTTCATGAATAATTCACATCTCAAAATTTGTGCCTTTTTGAAAAAAAATCACGCTTTATTTAAAAGTGAATACTTCATGTATTATCAACGGAAACTTTGTGAATTATTTGGAACTTTTTGAAAAGATTGGAGAACTTGTTACTTTGCAAACGTCTGGTAATGATGAACTCAGTTTATCTCCTATTTGGTTCTCTCCAAACGGACAGGAAGAGAACACTGCCTCTATATCATGAGGAAACAACCAGCACCAATTGAACAAGGAAATGACAAAACTCCAGATCTTCGTAACAAACATATACGGGATATAAAATGGTGATTGACGTTTTTCTCATCCGCCTGCAAAAGGATAGATTAGGGTTTGACAATGTCGCAATGGTTAAGGTGATAGTAATACACAATTAAGATTTTTTTTATCAGTAATATTTAATACCATCGTCCACATGAAAGCTTACACTCTGGGAGGAACTGCTTTAGTCCAAATATAATTAGCTAAAAACATGATCACAGAAAACTAGCATCCAAAGACTTGAAGAAAGATTTAACCAAGAACCACCCTTTAACACCGCTTATTCAATATCTGATGAGAATCACAATCTCTTTTCAATCATAAAGGTTGAAAAGAGAGATGCACTCAATCTCCCCGTCCAATATGTTTATCCTGAACAAAGGACACCAAATAATCTCCATGTTCCTTGTTTAAAATAGTGATCAATCTTTAGCCTCTTGCTTGGAACCAACATATAGAAGCAAGGACAAAGATCATAAACTTTCCCAACATCATCAATCGTCCTCCCAAAATCTAATAATTTCCCATTCCCAGTCTTGGGTTGTAATTACCCAACTTTTGATTACCAGATATTGTGTTGCTAGCACCTAAATATGTAAAATGTATGAGTTAAGACTATATATATATATAGTGGAAGGTGTGACCCTAAGAGACCCTAAGAATTGAGACTTCATATATATAGTGGAAGGTGTGACACTAAGAGACCCTAAGAATTGAGACTTCATTTATATAGTGGAAGGTGTGACCCTAAGAGACCCTAAGAATTGAGACTTCAAATCATAATATCGATTAATCGGGACAGAATTTCTAAAATCTGACATTCATTTTACATATTTAGGTGCTAGCAATACAATATCTGGTAATCAGAAGTTGGGTCATTACATTCTACCCTCCTGAAAAGAAATTTAGTCCTCTAAATTTTACGTACCTAGTTTTGGAAAAATTGAGCATATTTGTCTCTTACTTCATCCTCTCGCTCCCAAGTAGCTTCGTTCGATGAATGATGTTGCCAGAGAATCTTGACTAAAGGTATTACTTTATTTCTCAATACTTGTTCCCTTTTGTCCAAAATTTGTATCGGCTACTCTACATAAGATAAATCTTCTCTAATCTAAACAGGCTCAAAATCAATGACATGTGATGGATCTGGTTCGTACTTCCTTAACATAGATACATAAAACACATTATGCAAAGCTGATAACTGGGGTGGTAATGCCACTCTCTATGCCACTTCCCCAACTTTCTTTAGAACTTCAAAAGGCCCTATGAATTTAGGAGCAAGCTTTCCTTTTCTTCCGAATCTCATCACACCCTTGGAAGGAGAAACTTTTAGAAACACGTGATCGCCAGACTGAAACTCTAAATCCCTTCTTCGATTATCTGCGTAGCTTTTATGTCTACTCTGTGCTGTCCGCAAACGGTCTCGAACTATTTTGATCTTCTCCGAGCTCTCCTGCACTAATTCTGGCCCAAGCAATTTTCTCTCTCCTACCTCATCCCAACATACTGGGGATCTACAAGCTCGACCATAGAGTGCTTCATATGGAGCCATCCCAATACTCGACTGATAACTGTTATTATAAGCCAATTCTATTAGGGGCAGATGATCGTCCCAACTACCTTTGAACTCCAATGTACATGCTCTCAACATATCTTCTATATCTGATTAACTCTCTCAGACCAACCATCTGTCTGAGGATGAAAAGTCGTACTAAACTCCAGCTTTGTGCCAAGAGCACTCTGCAAACTCTTCCAAAATCGA
Organism: Tetracentron sinense; assembly: GCA_015143295.1. Lineage (NCBI taxonomy): Eukaryota > Viridiplantae > Streptophyta > Magnoliopsida > Trochodendrales > Trochodendraceae > Tetracentron > Tetracentron sinense. The sequence continues at coordinate 4,731,384 of CM026559.1, read as the reverse complement.
GAAGTAAATCTGGGATCCCTATCTGATACAATAGAGACTGCTACACCATGCAACCGAACAATTTCCCAAACATACAATCTCGCAAGACTATCCATGGACTGAATGGCCTTAGTAGCTAGAAAATGAGCAGATTTAGTTAATCTATCAACTATCACGCAAATTGCATCATGACTGCTCCGGGTCTTGGGTAATCCTATAATGAAGTCCATGGTAATATGCTCCCACTTCCACTCTGGAATGGGTAATGATTTCAATAAACCTAGAGGTCTTTGATGCTCTGCTTTAATTTGTTGACATACCAGGCACTTAGCGACAAATTTAGCAATCTCCCTTTTCACATTGTTCCACCAATAGTAACCTCGTAAATTTTGGTACATCTTTGTACTGCCTGGATGCACGGTGTACTGCGAGTGATGAGCTTCTCTCAATATTTCATTCTTCAATCCTCCATCATTAGGAACACATAACCTCCCTCGGAATCTCAAACTACCATCTGACTGCACTAAAAAATTTGTTCTCTGACCCTGTGCTACCTCATTCACAATTTTCATACATTGACAATCCTTCTTTTGAGCATCAACAATCCTTTGAATCAAAAATGGCTAAACAAGTAAATTAGCAACATAACCTAAGTTTTCCTTAGGCTGCATGTCTAAATTCAAATCTCTAATAGCTTCTAACAATTTCCACTCCGTAAGCATCAAATGGGCCATTAATCCCTTAGTCTTACGACTCAAAGCATCTGCTACTACATTGGCCTTACCGGGATGATAATGGATGGTACAATCATAATCCTTTAAAAATTTCACCCATCTTCTTTGTCTCATATTCAACTCCTTCTGTGAGAAAAGGTATTTCAAACTTTTATGGTCTGTAAATATCTCAAATTGTTCTCCATATAGATAATGCCTCCATATTTTTAACGCAAAATACCACAGCAGCTAGCTCTAGATCATGTGTAGGGTAGTTCTGCTCATGGTTCTTTAATTGCCTCGAGGCATATGCCACTACCTTACCATGCTGCATTAAGACACATCCTAAGCCTTTATTTGAAGCATCACTATATACAACAAACCCTCTGCCACTAGATGAAATAGTCAACACTGGTGCTGATGTCAAGCGCTTTTCAACTCCTGAAAACTGCGCTCACATTCCTCAGTCCACTCGAATTTGACATCTTTCCGAGTCAACTGAGTTAGGGGGGCTGCTATCCAAGAGAATCCTTCAACAAACCTTCGATAGTATCCTTCCAGCCCTAAGAAACTCCTGATTTCAGAAATGCTAGAAGGCCTCTCCCACTCTACCACTGCTTGAACCTTAGAGGGATCTACTGACACTCCTTCTTTAGATATCACATGTCCCAAAAATTGCACCTTTTCTAACCAGAATTCACATTTACTGAATTTGGCATACAATTGATTATCTCTCAGTACTTGCAGTGCAATCCTCAAATGTCACTCGTAATCTGCTCGAGTTTGAGAGTAGATTAGGATGTCATCCACAAATACTGCAACAAATTGATCTAGATATGGCCGATAAATCTGGTTCATTAGATTCATAAATGTCGTAGGTGCATTGGTCAGCCCAAAAGGCATAACTAAGAACTCATAATGTCCATAACGAGTTCTAAAGGCCGACTTTGGAATATCCTCATCCTTGACCCTCAACTGATGGTATCCCGATCTGAGATTTATCTTCGAAAAGAATTGGGCTCCCTTCAATTCATCAAACAAATCATCAATTCTCGGGCAAGGGATATTTATTTTTCACTATCGCACTATTAAGTTGTCGATAGTCAATACATAACCTCATTGACCCATCCTTTTTCTTCACAAATAATATAGGAGCTCCCCACGGAGATACACTGGGTCGTATGAAACCCTTATCCAATAACTCTTGTAATTGTTCCTTCAGCTCCTTGAGTTCTGTGGGAGCCATTCTATATGGTGCTCTGGATATTGGAGTTGTCCCTAGAAGCAATTCAATAGAAAAATCCACTTCTCGAGAAGGAGGTAAACCAGGAAACTCATCAGGAAATACATCCATACACTCCTCGATAATTGGAATGTCTCTTAGAGTTGGCTTTTCTTTTTCTACCTCAATTACATTGGCTAGAAAACCCTGACAGCCCTTCCTCAGCATTCGATTTGCACAAACCATAGAAATCATATGAATTTGTGTTGTCTCTCTAATGCCAATAAAATGAAATACTGGTTGTCCAGGGATCTGAAAGACTACTTTCTTCCTGAAACAGTCTACACTAGCATGGTAGGCAGAAAGCCAATCCATGCCTAGGATTACATCAAAATCCTGCATATTCAAGGGAATTAAATCTGCCAATAACTCCCTATCCTCTACCCAAACCACGCAAGACTTGTACACCACGCTTGCAATTACTAAGTCTCCAACCGGTGTAGCTACGAATAATGTGTAATCTAGTTCTGCAGGTTCTACCTCTAAATGGCATGCAAAGTGTGGAGAGACAAATGAATGTGTAGAACCAGGATCAAATAACACTTTTGCTATATGCTGAAAAATATAAATCATACCTTCTACAACTGCCTTCGAAGCATTGGTGTCCTAAGATAGAGCATACACTCTGCCCTGAGTATGGGGTTTCTTTCCTTCTAAAGCTGGTTGACGTGGAGCATTCACTAACGGACAAGTCCTAACTACATGACCCATTTTTCCACAACAGAAACAAGCTCCTGAAATTTGAGGGCATGGCTGAAAATTATGCCATCTTCCACATTGCTTACACTGCTCTCTCTTCACTGCCTGGGTCGGGATAACATGAGTTTGAGCCACTGTCCTCTGCCTCTTGGCATCCCTGAATCTATCTTCTCTTTTCTGCCAGTTTTCCCCTGACTGCCTATGCCTGTTCTGTTGATCCAACCTCCTTTGGTTCTCCTCACTATCTTGCTCTGCCAACTGTGCTAAACTAACAACCTCTGCATACGTAGTCAACTGGAACAACAAAATCCTACCCCTTAAATGTGGTCTCAAGCCTCTCTCAAACTTACGAGCTCGCATCTCCTCTGTCGTCACCAAATGGGGTGCAAAACGTGACAACTCAGCAAACTTGGCCTCGTACTGGGCCACAGTATAGTTACCCTAAACTAATTCAAGAAACTCCACCTCCTTCTTCTGTCTCACACAAATTGGAAAATATCTTTGGAAGAATAAATCTGTAAATCTATCCCATGGCATCTTCTCAACCTCAGCTGTGTGTATCCTCCTCATCATCTCCCATCAGTGATCTGCCTCCCCTCGTAACATATATGAAGCCAATGACACCTTTTGCTCTTCTGGGCATTTCATTACTCGGAATATTTTTTCAATCTCCCTAATCCAATTTTCTGCAAGCAATGGATTAGGTACTCCATTGAAAGTGGGAGGAGTCATTTTCTTAAACTCAACTAGTTTCTTATTACCCTCTGATGCTAGCTGAGGTGTAGGCTGGATAGTCAGTGGTGCGCTAGCATTTTGCATTTGTTGTTGCAACACCTCTGACATGCGTGCCAATAATGACTCAATCCTGTCCATCCGCTGGTTTGCCTCTAAACTAGAGGTACCAACTTTTTCTCTTTTGTATGTTTGCATCGTAATCCTACAAAAGAAACATTACATTACTTAGTTCCACATTCATTACTTAGCGTTATATTGCCCTAGGAACCTAACCTAGATGCTCTGATACCAATCTGTCACACCCCAAAACCCAAACTCTCGAATCTCAGGGCGTGAGTTCTCATTCAATCTTTTGGCTCATATTATAAACTATTTATTCTTCATAACACATAATAAAGATTTGAACTTCCAAACTTACCTGTATAATATGATTCATCAGAGCAACTATCTACATATACATAATTCACTATATACATTAAAGTTTATATCACTTTCTACTACAAAATTTCTCATTTCAAACCCAAAATGTACCTCTGATGATATCTTCTTTCTCACTCACTCTTTATACAAATATATAGACTTCACACTTTAAAAAGAGACAACCGCTTCTATATCCATTAGTCCGCTCTTACTCTACAAGAGTAGTATAAATTGGGTGAGTTGGAAAGCTCAATAAGTAATTCTCATATGTGTAGGATTCAATGAACTTTAAAAGAAATGCAACGGGAATATATGCAATTTTCAAACTAATTATCATGCTTAATTTCAATCATTATATAACAATTTTCCAAATAGACCATATAAATAATTTTGCTGCAAATCATAAATTTAAACCGTTTGTAAATACAAACCTCCCGTCGAATCATAATTCCAAGTAATAATGAAACCTAAAATCAAATCCTAAAAACTCAAGATTTATAACTTACAAAATAACTGGATATATAATATAACTATCCTGGTTACTTTATAAATACATCAGCACCAAATACTAGAGTGTTATCCTATACTGACTCACATATTTTTCACCAATCTTGTTAGCATAGTCGCCTATAAGAGATCACGGCAGAATGATCATCTTAAAGGCTCTCTCGAAATAGGATAAAACTGAATTAGTACATTTGATTCACCCAATCATTTCAACGCAGTCGCCTGGGACCACCCTAATACGCCGGGGTCTACTGGACGTCCCGTACTAGGGTCAATTCCTTAGGCTCTCTCGGAATACAATGTGGAAATGTAACATCCACAAGGGGTTTCTCACCAGCTGGTTTAATCATAAACTGACTACCAAATTCATGGATCATCAGGGTGGTATTCTTCCTTAGATATCAACTGACTACCAAATTCATGGATCATCAGTGATATATATCAAAATCATATTTATAATACATAAGTGAGATTCAAATCCCATAATCACATAACCCGAAGGTTTTTCTTTCGAAATCTGATACACATAAACTCGTCATTTACAAAAAAACAAATACATAAGTCCTGCATAGTTATTCATAATTACTAAAAATTTCCACTTTTGATTTCTACAATCTGAAGTTTTCCACATACTATAATCTGAATTTGTTTTCCAAAATCTTTGCATATTCATATAACAATTCAATAACAAATTCATTTAATAGAATTAAAAGAACAACTAATTGAATAAAAAATATATGAATTCACTTACTAATTTCAAAAAGACAAGTGAAATAAAAATTCTTTTATTTCCTTCCTTTCTTTCTTCCTCCTTCCCTCTTCTTTCCCTTCCTTTCCTTTCCTTTCCCTTTCTCTTCTTTCCTTTCCTTTTCCTTTCCTTTCTTTCTTCTTCTTCTCTTTCCTCCTTTCCTTCTCTACGTGAGCTCAGAACTTCACTGTTGTTACTGTAGCAGTAATACAAACTCTATTATTGTAGCAGTAACACAAAACATAGAACGTTTATAAGTAGCTTACGTGTGGGTGGGTTCATCACCACCCAACACATATCCTTAACTTTCATTATTTATATAGTAAACCCTCATCCTTAATATAATTACATCTAAACCCTTAATCTATAGATTTAGTTATAAGTACCTCCTTAAGCACTAATTAGGTAATTAATTACTTACTAATTGTAATTAAGAATAAAAAGTAAACTTATTATACTTCTTTAGCTTACCTTATTTACAAATTAACCCTCCCTCTTAACATTTATTATAGTTAAGCCCTTAATCGCAAATTAGAAGATAATTAGCATCCTAATCACTACTTATTCAACTAATTACTCACTAATTATGATTCGTAATAAAAATAATATATATATATATATATATTTTTATCTCCCTAAACCCTTCTCTACATTAGACGGGTCATTCCTGTTAATGTATGAGTTAAGACTATATATATATAGTGGAAGGTGTGACCCTAAGAGACCCTAAGAATTGAGACTTCATATATATAGTGGAAGGTGTGACCCTAAGAGATCCTAAGAATTGAGACTTTAGATCATAATATCGATCAATCGGGTCAGAATTTCTAAAATCTGACATTAACAGAAATGATCCGTTTAATGTAGAGAAAGGTTTGGGGAGATAAAAATATATATATATTATTTTTATTACTAATCATAATTAGTGAGTAATTAGTTGATTAAGTAGTGATTAGGATGTTAATTATCTTTTAATTTGCGATTAAGTGCTTAACTATAATAAATGTTAAGAGGGAGGGTTAATTTGTAAATAAGGTAAGCTAAAGAAGTATAATAAGTTTACTTTTTATTCTTAATTACAATTAGTAAGTAACTAATTACCTAATTAGTGCTTAAGGAGGTAATTATAACTAAATCTATAGATTAAGGGTTTAGATGTAATAATATTAAGGATGAGGGTTTACTATATAAATAATGAAAGTTAAGGATATGTGTTGGGTGGTGGTGAACCCACCCACACGTAAGCTACTTATAAACGTTCTCTGTTTTGTGTTACTGCTACAGTAACAGAGTTTGTATTATTGCTATAGTAACAACAGTGAAGTTCTGAGCTCACGTAGAGAAGGAAAGGAGGAAAGAGAAGAAGAAGAAAGAAAGGAAAAGAAAAGAAAAGGAAAGGAAAGGAAAGAAGAGAAAGGGAAAAGGAAAGAGAAAGGAAAGGAAGGAAAAGGGAAAGGAAAGGAAGGGAAAGAAGAGGGAAGGAGGAAGAAAGAAAGGAAGGAAATAAAAGAATTTTTATTTCACCTGCCTTTTTGAAATTAGTAAGTGAATTCATATGTTTTTGATTCAATTAGTTGTTCTTTTAATTCTATTAAATGAATTTGTTATTGAATTGTTATATGAATATGCAAATATTTTGGAAAACAAATTCAGATTATAGTATGTGGAAAATTTTAGATTGTAGAAATCAAAAGTAGAAATTTTTAGTAATTATGAATAACTATGCAGGACTTACGTATTTTTTTTTTTGTAAATGATGAGTTTATGTGTATCAGATTTCGAAAGAAAAACTTTCGGGTTATGTGATTATGGGATTTGAATCTCACTTATGTATTATAAATATGATTTTGATATATATCACTGATGATCCATGGATTTGGTAGTCAGTTGATATCTAAGGAAGAATACCACCCTGATGATCCATGGATTTGGTAGCCAGTTTATGATTAAACCAGCTGGTGAGTTACCCTTGTGGATGTTACATTCCCACATTGTATTCCAAGAGAGCCTAAGGATTTGACCCTAGTACGGGACGTCCGGTAGACCCCGGCGTATTAGGGTGGTCCCAGGCGGTTGCATTGGAATGATTGGATGAATCCAATGTACTAATTCAGTTTTATCCTATTTCAAGAGAACCTTTAAGAGGATCATTCTGCCGTGATCTCTTATTGGCGACGATGCTAACAAGATCGGTGAAAAATATGTGAGTCAGTATAGGATAGCACTCTGGTATTTGGTGCTGATGTATTTATAAAGTAACCAGGATAGTTATATTATATATCCAGTTTTTTTGTAAGTTATAAATCTTGAGTTTTTAGGATTTGATTTTAGGTTTCGTTATTACTTGGAATTATGATTCGACGGGAGGTTTGTATTTACAAACGGTTTAAATTTATGATTTGCAGCAAAATTATTTATATGGTCTATTTGGAAAATTGTTATATAATGATTGAAATTAAGCATGATAATTAGTTTGAAAATTGCATACATTCCCGCTGCATTTCTTTTAAAGTTCATTGAATCCTACACATATGAGAATTACTTATTGAGCTTTCCAGCTCACCCAATTTATACTACTCTTGCAGAGTAAGAGCGGACTGATGGATATAGAAGCGGTTGTCTCTTTTTAAAGTGTGAAGTCTGTATATTTGTATAAAGAGTGAGTGAGAAAGAAGATATCATCAGAGGTACATTTTGGGTTTGAAATGGGAAATTTTGTAGTAGAAAATGATAGAAACTTTAATGTATATAGTGGATTATGTATATGTAGATAGTTGCTCTGATGAATCATATTATACATAGTTGACCATCACCTTCTTGGTCATCCCCAACCTCCGAAAGTTGTTATTCCATTTTTTTTGTCATCTCCTCCAATCAGAATCATCCTTATAAAGAGGACCAGAACCACCCAAGATGAAATATCTTGATTCTGATGGAATTTCGAATGGAGGATCTGAGGCAGAAAACATCGACACAAGGAGTGACTCACAACGGCCAACATAAAATATTTACGATGAAGAAACGAGTAGAGCTGGGTTTAAAACAATGGTTATATTATTTGCAACCACATTTCCTTGAGTAATCCCCCTTCCAAGATATTCCAAGAAGTTTAACTTATAACTGCATTTTTAATACAGGGAAGCATGCGGAAGCATATATTAATTTATGTGTGTGTATGTATAAATAAATAAATAAATATACATATATATTTATATATATATGCATTTCTATAAGTTAATAACCTACAGCTTATGCCATAAACTATGATCTCATAGGAAATAAGTCTGGATTATTTTTTCTATGAGAGGAGATGTGCATGGTTTCTTTCTTTTTCTTTTTTGTTTTCTTTATTTTGCTTGATGATTATTATAATGGATAGTGCGACAAAGGAAATGCCAAAAGGAAAATAGAAAAAACTAAATTAAAAGAGAACTGAGGAAAGAATTAAGATACCTCCCAATTTCCTTTAAAGACTGCACCAAAACCATACCAGCTGATTCCATCATGTCATTTAATTGAGCATCTTCTACAGTTTCAGTGGAAATAGTTTCACATAAACGCCTTAAAACAGAAGAAGCCAGGGATGCCGCCTCCTCAAACATACAACAAACAAGATAGCTGCAAAAGAGTAACAAGGTGATGTATAATTAACACATATAAAGCCGCATTTGCCACATCAAGAGAATTCAAAGTTCCAATATATTTGGAAACAATATTAGTTTTTTTACTTCATTAACACGGGTTTGAATGTGAAAGTAAAATAAAATAATGGAATATTATTCAGAAATACATATATTTATATGAGGAATAACAAGAATAAAATTAAAATAAAAGAGCTTACCTCTATGTATAGAAAACTAATATAATTTTTAACAACTAAACACTTGGCAAAGTGACATGCCTATTTTCATTTGGTTAAGAGTGTGAGACCTTTAGGAAGTGATATGTCAACCCAACCTTGTGGATGTCGCCAATGAATTTGATTAGCATCAAATTAAAATTTTAATTGAAAAAAAAACAGGTAAATTTACAGTGGGTGATGATGCTACTCACCATTTTTAATGTGTTTAGCAATCACAATCAGAGGGAGGGACGTGTAAGTTTGGAATTTAGATACAAAAGAGGAAGTGACCTCCATTATGAGAATGATAATAAACCAAGAACGGGAAAGAAATTGAAAATTGTTGAGATATATTATTAGTATGGGAATAGATATATCATATCATGTTAGTAAGGACATTATTGTAATCTTCTTTTATAAGTAGTATAAATAATAAGAAAGAGGAATCAGCAGCTAATATTTTCTCTCATTCTCCTCTTCTTCTTCCGTCTATCTTTCTCTCCTCTAGGCTCTAGGGTTTTCACTTCCAACTTGGTATAGGAGTAGTTCTATTCCATCAAGATCATCAAAGGAATACATCAACAGCCACACAAAAAGGAGGGAAAAGGAGGAAGAATGTCGTAAGACTGACATCAACAGCCGTATGGATAAAGTACCCCTTTGCACAGTCAAGTACTCATGCACTCATGCATCTGCTAACTTTGTAAGTCATTCATGGTCCAACCCAATCTGGATTATTGATTCAAGTGTGTCTGATCACATAACTAGTTTGTCCTCTATCTTTGCTACATTTACTTTATCGTCTAGACAAAATAAGTAAGGATTGTTGATGGATCCATTTCCCCTATCTCTGGAAAGGAGAAGTCAAGAATTTCCAATAATTTGTCTCTTTCATCTATTCTTCATGTTCAAAGTTATTGACAAACTTGTTATCCATTAGTAATATGACAAAAAGAGTCAGTCTATAGGTATTCCCAATATACTCTCCAATCCTAATCCTTTAATTCAAATATTTAAAGGTCAAGATTAGAGTTAATGTGGCATCAGAAATGACAAAATAAGCTAAGCTAAAAGTGTGCCACTTTAGCATTAATTCTGACCCTTAGTGGTTAGCCATAGACCGTTAGGATTTGGGAGTGTATTTGGGAGTACCCATAAAGTGACACTTGCTAAAATCTTAAATGTTGTGTAACCTTTTTTTCTACCCATTGTGTCTCTAAGACTTGGCGACAAGAAAAATGATTGAGAATAATCGTGAAGCAGATGGTCTCTACCTCCTGAATATAATTGATTCTCTTTCAGCCTTACAGTCTAATAGTAGTCTTAGTAAGAGTAATAATAATGTCAAAATCAGATTGTTGCACGGTCGTCTTGGACATTTATCTTTTCAGTCTTTAAAGTTAGTTTTTCCTCACTAAGTTCATGTCAGATCATTCTCTACAATGTGAAGTGTATGGGTTGTCCAAGCATTGTAGAACTACTTTTTTCTCAAAGTATGAATAAAAGTTCATTTCCATTCAAACTTGTTCATTCTGGTGTCTGGGGACCAACTCTTACAATGTTTATACATGGTTATCGATATTTTATTACCTTTATGGATGACTTCTCTCAAAATACGTGGTTGTACTTGACGAAGACTCGTGATGAAGTTTCAAGTATCATTAAAAAGTTTCATAAGATGATAAAACCCAGTTTAAGAAGCAAATCAAGGTCTTCTAATCTGATACTGCAAGAAAATGCTTTGAAGATGAACTACAAACATACTTGGAACATTATGGTATGATACATCAAAGTACATGTCCATATACTGCTCAGCAAATGGGATTGTAGAGAGAAAAAACCGTCACCTCATAGAAGTTGCTCGAAGCCTCCTCACAAGAATAAATGTACCAAAGAAGTTATAGGTAGAAGCAGCTCTTATAAGTTAAAGCGGCCTACCTTATCAATCGTATGCCGTCTCGAGTACTAAAGTTGAAGTCTCCACATAATATTCTTTGTCCAAATTAGTAACCCTCCATTGTTCCTCCTTGAGTCTTCGGTTGTGTGTGTTTTATTCATCTCTTGGATCCAACTAGGACTAAATTAGACCCCAAATCCATTCGGGATGTTCTCTTAGGGTGCTTTTTGATTTGTGGAATTGGATGACCTAAAGAATTGAATTCTATGGAATTGAAAACCACATAATTGAATTTCACAGAGTTCAAATCAACCATTTGGATGCACTACTCAATTCATGAAATTGGATTGTATAATTTCCAATTCCACTCTTTGGATGAACAAAAAATTATGTAAAAATAGAACTGCTATGACCAATTGATACCTACATTCTCCTTAAGTCAGGGGTAGTACGCAAACAGGGGCCAAAAGTCTACATAACCTATGAATGGTTACTTGAGACATTTTATACCAACTAATGCTTCACGGCAATTGAATCTAGGGCATAGGCATCTAGCTATATACAGCCCTCTTTCTAAGACAATAAAGAGACCTGCCTACTTCCTTGCTAATGGGTTTTCATATTTGTTTTGTCATGGTTTTGGAGCAAGCACCGGTAAATCAAAATCATGGATGTCCAAAAAATTTAATGACTATGGTGGTCATGGAATTCCAAGATTCTAAATTTCTTGCAAGCACCGTAATCAACATAATCCAACAAGTACTATTGCCCAAATTGCCCTTTCATCCACCCATCTCCAATGCTCCCGTTCCTAGACAAGCACCCAAAATAGATATTAGTGTTATCTCTGCCACTTCCACCCCATTAATCTACATGTCATGGAAGAGCTCCAATGCTCCCTGGTAATCTGTAGTTTGAACATAACCAGAAATCATCGAATTCCCAGCAACCACATCCCTCTAGGGCATTTGGACAAACACTCTTTGCAGCTTCGATATTACTCGATTAGACATAGTGGGATATCAAGATGTTCATGAAACCACATTTTCCTAGGAATTAATACAAGAAGTGAATCCGCGGAATCAAAATCACTGACCTGAGATCATGGTGTTCCAAGAAGAAATGGTCTTTTAGGTCAATCATCAAATATGTGGGGCAAATATAAATGGACCCACATTGAGAATACATGTAAACCAAGTGAGTTTTGACTGAAAAGATCATGATCAAGCCCCGATTGAAGAAGCCTGCAACGAATTTCAGCCCTCTTACTAACAATAACGAATTCGGGAAATTTTCCATCTTCAAAGCTCGATGAAACTCTAGCACAGGCCTTGAGCACAAATATGCCAGATTTACTGTTTGTATGGCACATTTGGTTGTAGAGATGGATGGCTGTGATGGGGACAGCACTCTGAGAGTAAGCTCTGATCAACGTGTTGCGGAGGAATGGATCTTCCTATGAGAGAAAGAATGATAGAACGAGAAGTGGAAAGCCTCAGAGGACAGAAGAAAGAAGAGAAAAAGAAAAAAATCACGTTACCTCCATCTGTCATCAGCATCCGTCAGCGTCAGGTTTCTCTGGGGAATGTTGAGATTGCAACCCAAACCATTAATTAATAATAACAAAAGGTAGATGTAGAAAATCCAGATGCTGGGTGCTTAACAGTGATGTTCACTAGGAAGGACTACTCGGGTGTTGGTGGCATTATAAGAGATTAAAATGGGGTTGTTCCTCTTTGCCTATACAAGACGTTATCATAAATTCAATGTGCTTATAATAGAACTCAACTCTTTTAAAAAGGACGTTTGTTAGCTAGAGCCACAACATTCCAAATATTTTAGATGATTCTGATATGAGGCTAACTGTCTAAACTCTAAAGAATGGTGTTATCTGGTTGTGGAGAGCAAGGAAAATTGAGGGTGATATTCTTGATATTGCTCAGCAATTCGACTCATGTAACCTCAATTACATATAGACACAGGCTAACATGGAGCCTATCTATGTTTATTTTGTAACTCGGATGATGAAGTCTATTATCCGTAGCTGCTTCTCCTAGCCTTCTATCCAAGATTGTAGATGAAAATGCAGGAGATTAAAATGAGGTTGTAACTTGTAAATAGCTGCTTCACATTCCCTTCTGATTCTATTTCAATAAAACTGGTATGTATCTCGCCTAACCCGCCATACCTACCCCAGAGATATTCTTGGGTAAAGAAATAAAATTCTAAATATAAAGTATAGAACTATAGATTATACCAAACGAGATTTATATATAGAGAATATATTAAGCAGTGATCAAGATTTTAAGTGACAGGTATTCCAGTAAAAAAAAATCAAGAAAAAAAAAAGGGTCAACAGATATGACATCCACAAGATAGGGAGTTGTGGCCAACTATTGTTTCTGGGGCATTCCCACTATTGGAATAATTACGAATAAGATAGAAACTTTTTATAATTAATAAGAACAAAAAACTGAAGTTTTTTGCAAGAATATGAAAAGGAGAAAATAAACAGTGCTTATACAAAATTTAAAATATAAAATAAATAATGGGTGTTGCAGAAAACGGAATAAAGGGTAACAAATGAGAAAATTCATCATTGAAAAAAAAAATTTGGAATTTTCTGAAACTTTTAAGGTAGAAAAAAAAAAGATAAGGGCAAAGCATAAAAAGAAGATTAAAAGGGTGGATAAAGGCCACATTAACAGAAGAAGGAATGGTTGCAGAGTATGTTTATGGGCTGACGATCCTTCTAACATATTTGGGGATAAGAGAGAAATTATTGATATATTAGAGAAAAATGAGGTCATATTTACAATATTCAAATACGAAAGAACAAGAGGGATTTCCATTGTTACCTTTCTGAGCGCTCAATTTCTTCCCAAATTGCAGTGTTGGAAACGTAGAGACCCATTTTTTTTCTCAGAGAAGAGATGAGAGGTTGGAGGTTTTGACTTTTATAGTTATTTTGGATATTTCCCAAAACATCCTTTATTTTTTAGGATATACCCTCAAATCTCCTGGTGTCTTATTGATAATCGACCAAATAGAAAATAATTAGCTAGGGATACTCCCAAAGTGTACTCCCATATATACTCCCTAATCCTAATGGTTTATCTCCGTTATTAAACGGTTAGGATTCCAGCTGATGTGGCAATAGAAAAGACAAAATAAGTCAACTGAATCTTGGCTCTTAGTGGTTGGTTATAAACGGTTAGGATTAGGGAGTATAATTGCTTAAAAAAAGTTAAAGAAATAAAGCTTCTTATTTTCATTTTTCATTTTTTGTTTTTGGTGGGGGTGGGGGATTAATAATCTAGAGCAACGCTATTTAAAAAAAAAAAAAAAACTCTCTACCTGGCATCACTTTATAAACATTTCACCCATTTTTTCCCTTTTTTGGTAAGCAATGTTTATTTAATTATGACCATATATGGATTTTTTTTTTTTGGTACTGTGAGCACAGATTTTCGCCCACCGAGATTTGAATTGGAGTCGCCACCTATTAATTCTTGGGGATAGAATTAGAACAGTTATGTTGGTAATCTACATAATGGCCTTGAGATAGAAGAGGTGTTAGATAACAAGCCTTGGTATACAGACATCAAGCAGTATCTCAAGGACAGGACTTTCCCACTTGATGCTACCAAAACAGACAACCGGGCAATCTAAAGACTGGTCATTCAGTTTGTCCTCTCGGGATGAGTCTTGTATAGGAGATCATCAAACCTAATCTGGCTCAGATGCCTCGACACTCGTGAAGCTATAGGTGGTTAAAGAAGTTCACGGAGGAACTTGCGGCTCACACATGAACTGGTTAATGCTCTCCAAGAAGATACTCAGACTGGGCTATTACTGGTCTACCATGGAATCTGACTGTTGTCAGCATGTATAGAAATACCACCAGTGCCAAATCTATGCAGACATGATCAATACACCACTGACCAGGCTGCACAATCTCACCACTCCATGGTCATTCTCAACATGGGGCATCGACATCATCGGACCCATAGCGTCAAAAGCATCAAACGGACATCGATTCATCCTGATAACAATCGATTATTTCACAAAATGGGTCGAAGCAGCCTCTTATGCCAACGTCACAACCTCAGTGGTTCAGGGTTTTCTAAAGAATGACATCATTTGCCGGTACGATGTCTTATTTAAGATTGTGACAGACAATGCTCTCAACTTCTGCAATAAGGGGATGATAGATCATTGCTAAAGGTTCAAGATACAACATCATAATTGCACACCATACAGGCCACAGACTAATGGTACAGTTGAGGCTGCCAACAAGAACATGAAGAAAAAATCATAGAGAAGATGGGGCAACTAATTACTCTGTCTGGCATGAGATGCTCTCATTTACACTCATGGCCTACAGAATGTCCATTCAAACCTCAATTGGTGCAACACCATTTTCTCTGGCTTATGGTATGGAAGCAATCCTCCCTAATGAAGTAGAAATTTCATCACTCCGGGTGTTAATGGAAGCAGGAATCTCAAAAGCAGAATGGGTACAGACCCGGTATGAACAGCTGAATCTGATCGAAGAGTAGCAATTGAAAGCCATCAACCATTCTCAGGCCTATCAGAGGCGCATAGCTTGGGCATTCAACAAGAAAGTCAAGCCCCGAAGCATCGAAGTCGGTGACCTAGATCTTCGAAAAATATTGTCAAACTTCCCTGACCCAAGGGATAAGTTCACGCCTAACTACGAAGGCGCATACATCGTCCGAGACAAATTCTCTGGCGGCGCCCTTCGACTCAGACATATGGATGATGAAGACCTTCTAGAGCCCGTCAACATGGACAAAGTCAAACGATACTACGCTTAGGGTCTAGATATGATAGGCGCTTTACACTCGTAGATTCTCCGGGAAATGACAAGAGGTCATCCTTAGCACACTCTTTATTCCCAACAATGTAAACCCATTTTCAAATCAATAAAATCAGCTAGTTAGACCCTTTGAGCCTAACAGCCCTTTCTTTCACAAAAACCTTCCAGGGACACCCTCCTTTGCCCTCTGCGACATTTGCCTGAACTACGTCATGACCTGATCATACAAATGGTATGTAGCAACCTAACAATCAGGTGTGGTCACTAAAAAGGATCCAGATATCCCCTAATCCTTCCTCAAGTAGAGCTAAAGCCTCTCCAAATCTCCCCACAGAGTCAATGTAGTGACCCGAATCTTCTCTCATGTCTTTAATAGAGTTTATAAGGGTAGTTTAGTCTTTTGTCATGTTTTTATGCGTATTTAATTATATCTAAGTAGCGTAGTTGGTCTATTTGGTTAAGTGTTAAAATTGTCGAAATTTAGAGCTAACGATCGATCGCAGAATACTGACGATCGATCACCCAGAACCTGAAAACCCAAGTAAGCTACTGTTTTGCGCGACTATCGATCGCACTAATGTGATAATCGATCATCCTGAACCAGAAAATTTAATTAAGTCTCTGTTTTCTCGACGATTGATTGTAGCTAGTGCGACGATCGATCGCCCAATATGACTATCGATCGCCACTCGCAAATCAGATTTTTAAAAGAGTTCTGGATTTTGGGGTTTTTAACCCCTAGGCTATAAATAGAGGTTCTATTTTGAGGGTGATTTTAGTATTCTAACATATTCTAAACCTAATTTGGCAAAAGGGAGAGAAAACCTAGGGTTTTCAAGAGTTTTGGCTTGGAGAATAAGAGATTTGCTCAAAGAAGAAGAAGATTAGCTTGGAGATTAACCCCAAAGCCTGAGGGAGCTTCTTCTAGCGAGTTGGATCTAAGGGAAGAATCCCTAAGGTCGATATACTATCTAAATCAACCCTATTATGATGTTTTATGAATGTTAGTATGATAGAAATATAAATTAGATATGTTTTTCTCCAATATTGTTTGAATTAAGCTATTATAGATGGAAATGTGGTTTAATAACATGGATGGAATGTATGGAGGATGAGAAATACTATGGAGAATGGGATGAATGTATGGATGTGGATTGTGTTTGGGTTTTATGGATGGATTATGGTGTGGTGAAATGTTGGAAATAGGAAAGGGCAATGTATTCATAAAATGCGTACCCGAGGTGTTTGTTGAAATGCTTGAAAGGATAAATACTAATATGACACTATAGAATTGTTGGAAATTGATTATGACTTATGTTAAGAATCATGATAAGATATATATATATATATATATGTGTGTGTGTGTGTGTGTGTGTGTGTGTGTGTGATTGTTTGTTAAGTTATGTCTAATTACTTGTATGGTAATTGGAACTTAGAGGAAAATCTCTCAAATCGGGAATTCTCTAACTATATCTTATGAGACAGTATAGTGGAGTTTCTATGGTGGGAGATCGAAATCTAAGCAATTACCAACTCGAATGTTAATTGCGACACTTATACACAAATGCACGTGTATGTTAAGATAAGAGTCTCACAAGTCACGCATGTGGACCACAAACATAAGCATTGCATACGCCTGATATTCTGAATAAGCTCAATGAGAGATCTGAATAAGTACATATTCTGAATAAGCTACTCAAGACTCATAAGCATAAGCATTGCATACGCCTGTCATACTGAATACGCCCAATGAGGAATCTGAATAAGTGTATGATTTGAATAAGTGCATAAGCATAAGCCTCTCACAAGCACGTGGTCTCATAAGCATAAGCATCTCATAAGTATATTGTCTCCTAAGTCTAAGGTTCTTACAAGTACACGAGTCAAGGTGATGATATGATATATCTGAGCACATGTTCTTCCGCACTCTGATTATGTTATTATGTTATTGATTATGGTTCTAACTAAGTGCAGATATACTATGTTGTTGGTTGGATTTTATATACACCGAGTGCTTTTGTACTCAGCCAGACTTTTGTCTTGGCAGGTTTAGAGCAAGAGTACACGGCGAAACCGTGGATTGAAGAGGCTTACGTCGAGCAAAGAGGAGAAGGTGAGCCTTCTGAGGAGGGAGCCAGGGGCTTTGATAGTTACCCCTATTAGTTTATGTTTTGGTTAAGAGAATTACTCTTAGATGATGTTGCTCATCAGACTACTTTACAGTTGAGTATTAGACTATCTATTTATAGTAGGTTGTTATGTTGATCATAGACTTGAGCCAGATGGTTTGGTTTAAATCATTTTTATTACTCTCATTTTTGGAGACTTGTACAGTATGCCTGGGATGTTATGAGGATTTAAGCAGGATAAGGAAATGTGGCGATTCCAAGGTCCTACTTTGGTCAAGGTAGGATTTTGGGGTCGTTACAAGTGTCGAGGCTAAGGGGAGTGTGTGTGTGCACTGGGGTGGCTAGGGTTTAGTCCGTAGACTAAGGTTGGTTGATTGGGGAGGTCAAGTGCATCGGGATGTCATATAGTTAGCCCGGATGCTAAGGGATTGGGCCCGGAGGCCTAGGGTTGAGCTCGGAGGCTAAGGTTTGGGCCCAGAGGCCTAAGGTTTAGACCGGAGGCCAATGGTTGAGCCCGGAGGCTAGGGTATGGTCCAGGAGGCATAAGGGTTTGGCCCGAAAGTCGAGAGTCGAATTCAACCAAAGTTAGGATCGATTAGCCACAGTTAGGGATGAGTTAAACATAGTTAGAAATGGTTCAATTCAGGTTTCTTTGATTATTTTACATTTTTTTGAATTTTTTGGATTTTTTACAAGTTAGATGGGTTTAATTATGGTTAAAAGCTCACTGGGTTGAGTTTATTGGCTAAGTATTGGACCCTATAGGGGGTACATAAGGTCTATGCAAATTAAAAAGTTATCCCAATTCCCTAAGCAAAATTTCAACTTAAACAAGTTAAAGGGAATAGAAATTTATGCAAACCTACTTAAGCAATTCAAACAATAAAATTAAACAAGAATTGAGGAGAAGAGTTAAAGAATGCAAATACAAAGAGTTTGTTCATAAGGTTCGGCAACCTGCCTACATCCCCCGCCTTAAGCTATACCCGCTAGAGGATTCACCATGATTTTATACCCAATCGTACAACCTTCTTCCGGGTGAAGACTAAACCTTTGCAATCTTTTTCCAGGTAGGATCACACCTTTACAAAGCTCCCTGCTTCAAGGACAAGACTCTCATAGATTCTTGATTTCTTTTACACTGTTTATAAGAAGAGGTTTATAATCTAAAAATGCTCCTTACACGAGCTGATAGATCACTTTTAACACTATGAAATCTACCAAGGATTGGAATTGAAAAGCTCAAGAACTTGGATTTGGGATTTCTAGGTTATTCACGATAGATTTAGAAATCTAAGCTTTGAGTGAATTGATTTGAAGTATTAGTGTTCTTAATTTTATTCACAAATCATCTCATTTTATAGCCCTTGAAAAGTTATAGCCGTTGGGGAAACATTGGGAAAAATATGGTTGTATTACATCTACATCCTCAGCGGAACACAAATCATCAGCAGAGCGCCATTCAGAGCAATGAAGGGAAAAGATCTATTTCCTCAACAAATCGCAGGCATGAGTGAAAACCAGCAACGACTTCATTGCGTAAAAATTACGTGACCCCAGACCTAGTCTTGCGACTAAGGGCAAAAAATGGACAAAAATCAACCAGCTTCGCAGGCATAAGGAAAATCGGCAATGGCCTCATTGCGCAAAAATTATGCGAACTCTATGACTTGATCATTCCAAAGGTAAAAAATGAGAAAAGCTAAAGAGCAGTTTGACAACAAAATCTGGCAACAATTAGTCTCGCTAAACTCCCAATCATCCTCAACAGATGGCACTGAGAAACAAATTCCCTGACAGTGGTCTTCAACAGAGTTTCACTCCCCAACAGATCCCCAGCAGCGGTCTACAACAGTGTCCAAATCCCCAATCGGATCCCCAATAGAAGCCTCCAATTACCCCCTCAACACTCTTTCCAGCAAGAGTTTAAAAGCTTCCAAGCTTCGCCCCAACCAGAGTCTCCAATCTCCAGCAGTGGCAAGACAAACTTGTCTACCCCAAACATCCCTGGTGATGACAAAACCCCTTCTGGGTCATACTTTACTCTCCGAGAGTAAAAGACAGACTACAAAGTCCCCTAAGCCTTGGTAAAGGCAATTTCCTGTCAAATCTGAAAGCTAGCTAAACATTTTTTCTATTAAAATCAAAAACTTTTGCAAAAGTCTAATACTTTTCTAAATTTTTTTTTCAAAACAGAGCTTCAGATACCGAGACCTGGTTATACCAACCTGCATCAAGTAGCCCTGGCAAGACAAGCAGAAGGAGCCAACACCGTGCATCCCCGTGATTCGCAATCAACAAAATCATGAGAAAGCATCCTCGTCTTTACACCCTGCATGACATCATCAAAATTCAGTGCTCTTGGGCCAATTCAAAAAACCAATCCGGCTGGCGCCTCCGGGACATGCCACATCCCTTTCGACACCCCCGTGTGTCATTGACATCTTGTGTGCCCCTTGACAATCTCGTCATACCGCGATATCTCATACATGTCCCTTTTCGATACCCCGTGTGTCCTTGACATCTTGTGTGCCCCTTGACAATCTCGTCATACCACGGCATCATCTCCTGCATGTCCCCAGACATCATGTGTATCCCTTGACATTCTCGTTATACTGCGATACCTCCTGCATGTCCCATTTCGACACCCCGATGTGTCCTTAACATATTGTGTGTCATTTGACAATCTCGTCATACCGCGACATTACCTCCTGCATGTCCCCGACATCTTGTGTATCCCTTAACAATCTTGTCATACCGCGATACCTCCCACATGTCCCCTTTTAACATTCCTGTGTGTCATTGACATTCTGTGTGCCCCTTGACAATCTTGTCATACCGCCGCATTACCTCCTGTATGTCCCCAGGCATCCTGCGTATCCCTTGACAATCTCGTCATACCGCGATACCCTCTCGCATGTCTCCTTCAACACCCTGTGTGTCTTCGACATCTTGTGTGTACCTTGGCAACTCACTTGTCATCCCACTACACCTCCTGCATGTCCTTCTCCCGACATTCCGCGTGTCATTCGTTTGCTTTGATTGAGCACCTCCGGCTAATGCCATAGCAACCAATCTGGCTAGCGCTTCCGGGACATGTCATCTTTTATAGCATCCATTAATGCCCAGCATAAGTAGCATGAACTACTCTTCATTCTCCAGAGAGTAACCCTAACCATTTTCGCTTTTCCTAAGTCGTCCATATCCCCAGCAGGTATAGGCAGACACATTGCACCCACCGTCTGCACAGCATGCATGCATATCATCATTCCCTATAAATCCAATCTTGGTGTAAAAATAGGATGATTCCAGTCTCTGCCGTTCAATTGCCAACTTGACACTCTCCGATAAAGAGGGGTAGCTGTAAGTACCTAATTTTTATACCCCCTGAATCATGGTTAAACATCTTAACTATGATTAACCAAACCCTAACCCTAATCAAACCCTAATCCTAGGTAAACCCGAGGTAGAGCCTTAGGCCTAACCCTAACCCTAGGTAAACCCTAGTCAAACCCTAACCCTAGGTAAACCCTAATCAAACTCTAGGTAAAGCCCTAGTCAAACCCTAGGCCTAACCCTATGACAAACCCTAACCCTAGGTAAACCCTAATCAAAACCTAGGTAGAACCCTAGTCAAATCCTAAGCCTAACCCTAAGACAAACCCTGACCCCAGGTAAACCCTAGCCTAACCCTAAGTAAACCCTGATAAAATCCTGGTCAAATCCTAGCCTAACCCTAGGTAAGCCCTAGTCTAACCCTAGGGTCCAAAAATCCCAAAATCGAAGCCAAAACCTTTTGTGGGCCCACATACCCTTCAGAGCCGGTTGGAGCGGGGCCCACTGTCCCATTTTCAAACATTTCAGGAATAGCGGTAATAACATTACGGTCATTTCCTATTATAGTAAAAGGAATAGTGAATCAGACCAATCCCAAGAGGGTTGGGCCTTTTTTAGCAAGAAACTGAGAATGGCGATAGAACCTCTACCACCATTACTAGGTTTCTATAATTTCACAGCTGGCACCCCTCTGCAACCCTTCAGCTCTGCCCCCTGGGGTTCTAAACCTTTCCTAGCATCCCCTAAGTACCCCTGGGGCCCTTGAACTCTATATAAACTCCACTTCATCAAACTTAATCCTCATTCCAAAATTCCAACAATGAACCCCTGTTGGATTCACTGTGCAGCTCGATCAACCCAACTCCAACCCTTGTGTTCCACCCTGAGTCCATACCAGGTACTCCAGGAAGTTCCTTAGGCCACCCCTCACCTTCCACCACCTTGCACCACCACTGTGCACCTCGCCTTCACCACCGAAGGAGCTATAGCAGTAGGGTAGGACTCCCTATCCCTGGTCCTTTTGCCTTAAAGCTTTGCAAGGCCTCTGGTCCTACTCCAGGGGCTATTTCCTTTATGTTTTAGTGCTATGCAGCCAAGGATAGGTGTCCCCCTGCCTTCCTTATAGGCATGGGGGAACCCTCTTGAGGCTTTTGAGCTCGGGTATAGGACCCATTGCATAGCATATTCCCATGTAGCTTCTAGGAGACCCTCAGTCCATGAGGATCCCCCTGGAATGGCCCTAGTGCACCCCTAGGAGGGCAAATCTTTTTTTGAAAACTGTCAGGAATGGCGGTAATCTCAGTACCACCATTCCTGGAGTTTCTGTTTGTAGCAACTTAACACCCATTTAGGTAGGGCCCTGGTCCATTCCAGGGCCATGATTAGACTCCTCAAACTCCCTTCTATCTATCCTGGTCCTTCCAGGGTCCACCTTGTTGCTTAACCGTGGTTAAATCACCCAAACCTGAGACTGTCAAGAATGGTGGTAGAACCTCTACGCCATTATTTGTTTCCATTTACAGTGAGTTTAGCCCACTGTGGGGCCCACTTCAAACCATCTTCAAGGCCTACCAAAGGCCTAGGGCCTTCCTTAGACTTCTCTTTATCAACTCTATGGGTCCATGACCCCAGGGGTGTCACCCTCGACCTTCTCCTGACCTGCAAACCACCCCTGGAAATGTTTGATAATGGCGGTAATCCATTTACCGCCATTATTAAATTTCTGTGATCGTGGGCTTTGCACAGGGCCCAGACCAAGTAAGAGGTCATTTTAGGCCATGTCATGCTATCTGGGCTCACCCTAACCTGCCTAGACCTTTAACTAGGGTTAATTCAACCTTGGTTAACTTTTAACCATGGTTAAGCACCCCTTAACCCTTGAAAAAATCTGAAAAATTTCAAAAATATTCTAAACTTGCAAAGTGTCCAAAATGATTATGCTTTGATCCTTTTTACCATAGTTAGCAGCTCTAATCATGGTTGACTTCTCATTTAACTCCGATTAGCAATCCTAACCTCGGTTAAAACCCCTTTTGACCTACCGGGCCTTTTATCTTAGCCTACCGGGCTCACCCTTGGCCTACCGGGCCCAACCCCTAGCCTATCGGGCCTAACCCCTGGCCTACCGGGCCCAACTTTATTATCCTAAACTATTGTTAGCAATCCTAACCATGGTTAATTTGACCCTTAACCCTGGTTAACAACCATAACCTTTGTTAAATCCGACCTTGACCTACCGGGCCTAAATCAAGTTTACTGGATTTACCCCTTGGCCTATCGGGCCTAAGCCCTAGTCTACCGAACTAACTTGATGTCTATCGGGCCTAAACCTTGCACTTGACCAACCCGGTCAATAAAACCCTAGACTCTGGGCTAGACCCTTAGCTACTCCGGTGCACACACACACACTCCTTAGCCTTGGCACGGGTTCATGTGTCAAAACTACGCTCGGTCTAATCTCACCCTTGTGAGTACATAGGCAACTCAACCCGGATTCGACCCTAGTTAGCTTTTTGTTTTTAGATTAGTATTACTTTAAATACTTCGGCATTTGAACAACAACTTGATTTTAAATTGGCTTACACTTAGAAAGTAGGGAACCATTATAAAATGGAAGTGCCAGAGTGCCTAACACCTTCCCCGAACTTAACCGAACTTTTTACCTAGAACTCTACCGTAGACAAAGACCGACCTTATCCACTATCCGGGGACTTATCCTTTCTTAATTAATAGGTGGCGACTCTCAACATATACCCATTAGTGGGATAAATCCTGTTACCCCCAATATGGTCACTTTTTTTTTTGGATACAAAGACCTGTATGAGGTATCTTGTAACGCCTAAATGGGATCTGGGTAACCCCATTAAATAAACAAATATTTTATTCAAATATTTTGTTCTTCTTTATTCTTCTTCTTAATTAGAGGTTATTCCCCAAATTGGGAAGATAATTAACAGTCTGGGTTTACTTAGATTGGAAGGATAGTCCCCTACACAAAATAATAAACTCTATAGAACAATGAAGGAAATTTGACACACATGAAGAAATTTACGCGTTACAAATTTCTGGCACGCCTGGTGGGACTCTTTTCTCCTCTCATCTTTGAAGAATGATAAAAATAAGAAGAACAAAAAAAAAAGATGAGTGATCATTTCCTCTCTTTTCTTATTATTTCTTATCAAGATCAGTGAGACCATATGCGTACGTTGGGCCTACGTCCTGACCATCAACCGGTGAGTTTATGTACCCGCGATTCAGATTCTAGTAACTCATCCACTCACCTGAGCAGAGATAGCAGCAGCCCCAACCAGGGGGTCCAACCAACTAGTCAGACCTCTGTAAAGAGGCCATGGTCACCAGACGAGGTCTCTGTTGAGGAGGCCCATAACCGCAGCAGAAGCAGGACACACCCCATCAACTCAGGGGTGGAAAGGCAGGCTGCCTGCCAAAATCAAAGGCAGGTTGCCCAACAACAACAGTTCGATAGCCTGCGGGCATCCCAGATGATGCTAGCTAGCCGCAGGCACCTCAGAAAAGAAGTACCCATTCGCAGACATCTCTATCAACGGATATCAAGGAGGGTGCACCCAACCAGGTGTACATAAGGCAAAGTGGCTCAGCCATTTCGCGACAGGTCAACCCAAAAAGATAAACCTTTGTAACCAGAAATCCTGAAAGGGAATTCTAAAATTGCTAACCCTTCGGGGTCAACTAATGGAGCAAGCTCGTTTCGAGCCCAAACCATGATCCAGTGAAGGTCTAAACAGGAAAAACCCTATACATCGATCCTAAGACAGACTGTTGAGATCCCTCAGCCCAATTTGGTTGGTAGAACTCACCCTTCAAGAGTTTACCAACAGAGAAAAGATGCTGCCCAAATTTTCTCTATGCAAAAGAATAAGGCTACTGACCTAAAGGACTTAATAAGAAATTCTCCAATAAAATTGGTTGAAAATGACAAAAATAACCCAGAGCAGGGAACCAATCCGCGGACCAAAGTCCCAAAGACTGGTCCGCAAGCTAATCTTGTAGACAGAAGGAGAACTGGCCAAGACCACTCCGCGGGCAAGGGGCAATACCCATCCGCGGACATCAATCAGGGTCCATGGACCCAAAGCCCAGTCAGACCCAAGGGTCGAACCCAGCTTTACCCCACGGGTAGAGTTGCAAACTACTCTACGGACAAGTCTAGAAACAGACCTGAGTCCGCGGACAGAAGAGTCCACGGACAAGTCCCTCTTAAGAGAAGGAGGGACATGCGGAGAGATGCAACATCATCCATAGATAGTTCTGTTTCTAAGAAATAGAAAAGTTGGCAGTCGAAAGCCAACAGGAAAAGGTTCCCCTTGGGACAGCACTCAACATTTGATGATATTATCAATGATGTCATCAGATCAAGAAAAGAAAATGTGAACTTGTAAGTTTCTTTAAACTACGCAAGGGGAATTAATAGTCGTGATCAAATTCACTCGGCTAGTAATGCAACAGCTAACATGGACTCAGCCCAAGCAGACAGAAACTTGTTGATCAAGTTGGGTCCAAATGCATTCAGAGGCGTTAATCCGATGACCTTCATACCAATGATAGCGACTGTTCGTCATCAACATCAACGGCCTTTGTCCAGATATGTTAGCCCATTCTGGGGCCAAACAAATGAGGAACCAGAAAGAAGAACCAAAGCACTGTATGACCCTCGGGTTAAAGTGTTGAATATAAGTTCTTCCCCTTTTGAAATATCAAGGAAGAAAACTCTTGAAAAGATCCTCCAACTCAGAAACCAGAAATACCCTCGACTCCGCCAAAGAGGGCACATAATTACTGGTCGAAATCAAGAAGACCTAGAAAACAAAGGTCATCTCCTACTCATCATGTTCGGAAGGAATCAAGGACCAGAGTGTCATATCCCTATTATGAAAGGGTGTCCGTAAATGTGGTTGGTACAAGGAGCAACCCCGATCCAAAGCAGTTTACAACACCTTTATTCCAAGGAACTAGTACACCGCTTGAGCAAAATCGCTCAGAAAGCAAACGCTCTCAGAACTCAGTTGTTTCCATTTTAGCTGCTTTTGACGAAGCAGAATCTTCTAGAGCTGTCGAAACAATAGCTCCTAGTCAAACAATTCGAAGAAGAAGGAGCCGCAGAAATCAAGCCAAAGGAAAAGAGAAAGCCCAAGACCGAACTCATTCAGCTCCAGAACCTAACATCAGTGAATTCCAAGAAGGATCAAAGCAAGAAACAACCCCAATAACCTCTCCAAGAGAGTTGGGAAGAATCATTCCAATCGAGGATTATGATTCTGACAAACTAGTTGTTCAATCAACCATGCTGGAAGTTGTGCCAGAGTTGTCTCGACAGGTTTTCAATGCACCTAACCCTCTATACGAAATGCCCAATGCTTATTTCGCAGAAGAAGAGTTTTCGAATCTATTCCTACCACAAGGATCAGCATCAAAGTGACCGGTAGTGGTCATGATGGCAAATTTAGACGGTTACGGAGGACAAGAAAATTATCCTTCGGCATCAGCACCTACAACATTAGGTGATCAAACAGCCGCCTTCAAGGTCTAACTACGGTACAAAGATGATGAAATTACAGTCATCATGTCCAAATGCAAGAGTTAGCTACTCAATTGTCAGCTCTCAAGTCTGCATTAGCACCAGGACCACACTTCTTGTACCAAGGATATAGCAGTAATCAAAGCACAACCCCTGCACCTTCGAATTATCCAGTTGTACTAGGAACAGAGCCAGTACCGGACCAGGCATCACTCATAGGAGGGGTGTCACCGTCTCTTCTTGCTGCAATCGAAGAAACCATTCGCAATCAAATGCAAAAAGCCAAAGAAAAAGACGAGGATGTTCGGATGATTGTGAAACCATATCCTATTAACATCGATGCGGTTATATTCCCTCCAGGCTTCGTTCAAGCAACATTCAAAATGTTTGATAGTACCAGAGATCCGAGACAACATCTATCTCATTTTCTTTTGAGGTGTGGGTTAGCATCCAAGACGGGAGCTCTCCGCCTCCAACTCTTCATGCAATCCCTAGAAGGTGCTGCTTCATATGGTATGCCAATCTTCTGATGCTTCAATCCCGGATTGGAATACAATGGTGTCGAAATTCAGCAAATAATTCTACAACACTCAAAGAAGAGTGGGTGTTCCAGAATTGATTGAGACTAGACAGAGAGACAATGAGTCTATAACAGAGTTCATTGCCCGATTGAGAGCCTTGATCTTTTCCTGTCCTAAAAAATTCACTCAACTGAAACTCATCCGGATAAGCCTCAACAACTTCAAGCATAATCTGTCAATTGCCTTAATGGCCCAAGCCTTTGAAGGTTTTGAAGATCTATGTACAAAAGTGCACGATGTGGAAAGCCATAAAGGAAAGGGAAGGTGAGGTAGAGGCATTGATCGCCTTGAGTCTTAAACTGCCGTTGTAGTTGAAACAAAAAAGATTGCGTAACCAGCACCAGGTACAGGTAGGCCAACTAGTCAATCAAACAATGGCAATGGACCAATCAAAATTGATACTAAATCAGCTCAAGGTGGAACTAGAAGACCACAATAGCAAATAAGCGTGACCCACAAAAAAGGGTCACCATTGAAGAAATAATAAATGAAACATATTCAATTTCTGAATACATTGTCGAAGATTTGTTTGAGGATCTTCTTGCAAATGAGTTTATTGTTCGTCCTGAAAGTAGGAGACCCCAACAAATCGGGATGAAGGATGATCCCAAATATCATCCTTATCATCGTATAATCAGTCACAAGATAAATGATTGTTTTGTTCTAAAGGATATCATTCAATGAATTTTGGACAATAAAAAGATTGTCATTGGTCAAGATCTCCAACAGGCAGTTACAGCCAACACGGTGGTAGCTTCAGAGCCACTAGAAAAAGACGAAGCATCTTCAAGTGGCAACTTTTCTAGCGACAAACTGGCAGATGAAGAGGATTGGACTCTTTTTGAAAGCAAATAAGCCAAGAAGAAAAAATAATTGACTCAAAATGTCGATGCTAAAAGACAAGCTCAGGCTAAGAGACAGGCTCAAGCCCAAAGAAAA
Organism: Tetracentron sinense; assembly: GCA_015143295.1. Lineage (NCBI taxonomy): Eukaryota > Viridiplantae > Streptophyta > Magnoliopsida > Trochodendrales > Trochodendraceae > Tetracentron > Tetracentron sinense. The sequence continues at coordinate 4,703,178 of CM026559.1, read as the reverse complement.
GAAGGAAAGCGCATAGACAAAGCTGAGAAGAAGAATAAAATTGAAAGAGTAAGGAAAATCAAGAAAAATGGCCTCACCCAAGACGATCTATTGGAACAAAAGCCATTAATGGCAATCACTTTGATGGATTTCATCCCTCCGGGCTTCTGCTCCGACTGCGACTATGATAACCTCCAGTCAACGAACTCGGGAGATGAATCCAATATCTTCTCTTGATATGTCATCGATACAATCCCGAATGAAGACCCTTCATGGTTGAATGTGCCGAGATAAGTAGTAGTCTGCAGTCCAAAAAGACAATGGGCAATTCAAGATTGGCTAGATCAATCTAAAGTTATTGAACTCCCAGAAAGGAGACCGTCCACATCGGGATGGACACCTACAGGACTCTCAGATCTATCTGAAGGATTTTTATATGGAGGAGAACGAGAGGTAGATGATGGATAAGTACAATCTGATTCCCCTCGAGAGAGGCCAGGTGCACTTGAGGCCCCAAATCAAAATCATCGTCAAATACGACGACCGATGTAAATCTTAAGCAAGCTCGAGAATCAAGATTCACTTGCTGCAGTCGGTTCGAACAAGGATCCTCCAACAGAAGAAGCAGTCCTAGAATCAGGGTCGATTGATAATTCACAAGTATCTGAACAAATTTCAGTCTAGCCTGGAAGTCTAGTAGGGTAATATGAAAACAAAGTCAGTTCCCCTTTTAAAGCAGAAAGAGGAAGTTGGACTTCAGTTCTGTGAACATGGTCCAACTCTTGGAAGGAGAGTTATCTGAACCAATAGATCAGACAATTTTCAAAGCCTACCAACTCAATCTCTGGTCAAGTAGAAAGCTACAACCAAGATTTGTACCAATCCAGCATGAAAATCAGACCAAGCTCAATCGGCCCAGGCACAAGCAGCTCCCGGTAATGAGAGGGTCAAATATGATATCCTGACTCATCAGAAGAAAATCCTTTCCTTGTTAAACTTCTATGATGCTCTCAAGATGTCCTATGAATTGAGAAGGTCTCTTATATATGCCCTCTCTAATTCGAAAGACTTCTCTGAAGAAGTTACAAGTCAACCACCGCAGCCTTCTGAAATAGGGACTTCAAGCCTCTTCACGATCACTTTTGATGATGAAGACATATGAGCCGAGCCTCTCGAACATAATTGGACACTATTCATCTCATGTCTAGTTAATGAAACTAGTATCTCCAGAGTAATGATAGATAGGGGTTCGGCCATCAAGATCCTCCCAAAAAGGATGTTGTCCAAGCTCGGCGTACAAATAAGCCAGCTTTATAAAAGCAACCTGATCATCCAAGGTTTTAATCAAAACGAACAAAAGCCCATGGACATGATTAACCTCAAAACCAGGTTTGAAGATATTGCTGAAAGTACAACATTTCTGGTGATTGATGTTGATACATTATACAACGCCTTATTGGGGCGCCAGTGGATGCATAACTATCTTGTTGTGCCCTCCACCTATCACTAATGCCTCAAATACCCATAGGGAAACAGACAAGCAAGGATCGATGCTAATGATGATCTGTTTAATGATGCAGAGACATATTATGTAGATGTGCGTTTTTATATCAAAAGTGTCCAAAGAAGCATTCAACAAAAGCCCAAGGGGCAAAAAGTTGAGAGCGGCCTAAAAAGCAATCATGGACTTGCCCACGAAAAGAGTGTTCAAATATACCCAAAAGTCTCAAGGAAAAGAAGGGAAATCGACACTAGCTTTGGTATAATATCCCCAGAATCTCAAAATGGACAAATCGGCTGACCTCTTTCAGATTTGCGAGGTCAAACAAGTTGACCATCTACAAGCTCTGAAAGTTGATCATTTGGTTCCTTTGAAGAAGATGAACTGTACAATGGTAGAAACTACCTCCAATAGCAATAAAAGGAGGATAGAAGCCCATACTCTATAACTCTTTTGGTCAATATGAAAGAATTAATCCTACATACACTGATGAAAGGCACAGGGTGATCAATCCTTATAGGAAGAAGTCAAGTTATGGAAAACAGACTCTCATAGTCCTCAAAAATCACAGATTGAATTCTGAAGAAAGAGAACATGTTAAATGGACTCTTCTACCTGCTTATGAAGCTGCACTAAAAATGGATTAACATAAGGCCTTAGATACCGGTGATTATGTTGATACAGATACACTAGGAATTGGGTATAAGCCCCCAGACTTTGTATTTGGGAGAAATCACAACACAATTGTAAATATGGTCATGGTTAGAGAAGAACCCCTATCAGAAGAAACCTTTATGGAGTGGCTCCTGGAAAAGACAGAGTCTCGTCAAACATCCCCATGGGTTGAGGCATCGCATCAAGATATGATTGATAACCTGCCTAAGGTCAGTCTCGATGCATGAAAAAAATAACCAACAATGAAAGTCACTCCCAGTATCATTATCACATCTAGAGGAGCATGGGAAAAGCCCATTCATTTCATTCCGTAGGGCAAGTAGGCAAAACCACCTCCCAGAACAATAGAAGGGACAGAAGAATGAACCCTTACCAGAAGAAGCCTATGTATAATCCAGCAATCAAGAAAATGCTTGAGAAACATGGATTTAACACTGAAGAAAAAGAACATGCTGAGCATAAAATTATGCCAACACTCAGGACTTTGGCTACCGGTAAACGAGTTGGCTCTAACTTGAGAAGATCTGACTCAGGAAATTCTTATCCTTCATCAAATGAAGATCAGGTCTGGATTGTGAATACTATTACGATGGACGAAGACTCCTCTTCAAGAGAATAAATGATCATGGAAGAACCACCTGAAGAAACTGAAGTCCATCCGGCTCCTCCTGAATTTGAAGCAGGGGGTCAAGCAACAATTGATGACCTCCTTAAAGTTAACCTTAACTCAAAATAGGACCCAAGGCCAACATCCATAAGTGCCTCCCTTTCTCAAATAGAAAAAAAGGAATATCTTTGTCTCCTGAATGAGTACAAGGATGTCTTTGCTTTGAATTATACAGAAATGTCTGGCCTACATCCAAAAATTGCAGTACATCATCTCATAACTCGAGAAGATGCTAGCCAATCAAGTAGGCATAAAGAAGATCTCGCCCAGAGCTAGTCGCTCAAATTGAAGCCAATGTAGGTAAACTCCTCAAAGCAGAATTCATAAGAGAAGTCCAATATCTTGCTTGGCTTGCCAACGTTGTTCCCGTAAAGAAGAAGAACAGATAGATTCGGGTTTGCATAGACTTCCGCGATTTGAATGAAGCATGTCCTAATGACGATTTCCCCTTACCCATCACACAAATGATGGTGAAGGGAATCCAGATAAAAAATTTATGTAGAAAACTGGATCCTGAAGATCTTTACACCATAGAAAGCAAATAATATTAACTACATGTTTAGATAATTACCTCGGTGAATGATGTTCACCGGTGAAGTACAAAACAGGATGAACCATCAAAACTCTTTGTAGAGATTTCTCGAAGAATTACTCAAAACTCGATCCTCGTTCTTCACTATCCCCACGAAGCTTTTGAATCTCTACTTGGTATTGAAGAAACAAAGAGAAGAAGATTGTTAGAGTAGACTTTCTATCTCACAAAACCTTGGGGTTCAAAACTCTAGCCTTCAATAACAACTTGGAGTAACCTTAGAGGCTCACGAAAATTGGAGAGAGGAGTTCTCTCCCTTAGCTCACAGTTTGGAGGAGAAAAATAGAATGATTAATCCTCCCACATGTTTTGGGGTATTGGGTATATATAGATTAGGATCAAATCCTAATCCCAATCCAATTAGAAGTTATCCCTTAAAGAGTTACTAAATAATGATAACTCATATCATTAATTAAACTCCATGTTTATTTATAACTAATTAGTTATAATAAACTTTCTAATTAAAGATTCCTTTTCCTAAAAGGATTCCTTAATTAGTGGAATGCAACTAATTCCCTAGATTCTAGGGTTTTCCAACAAACTCCCTAACAATTAGGGATTCTAATCAAATTAGAAAGCCCCAAAGGGGTGGGCGTGAGCTATAGGGGGCATGAGTAATAGAGAGTCTTGCACTCCAAGTCTTTGATAAGAACTCAATCTTATCCCCTTGTTTCTTATTTTCCAAGAATTGAATCTAATCCCTTAAGATAAGGACTAATTAAATAATAATTATTTAACTAACAAACTTCCTAAATAATAGGGATTCTCCAAATAGGTGCCCACCCTAGGGAATTAATCCCATGGGCTTGGGCCCACCAATAAAGTCCACTTTTAAATGGGTTTTAAGGATATGGGTCAAACCCATTTCTCCTTATATTGGGTTAATTAAATAACCATTATTATTATCCTTTTATTTAAATTAACATTTAATCTAAACCATAAATTAACATATAATCCATTTTATAAAGATTAACTTTTAATCCTTTAAATTATAGATTAACATTTAATCTATTAATTGAGCTTGTATTTCTTATGTGGGCATCTCCATAGATTGCTCTGAGACATTCTAACCTGGGCTTACCCAATGTTATCCCATTGACCCTTAAATAGGAATGTCATTGGAGATATCCATGTTATAATTGAATCTCAGTGTAAGAACATTAACCATTAAGGATCCCGTCACATGAACTTTTTAATTTGATTAATCCTTCCAATAACATTATCTTTAATGGGCCTTCGAGATTATTATACTATCTAACTCATAGCCCATTGTACATCATTCGGGTTTCTAAGACATTTGATTAAGCCATGAGAAACCATTTCTCATGTAAAATATTTTGAGAAAAACTTTTATTATGTATAATATATTTTATTAAAAATATATTTTAAACTTGTTTGATTTCAAAATCACCTGCGCAGGATTCAAGCTTAATCGACTGTCTTACCGGGAACTTGGATAATCTCTCAATTTAATGAACATGGATTCCTTATTTGAAATTCGTCATGACTCGAACAACTTTCTGACTATCCAACTGTCACATTATCGTAGTCCCTCAGTTAGAGAGTACTTAGGTGCAATCAAAACAGTCAGATTACTGCTCAGTTATAAATGAACTCATCAGATCTAAGGTTCATCGAAACTGTTCAATGTAAATGAGAGAACAACTATCTGATAGTATGTTTATGCAAAAGGTCTCTCATTGAATGCAATCAGTCAATATACATTTAAGCACCCGTAAGCTAATATGTAGTCTCCACTACAATAGTTTGAGATAAAACTACATCTCAACCACTGAGAACATCTTAGCATTGTGGCAACCATATAAGTGAAGTGCCCAGCTTTACCCATAGTTGTGACTCTATAAGGTATAAGGAACTGGAAAGCTATATCTGCCTGTGATAGTCTGATACCTATCACATAGCTTTCCTACAATATATCCTATGGACCTTTGTCAATATCTCATATCGTATAGATCATCTCATGATCATGGTCAATTATCCATAATGAATTCATAATAGATAAAGAAGATGTCTCAATTAATCTAATCAATAAGAATCTTACAATCTAAATGACTTTTTTAGGCATAATGTCTAATAGATGGTTGATGCAACAACAGGCTTTGAAGCCCTGTCCTTTATGGATGGATATTTTAGTTACAACCAAATCAAGATAGCCTTAGAAGATGAAGAGCTTACAACATTCCGCACCCCTAAGGGAGTGTTCTGTTACATAGTCATGCCATTCGGCCGCAAAAATGCTGGAGCAACCTATCAAAGGGCCATGACTGTTATATTCGGGGATATTCTCCATAAAAAAGTTGAGTGCTATGTCGATGACTTGGTTATCAAAACAAGGCAATGAAACAATCATCTGGAACACCTTCGAGAGATCTTCGACAGATTGCGGCAGCATTAGCTCAAAATAAACCCGCTCAATTAGAATATTCCTAGGTTTTGTGGTACACCACAGATGAATCGAGATTGACCCTACTAAGATAAAGGTCATTCACGAAATGCCCCTTCCAAGAAATCTACGCCAATTGAAAGGACTTCAGGGTCGACTCGCTTATATCCAGAGATTCATCTCCAATTTGGCCAGAAGGTGCCAACCGTTTTCCCTTCTTATGAAGAAGGGAATACCATTCCAATGGGATCAGGTTTGTTAAGATGCTCTCGATAGCATTAAGACTTATCTCATCAATCCACCAGTCCTTATGGGTCCAATTAAAGAAAAACCACTTATCCTCTATATAGCGGGGCTCGAAGGATCTCTAGGATCTCTCTTTGCTCAGCATAACGACCAAGGAAAATAAAATGTCATGTATTATCTAAGCAAGACTCTGGTTGGAGCAGAATGTAGATATACGTCGATAGAGAAAGTCTGTTTGACCCACATCTTTTCTTTGAAGAAATTAAGGCATTATATGCTTGAGCATTCAGTAAAACTGATATCCAGAGCTGATCCCCTCAAATACATAATGTCCCACCCCACTCTCTCGGGCAGGATGGCAAAATGGGCAATACTCCTATCTGAGTTTGAAATCGAATTCGTGCCCCAAAAGGCGATGAAAGGGCAAGCTCTTGCTGACTTCCTTGAGCACATCCGGTTCCTGCGGACTCACTACCGGTCATCGACCTCCCTGACGAAGAAGTTCTACAGGTACAGGTCAAATCAGGCTGGAAGATGTATTTTGACGGAACTTCAAGAAGCCCTGATGGAATCAAATACATCAACCCAAAGGAGAACAAGTCAGGAGTTGGTATTGTTTTTGTCCACCAGACAACGTAATCTTACCTTATTCCTTCGCACTAACAGAAGGAAATTTAAACAATGAAGCTGAATCTAAAGCCTAGATAGCAGGTCTTGAATTAGCTCTCGAGATCCCGGTGGATGAATTAACCATCTATGGGTATTCCAAACTCGTCATCAAACAAGTCCGGGGTGAATATGCCGTGCGAAGAGCCAGCCTCCTTCCTTATCAAAAGAGAGTGGACTAGCTACTTGCTCAAATTCCAAGAAATAGTCTCTTCCATGTCCATAGAGGACTCAACAATCAAGTCGATGCTTTGGTCGGTCTTGCAGCATCTCTAACTCTACCAACAGACAATGTGCTAACTATCACAGATAGAAGAACTCTCAAACCCCTTCTAGAGATAGATCTTCTGGAAACAGTTTGTTCTATGACAATCAAAGAAAAAGAAGAAGACTGGCGACAACCCTTCATCGATTATCTCCAACATGGTCGATTGCCCGAATACCTTGCCAAACGCACTGAAATTCATCAACGCATCACGGTCCCTGGATGGTATCTTAATGAGGTGTCTCTTAGGAAATGAAATAGATCAGGCCATTGAAGAAAATCATGCCAGAATCTGTGGTGCCCACCAAGTTGGGCTTAAGCTTCAAATGCAGCTGAAAAGATTAGGCTACTACTAGCCTACGACGATCACTGATTGTCTCAACTATGCAAGAAAATGCAAAGTTTGTGTAGAGTCCATATTTTTGTGTTGGCATATTCCGGTATCAAAACAAGTGAGTCTAGGTGTCTAGGAGTGGGTCTTGTGTCATTGCTATCAATCATCCACAACAAGTGAAGTTGAAGACCGTTGAAGACTCAGTTTGATCATTTCCTTCATAGGATGCTAAGTGACCTAGATACCATGCTACCATAGGTGGGAATTGACTTAGAATAATCCTAACATATTGCATTAGGTGGTAAGTGTCCTAGACTAACCATACGGACCCTAGGTGATGAGATAAACAGTGCAAAACTTGTTTAAAAATTCTGAAATTTTCTGAAAAAACCAAGGTTGCTTGTTTTTGGCATATCTCTCAAACCTTAGCTCAGATTTTGCTCTATAATATGTCAAATAAACCATGTCGAAAAGAGCTACAACTTTTGTGAAGGGACCAAGAGCTTAAAATGAATTTTTAATTTTGGTTTTCACCTCAAGGTCGACCTTGGGCATTGAGGGTCGACCCTGAAGTGCCAAAAAAATGTATGGAAATTTTGGATAGAATGCTGAAATATTAAGGGTCGACCCTGGTATGGGAAACTTGCCAAAATCATTTTTTGGTTTCCTCTTTGGTTTTTATCCCCTTTAAGCAACTTCTAAGCTTGGTTTTGCTTCCTTATAAAGTGTGAACCCCTCTAGTTTCTGGAGTACGACCTTGGGAGTGTGTAGAGAGGTTTTTTAAGTTTCTCCAGAGGTTATAGAACCAATGGAATATATTTTTCTCTACCCCTTTTGTTAGTGCATTAAACCTAGAGATTACAAGCCTAAAGCTCCATATTAGCTTGTTTGGACTTGTGCATTGAAGGAATCCATCTAGGTGATGATTCTTATCAAACCATCAACCCGTTCTGGATAGAACACCTTGGCTGGAGTGTTCCAGAGCCTTTGCGAAGGAGATCGATCCGAGAAGGATCGTGGTAGAGTGATTTGGTCGGTGGATTACGAAGCCATCATTGACGGAGATTAATCGGAAGATCATGGATTGTTTTTGAGACACAAAGAGAAGTACAAGTAGCTGCGGTTGATCACGGGACTTGAGAGTACGTGGTGACTGTTCAAGGCGTGAAGGACTAAGAACTGAAGGATCGAAGTGTCGAGTCCAAAGGAGTCAAGTTCGACTCTTGTAAGTTCTTGTTTACTTTGCCTTAAAGGATTCTCATGGCTGGACTAGGTCCCGTGGTTTTTCCCAGAAGGGTTTTCACGTAAAAATCCTTGTGTTGTGGTTTACTTGGCTTTCTATTTTCTGCACTTAAAGTACATCATCCCTTAACTTAATAACTTAATTGTTAAAACATCAAAAATGGTAGATAGACTTATAGGAAGCCCTAACCATCCCCTTGACCTTGTGAGATTCTCAACTCAAACATCAAATTTGAGGTTCACCGAGTTTTTTTAATTGGTATCAGAGCGGGTTCACTTACTTTTTAGTGTGATATTGTCTCATACTTTTCCGTGAATATGAATCTCCAAAGAGAGGGAGGATCCATCTCTTGCCCCCCATTATTTGATAGGAATAATTATGCCTATTGGAAAGCTCGAATGAGAGCGTTTCTAAAATCATTAGATAAGAGAGTATGGTTTTACATTGAACAAGGCTGAACCCATCCAACAAAGACCATAGATGACCAGACCATCCCTAAACCTTTTTCTGAATGGACCAATGTAGAACTTGAAAGTTGTAGATGGAATAGTAAAGGTCTAAATGCAATCTTCGCCGCTGTCACACTCGAAGAATTTTGATGTATATCTAAATGTGACACTTCGAAGGAGGCATGGGACATTCTTCAAATTACCCATGAAGGGACTACAACTGTCAAAATCTCCAAACTTCAATTACTGACCTCTAAGTTTGAAAAGTTGATAATGGATGATAATGAAACTTTTGATAGTTTTTATGCTAATTTGAGTGATATTTTCAATTCTAGCTTCAATCTAGGGAAAAGAATTCCTGAGTCCAAAATTGTTAGAAAAATTTTGAGAACTCTACCTGAGAGATTTCGATCGAAGGTTACTGTCATCGAGTAGAGCAAAAATGTGGATGCTCTCAAACTTGAAGAGTTGGTTGGTTCTCTCTAGACCTATGAGTTAAATCTGAACCCATTTAAGAAACCAAAATCTATTGCCTTGAACTCCGTCAAGGAATCCATAGATGGTTCAGATAGTGACTCTAAGGATGAAGAAGAAGAGTTGGCTTTATTTGCGAAGAATTTTAGAAAATTTTTGAAACTTAATAAGAGATTTAATCCGAAAGGACAAAAATATTTTGAAAAGCACAAGTCCAAGCACTTTGAAAATAAGAAACATTTTAAAATTGTGGACAAGAAATCCCAAGGTGTTCAATGCTATGAATGCCAAGGCTACGACCATATTGCCGCTAAGTGCTCTAATAAGAAAAGATTTAAGGGCAAGGCAAAGGATGACAGTGAATCTGAAAAATCAGATAGTTCTTCTTGTGAGGAGACTAGGGGTTATATGGCCTTCACTGCATCCTTATCTGGGATTGAGGAATCTTCTTCAAATACTGTGAGTAACCAACACTGTAGGGATGGTGAGGAGGATGATGTGAGTCAGAATGACTCAGATTCTGAGGGAGACCTTGAGGTAGCCTATGATGAACTATTTCAGGAATGCCTAAAGCTGAAAAAGGTTCAGTTTTCCATGTCCAAAAAGATCAAATCTATTGAAATAGAAAAAGATGCCTTAGACCAAGTGACTTCAGGGTTAAGAGCTCTTGTGTCACTGCTTGAGGAAGAGAAGGCTTCCCTCCTTGCCAAGACTCAGCTACTTGAATCTGATTTACATGTTGGTCTTGATGAAAAGACAAGTCTTGAAATCAAGTTGACTAATCTTTAGCAAAATCAGAAGGGTGGAGAAAAGAAGGGCACTCCATCTACCTCGAACACTAAGCCTGGTGCTAAAAGGCACCCTCCTATTAAAGGGAATGACCCTTCAACTCAGAAATTCATTCCTACATGTCATAACTGTGGAGTGAAGGGTCATATTAAGCCTTGATGTCCTAAACTTCGAAGAATGCCCAATCATGGTTCAAGGAACTAACACAACTTTAATGAGAATCTTCAATGGAGAGTTGAGGTCCTAGTGGAGAAGTCTAGGAGTTTGTGTGAAGATGTGATGAAGATTGCTCACAACTCTAGACAGTGGCATGGTCATGACACTCCTCATGCTAGATATAAAGGAGGTAACGGGGAGAACCATAATGCCCACCATAATTCTAGGACTCAATTCTGGAAAAGGAGGAACATGAGGAAGAGGCAAAAGGTCATACCTACCTCAACTGAAACGGTTAGAGACCAAAGGGTCAATCAAACTTCAAAAACCATTTGGGTGAGAAAGGAAGACCTGAAGGGCTTCACGTAGCCCATGTCTGTCATAGCCTAGGGTGTGCTGTTAGTGTTCTATCTTGTCCTAGTGCTAAGCTATTTGTGTATACTAGTATTTTTTTCTTTTTACTAGTGTTTATTTGCTTTGATATGTTTTTCTGTTTTTTTTTTTTTTAAATCCAAAAACATTGAAAAACCATAAAATCCAAAAAGATTTTTTTTATGTTGCCCTTGTTTGACTTGCATGATCTGCATTCCTTGTGTGATCTTTATTTTTATACTTGTCCAGGGTTGAACATGAGTTTGTTGCTGATTGAGGAAATATCACCTTCATAGTCTCTTGGTTAGGCTGAAAATTAGACCGATTTTACCTTGAACAGTTAGAGACTTATTCATGTGTGTATGCTTCACAAATTTCACATGCACTCTGACTGATTCTATAGAGAGGTCTATTTTCCAATCTGTTGGTGTATGGCTTATCTCAATAGTGTGACCTTGGATGACCAATCTAGAATGACCATATTTGTTAGTCATCCCCATTTTGTGTATCCTCCATGAGCTAAAATTGTTGCAATGAAAAGGGCTACCTACTAGGATAGTGTGAAGTCACTATTGGATGCAAATAGTATGAAATGGCTACCTAGACGAACAGTAGGTATCTGTCTGGGTCACTAGAGTGAAAGCCCCTACTGTTAATAGCCAGGACTACCTACCTAGATAGTGTGAAAGCCATCATTGCATGAAAAGATAAAGATCATCAAAAGAAATCTTACAATGTTTGGAGGTATTTGACCAAAAGTAAAAGAAAAATATTGAGTCAAATAAAGTGGAAAAGGAGCACCAAAATGTAAAAAATCAATATATCTGGATTTGACTTCTAAGATTTATGTCTTCGGGAGTCCCCTTAGTGGTTAATGTCATATCCTTGGAAAGGGAAAGAAACATTGATCTAGTATCTAGTCAGACCACCACTAAACACAATGCTTCATTTTTGAACTGTTCACTAAATGAGTCTAAGTGAATTAGCTATAATTTAGCATTCCGTGAAATTTAGTTAGATGTGTATCCTCAGTCGGACTAACTAATCATGTTCTTCATTGGATTTGTAATCTTAAATTACCACTGCTTGGAATGCTTTTGATGCATTTTTGTGTGGCATATGATATTTTTTTTGTGTGTTTCTTTTTGTTTGGCATATGCCTTTCTAGCATAGGTGCCCTGTTTTTGGTGCTCTCCTTGATCTTAGGGGGAGAAAATCAAGTTGCGTTGATGAGGGGGAGTTTGTGCTTGATTTTTTGAGGGGGAGTTTATGTTTTATATTTCTATTTTGTTCCCCGCTCTTTAATCCCCTCATTATCTGCATTTGATTGGTTGTATTGTGATTGCCTTGATATTTCACATGTGTTAAATTGGCATTGTCATTGTGATATTGGCATCATGATTACCTTTGGCAATTGTGCCAAAAAGAGGGAGAATGTTGGGTATTCTTTGCCAAGTTTAGTACATTCCTTGCATTACCTGTGCTTACTTAGTTTTATATTCCATACATGCTTCATTGGGTGTTTTTTTTATGAGCATGTGCAGGTGCAGGGCTGCAGCAAACAGACTATACTTGACAAGAGCTTAAGTGTCTTAATTAATTTAAGATGATTTTTCAATTGATATCATGTAAGAGTGTTGGAGTCATGTAATGTCTTAATTCACCGTTTTGATGTGTTTGAGTGAGTTTGTGTCAAGTCATGTACTTCAGTTTGGTTTTGCCATGGAATTACCAAAGGGGGAGATTGTAAAGTCCATGGTTTTGTGTTGGCATATTCCAGTGTCAAAACAAGTGAGTCTAGATGTCTAGAAGTGGGTCTTGTGTCATTGCCTCAATCATCCACAGTAAGTGAAGTTGAAGACCCGTTGAAGACTCGGTTTGATCATTTTCTTCATAGGATGGTAAGTGACCTAGATACCATGCTACTATAGGTGAGAATTGACTTAGAATAATCCTAACATGTTGCCTTAGGTGGTAAGTGTCCTATACTAACCATACAGACCTTAGGTGATGAGATAAATAGTGCAAAACTTGTTTAAAAATTCTGAAATGTTCTGAAATTTTTCAAAAAACCAAGGTTGCTTGTTTTGGGCATATCTCCCAAACCGTAGTTCAGATTTTTCTCTATATATGTCAAATTGACCATGTTGAAAAGAGCTACAACTTTTGTGAAGGTACCAAGAGCTGAAAATAAAGTTTCAATTTCATTTTTCACCTCAAGGTCGACCCTGGGCGTTGAGGGTCGACCCTGAAGTGCCAAAAAAATGTATGACAATTTTGGACAGAATGCTGAAATATTGAGGGTCAACACTGGAGGATACTTGGGTCAACCCAAGTGTACATTAGGGTCGACCCAAGTATCCTTGGGGGTTGACCCTGGTATGGGAAACTTTCCAAAATCATTTTTTTGGTTTCCTCTTTGGTTTTTATCCCTTTTAAGCAACTTCTAAGCTTGGTTTTGCTTCCCTATAAAGTGTGACTTCCCTCTAGTTCGTGGAGTACGACCTTGGGAGTGTATAGAGAGGTTTTTTAAGTTTCTCCAGAGATTATCGAATCTATGGAATATATTTTTCTCTACCCCTTTTGTTAGTGCATTAAACCTAGAGATTACAAGCCTAAAGCTCCATATTAGCTTGTTTGGACTTGTGCATTGAATGAGTCCATCTAAGTGATGATTCTTATCAAACCATCAACCCGTTCTAGATAGAACACCTTGGCCGAAGTGTTCCGGAGCCTTTCCGAAGGAGATTGATCCGAGAAGGATCGTGGTAGAGTGATTTGGTCGGTAGATTCCGAAGCCGTCATTGACGGAGATCGATAGGAAGATCGTGGATTGTTTTCGAGACACAAAGAGAAGTACAAGCGGCTGCGGCTGATCATAGGACTTGAGAGTACGTGGTGAATTTTCAAGGCGTGGAGGACTAAGAACTGAAGGATCGAAGTGTCGAGTCCGAAGGAGTCAAGTTCGAGTCTTGTAAGTTCTTGTTTACTTTGTCTTTGTGGATTCTCATGGCTGGACTAGGTCCTGTGGTTTTTTCCGGAAGGGTTTCCATGTAAAAATCCTTGTGTTGTGGTTTGCTTGGCTTTCTATTTTCCGCACTTAAAGTACATCATCCCTTAACTTAATAACTTAATTGTTAAAACATCAAAAATGGTAGATAAACTTATAAGAAGCCCTAACCATCCCCTTGAACTTGTGAGATTCTCAACTCAAACATCGGATTTGAGGTTCACCGAGTTTTTTCAGTTTGTCAGCTCCATGCTGACTTCATACATCGGGCTCCAGAGCCCCTTCACATGACAACATGTTCATGGCCTTTCGAGGCATGGGGAATGGATGTCATAGGTCCATTCACCCCACCATCATCTGTTGGGCATCAATACATCCTGGCTACGACAGACTACTTCTCAAAATGGGCTGAAATTATCGCTCTCAAAAAGGTCAAACACCACTCAGTGGTAGACTTTAGTCGAACCAGCATTATATACTGGTTCGAAATTCCTGAAAGTATCATAACAGATAATAGGCAACCTTTCTGAAGTACCTAGATACATAAATTATATGCCAAATTTGGCATCAAAGAGAACCATTTCACCTGGCATTATGCAACCGCGAATGGTCTTGCCGAAGCCTTCAACAAGACTTTGTGTAAAATCCTCAAGAAAGTTGTGGACAAAAGCAAGCGGGACTGGCACAAATGCCTACCCGAAGCACTCTGAGCATACAAGACTACTTACTAGACTCTGACACAGGTCACGCTGTATTCCCTGGTCTTTGACAGTGAAGCAGTTCTCCCCCTAGAAATTCAAATTCTCTCCCTGTGGGTGACAATTCAGCAGTCAATCACAAATGAAGACTCAGCTAAGGTTCGTCTTGCAGAGCTTGAAACTCTTGATGAACGTCGTCTTCAGGCCCAACAAAGCTTAGAGATGTACAGACAAAGGCTAGCTAATGCCTTTAACAAAAGCGTAAGAGTAAGACTAAGGTCTTTTAAAATAGGGGATTTGATAATGGTCAGGACTCCAATCATCGTCACTCGTCGAACCAAGGGAAAGCTCCAACCAAAGTAGGAAAGGCCCTACGTCATCTAGAAGGTATATTCTAATGAAGCATATCTATTGACTTCAATGGATGGAAAGCGAATCATCCCTCCAACCAATGCAAAATTCCTAAAGTGATATTACTCTTAGGAATCGAAAATCTCGCTAGACCAAAACTTTAGAAGACGGTCTAGGCAAAAATTAGAGCACCCAAAAATACTCGCTAAGTTGAAAATCCGAAAGGACGGTTTAGGCAAAAATTAGAGTCAAATCATACTTGTTAAGTCAAAAACCCTAAGGGGAGGCTTAGGCAAAAATTAGAGCAACCATGACTCGCTAAGTTGAAAACTCTAAGGGGCGACTTAGGCAAAAAATTAGAGTTAAAATAAAAAATGTCCGCTAGACTAAAATTTCAAAAAGATGGTTTAGGCAAAAACTTAGGGTAACAAATAGCTCGCTAGACTAACACTTCAAGAGTCAGTATAGACAAAAATTAGAGCAATTTGACAGGCTTCTGAATACGAGTTAAAATAGTTCACGGTGCTTCAAAAGTCTCCAGAATAATAGACCAAAGTCCAAACCCTCCTAGGTATGAACGAAAACTGGCTATTCACTCTCAAAATGCGAATCAAAGCTTCAAAAGTCCTCAAGATACAAGACCGAAGCCAAAACCTTCCTAGTTATGAACGGAAACTACTTATTCGATATCAAAATGCGAATCTAAATGCCCTATTTTGAACTACGTTTGGCTTGATCCTATCATAGGTACGTAGGCAACCTGAGAAAATCAACTTGGGTTCAGCTAGTTCTTCTAAAAGAACATCATCCCCCTGGGATACAAAATCATCGTTATTGCCCCTCACTATGGGTGAAACGAAGAAAAATGATACCTGATGAACCAAGAAGAAACTAAAACTCAAGTGAAGGACTTCTCATCATCAAGGGAACGTGCATAAATGAACCATATCTGCTGACTACGATGGACGGACAACGGAGTATCTCCCCTGACCAATGTAAGATTCTCAAAGCCCGCTAGACCAAAGTTAGGGTAGCAAAGCTCGTTAATTTGAAAACCCAAAAGGGTGACTTAGGCAGAAATTAGAGCACCAATGGCTCGCTAAGTTGAAAATCCGAAAGGACGGCTGAGGCAAAATCAGAGTTAAAATAGAATGCCCGTTAGACTAACATTCCAAGAGTCAGTCTAGGCAAAAATTAAAGCAACAAAAAGCTCGCTAAACTAACACTCCAAGAGTCAATTTAGACAAAAATTAGAGCAATTTGATGGGCTCTTTAATACGATCTAAAAGATTCATCATTTCTCAAAGACTTGCTCCTAAAATACAAGTCTAAACCTTCCTAGATATGAACAAAAATTATCTACTCGTAAATTACAAGTCTAAAATTGTCCCTATTTGGAACTACGTTTGTCTTGATCCTATCATAGGTAAGTAGGCAGCCTGAAAATGGGTTCAGCTTGTTCTTTTAAAAAGAACATTAATTCCTCGAGATACAAAGAGGGAGTCATGTCATTAAAAAAAAAGTGTACAAGACTGAAAACAAAATAAAGTCTTTTATTCATGAATAGCAAAATGAGGGAACTCCACATAAATTGGAGAACTCACTCGAGTTAAACAAGTAGTATCTTGAGAACATGTTATCAGTTCCAACAAGCTACTAAGTTAAACAAGCAATATCTTGAGAACATGTTATCAGCTCCAACAAGCTACTAAGTCGGACAAGCAGTATCTTGAACATAAGGTTGGAGGGCAGAACGCCATATTGGTGGATGCTATTCAGAAAAGAATTCCTCCCGTGACTAATTTTCCACTATCATCTTTGGTGCCGATGTTACGCATCCATTTCCAGGGGAGGATTCTAGCCAATCAATAGCAGCAAAGGTGACATCTGGAAGCAGAGCCAGGAATTATTTCTCAGTGTTGTCAGTTCCGGCAAGCTACAAAACTAAATAAGCAACATCTTGAAAAGCATGTCCCTCAACATCAGTGAAGAGGTTGTTTAGCAGCATCAAGAAATCCAGGCAGGCTTCATCAGGACAGATGGATAGAATGCAGAGTATTTCATTCAATAAATGCTCAAGCTCACCGTCAAGAACACCTGAACTCTTAACAGATTCCAAGACATCGATTTTATCTTTATGACGTCATATCATTAGGCTGATGAAAAGGTTGCAAGAAAATATTAAGGTGTTGTTCTTTGCTATCTGCTTTACCAAGTCACACAGCTCGATAATTTCGGTCTTATCAATGATGAGACCCCTAGTAGTCTCTAAATGACAAATGAAAGCAAACCTGATTTCATTGATCTACAGTTAATCAAGGACATCCCCTCTCGAAGCATGCTGTGATAAGAGGTCCATTTTACAAAAGAAAAGAGTATAAAGTCCGTAAGGATACACATATATCAGTTACTGATTTTTTTTTAAAAAAACCATCATTGTTTGCGGACAAACGTTTGGACTTAACCAAAACATGGAAAAGTCCAAGTCTGCGGACAAACGTTTCGACTTAATCAAAATTTGGAAAAGTCCAAGTCCACAAACAAAATATCTGCATGCAATAATTAATACCCGGAGGTATGTACCCTCGAACACCAAATTAAAGTCCACGGATAAGGTCCTTGGGCAAAGATCAATCTATAGACAAGTCTATGGACATGAGGATATCTTTTAGATGACCCTTCACGTTTTCATCATAAAAAAACCTTAGAAAGCCGGTAATGGCACCGGAAGTCCTATCAGAATGTCCAGAAGGACATTCCGAAGCTTTTGGATGAAGAAAATCCTCATACCTTTCTTTTGTAAAGCTAAGAAATCCAAAAGAAATGAGTTTATTTCTTTCAAATTTAGAAAGATGGTCAGACATACCTTTAAAGGGATGATTGAATCAGAGAAGAAGGAAAATTCTGAAAGAAAAAACCAGAGTCCTCTCTGATTCTAGAGAAAGAGAAGGCAAAATGCTTTCTCCGAATGCTAAAGATCCTTTATATACAGACCCTCTTCATTGGATTTTGGTCATCCATTTTGAAATGGACGGCCAAGATGGCTGAGAATTTCCCCAGCCACACTTGCATTGGCAATTAGAGTCCCTTATTATGGGGACTCCTTGAAATCGTGAGGGTTTCTCGATAACCCCCACCTCATAGTGGGCTGTCCACTAAGTTACAGCCCACGTATTGGGGAGACAATACGCCTCCCACTCTCATTGCCATATGGCAGGATCTGAATGGCTAAACCATTCTCAGATGTTCATATCCTGAGGGGCATTTGTGGGTAGTGAAATCTCACCACTCGTAAGGCAGTGCATGGTGCACCTGCCAACACAGGATCACCACCCATGAAATGGGTGGTTGGGCTTCACGTATGCCAAAGGCACGCGCACCAGCTGGTTAAGGGCTGGTGGTACATTTAATGCTGGCAGCAGGGTTTTTCTTTGCGGGTAGACCCCCATTTGAGCTATACGGATAGACTCTATGAGTCCATTTGCTGGCTAGTAAATGACTAGCCCAGTTCCTGACCATAAATGGTCAAGGACTCAACCCAGACCAAGGGCTGGACCCATGGTCCCACCTTATTTTGGTCCGCGGGCTGACCAAGGTCAAACCTTGGTCCGTAGCCCAAATAGGCTTTGGACCTGACCCAGACCGCGGGTGAGACCCATGGTCTCACCCCTTTAACTTGCGAACTAACCAAGGTCAATCATTTCCTAGCTGGTAGTCAGATACTGACTACCAAGTGGCAAAGAATTCCTGATAAAAAATGACTCTCTGCCAACTTTAGGGGATCCCGAGATAGAGATCCCCATTTTTCTCTAATAATAGAGTGCTATATGACACCCTATTTGGAAGGGGAAGTAATTTCTTTCCTTTTTTGGGGAGATAAGACTCTTCTCTCTTTCGAGGGAAATCTTATCTTCCCAAGTTTCCCAAAAAGAAAAACCAATTTGGAGACCTTCAAGAAAGAGGACTCCCATGCGTACCAGGTTTCTTTAAAGACAAGAGAAACCAGTTGTCTCGAACAAATGACCCTCTCTAAGGAGAGTTCACCTCCTTTGATTTCTTAAAAGAGAGGAAGTCAAGGGGGAGTTCAAAAAGGACTCTCCAAAAGCAATAAAAAAGGAGTTTCTCACAAGAAACTCCAATGAAGAAGCAAGGTAAAAAAAGACAAAAAAGAAAACACAAAAATGGGAAGAGAGAGAAAAAGAGCTTTCTTTTTTTTTTGCAGGAAAATAGCTACCCAAGAGGAAGAACAAGGATCTCCCATCAATGGAGAATATTAGGTGAACCCCAAATATGACCACCTCTTTTTTTTTTGGATACAAAGATATCTATGAGGAATCTTGTAATGCTTACATGGGATCTAGGTAACCCCATTGAATAAACAAATATTTTATTCAAATATTTTGTTCTGATTTATTATACTTCTTAATTAGAGGTTCTTCCCCAAATTGGGAAGGTAATTAACAGTCTGGGTTTACTCAAATTGGAATGATAGTCCTCCACACAAAATAATAAACTCCATACAACAATGAAGGTAATTTGACATGCATGAAGAAATTTACGCTTTACAACTGCTGAGATAGTTATGTCCATGCATGGAACTGCAATGTAAATGGCTCGGGTGTGATCCCTGTCATTGTCTGGTATTTTTTCTTATGTAAAGGAGATGATTCTTTTTGCTAGCACTTGCCCACCATATGCCCTAATTTTTGGGCGTGTTTGTACCACTTTATTTCGTCATGCGTATCAAATTGCCTCAATTGTTGTACGGAGTTTATTATTTTATGTGAGAGACTATCCTTCCAATCCGAGTAAACTCAGACTGTTAATTTACCTTCCTGATTTAGGGAAGAAACTTTGATTAAGAAAACAAATATTTAATAAAGTATTTGTATTTATTCAATGAGGTTGCCCAGATCTCATGTCGGCGTTACAATTGCCTCATTGAGGTATTTATATTTTCAAAAAAAAAAATGGGGGTGACCATTTTATGAGGCTCACCTGATATTCTCCATATCGAATGAGTCTTCTTTTTAGGCTTGCTTGCTTGCTTTTGTTTGCTGTTGCTTGAAAGGAAAGCAGTTCTTTTCTTCACTTCTCCTGTATTTCTTTGTGTTTCTTCGTATGAGTTTCTTATGAGAAACCCTTCTTTTATAAATTTGAGAGAGTTGGTCTCTTTCTTCAACTCCCTTATTTTAGGGAAGTCAACTTGGGCTCTCCTCTTAGAGGATGCCAGCTTACGGGTCTCCTTTATCTGGGAGACTCCTAAAATTGAAGAGAATCCTCTTCTTGTGATGACTCTTGTACCATGTTTTCCTTTTTTGTGGGAAATCCTAATACCTTTCGAAAATGAGAAGATCTTATCTTCTCCTCAAAAGATAGATGTTAAGTCACATCCTTTCCTAAGATATAGGACATAGTCCTAATCCTTTTATGATTATGGGATGCCATGTGGCATTGCATGAGATTTTAAAAGAGGGGGTCCTTATCTTGGGATCCCCTAAAGTTGACAAATGATCGGTGCTAATTATTACATATTTATACACCTTAAACTGCATTTGTTAATCCATTTGAGCCCATTTATCCACTATGATACTTCACTTGGGTGTGTTTACTGTTTTCATGTTAATGCGAGGAAAAGAAGACTAAACTAATAATTTACAAGCTTTAAAGTTTCTTGTGAATTGCTACCGAGCAAAGATCCAAGCTAAAGAGAAGTTAAAAATGCAAATCAACCTTTGTTCGGTGTACGGGACATAACTCCTTAACCATAGCTCCGATTTAGACCCATAATATATCAAATCGACCGGCTCAAAAATCTCTACAACTTTTGTCAAGGGAATATGGTCAAATTATGAACCCACCAATCGATCAATGGCCTTTTGGCTAATCAGTCACCATTTTGGTTGTGTTGGAAAGTTCAAAAATTGGATTTTTGAGCTCGTTTTGGATGTTTCTAAAGCTATACTTCATGGAGACTCTCTCTCTATAAAAATAAAAGTCTCCCAACATGCAAGAGGTTCTGAATTTTGAAGATTTGAAAGGGAGAAGGCTTTAGAGATCTGTGACGGTTTGAGGATGGATTGCTCACGTTCTTCGTGTTCTTCATCGAAAGCGGTGTTCTTTGCTCTCATTATGAACTAACTTCTTTTTTTAGGGTTTAGATAGAACCCTAGCCAAGTAATTATGTCTCTTGTATTTTATTTAGGTTTTCTTTCTTATATAAACAATGATTCTATAATGAGAGGGTTGTTCTTCAAGCAATTATTCGAGTTTATAATTAGTTTCAATATGATCTTATCCTTGTCTTAGGTTTTATTGTGTTGAGATTGAATTCATTCATATCTTCTTTCTGTGATTGTTGGTATGAATTTTATGCAATAGTTTTTAAAGTCAATGAATTAAATTATAGGATATTCTATGCCTATGGAAGACGAGTGATGTCACAACCCTAGTTTAGTATGTATCACTTGTGTTAACCGAAGATAGGATATGCCTAGAGTTTGATCCCTCGAATTATTCTTATTTTGATGAATTGAGACTTGTAGTCGATCTCATCTCTATTATTTATGCTTGAGAAACCTGAATAAATACATGTGAATTCAATTATGAGGCTAGTGATGGATTCAAACGCCCTAGATCTTCTCTCACTGATATATAACCCAAAAACTGTTAGTTTAATTAGTTAAAATAGAATCTGTTAGTTTACTTTCTACTCTTAAGTTAAAATCAATCAATCTTGTTACCTATTGACTTAGAAATAATCTTGAGAAAAATGCAATGAAACCAGCGCAGTCCTCTATGGTTCAAAACCCCATACTAATCGCTATTCTAAAAAAAAAAAAGTTCAGATGTGCTTTATCCTAGGCTGAGTCATGTGTTGCTCTATTTAGACTTTTTGGACACTTGATGTATTCTAGATGTCTTTGCTTCATGATATTTATATATTGACGTCTTTGATTTCTCAATGTGTGTGATTTCTTTCTCACTAACCCTGCAAGGTATAGTTTCAATGAAGTTTAAGGTGATCTATGCGTGCTAACTCTTTTATCTTCTTCCCCCTTCTTCATCTTTCATTCATGGATTGCCCTCACCTGTCAGGTATTATTGTTCTCCCTCACTTGTGCTTTAGTTCTTTTTACATTGAGGACAATGTAATATTTAAGTTTGAGGTTGGAAAATAACTGTCATTATTTGTTGACTAGGCATCCATGCAAGAGAGTAGGGTATGCAAACATATAAAATTGAAACAATTGATCTATTTTTAAATCTGAATCAAATTGTGATTCATATGTTATAATCCACTCATTATTGATTGGCTTAATTTGAGAACACATGATCCCAAATAGATACAATTCTTACTCTTGACTAAACTATGCATGCTGAAAATTTATGTAGTCATAAGTCATTTTGAGAAACGAGTACTCTAAAATAATGTCTTGTGGGATTTGAAACTGAATTAATCAATTGATGTTTTTGATACCTCTGAAGAAATTAGGTGACTTAGAAATTGAACACTGAAAGTATGCGTCTTTTTAATTTTAGAAACACAGTTCTTGGGGGGCATACATCGAATCCTAAGATCTGACTCAGATTCTAATTGATTTTATTTAATTAAGGTAGGAATAACATTCACCTTTGCAACTTTGAAATTGTTAAGTCAAATCCACGTTAGAATAGTACCTGCAAAACTTCACAAGTGTCAAGTCTCCTGTCGATTCACACGAACCTTCTTTTTCCTTTAAAGTTTTCTCTAATAGAAGCTAATGGCCTTTCCAAATTTCTAGCTCTACGATCTTGAAATAAAGATCCAGTCTTTATTATCAAGAACCTTTCTTGATGATCAAGATCCTTGATCTTCTTCTTTTTAATTATTCAAAAATTAGAACACATAAGAGAAGAAAGGGGAGAGGGGTGACCGTACACCTCAAAGAGAGAGGAGTGGGAGGGCATGAGATTGAGGAGAGGAGAAAATAAAATTCTGGAAATTTTATTGTGTCCCAACCCTTGGACGTCCACCTCTTTATATAGGAGAGCTTGAGTTGCTTGCAACTCAAGAGTCCACTTTCTAATCTAATTAAAATTCCTCAATTTGTTTCTAATTCTTGATTTCTCCTAATTCAATTCGGAATAATCATTAATAGAAACTAACCTTATCCATTAGTGTCCAACTAATCTTATCCTTATTCTAATCTAATTAGGATTCCTTGATTAGTAAGAAACTAATAGAATCTTTGTCCAACAAGGAATCTTTAATTAGTAACTAACTCTAACTAACTAACTAACCTTATCCAATAAGGAGAGTAGTTATTAGATACTAATGAAATAATAATAACAATTATTATTATTTAATACCTCCATGAAGTGGGCGTCCCACCCTAGGTGGGCCCCACTCCACATGCCCCTAGGGTTCCAAACCCTATTAGGTCACTTTATGATTCTTTTAATAAAATCCCCAATGGGTCCTACCCATTTGGTTTTTCACATCTAATGTGATTCCACCTTTTAGAGCTTCACTATACTATATAGTGATTACTTAGAGAAATTAATTAATTTAATTATAAATTAAATTAAATACTTTAAGAAGGTCCTTGTGTGTGGGATCTAAAGGATCTCCTATTTCCGGTTGTGGGACCAAGTACTCAACCTTTTGGTTAAAGCATTGTTACTAGAAAGCACATTTCCTAAAACTAAATTAGGATCATAGAATGTTATCTAAGTCCCTGGACTTCCACCAATCACAATTAATGTCCATTAACACAATGTGATTAACCTCCAGAAATTAGAGAATTGCTTGTAAGTACCATCTCACAATATATTTACAAATAAATCCTTCCACATTCCGATATCACTTGTAAGCTTCCGGGATTGGAACAATTCCACTGTCTTAGTCCCTAGCTTATGAATAGAACCCTTTCTCATGATTACTTTTTCATTGAACTGAACCTCCAAAACACTTTTGAAGAAACATTAGAAAAGAACTGACATATATATTTATATATACTTTTCCATATTAAAAATATCAACTTCGATAAAAACCATTTTACCGAAAAGCACCAGTACTGGATTTAACAGTTCAGTTCAACAAGTATTACCTTGATATCATTATCTCCAGTTAAGGAGTTGTGGATTCCTTATTGAGTGTTTACACACTTCTCCAAACATTGTGTACATAACCCAACGTACCCAGAGTTAGTCCTGTATATTGGACATTGCCGATTGGCACATCAAAGCCATATAGACAGATGTCTGAGAAGATGTTAACCTCTGAGGTCTAAGGACAATTTGTCAATTGGATAACCCTAATACAATCTGACAGTGTATTCTATAGGGTATCCACTAGTGACCCCATTCAGTATTATGTACTTGCTGCATATACTCAGATGTTAGTCAAGAGTCACCACTCTCTGTCAATGAGATTCATCACACTATCTCATAGAACTACACATGTGCAAGCCATGATGAAGTATGGCGCCCAACCAGTACTCTAGAGGCTTCGAACAATATTAAGTTTACAAGGAACCGGAAAATCATATCTCCTCACAACCTTTGCATGATTTTCCTACAATGTTACCTAAAGAACTTTATGTCATCATCATATGAGACAGTAATTAATATAAATACCCTTTATAGTTGGTTGTGTGAATATGATGCTTGTCTAATCAACATAGAAAAGTCTCTTATTGACTTTTGAGGGCATATATGTCCAACAAACACCACCCTTGGCTAAATTGAAAAATCTTTAATGACACACATGATTACCTAACCACGTTTGCACTTAGTAACCGGGCCTCCTGCCTCACTAAGCAGAGAGTGTTCACGTCAAACCATGTGAACTTTGAAATGGATAATGAATCACAGAAAAATTGGAAACTTCACTAGTTATTATTTATTCTTTCAACTGACCTCCTACCTAGTAATCGGGCCTCGTGGCTCACTAAGCAGAGAGTGTTTGCGTCAAACAGTGGAGGTTTGGAACATATATTTATCAAGAGTGACTAGTCTGAGTTTGGAGCCTATTTGTCTCAAGTTAATAAGCCCTAGGGGTGTCTTAACGCCTGGTGCCCTAAGACCTTCTGGTTTGGGAGTCATCGGCCTAACACTTGCTACACGAGTTGTCTAGAAAGCGTAATGAACTTAGACCCTACACAGTCCACTCATTCAATAAAAGAAAGAAAAATGTCAAGAAGAAGCCTTGGGTCAGTTGTTTAAATTGATGGGAAATATGATAACAGAAGGGGTGATAGAACAACTGTTGAGAGAAAATATTGAGATCACATATTCAATTGATAGTCACAATACACATCAAATGAGACCAATGACCAATCTTTAATAAGCATAAATGTTTAGAATTGTGGAAGGTTGTGTGAAATTGAGAATATGGAGAGTCAAGAATAAAGCCGGTTAATAATGAAAGAATTACTATGTGTGTATCATGATTTTAATGATTTAAGAATGTGTATCAATTAATCTTTTAATTATTGCATATCAAACTTGAGCATAGGTTTAGAGTTGCAGGGAAATACTGATGTTTGTGGGTATCGTCACTGGTAAACCCTCACGAGACTTTACTCGTCTACTAGGGCCACCTAGGGGTTTAAAAGGTTTGTTGCATAGGACAAATGTAACCGGGGATCCCACGAAATGGGATTTAGATTTAGGTTAGCTTCATTTTATTTTTATTGCTCGAGGACTAGCAATATGTAAATAGAGAATCCTTTTTATCAAGGAATCTCTTCCCTATGACAATCGGGTACTGACTGCTAGTTGAAGACAGACTGACCTATGTCCAAGGCCCATTTGGGCCACAGACTAGGTCTCTGAAAGGGGACTGACCTTGGTTAGTCCACGGACTAAAAGGGTGAGACCAAGATTAGTCCACAGACCAAAGGGGTGAGACCATAGGTCTTGCCCGTGGTCTGAGTTAGGTCCAGGACCAGGAATGGTGATGGTTGATCCGTGAGGATTTATCCTCATGGATTGGACATGTGTCAACCTCTTGAAGCTTAGTACTCAAATTATGTGATGGGGGATCTGGATAGATATTTAAGCGGAAAACAGGATCCCCTAGATCTTAACACCATAGAAAACATTAAATACAATCTAAAAGTTTTAGTCATATCACCTCGGTGAATGATGTTCACCGGTGAAGCTTAAATCCACTCGAACCGTCAAAACTCTTTGTACAGATTTCTCAAAGAAATACTCGAAGCTCGATCCTTATTCTTCGTTATCCCCATGAAGCTTTAGAATCTCTCTTTGGAATTGATGAAGCAAGAGGAGTAAGATGGAGTAATGGTGTAGACTTTCTATCACCCACAACCTTAAGGTAAAAAACTCATAAGTTGTAAAACCCAACTTGAAGCACCCTTTAAAGCTCACGAAAATCCCTAGGGGCTCATGGTTTTGAGAGAGAGGAGAGGGAGAGAGAAAAAATTCTAGAGATTTATGATTGTCTCCCACACGATTTTGGTTGTTGGTGTATTTATAGATTGGATCAAATTCAAATCCTACTCCAACTACAACTTATCCCTTGAGAGTTATTAATAAAATCAACTCATAGTTTAACTATAACTACTTTAGTTATAGTAATCCTACTAATTAAAGAGTCCATTTTAAAAGAGGATTCCTTAATTAAAGGGATTAGCCAACAAGCAACAAGAGGGAGGAATCCTAGTCAAACTAGGAGACCACAACAACAAGGGGTGGGCATGAGCTTCAAGGAGGCATGAGCTTTGGGGAGTTCAAGACTCCTTATTGTATTCCAACTACTTCTTATCTTAAACCTACTTGCAATCCAACCATTGGATTTTAATTCCATAATAAATAGAATTATTATTCAATAATTATTCAAGTAACCATGTCCTAATCCAATTAGGATTTCTAAAGTGGGTGCCCCACCCTAGGGTTTAAACCCATGGGCTTAGGCCCATATTAAAGGTCCATCCTTATGGATTTATGGATATGGGTCAAACCCATTACTCCTTTAATTAGGTTAATTAAATAATTACTAATATAATCCCTAGATTTAAATTAACAATTAATTTAAACCATAGATTAACTTTTAATCTATTTAATCAATGATTAACATTTAATCATTTTAAATAATTGATTAACTTTTAATCAATTTATGAGCTTGTATTTCTTATGTGAGCATCTCCAACGATTGCTCTGGGACATTCTTACCCTGGCTTACCCAATGTTATCCCATTTACCGTAAACATGAATTACATCGGAATTGCAAATGACGTGAGATATCTATATTGTAATTGAATCCCAGTGTATGAACACTAACCCATAAGGATCCCGCCACATGAAGTTTTAAATTCAATTTATCCTTCTAAATTACATTATCCCTAATGGGCCTTTGAGATTATTTATACTATCTAACTCATAGCCCATTGCATATGATCCGGGTTTCCAAGACTTCTGATTAAGCCATGAGAAACATTTTCTCATGAAAAACATTTTGGGAAAATCTTTTAATAAGTATAATTTCTTTTAATAAAAGTATATTTCAAAACTTATTTTGATTTCAAAATCACCTGCGTAGGATTTAAACTTAATCAACTGTCTTACCCGGAACCTAGATAATCTCTCAAATAAATGAGCATGGATTTCTTGTTTGAAATTCATCATGACTTGAACAACTTTTTGACTATCCAACTGTCATTGTATCGTATTTCCTAAGGTAGAAAATACTTTGGTGGAATCAAAACAGTCTGATCACTGCTTAGTCATAGATGAACTCATCAGATCTAAGGATCATCGAAAATGTTCAATGTGAATGAGAGACCAACTATCTGATAGTATGTTTATGCAAGAGGTCTCTCATTACATGCAATCATTCAGTGTACATTTACGCACCCATATGATGATGTGTAGTCTCCACTACAATAGTTTGAGATAGAACTACATCTCAACTATTGAGAACATCTTAGCATTGTGGTAGCCATATACGTGAAGTTCCCAGCTTCACCCATAGCTGTGACTATATAAGGTATAAGGAACTGGAAAGCTATATCTGCCTATGATATTTCCATCACATAGCTTTCCTACAATATATCCTATGGACCTTTATCGATATCTCATATTGTATAGATCATCTCATGATCATGGTTAATTACCCATAATGAATACATAATAGATTAAGAAGTATTTATTAATCAAATTAATAAAAATCTAACAATCTAAATGACATTTCTGGGCATCATGTCTAACAATCTCCCACTTGCCCTCAAAGTCACTGTGTCATAGATTTCAATCTCATACTATCTAAGTGTGTTACAAATACTTTATCTGATAAAGCCTTAGTTATCGGGTGAGCAACATTAAGTTGAGACCTAATCTTTGTAAAAACTACATCCTGCCTTATCTCTCAATAATCTCATTAATGAGAAGGTACTTCTTCTAAGTGAAAAGTAAGCACATAATCTATAATCTCTAGTCTTTTTCAGGTACTTCATGATGTGCTTCACAGTTGTCCAATTATCTCATACTTGAATTGCTTTGGAACCGACTAACAACTCCCACTACATGACAAATATCCGGTCTAGTACATAGCATGGCATACATTAAGCTCCCACTTACCGAAGCTTAAGGGCACTTCTTCATCTGCTCAATCTCATCAGCTGATGTAAGGGCCATCTTTTTAGACAAAGTGACACCAGATCTAAAATGAATGAGAGATGTCTTACAATCACTCATACTGTACCTAGGCAAAATCTTGTCTATGTAGGAAGTTTGGCTCAATCCCAACATTTGGCATTTCCTATCTCTTAAAATCTTTATTCCGAGAATATAGGATGCCTCTCCTAAGTCTTTCATTGAAAAATACTGAGAAAGCCATATTTTGACTGATGACAACATCCCTCATCATTCCCAATGAGTAGAAGGTCATCAACATATAGAATTAGGTATATTACTGCTCTCCCACTGTCCTTCTTGTAAATACAGAATTCTTCCAAATTCTTTTGGAATCCAAATTCTTTGATCGAAAGATCAAATCTTCGGTTTCAGCATCTAGAAGCTTGTTTCAAACCATATCTCGACTTTGTTGAGCTCACATATCATGTTCTCCTGGTTAGGAGCAATGAAGCCCTCTAGTCACCTCATATAGATGTCTTCATCTAACATTCCGTTAAGGAAAGCAGTTTTGACATCCATTTGTCATATCTCATAGTCATGGTGTGCAGCCATAGCTAGCAATATCTTGATTGATTTGAGCATATTTACTGGAGAAAAGGTATCCTCATAATCAACTCCTTGAATTTGAGCATAACCTTTTGCAACAAGTCTTGCTTTATAGGTCTCCACGTTATCATCAACACCCTTCTTCCTTTTGTAAATCCATTTTCATCCAATTGCTCTTATACCATTTGGTGGATCTATTAAATTCCAGACGCCGTTGTCATACATGGATCTATTTCAGCATTCATGACTTTATTCCATTGAGATGCATCTACATCTAATGTAGCTTCCTGATAAGTATAAGGATCTGTATCCTCATCATCAGGGGTAATTAGATAAAACTCATTATTGTAATATTGAAGTCTATCTGGTGGTCTAGAAACTCTTTCAAACCTTCTCAGTGGAATAGAATTAGGAGAATCATTAATAAAAGGATTAGGTTCAATTTGGACACTGGCTGTGTTGTCTTTCATCTTATGAAATTCAGCCTTCTTAAGGAGATTCATTTCTTCTAAGAAAGTGGCATGAAGCCTAACAACTATTGTTTGGTCTGTCTTGGAGTAGAAATAGAAACCCTTAGTTTCTTTTGGATATCATACAAAATTCTATTTCTCTGTCCTAGATTCCAATTTAGTGGGTTCGAGTTTACAAACATGCGCAGGACAACCTCATACCCTTAGATGTTGTAAACTAGGTTTTCGCACAATCCACAATTCATAGGGTGTAACCGGAATAGACTTAGATGGAACCCGGTTCAGAATGGAAATGGCTATTTGTAAAGCATATCCTCAAAGATATGAACGTACATCGACATGGCTCATTATAGAACGAACCATATCTCATAAGGTCCGATTTCTTCTTTCAGAAACACCATTTTGTTGAGGAGAGGCAGGACTTGTCCATTGCAAGATAATTCCATTATTCCTTAAGTAATCCATAAACTGGTTGGTGAGGTATTCACCACCTCGATCTGATCGAAGTGTCTTTATGGATTTGTCAGTTTGATTCTCAACTTCTAATTTAAATTCTTTGAACTTTTTAAAGGTATCAGATTTGTGTTGCATCAAATAGACATATCCATATGTAGAATAGTCATCGGTAAATGTGACAAAATACCGGTATTACCCTCGTGCAACAATGTTAAATGGACCACATACATCATTATGTATTGGTCTTAACTTTTCTTCAGCTCTTCCTACCATTTTAGGGTAAGGCTTCTTGGTCATCTTCCCTTCGAGACAAGACTAACAAGTAGGGAGTGGTTCTATCTTGAAGAATTCAAGGGGATCACCTATTACCAACCTCTTGATCCTATCAAGATTAATGTAACCACGTCTCTTATGCCAAAGATAAGTAGACTCAGTGCAATGTCTCTTAATTCCAGACATTCTAAATGTCGCGACCCAAAACCCACCCTAGGAGTTAGAGTGAACTTTGGACGACTAATCATGACTAACATGGCTTGCTAGACAAACCCACCTGCAAAAACCCACAGAGCATATACAAAGAGGATATAAACAGCGGAAACATACTTAACATAGCACAGCGGAAGACTTAACCAAACCTCTATGTATATACATATGTGATCCAAGTTACACAAAAGAAGTCCAAAAGAAAGTGCGGACAAGCCCACCAAAATACATGGATATACATCTCTCAACTCACCCACAGCTCTATCACTCAGAATCTACAACCACTACCTAATAGTAGCCCTCTACCGGAGGTTCCTCCAAAGGTTCCTCGGCGTACTCCTCCTCCACCCATGGGCCAGGAGCACAGACATCAAAAGGAGCAGCCGCTCCGCTATCACCTGCGGACATAAGAAGTACGGCTGAATATGAAATACTCAGCGGGTACCAAATACTAACCAATAGTCATAGTATAAAAATGGCAATACATAAATTAGGAGCAATTCATATATGAAAAACGGGAATAATTCATGTCATACAAGGAAGTAAAGCAATTTATATTCATGTTTGCATTTCGTAAAAGCCGATAAAACCCTTGAAAACACCGTGCACTTGACTTGACTTAAAGTACCATTTTCATGCTTGAAAACTCATCTTGTCTATCTTGCTTGATTCTTGTATATCGTGTCATGTCATGTATGTCATGCGTGCTTGCTTGTGATCATGTAACTTGTGAGATACACTTGTAAGATGTACTTGTGAGATGCACTTGTGAGATGCCTTGAGAGGGAAGGGAGACCCTTCTTTATGCAATGCACTTGAGATGGAAGGGAGACCCTTCTTCATGATATGTATGTACTTGCGAGGGAAGGGAGGCCCTTCTTTATGCGATGCACTTGTGAGTGAGGGGTGGCCCCTCATGGAATGTTTGTTCTTGTTTTCTTGTGAAAAGCGAGGTAAAACATATCGTAGGATATGTCCCACCTCTCAACCTCATTCTTGAAAGTCTCGGTAAATTCATATCATGCATGCCGTGCTCGTGGATTCGTGTGCATACTTGCGTTGGAATTTAAATATGACATTTGGGGATTTCACAATATATAGCATGTTACAAATTAAACAATAAGCATTTATGACATTTTAAAGAAAACAAGAACTCACACTATCATAAGCCCTAACAAGTTCATAAGTAATTAAGCATGCATTTTCTTAATTTATCCTTCGTTTTGTTCACCTTGGCATTTCATTAAACATAGGGTGTGCCCATTATTTATTTCAGCCTCAATCATTCTTTTCTAGGTGGGTTATGCTCACATCATACATGTTTGTTCATTATGGATACAATGCCCTCCCCATTTTATTCATCACATCATTTCACATGGCATCAAATCGCCAACACCCCTCTCCATTCACACCATTCACCATTTCAACTCATCATCCATTTATAGATGGAAGAAAACAAAGAATATAAGAATAAGGGAAGAAAGAAAAGCTATAACTAGGAGGGTAGCAAGAAGTACCGACCTTGACAAATGAGGGAAAGATTTCCCTTCCAAAACATCCATGAGTCGCTGCCCTAGCTTGAGGAGAGTGCTCCACGAGTGCTTGAACCGGAATCTTGAAGCAATCCAAGCTTGAGGTGATCTAGGGTTCACAACCCTTTGATTTCTTCTCAAAAATCAAACCCTAGGTTAGGAAAATCCTTCTATTCTCTCTCTCTAACTATCAAATATGTCTAAGTGTTGTAAATGAGCCCTAAAGGTTCGGGCAACCCTTAAGAGTAAAGAGTGAAATGCCAAAAGACCGAAACACCCTTACTGAAATTTTTGCAAAAACACGAAGACCGATCGATCGGTTGCCTACCGAGCGATCGGTGAATTGACCGAGCTCTCGACCAAAAATCAACTCTCAGGAAAATTTCCCCATACAAATTTTTTGACCAGTTGATAGCCTCCGATCGATCGGTTTCGGACCGATCGATTGCTCCATGGACCGAGCGATTAGTTGCCTGCAGGTCCAAACTGTTTTGGCCATATCTTTTGACTCGCTTGTCGGATTTCGACGATTCAACTTGCGTTGGGTTCGTACTTCGAAAAGGAACATTTTTAACGTTCGAAATTTCCAATTTCTTCCTTATTTATTAATTGTACTACTTTAAAGGCAAATTAGCTACGAAAGTGCCATGTATTAAGCATGAAAAAGTCTGGGGCTCTACACTAGATGATGAGCCATTGTCACTTTGCAAACATTCATTATTTACCAAAGGGAATAAAGACCATTAATGAGATTACCAGTAATCAAGACCATTCCATCTATCTTAATTTCAATAATTGAATTAAAATTGATAGAGAATCCATAAAATAAAAGTTTAGATACTGAAATCAAATTACGATGTGCAGAAGGCACATAAAAGTAGTCTTCTAAAATTAATATTTTTCCATTAGGTAAATAAAGAGTAAAGAAGTCAATTGACTTTACTGCAACATTTGCACCAGAGCCAACTTTATGCTTTTGCTCCTGTCATGTTAGTTTCCTGGTTTCCTTGAATCCCTGCAACCAAATGCAAACATGTACAATGGATTTAGAATCCATGCACCATCAATTAGGGAAAGCATCAAGAAAGTTTGACTTCACAGTAAATAGTACATCAAAGCGTCTCATACCTTGAGTACTGGCGCGACCCTTCTTAAGAGTTGCAAGGTAAGTCCTACAATTCCTCTTCCAGGGGTCTATTTTATCACAGTGGAAACACTTTCCCTGACCTTTTTTTATCCTTGCCAGCATTTCCTGAAGAACCTTTGGCAACTATTGCCTGAACCCAGTTGTCTTTCAGCTTTCCTTTACCATTGTTTCTCTTCCTTTTCATTTCAGACACCATCACAGGTATAGGTCTTTCAACAAACATGATTTCACCATCAATATCTTTTTTGATCTCATCTTCCACAACCAACAGTGGGTCCAACAACCCACTAAGAGTCATCTCGAACTTGTTTATACAGTAATTTACTACAAACAAGTTGAATGACCCAGGGAGTGACTGTAGAATAGTATTGATTTTGGTGATATCATCCATCTCTACACCGTACATCTCTAGTTATTTAATAAAACCCATCATCTTCATGACATGTTCTGTGACTGAAGTTCCATCTTTCATCTCGGGGGTAAGAAGAGCCCATAAGGCTGTTTGTTTGGCAGACTTATTTTCTTCAGCAAACATCTCATTTAGGTGTTGCAATATGTCTGAATTATTATCCATACGACTATGATGGTTATACAATATAGTGGATAATGATGCTAACACCCAATCTCTTGTTGTCTGATTAGAACGAATCCATAAATCAGCTTCAGCTAACAGATCTGGTGTTGAATCCGGAAGAACCACAGGTTTAGGAGTTTTAAGACACAGGGTAAGCAATTTAGAAGAGAGTACCAAGTATATCCTAAATTCTATAAGCCCCCCAACCTAAAGCAAGCACCTCTCATTATGAAGAATTTCAGTCATAGGGTGTAGGCCTGTCATGATCTAGTCAAATGA
The DNA here is from genome assembly GCA_015143295.1 of Tetracentron sinense. Classification (NCBI taxonomy): domain Eukaryota; kingdom Viridiplantae; phylum Streptophyta; class Magnoliopsida; order Trochodendrales; family Trochodendraceae; genus Tetracentron; species Tetracentron sinense. The sequence continues at coordinate 4,669,176 of CM026559.1, read as the reverse complement.
AAAATTAGATAATATTAGGGATCTATTGTATTCATTAATACCTATTAGATTATGGGTCTGTTTCTAATGGTATTGCCAATTCGGGAAGAATCAATTTGGCATTGAAAACCTAGACATTGGCTTAATGTGATCCTGCCTTTGGGCACATCATCACATCGCCTTGAATAAGTAGATAGAAACTATCTTCTCCAATTTCATAGATCTCATCTTGTGAATCCTGGAGAATTCGATCTACCTTTTGATCTATAAGGGATGTTATACTCACGCTTTGGCGTTATTGTATAATATCTCTTATTCATGTGCCCACTTACCATGAACCTAATAAACACCTAGCGAAAGCTCACGCTTTTGCATTTTTGCTCCCACTATTTGCTTATATAGTTTTCACCATGTTCACACATACGTGAGAGGGATTGGGCCCGGCTTTGGCCCGTCACCTTACTCACACTCCCCACTATAAGATCACATAGTGTATGATAGAAGATCATAATACTTAGGGACTTGTCCCCAGTCTTATATACACATGATATATCAAGGGCAATTATTTCAACAGAATAATTAAACAACAGATAATAGAAATCATCTCATGATAATATAAACAACAAATAAACATTACATGAGATTAATAGTTATGGGTCAATGAAATTAAAATGCATGGATGTAAGAGAATGAGATAAGAACAAAGGCAGCTCGCAAGCTCCTTCGTGATCCCATCCTTTATCATCTTATCCAGATCAATATCGCAACATCCTCCTTCATAGCATCTCCACTAATGCATGATAAAATAATGGCATTAGGGAAACCAGTATTCCATTCGCCCTTTTTAAGGAAACCGAATGAATCAGCCCTTTACAAAATTGCCAAAAAAATCCTACTCCATATTATCCTTTAATATAAATGCATGATAAACAATTTATCATAGAATAAAATTGACCCATAATTATAATCTCATATAATAAGATGCAATATGGTGATGGAGTACTTTTTCTGATATTTTAAAAGATCAAAAACTGATAACAATTATGAATATGCTCAATGAAATTCTATATCTCATATACATCAAATCCGGAAAGTAAAACTATTATATTTTCCTACAATATATTTTAATAAAATCCGGATAGGATATACTTAAAACTATTTTAAGTAATAATTAATAAATATATTAGGACTTTCCTAATATTATAAAAACATATAGTATAACCTAAACATGATCACATCATGAAATAGGGTTTTAAAATTTTCCAATAATTTCTATTTATTAGAAAAAAAACATTATTAATTATTTTCAACAATTAATAAATGTATGTCGAATGATCAAATCATTTAATATAGATTTTTCAAAATAAAAACTTTATTTCAAAAATTATATCACATATATTATACTAGTTTTTTAAAATATTTAACTATCAATATCAAATCTCATTCGATAATATAAAAAAATAATTTATTTATTTATTTATTCATCTCATTAACAAATAAAATAATAAAAACTATGAGCATAAATAAATTAATTAAATTAAAGTCATCTCATGAATTAAATTATCTATTTATTCATCCTTTAAAATAAACAAAAAAATACTCTTAACCATGAGCTCTGATACCACTTGAAGGGGGATCCGGATAAAAATTTACGCAGAAAACAAGATCCCCTAGATCTTAACACCATAGAAAACATTAAATACTATCTAAAAGTTTTAGTCATATCACCTCGGTGAATAATGTTTACCGATGAAGCTTAAATCCACTCGAATCGTCAGAACTCTTTGTAGAGATTTCTCGAAGAAATACTCGAAGCTCGATCCTTGTTCTTCGTTATCCCCACGAAGCTTTAGAATCTTTCTTTGGAATTGATGAAGCAAGAGGAATAAGATGGAGTAGTGGTGTAGACTTTCTATCACCCACAACCTTAAGGTTAAAACCCCTTAAGTTGCAAAACCCAACTTGAAGCACCCATTGAAGCTCACGAAAATCCCTAGGGGAGACCCTAGGCTCACGGTTTTGAGAGAGAGGAGAGGGAGAGAGAAAAAATTCTGGATATTTATGATTGTCTCCCACATGTTTTTGGTTGTTGGTGTATTTATAGATTGGATCAAATCAAAATCCTACTCCAACTACAACTTATCCCTTTAGAGTTATTAATTAATAATAACTCTTATTATTAATAAAATAAACTCCTAGTTTAACTATTAACTACTTTAGTTATAGTAATCCTACTAATTAAATAGTCCATTTTAAAAAAGGAGTCCTCAATTAAAGGGATTAGTCAACAAGCAACAAAAGGGAGGAATCCTAGTCAAACTAGGAGACCACAACCACAAGGGGTGGGCATGAGCTTCAAGGGGGCATGAGCTTTGGGGAGTTCTAGACTCCTTATTGTATTCCAACTACTTCTCATCTTAATCCTACTTACAATCCAACCATTGGATTTTAATTCCATAATAAATAGAATTATTATTCAATAATTATTCAAGTAACCATGTCCTAATCCAATTAGGACTTCTAAAGTGGGCGCCCCACACTAGGGTTTAAACCCATGGGCTTGGGCCCATATTAAAGGTCCATCCTTATGGATTTATGGATATAGGTCAAATCCATTTCCCCTTTAATTAGGTTAATTAAATAATTACTGATGTAATCCCTAGATTTAAATTAACAATTAATTTAAACCATAGATTAAATTTTAATCTATTTAATCAATGATTAACATTTAATCATTTTAAATAATTGATTAATTTTTAATCAATTTATGAGCTTGTATTTCTTATCTGAGCATCTCCACAGATTGCTCTGTGACATTCTTACCTTGGTTTACCCAATGTTATCCCATTGACCCTAAATAGGAATTATATCGGAATTGCAAGTGACGTGAGATATCCATGTTGCAATTAAATCCTAGTGTATGAAAATTAACCAATACGGATCCCGCCACATTAACTTTTAAATTCAATTTATCATTCCAAATTAAATTATACCTAATGGGCCTTTGAGATTATTTATATTATCTAACTCATAGCTCATTGCATATCATCCTGGTTTCCAAGACTTCTGATTAAGTCATGTGAAACATTTTCTTTTGAAAAATATTTTGAGAAAATCATTTGATAAGTATAATATCTTTTAATAAAAGTATATTTCAAAACTTATTTTGATTTCAAAATCACCTGCGCAAGAATTAAACTTAATCAACTGTATTACCCGGCACTTGGATAATCTCTCAAATAAATGAGCATGGATTTCTTGTTTGAAATTCATCATGACTCGAACAGGTTTCTGACTATCCAACTGTCATTGTATCGTATTCCCTAAGGTAGAAAATACTTTGGTGGAATCAAAACAGTCAGATCACTGCTCAGTTACAGCTGAACTCTTCAGATCTAAAGATCATCGAAACTGTTCAATGTGAATGAGAGACCTGTTAGCCTTAAGGTTACAACCATATGTCCCTCAATTAATTTTAATGATGACACATATAATAAAATGAATCTTGTAATACAAATGTCTTTTATAAGCAATTTATTTTACAGTATTCAAGAATTAGAAAAGTAATTTCAAGCATATTCAATATCCTTCAATGAATAGACCAAATCAAGACACGATGAATATTCCAAATCAAAGCTTCAAGAAGATGTGCAACTATCTACCAAAAGGATTTTGGAAGATTGCCTAGAAGACACTGCTGCTGAAGGCCATTGTAACACAAAGATCATCTCCATCAAGGTCTTAGTCTAGGTAGTAAGTGGGGTCTGTCTAGGATTTCATGTAAAAATCTTCAAGTGGTTGATTTGATGAAAAAGCTCAAAATACCTTAGATTGACCATAGGTCCCTTGAACAAATATTAAAAAATGATTAAGGACCTTAAAACATGTTAATTATACTCATCAAAGTTAAGTACAAAACCTTGAAATCAAATCATATCTTAAAGGTTTTGAAAATGGATTCTGCAAATAAAATTAGCCTATCCAGTCGATCAGATAGGTCATCCAGCCAATTAGGCAGGCCATCCAGTCGATCAGGCAAGCCCTGTGATCAACTGGATAGAATAATTTTTTCAAAATTTTTTTGCATGTGTTGATCGTGTTGTTTTTCGTTGCTAATCCATCTTAAATCATTCAAAAGACCATTATGAGTTGTTAATCATGTTTTAATAACATAATTAAAGACTTTGGAATTCGTGCAAATCATTAAAGTCATAAAAAAAGCATTAAAAATAAGAAAAACCAAAATTTGGAAGTTTTTTCGTCTATCCAGCCGATTAGGAGGACCATCCAATCGATTAGATGGTCCATCCAGCCGATCACTCCCACCTCTAATCGATTGGATAGAACAAAACTCTCCAAAACGTGTTTTTATGATCCAGCCGATCAGGAAATTGATCCAGGTGATCAGACAACCATCCAGCCGATTAGGAGGCACCTTTAATCGACTGGATAGTTCAGAAAAATTCTGAAAAACCATTCTTTATTACTAACGGCTATATTTATAACGGGTTTTTCGCATTCAATGCTCATCAACGGTAATAAATTTCAGATCACTATAAAGATAAGTGATCTTTGAATGATCCTAATAACGATTACACTCACTCCCACACTGTTACATTGAAAATCACTCTCTTGAGTCAAAAATCCCAAATTTGCAAAAAGATACTCTATTTTGTTTTTTTTCTCTTTGAGCTAAATTCAATATTCCACTTGAGAGATTTCTTAGAGCTTGATATTCCATTCAAATCTAACTCTTAAAGGAGTTCATCTTTTGGATCTAAGATCCAAGATCATTATTTATCATCCTAGAACCTTCGTGTTCTGTGAAGCTGCTGCTTCGTGTAAACCAGAGAGGGTTGTGCTCTGTGTGCTGTACGGTTCACCTCAACCAGAAGAGAGGTTGTAAAAGGGTTTAGGCTTCACCAGATTAAGAAGTCTGTGCAGTTGTGGACTGTAGTGGAATCCTCCAAGCTGGTGTTGCTTGAGGCGGGGAGTAGGCTGGGTTTGCCGAACCTCGAAAACAAATCTGTGTTTGCATTCCTTTACTCTTTCTCCTTCTTCTTGTGCATTTAAATTATTTTATCTTGTTTGTGCTTAGCTACATTCCTTTTAGTTTTTATTTTCCAAATTTAAAATGAATATTTTTTAACTTTGCCACTAACCCTATTCACCCCCCCCCTCTAAGGTCCATATCTGGGCAACAAGACCAACAATCTGATAGTATGTTTATGCAAGAGGTTGCTCATTTCATGCAATTAGTCAGTGTACATTTAAGCACCCATATGTTGGTGTGTAGTCTCCACTACAATAATTCGAGATAGAACTACATCTCAACTATTGAGAACATCTTAGCATTCTGGCAACCATATAAGTGAAGTGTCCAGCTTCACCCATAGTTGTGACTATATAAGGTATAAGGAACTGGAAAGCTATATCTGCCTGTGATATTCCCATCACATAGCTTTCCTATAATATATCCTATGGACCTTTATCTTTATCTCATATTGTATAGATCATCTTAAGATCATGGTAAATTACCCATAATGAATACACAATAGATTAAGAAGAAGTTTTTATTAATCAAATTAATAAGAATCTAACAATCTAAATGACTTTTCTGGGCATCATGTCTAACAATCTTCCACTGGCTCTAAAAGTCACTGTGTCATAGATTTCAATCCCATACTATCTAAGTGTGTTACAAATACTTTATCTGATAAAGCCTTAGTCATCGGGTTAACAACATTAAGTTGAGACCTAATCTTTGTAACAACTACATCCTACCTTATCTCTCAATAATCTCATTAATGAGAAGGTACTTCCTCTAAGTGAAAAGTAAGCACATAATCTCTAGTCCTTTTCAGATACTTCATGATGTGCTTCACAGTAATCTAATTATCTAACACTTAGATTGCTTTGGAACCAACTAACAACTCCCACTGCATGACAGATATCCAGTCTAGTACATAGCATGACATAATTAGGCTCCCACTTCCCGAAACATACGGGCACTTCTTCATCTTCTCGATCTTATCAGCTGATGTAGGGGCTATCTTTTTAGACAAAGTGACACCATGTCTAAAAGGAATGAGAGTTGTCTTGCAATCACTCATACTGTACCTAGAAAAAATCTTGTCTATGTAGGAAGTTTGGCTCAATCCCAACATTCGGTAGTTCCTATCTCTTAGAATCTTTATTCCGAGAATATTGGATGCCTCTTCCAAGTCTTTCATTGAGAAATGCTGAGAAAGTCATGTTTTGACTGATGACAACATCCCTACATCATTCCCAATGAGTAGAATGTCATCAACATATAGAATTAGGTATAATACTGCTCTCCCACTGTCCTTCTTGTAAATACAAAATTCTTCCAATTTCTTTTGGAATCTAAATTCTTTGATCGAAAGATCAAATCTTTAGTTCTAGCTTCTAGAAGCTTGTTTCAAATCATATAATTACTTTGTTGAGCTTGCATATCATGTTCTCCTGGTGAGGAGCAATGAAGCCCTCTGGTTGAATCATATAGATGTCTTCATCTAACATTCCGTTAAAGAAAGCAGTTTTGACATCCATTTGCCATATCTCATAGTCTTGGTGTATAGCTATAGCTAGCAATATCCTGATGGATTTGAGCATAGCTACTGGAGAAAAGGTATCCTCATAATCAACTCCTTAAATTTCAATACAACCTTTTGCAACAAGTCGAAGTCTTGCTTTATAAGTCTCCATGTTACCATCAACACCCTTCTTCCTTTTGTAAATCCATTTGCATCCAATTGCTCTTGTACCATTTGGTGGATTTACTAAAGTCCAAACGCCGTTGTTATACATGGAATCTATTTCAGCATTCATGGCTTTATTCCATTGAGATGCATCCACATCTAATGTAGCTTCCTGATAAGTATTAGGATCCGTATCCTCATCATCAAGAGTAACTAGATAAACCTCATTATTGTAATACTGAAATCTATCTGGTGGTCTAGAAACTCTTTCAGACCTTCTTAGTGGAATAGAATTAGGAGAATCATTAATAGAAGAATTAGGTTCAGTTTGGACACTGGCTGTGTTGTCTTTCATCCCATGAAATTCAACCTTCTTAAGCAGATTCATTTCTTCTAAGAAAGTGGCATGAAACCTGACAACTATTGTTTGGTCTGTCTTAGAGTAGAAATAGAAACCCTTAGTTTCTTTGGGATACCCTATAAAATTCTATTTCTATGTCCTAGATTCCAATTTAGTAGGTTCGAGTTTGCAAACATGCGCAGGACAACCCTATACCCTTAGATGTTGTAAACTAGGTTTTCGCACAATCAACAATTGATAGGGTGTAACCGGAATAGACTTAGATGGAACCCGGTTCAAAATGTAAATGGCAGTTTGTAAAACGTATCTCCAAAGATATGAAGGTACATCTGCATGGTTCATCATAGAGCGAACCATATCTAATAAGGTCCAGTTTCTTCTTTCAGAAACACCATTTTGTTGAGGAGAGGCAGGACTTGTCCATTGCGAGATAATCTCATTATCCCTTAAGTATTCCATAAACTCGTTGGTGAGGTATTCACCACCTCAATCTGATCGAAGTATCTTTATGGATTTGTCTGTTTGATTCTCAACTTCTAATTTGAATTCTTTGAACTTTCTAAAAGTATTAGATTTGTGTTGCATCAAATAGACATATCCAAATTTGGATTAGTCATCGGTAAATATGACAAATACCAGTATTGCGCTCATGCAACAATGTTAAATGGATCACATACATCACTATGTATTAGTCTTAACTTTTCTACAGCTCTTCCTACCTTTTTAGGGTAAGGCTTCTTGGTCATCTTCCCTTCGAGACAAGACTTGCAAGTAGGGAGTGGTTCTACCTTGAGGAATTCAAAGGGACCATCTATTACCAACTTCTTGATCCTATCAAGATTAATGTGACCAAGTCTCTTATGCTAAAGATAAGTAGACTCAGTGCAATGTCTCTTCATTCTAGACATTCTAGATGATGAGGCATTGTCACTTTGCAGACATTCATTATTTACCAAAGGGAATAAAGACCATTAATGAGATTACCAGTAATCAAGACCATTCCATCTTTCTTAATTTCAACAATTGAATTAAAATTGATAGAGAATCCATAAAATAAGAGTTTAGATACTGAAATCAAATTACGATGTTTAGAAGGCACATAAAAGCAGTTTTCTAAATTTAATGTTTTTCCATTAGGTAAATAAAGAGTAAACAAACCAATTGACTTTACTACAACATTTGCACCAGAGCCAACTTTAAGCTTCTGCTCCTGTCTTGTCAGTTTCCTGGTTTCCTTGAATCCCTGCAACCAAATGCAAACATATACATAATGTTTTTCCATTAGGTAAATAAAGAGTAAACAAACCAATTGACTTTACTGCAACATTTGCACCAGAGCCAACTTTAAGCTTCTGCTCCTGTCTTGTCAGTTTCCTGGTTTCCTTGAATCCCTGCAACCAAATGCAAACATGTACAATGGATTCAGAATCCATGCACCATGAATTAGGGAAAGCATCAAGAAAGTTTGATTTAACAGTAAATAGTACATCAAAGCATCTCATACCTTGAGTACTGGCGCTACCCTTCTTAAGAGTTGCAAGGTAAGTCCTACAATTCCTCTTCCAGGGGCCTATTTTATCACAGTGGAAACACTTTCCCTTGCCTTTCTTATCCTTGCCAGCATTTCCTAAAGAACCTTTGGCAACTATTGCCTGAACCCAGTTGTCTTTCAGCTTTCCTTTACCATTGTTTCTCTTCCTTTTCATTTCAGACACCATCACAGGTATATGTCTTTCAACAAACATGATTTCACCATCAATATCTTTTTTGATCTCATCTTCCACAGCCAACAGTGAGTCCAACAACCCACTAAGAGTCATCTTAAACTTGTTTATACTATAATTTACTACAAACAAGTTGAATGACCGAGGGAGTGACTGTAGAATAGTATTGATTTTGGTGATTTGATCCATCTCTCCACCATATATCTCTAGTTCTTTGTAAGCACCCAATTTTTACACCCCATCCAACTATAGTTAAAACCTTTTAACTATGGTTACTCCCCTGCCAAGTCCCCTTAAACCTAAGTAAACCTCTAGCCAAACCCTAGAAAACCCTAGGACCTATCCCTAGTAATCCTTAGTTAGCCTTAGCACTCACCCTAAGTCAAAACCCTAGAAAGCCCATGTCTAAAAAATCCTAGCCTTAGGTGACCCTAGCATAACCCTAGAGCCATTAGGGCTTAAACCCTAAAAACCCTTGGCCTATAGGGTCTGAACCCTAAAGCAGACCCCTTAAGGCCCAAAAACCTTAGAACAACCCCCCATAACCCGTATGTACAGGGCCCAGCCCAATTCAAAAAAAATCTAAGAATGTTGGTAGAAGGTCTACCGACATTTCATTTTGGCCTTGTTTCACAGTGTCGGTAGACCCTCTACAAACAGTATGAGAGTCCCGAGTTACAGTCTGCGAACACTCCTGCACACTCAATCCTCACCTCGGTCTCTCCCTTCAGGCCTCTTAGTCGACCTCCCCTTGGTCCAACCAACTCTTCCTCCTTCTCCTTAATCCCCTGTAGGCCCCTAGCTGCCATCCCTAAAAAGCCAAGCCCCACCTCTCGTTCAAACGGTCTGAATTTTGAAGGTGAATCCCTGTTGCAAAAACCAGTATCCCTCAGCCTCTCCTCTCCCCTAGTCTTGATCCCAGGACTCCCCTGGACCTATCTCTCCCTTTCCTTGTTCACGTAGTACTACCCAAATGTACCACCGCCGTGCACAAACCACTTCCCATTTCGAAGGAAACAGAGTATTCGGGTAAGGTCATCCCCTACCCTCTTTTTTCCCTTTTTTAATCAATGTGACCCCTGGTCATCTCCAAGGGAATTTTTTATTACTTTCTTGGTGTGTAGATAGAATCCAAAACCCTCATAGGGTGTTCATCCACCTAAACCATAGGTGTGGTGAACCCCTATAGGTACATCACCATCCTTGGAGCTTCAGTGCCTTCACAGACTCTCGAGGGATTCCTCACATCATGAGGAAACCCCTGGACATACCTGTGTACTGCCCCAGTGGACGAAACTGGTTTTTCAGGAATTTCAGGAATGGCGGTGAACCTAGTACCGCCATTCCTGGCGGAGCTTATTTTCATACTGTCGGTGAACCTTCTACTGACAATTTGTTTTGGCCTCCTTTGTTATTGGCGGTAGAATAACTACCGCCAATATGAGCTTTTTGTCACAGCACCTTTGCAGCCTTGTGGGACCCACTCCAGGCATCCCCTGGGGCCCATACAAGGCCTGAAACCTTCCTGGGAGTCTCCTTTACACTTCCCTGATCTCAAATCGCCCTGGGTTACAACTTAACCCTAGTTAGCAGTGACAAAACCATAGTTAAAAACACTGTTCATAATGTCGGTAATCCTATTACCGACATTAACTGTGTTTTCGATTTTGGGCTTTTGCAGGGGCCCAAGCCAGGTAGGAGGCCACTTTAGGCCCTGTCTAGCCCCTGGGCCCACCTTAGACTGTACCAGACCCTTAACCATGGTTAAATCCACCTCCGGTTAACATTTAACCGCAGTTAAGCACCCCTTAACCCTACAAACTTTGGGAAATTAAACAGAAATTCCTAAAAATGTAATTTGACCATAACACTGACTTTGGCCCTCTCCCTAACCCTGGTTAGTAACCCTAACTACAGTTAGAACCCCCTTAACTTCGGTTAGCAACCTTAATCATAGTTAATTTCGGTTTACGGCCTACCGGGCCTAAAAACCAAGTCTACAGGACTATCTTCGGCCTACTGGGCCTCTCCTTAGCCTACCGGGCTACACATCATATCCCCTTAATTGTGGTTTGTAATCCTAGCCATAGTTAGTTCGGCCTAACCCCGGTTAGCAACCCTAACCCGGGCCGGACTCTATCCTAGTCTACCGGACTACCCCTAAGCCTACCGGGCTTGAATACCATGCACTTGACCCCCTCGGTCAACCACACCCAAATCTACCGGACTAGTCCAAGTTAGCTACCCTTGGTGCACACACACACGCCCCTAACCTCGGCACAGGCTCATGTGCCAGAACTACGCTCGGTCTGATCTCACTTTGTGAGTACGTAGGCAGCCCAACACGGGCCCGACCCCAATTAGCTTTTCGTTTCTTAGATTAGTGTTAACTTAAACACTTCTCCATTCTAATCAAGATTAACTTTATTTGACTTAAACCCGGGAAGTACGGAACCATTGTAAAACTGAAGTCTCGGGGTGCCTAACACCTTCCCCGGACTTAACCGAACCCCTTACCCTGATCTCGCTCGTAAACCAAGACCTTATCCAAACCCGGGGGACTTATCCCTTCTGAATGAATAGGTGGCGACTCTAATCCCAAAACCCTTTCATCCCCGTGGGGGTACACAGGTAATTCACACCATTGTGAGTGGAAGAAATTCCCGCGCTCACAATCTTAATGACATGTTCTCTGACTGAAGTTCCCTCATCTCGGTGGTAAGAAGAGACCATAAGGCTGTTTGTTTGGCCGACTTATTTTCTTCACCAAACATCTCATGTAGGTGTTGTAATATGTCTGAAGTATTATCCATATGATTATGATGGTTATACAATATAGTGGATAATGATGCTAACACCCAATCTCTTGCGGTCTGATTAGAACGATTCCATAAATCAGCTGCAGCTAACAGATCTGGTGTTGAATCCGGAAGAACTAGGGGTTTAGGAGTTGTAAGACATAGGGTAAGCTTTTCAGAAGAGAGTACCAGGGTTATCCTAAATTCCAAGTCTACATAGTTAGTTCCAACTAACTTCTCATCATGAAGAATTTCAGTCATAAGGTGTAGGCCTGTCATGATCTAATAAAATGACAAATAAGATAATATTAGGGATCTATTGTATTCAATAATACCTATTAGATTATGGGTCTATTTCTAATGGTATTGCCAATTCGGGAAGAATTAATTTAGCATCGAAAACCTAGACACTAGCTTAATGTGATCCTGCCTTTGGGCACATCATCACATCGCCTTGAATAGGTAGATAGAAACTATCTTCTCCAATTTCACAGATCTCATCTTATGAATCCGGGAGCATTCGATCTATTGTCTGATCTATAAGGGATGTTATACTCACGCTTTGGCGTTATTGTATACTCTTATTCATGTGCCCACCTACCATGAACCTAATAAACACCTAGTGAAAGCTCACGTTTTGACGTTATTGCTCCCATTATTTGCTTATATAGTTTTTACCATGTTCACACTTAGGTGAGAGGGATTAGGCCCGGCTTTGGCCTGTCAGCTTACTCACACTCCCCACTATAAGATCACATAGTATATGGAAGAAGATCATAATACTTAGGGACTTATCCCCAGTCTTATATACACATGATATATCAAGGGCAATTATTTCAACAGAATAATTAAACAACAGATAATAGAAATCATCTCATGATAATATAAACAACAAATAAACATTACATGAGATTAATAGTTATGGGTCAATGAAATTAAAATGCATGGATGTAGGAGAATGGGATAAGAACAAAGGCAGCTCGCAAACTCCTTCGCGATCCCATCCTTTATCATCTTATCCAGATCAATATCGCAACATCCTCCTTCACAGCATCTCCACCAATGCATGATAAAATAATGACATTAGGGAAACCAGTATTCCATTCGCCCTTTTCAGGGAAACCGAATGAATCTGCCCTTTACAAAATTGCCAGAAAATCCTACTCCATATTATCCTCTAATATCAATGCATGATAAACAATTTATCATAGAATAAAATTGACCCATAATTATAATCTCATATAATAAAATGCAACATGGCGATGGAGTAATTTTTTTGATATTTTAAAAGATCAAAAATTGATAACAATTATGAATATGCTCAATAAAATTCTATATCTCATATAGATCAAATCCAAAAAATAAAACTATTATCTTTTCTTACAATATATTTTAATAAAACTATTTTATTAAAAATCCGGATAGGATATACTTAAAAATATTTTAAGTAATAATAAATATATATATTAGGACTTTCCTAATATTATAAAAATATATAGTAAAACCTAAACATGATCACATCATGAAATAGGGTTTTAAAATTTTCTAATAATATTATTTATTAGAAAAAAAAAACATTATTAATTATTTTAAACAATTAATAAATTTATATTGAATGATCAAATCATTTAATATAGATTTTTCAAAATAAAAAATTTATTTCGAAAATTATATCACATATATTATACTAGTTTTTAAAAATATTTAATTATCATTATCAAATCTCATTCGATAATATAGTAAAATTATTTATTCATCTCATTAACAAATAAAATAATAAAAACTATGAGCATAAATAAATAAATAAAATTAAATTCATCTCATGAATTAAATTATCTATTTATTCATCCTTTAAAATAAACAAAAAAATACACTTAACCATGAGCTCTGATACCACTTGAAGGGGGACCTGGATAAAAATTTATGTGGAAAACAGGATCCCCTAAATCTTAACACCATAGAAAACATAAAATACTATCTAAAAGTTTTAGTCATATCACCTCGGTGAATGATGTTCACCGGTGAAGCTTAAATCCACTCGAACTGTCATAACTATTTGTAGAGATTTCTCGAAGAAATACTCGAAGTTTGATCCTTATTCTTCACTATCCCCACGAAGCTTTAGAATCTCTCTTTGGAATTGATGAAGCAAAAGAAATAAGATAGAGTAATGGTTTAGACTTTCTATCACCCACAACCTTAAGGTTAAAAACCCTCAAGTTGCAAACCCAACTTAAAGCACCATTTGAAGCTCACAAAAATCCCTAGGAGACCACAACCACAAGGGATGGGCATGAGCTTCAAGGGGGTGTGAGCTTTGGGATGTTCAAGACTCCTTATTGTATTCCAACTACTTCTCATCTTAATCCTACTTGCAATCCAACCATTGGATTTTAATTCTATAATAAATAGAATTATTATTCAATAATTATTCAAGTAACCATATCCTAATCCAATTAGGATTTCTAAAGTGGGTGCCCCACCCTAGGGTTTAAACCCATGGGCTTCGGCCTATATTAAAGGTCCATCCTTATGGATTTATAGATATGGGTCAAACTCATTTTCCCTTTAATCAGGTTATATAAATAATTACTAATATAATCCCTAGATTTAAATTAACAATTAATTTAAACCATAGATTAACTTTTAATCTATTTAATCAATGATTAACATTTAATCATTTTAAATAATTAATTAGCTTTTAATCAATTTATGAGCTTGTATTTCTTATGTGAGCATCTCCACAGATTGCTCTGGGACATTGTTACCCTGGCTTACCCAATGTTATTCCATTGACCCTAAACAAGAATTACATCGGAATTGTAAGTGAGGTGAGATATCCATGTTGCAATTGAATCTCAGTGTATGAACATTAACCAATACAGATCCTGCCACCTGAACTTTTAAATTCAATTTAGCCTTCCAAATTACATTATCCCTAATGGGCCTTTGAGATTATTTATACTATCTAACTCATAGCCCATTGCATATCATCCGGGTTTCCAAGACTTCTGATTAAGCCATGAGAAACATTTTCTCATGAAAAATATTTTGAGAAAATCATTTGATAAGTATAATATCTTTTAATAAAAGTATATTTCAAAACTTATTTTGATTTCAAAATCACCTACGCAATATTTAAACTTAATCAATCGTCCTACCCAGAACTTGGATAATCTCTCAAATAAATGAGCATGGATTTCTTGTTTGAAATTCATCATGACTTGAACAGCTTTCTGACTATCCAACTGTCACTGTATCGTATTCCCTAAGGTAGAAAATACTTTGGTGGAATCAAAACAGTCAAATCATTGCTCAGTCATAGATGAACTCATCAGATCTAAGGATCATTGAAATTGTTCAATGTGAATGAGAGACCAACTATCTGATAGTATGTTTATGCAAGAGGTCTCTCATTGCATGCAATCAGTCAGTGTACATTTAAGCACCCATATGCGGATGTGTAGTCTACACTACAATAGTTTGAGATAGAACTACATCTCAACTATTAAGAACATCTTAGCATTCAGGCAGCCATATAAGTGAAGTGCCCAGCTTCACCCATAGCTGTGACTATATAAGAGATAAAGAACTGGAAAGCTATATCTGCCTGTGATATTCCCATCACATAGCTCTCCTACAATATATCTTATGGACCTTTATCGATATCTCATATCGTATAGATCATCTCATGATCATGGTCAATTACCCATAATGAATACACAATAGATTAAGAAGTTTTTATTAATCAAATTGATAAGAATCTAACAATCTAAATGACTTTTCTAGGCATCATGTCTAACATTATGGATATGTGAAGTTAGTCCTCATGGATCATACATATTTCAACCTCTCGGAGGCTGGCACTCAAAGGTCATCCGTGAGGTTTTAATCCTCACGGATTGGATATGTGTCAGTTTCTCAGAGGCTGACACTAAAGAGTCATCCGTGAGGTTTTGGCCCTCACGGATTAGACACGTGTCAGTCTCTCGGAGACTAACACTAAAGAGTCATCCGTGAGATTTTGACCCTCACAGATTGGACACATGTCAGCCTCTCGGAGGCTGGCACTAAAGAGTCATCCATGAGGTTTTGGCCCTCACGGATTGGACACATGTCAGTCTCTCCGAGGCTGACATTTAGCGTATGATCCGTGAGGTTTTGTCTTCTCGGATCATACACGTGTCATCCTCTCAGAACCTGGCACTTAGGGTTGAATCCGTGAGGTTTATCCTCACGGATCAAACCCCCTATTTGTTATACTGGGTGGTATGATGGCTAGGCATCAGCATTGAATGCTGACAGCTAAAAGGACCACGCGTGTCATTGGCACGCGCGACTCTAAACCATCTCTTTGAGAGACAGCGGTCAGGTACGTGTGACTATACACACACCTGGGCAATTGACAGTGAGATTTCACTGCACACAGTGTTGCTCGGTGTTACGTGGGCATTGTTAAATACTCCGAGTAACTGCTTCCTGTGGTACTCAAAAGTCAGGAGAAGACTCATGATGGAGATCTCAGTTGTATTTTTGCTCAACTGTTGGGCAATATTGAATTCTTCAGCTTTCTCTAAGATTTTCAACAGAACTGCGGAATCGTCCGCCTCTTTCTCTGGGACTGATACCATTTCTTTCTCTTTCTCTTTTCCCTTCTCTTTTGTCGGTTCAGCCATCGATGGTTGATATACTTTGCCTGATCGAGTTAGATTGGCTATGATTCCATTCTCAATTATGAGAGAGTGCGGGGCAGGTACATGGTCTAAGGCATGGTCCAAGGATAGGATGTATGGAATCTTGATGGGACCGAATGAGGTGCAGGCTTGAGCTGGGGCTGTAGGCCAGTTTGCTGGAAAATGGATGGTGTAAACAATTTTCCCTTTGTTTGGTTCAAGTGAGGGTATCTGGACTGGAGGCTGGATAGCCTGGATGTTTGAATGTGCTTCCATCACCAAAAGTAACTATCTCATCTGAGCATTCCTCAAGTTGAGTGAAAAGGGACATGTTACCTGTCATATGCCTAGAGCAACCATTATCGAAGTACCACATGTCAGTATTTTGAGTTTTTAAGGCAGTGTGAATGACAAGGCACTTCAGGTCATCCTTTCTCACATAAATAAATATAGACTTTTGATTAACCATTTTGTCTTTATCCATTTCATTAGAGATTTTTGAAGTAACCTTCTTTTTCTTAGATCTCCTATTTCTCATTCTCATCTGTGGAGCCCTAACATTTTGGTTCATCCTGTTACCTTCTTCATGATAAACATAAAAAGTGTCCATACCATTTTGAGTACTAGAGAGTTGAGCAATTTTCATCACTTCTTCATTCAAACTTATAGACTTTTCAGCTAAGGCTTGAATCTACCTCTGAAGATTCTATTGATTTTGATTTTGGTTCCATTAACCATTACGAGGATTTCTACTAAAGGCATTGCAGTTAAGTCGGATGTGACCTTTCACTCCACACTGAAAGCATGTGGAAATGAACCTAGGAGGAGGAGACCTTTTAACTTGAGGATGAACATGAGTTCTCTCAATTTCAACTGGAACTGAATCCTTACCACATCTTGAGAGCATCAGCATCCTAGATTTAGAGTCTGAGGGAGCGGAATTCTTATATCTTGGATTTGCATGTATTGGCTCAAATATTGCAGTAGCCATTGTACCAACATTCATGGGACCAGGTGGTTTATATGTATGTCCTATGCCCGTCATATTTACTGTTGAGCACTGCATGCTAGTCAATTTATCCAAGATTTGAGTGTTGCTAAAGAGTCTAGCTTCTTTTTTAAATTCAGTTACTTTCTTAGCTAACTCATCCTTAACTTTTAAGATATCAAAAATTCATTTTCCAGAAACCTAACCTTTTCAATAAGGTTATCACTTTCAGATTCTAAATCTGAAATAAGAGTTTTTGACTGTTCAGACACATTCATGGAATTGTCTCCCTCATTCTCTAGTACTTTGAACCATTTGGTCAGAGAGATATTTTCTTCCTCAAGACATTCTATCTTGGACACAAGTTTTGCATTTTCAAGTTCAAGCTGAGCTACTAGAGCTTCTTCCATTCGGCTTCTAGTTCGCAAGTATCTATTTCTTGTTGAGCAATTTTAAGTTTCTTGTTTAAAGAGATCTTGGCTTTCTTCAGCTTCAGGCTCTCGGAAAACAACCTTTCATAAGTTGTATCCATATCTTCATCAGATTCAGAGTCACTGTGATTCTGATCATAATCTTCAGTAGACTCGGTCTCTTGACCATCATCTGTCGCGACCCAAAATACCCCCTAGGAGTTAGGGATACTTTGACTTGTACCTCCAATATGATACATAAGGCACACATGGAAACCTGTCAGAGTACATAGACAAACACAGCGGAAACGATTTACAATGCACAGCGGAAACAAAATAAATACTAAACATAGCAGAAGCAAAGTAATACTCCTATAACTTGGTCCAAACGTGAACCAACAAAATACAACTACATATTTAACCAAAAGGTGGAGTGGACAAGTCCCACTCTCACTTAACAAAATATCATGTATCTCCCCTAACTACCATCGATCAACAGAAATCAAAGTCACGACACCTATCTACTGAACCATCATCCTGGTAGTGATCCATGGAAGGCTCTGGGTCGAAGTACTCTTCCTCTACCCAAGGTTTAGTGCCACACAAATCAAAAGGGACCCGAGCACCTGCCGATGATAACAAATATCGGCTGAGCATGGAATACTCAGCGTATACAAGCTACCAACAATAAAGCAATAGTAACATAGAGCATATGAATCATGGAGACTGAAATCCTTAAAGCATATCAAAGCAGGGAAACCATGTACAACATATGTGATGAAACCCGAAATCCGAAACCAAAACCATAACCGTGTGAGTCATGCGACAATCATGGCCTTGTGAGTTCTTAGAGTTCGTAGAGTTTCTTAGAGTCATTTATGATCCGTAGAGACATAGAGATACCATAGAGCATATTCATAGAGCCAATACCGTAGAGATCTTAGAGCATTTCGTTTATGATCCTTAGAGCTTGTGAGACGATGTTAGAGATATCATGGAGTTCTTGTGAGTGTGTATCATGATCCTTGGGGCTTGTGAACCGATCTTAGACAAATCATGGAGTTGCTTAAAATCATCATTTAAGTTACTTATTCGAAAACCCTTTTCGTAAAATTGAGGCATGGAAAACATCGGTTCATGCGAGCATATGAACATATGAGAGTAATATCATGTTTAAACACCCAAAAACCCTTAGAGGCATTTACACAAACACATAAAGTGC
The DNA here is from genome assembly GCA_015143295.1 of Tetracentron sinense. NCBI lineage: Eukaryota > Viridiplantae > Streptophyta > Magnoliopsida > Trochodendrales > Trochodendraceae > Tetracentron > Tetracentron sinense. The sequence continues at coordinate 4,650,299 of CM026559.1, read as the reverse complement.
ATACTAGTGATAGCTTACATCCAAGTACAAAAGCAACCTTTAACACCATAACAATCAAGGTACATATGTAGAGCATAGAATGAGAAGAACATCATAAGGTAACTAGTAGTATTACTAGATTGGTAGTAGAGTGTATCTACCTTGGTGAAATCACTGGTTTTGATTCCAAAAGCTTGGACCAAGTGAGAACTTCAAGTCTTTGTTGAGAAACACCAAGTCTTTGTTGAGAAACACCAAAAGAATGGAAGGATCTTGATCTCCCTTCAAGCTTGAGCAACTCCTAGCTCACTCCTTCTTCCTCTTCAAAAGCTCTCAAAATAGGGCACAAAGGGTTTCTAAAACCCTAGGGCATGAACCCAACCCTTATATAGGCAAAGGGTAGTGGCTAAAGTCTTAAACACCCTTAATGAAGAAAATCTGCGTATGACCGATCAATCGGTGGTACAGATCGAGCAATCGGTGACTGACCTAGCGATCGGTGGTTTCAACCGGTCAATCGGTTGAAAACACCCTCTCTAAAATTTTTCCCCATACAAAAAAGTTAACCGTTCGATAGCTACCGAGGGATCGGTATAAGACTGGTCAATCGGAGTTTATCACTGAGCAATCGGTGGTCCCCTGTTTTCTGCAAAACCCTGTTTTCACTACTTGAATCTTCTCCAATCCAATTCTAACACTCCTTTTATGCTTAAATACAATCCTTAAGCATATATTGACCTATTAGAACATGCACGCCATCAATTCAACCACTTATATTAATATAAGGCCCATTAGTGCACAAAACCACCCTTGAGCACTATTCACATACTATTTACTGCTTAGTGAAATACGGATTCGGGGTTCTACATCATCACTCTTATCTTTCTCTTCATTATTAGAGGAAGGTTCGACAATCCTGGATAGGGAGGTATTGAAAGTCATATGATTTACAGATTCCTCACTTGAGGTAGAGCTATTAGATTTTTCATCCTCGAATTCACTGTCATCCCATGTAACATTCATCACCTTTCTCTTACTCCTCTTCTTGTTAGCGCAGTCAGGTGAGATATGACCATAATCTTTGCATTCATAGCATTATATGCCATAGGATTTCTTGTCAGTACCTTTGGGTGTTTTCTTAGTTTTCCAAGGTTTTGACTTTAGCTTTTTAGACGGTTTTTCTCCTAGTTTAGGATTAAATCTCCTATTCGTTTTCAAGTATTTTTGAAATTTCTTAACGAATAGAGTCAATTCCTTCTCACTCCATTAAGCATCATTGTCATCTTCATCTAAAGTTTCTTTGACAGTTTCTAAGGCTAAAGATTTGTTTTTCTTAGATGGCCGAAGATTGAGTTCATAAGTTTGGAGAGACCCAACTAATTCCTCAATCTTGAGAGCATCAACATTCTTGCTCTTCTCTATGACAGTGACCTTAAATTGAAATCTCTCAAGTAGAGAACTAAGGATTTTTCTCACAATTTTGGACTCACTAATTTTTTCACCTAAATTGAAACTGGAGTTAACAATATCACTTAGTTTAGCATAGAAGTCATCAAAAATGTCATTGTCATCCATTTTTAAATGTTCAAATTTAGTGGTGAGCATTTGAAGCTTTAAGATCTTAACAGTAGTGGTACCCTTATGGGTAATCTCAAGAATATCTCATGCCTCCTTTGTTGTTTCACATGAAGAAAGTCGTTTGAATTCCTTTATCGTGACTGCAGTAAAGATTACATTGAAACCTATTATGTTCCATCCACTTGTCTTGAGCTCATCTTTGGTCCAATCTTTGGAGTTCTTAGTGATAGTCACATCACCGAGAATATTCACGGGCATGGTCCACCCATCCTGAACAGATATCCAGATTCTCTCGTATATAGATTTAAGAAATGTTCTCATTTCAGCTTTACAATACTTATAGTTGTTCCCATCAAACGTGGGGGACGAGAGATGGAACCGCCCTCTCTTAGAGTAGTCATTGACCAAGGATTAATGCAAGATCACACTTAAGGGTTTAGCCTTATAGGTGAACAAACTATAATACCGATTGAGGTATCCTAGTTCAATGATTCCCATGACATAGAAGGGGGTGAATAGGTCTACTTAACAATGTCTACCAATTTTAATTTTGCAATCTAGTTAAGTAGAAATAAAAAATGAAGCACACTAGAACACGCAATCTTTTTATGTGGAAAACCCTTTCGGGAAAAACCATAGGACCTAGTCCAGCACAGAATCCACTATGAGAAGAGTTAAAAAGTATAAAACTCGAATCTTACCCAACCAGACACAACACACTATTCCTCGGTACCGATTCTTCGCCTTGAAGTCCATGAACCTAGCTAGTTCGATCTTTGCCACAACAATTCTAGTTCCTCACCGGCCACCTCTTACACACCACGATCTCCAAAGATCGATTTCCATCATTAACGGCTTTGGCTCATGCCAACCAAACTCTAAACAGAGTATCACAGGGGTTTTAAGGTTTAGGACGCCTCTAGGGCGATCCCATCAATTGCTTGAGGATCATACACTGCAAGTTTAAACATTTAGAAGAAAGGAACTTGCATCTCTAGAGAAAATAATGAGAGAGAGATAAGGAACTAAGCCAGAGGTTTTGGGGAACTCTAAAGCATTCAAAATAGTCTCTCAACTCTCTACCATTGCATACCATCATAGATTAGCAAAGATGATATTAATAGAGAAAAATCGAAGGAAAAACCAAATTAGAAACAAGATGTTCGCGCAGGTCGGTCGATCGAGTGCCAATCCGGTCGACTGGATCAAGTTAGTCGGTCGACCGACTTGCCAAATCCCGTTTGACCAAGAATTTTGCACCCCTCTGGATTTTTTCACCAAACAAACCAAAAAGGGAGTAGGTCGACCGAATTAGGGCTTGGTTGACCAGATGCCCCTCACAAGGCTAACATTGCCTTTTGTTTTGCCTTAACTTGTTGCTCTTTTATCAAGCCACCTAGGATCCAATTTTTGTGTTATAGAGCACTTCCACCTAGGTAATTTTTGGTCTCTAAATCTCACTTACCATCCTAATGCATGAGCCAGGCTTGGATGCATTTTCTTCCTACTTAGTCATAGCTTCATCTTCACTAGTCATAGGAGCGCAAGGCAAGACCTAAGGCGTACTAGAGATTGTTTTGGACTCGGAATTTGGCCAACAAAAACATGAACTTTACCACTATCATTTTTAACATTTAGCATTTCCAGGTTATCATAGCAAACATCAATATCTCTTAGCCTTCATGTTAACACCTTTAATGTATTATTTATGTACACAATGCCCTTCCTCCATTTTCTTACATTCCATCATCCTTTCATATCCATCCACAAACTGTAACCATGCACTCAACCCATTCATCATACTTTCTCTTCCATCCACAGACCACATCCATACTATCAAACTCATCCATCATCATTCCCATTCATCCATGAACTATATAACAATATTAAATATTAAAAATACAACCTCTATTCTCTTTTTCAGGTTTAGCAAGAACCCTCAAACACATGCAATGATCCATTTTGTTCTTAAAGCTGAGTACTCTACCCATTTCACACTAAACATTCAATAATCTTGCCTAATCATGTAAGTTTCTTGATAATCCATATAAATTTACAAAACATTAAATAGGGCTAGGTTAGAGAGTATATCAACCTTAGGGATCATTCCAAGAGGCTTTGGGGATGATCTCCAAGCCACAATCCGCTTTTCCAAGCAAGATCCACCTTCCTCAAAACAAAACTCCTCTAGAAAACCTAGGTTTCCCCCATTTTCTCTCTCAAATTAGGTTTAGAAACCCTTAAATCTCAAAACTCTTGGATTAGGATGGGTATTTATAGTCTAGGGGGTTCAAACCCTAATTTTCGCAAGTTTTAAACAAATAACTGGGCCCGTGCTGTGATCGATTGCCCACCATGGCCGATCGATCACCCATTGAACGGTGGGCTCTTTGATCCAGAACCCAATTCGGTAATTGACCCGTAACCTTTGACTCGTTTATTAGAATTGGACGATTTAAAATGCGTTAGAATCATTATTCGAAGGGGAATAATTTCTTGTCTAATAGAGATGTTCTAATTTTAAGTTCTTGGAGGTCAAAACATCCTATTAAGTTAGATGAATGTAGAAGAGAACCCCAAAACTTTTGGGTTAGTACTGAAAACCTCAGATTAGAAACCTACACTCCTAGAAGTTAGAAAATAACTACATTAACCTTATTATAGACAATAGCATGACCTCATACACCTGTAATTTTTAACATTTTTTTGCAATTCAATTAATAACTCAATTTATTTTGTACGAGAATCAATGTTCTTCATTTACTATGCACGAATTACAAGACATGAAAGGTTTGGGTCTTTACAAAAAGGTTGTGTTACTGATCAGTGGTTCTTTACAGTTTGATTGAGACTATAATTAGTCATGTTCCTCTTCACTCTAGATGAATACACTACCATATTTGTTATATATCTCGTGATGCATGATTATTTAATATGAGTTATAGTATGGTTATTTATTTTGACTTACAGTTTAATTCCTATTCTGATGCACGGTTATTGTTTCATATGAAGTGAGTTCTGATTATCTCGCATTCAGATTTTATCGTTATATTTTTAATTAAAACTTTATTATTATATCGATGACTACTTCTCGGTAGTGTAAACTACTACTGGGCGATTCCCTTCGCTCACCCCTTACTTTCAACCCTCCAGGTGACATTATAGATCACTCAAAGTTTAATGTGTGCATAGACGAAGTAGACATATACGAATTTATAGAAGGGGGATCTTTGTGGAGTTGATCTAGTGGATCAAGCTTCTAGATAGTGTTATTCGAGGTGTCCTATTTTGTTTTGTATTTTTTTTACAATTCACACACATGTATGTCTTTGTACCTATTATTATTTTTATTTATATTACTACAATCAAATCATCATGTTATGTATCTATTATCAGATCCAATCTATCTATGTTATTCAATAAATTGGTCATATGAGGGTTTTGCATAGCACCTCAATACCTGATAAATCTTCTTAAGATTCGTGTCAAATTTTGACAAACACCCGACCCTGAGCTGGATGACGAGGCTGTTGGATTCTCTGACCCTGAGGTGGCCTCTGCTGCATAGGCTGTTTTCCAGGTGGCCTGGTTCCTGAGGCTGAGTCTGTGGGTGCATCTGCTAGTTGCGGAATGGGCAATCTCTACTTCGGTGCGGGAGATCGCCACAATGAAAGCATCCTCTGGTGGCCGCTCGGCATTCCCCTGCCTTATACCTCTTCTCACACTAGCTACAAACCTTGTATGTCTGTTTCCAAGTAGTGGGAGGGGCAACCCGTGGTCCCTGTGGAGTAGTGCATGGAGTTGTAGGTGCAAGTCTCTAATACGGGGTCGGCCTAGCAACTGACATTGGGCCTGATATCCTCGACCCCTTATCCTGTTGGCCAAACCTGCTCGATTTCACTCTCTCTCTTCTCTTCAAAAACTCTTATGAATTCTTCTCCGTGATTTGAACGCGGTCATTTACCTCTTTGTAAGTCCCAAGTCCTAAAATAAAATCCTTATCCCTGGATATGAACTTTTAGCCCTTTTTCAAACTTCCGCACCTTCATACCTTCCGTGGCGATAAGATGAGGCACGAATCTAGAGAGCTTGTAGAATCTGGCCTCATACTCGGCCACTAACATGTTGCCCTGCTTTAGAATAGCAAACTCCATCTCCTTTTGTTCCCTTATGAAGACTGGGAGACATGTTTTGGTAAAAGACATTGAGGAACTCTCCCCAAGTTCATGCCTAACCGGCACGAGTCGAGTTCCTCTGATGAGAGGTGACCCTCCACCAATGTTCGGCCTCGCCCTCCATAACAAACAATGCCCAAGTAACCCTATGTTCCTCTGTGGGCTCTAGCACCAAAAAGACTTTCTCCAACTGCATGATCCATGCCTCTGCCACTGTTGGATCTGTACTAACATAGAATATTGGAGGTCCTATTCTCCGAAAAGCTTCCACACCAGGCTGTCAAAGTGGAGGAGCATTGTTTTGGTCGGCTGCTAGTAGGGCGGTCTGTTGTGTCAGAGCCGTAGCGATGGTCTCCAAAGTACGGCCCAAATTTGGCTGGCCAGTACCTTCTAAAGTATCCTCATCAATCTCACTACCCCTTTGTTGGGTTTCCATTCTGCTTCCCTCGAGTGTCAAGTCTCATGACAATAGTCCAGAGAGAACAATAAACAATCCATCATTTAGAAATACGTTCAAACACGGATAAACCTTAAGTCTAAGCCTAAAAGAAAACCTAGTCTCCTTAGTCTTGATGTTGCTTTTCTAGGTTAGAGAAATCCTCTTATTCCCAGTGAACCTAATTCACTTGCTTTGTTACAAGCTCTGGTATCAGGCCCAAAGTAAAATAAACATAAATCCAACTCAGAGGACAAACTTAACCCTAGCAACTCTTATGCCTTTGCTCTGATACCAACTCTGACTCCCCCTAAAATCCCACTTGCCTAATGGGACCTTGGGCCCGTGACATTGCTTGAACACCTCACTTTATAGCTTAAAAGGCAATACTAAAATGAGAGTCTACAAAAATTTAATAATAAACCATCATGTACAACTGTGGCTAATTCCAACTTAAACCCACCATACGATCATTCAAAATGATCCACAATATCAACAGAAGATAATCTAAGCAATATCCTGAAATATCTAGGATCTATTACAACCTTTTTAAAATAACAAACTAAAGTCTAGTATTAAGGGAAGCAATCTAAGTCCCTCACTCCCTCCTCAATGAGGTCACCTTCTTCTTCCTCCTCCTAATAATCTTCCTCGACTAACGGCTCAGCAGCTCGCTCCTTCTCTAAACATGCCGACAATAACAGTTCGACCGACCAACGAAGAGCTCAGTGGATATAAGGTCTAGCTAACCACATAATATCACATGTGCATAATCAATATCATCTTCATAGTGTATTTACATAATCAGAGTGCGGAAAACATGTGAGCATACCATATCATCACCTTGACTCGTGTAGACTCGTGTACTTGTTAGACTTGATCTTACATGATGCATGTTCTTGTGAGATGCATACCAATGCGCGAGCGAATACTTGCTCTTGTGAGGTACCATGTGCATGCGTGGACCAATACTTTCCATGTAACCATACCCCTACGCTGGTCAATACTTGTTCTTGTGCAATGCATACATGCTTATGAGACATGTGTACTCATGAGACTTATAACTTACCATGCAAGTGAACTTGTGCCTGAGTGTCGTGATTAATGTTCATTTAGGTTATCCCTTAGATTCTGATCTTCCACCATGGAATCTCCATCAAAGCATCCCAATCCACATGGTTGGAGAATACCTGGTTTGAAAGACCTTCCTCTAAGTCTTGGCCTACCTGAATTTCAATCATCATACAAGATGCATAATTCATAATTTATCATGACACTCATAAATAATTATTTATCATAATTTCACAATTTTCATAACATGATTTATAGGCATTCGTCGTAACCAATCATCCTTATCAACCAACTCAATCCACCAATTGTTCCCAAACTATCATTCCTCCATTATATCAACTCATTTCCCATTGACATTCATTCATAAACCATATAAATTCATCCATCATTTCTCATCCTCCATTTCACACATCAATAGAATTAAACATCAATCATTAAACACTATAATAGTCAAAATCATATTCATCAAACCCATAAGTGCATAAAATCCCATTTCATGCTCCATAATTATCAATTCATACATAATCATGCTAAAAACCCAATAATAATTGTTCAATCTTGTTTAATCATGCAAAAATCACAAATAAGTTAGGTTAGACGGTATATTGGCCTTTGGGATCGTCTCCCTACGATTCAATCGCTTGAGGATGTCTTTTGTGACGATCTCCAAGCTAAATCTCCATTATCCAAGCAAAATCCTCCTTCAAACCCTAGGTTATTCCTCTTTTCCTTCAATTTTAGGTTTAGGGAACTTAGAAACCCTAAAACCCCAATTAGTTGGAGCTTAACTTTGATCGATCGTGTGTGCTCGTTCTGATCGATCGGTTCTTACGCGTGATCGATCGGTTCTTGTTCACTTTTATGAAATACATTAATGGTCGAGTCTGATCGATCGGAGCCTACCTTGCGATTGAATAGAGCTAGCACGATGATTGTGAAAAATTCTTTGGTCATGTCCAATCAGTTGGAGCTTACCTTCGATCGATCAAAGCTTGCACAGTCTCTCAAATAACTTCCCTGCCCATGCCCGATCGACCGGACTTGTTTCTAATCGATCAAAGGCTCTCCTTTTCTTTTGTTTACCATTTTAAAATGTTTTAAACCTTCTGCATCCTTCAATTAACATCAAAAACCTAAGAAATTCCTAATTTAGTTTTACCCTTATTAATCATGATAATAGTGCAAAAGTAAATTTGGGTCTCTACACCAAATCCCTTGGAGGCCATTTTTACTATAATAAAATGATGTTGATAGGTCAATCTCATCCAAATAACTTCAGTTTCTAATTTTTTCTAAAGACATGTGACAAAGCTAAGACATATACAAAATGTAGAGATGCCCATATATCAATAATTTGACCCGAGTATGCAAGGGATGTGTTGTATGCACGAAACTTGTTAGATTGTATGTGGGAATGTTAGCCTAAAGGTTACAACCATAGGTACCCTTAATAATTTTGATGATAACACAATGAAATGACCTTTGTGTTACTAATGTCTCTACTAAGTTTTTGTGAAATTCAGTGTATAAGAGCATTAACACTATATCCAAGGCATAAAACATGGAAATGACACCAAGTATAAAAAAGGATCCACAAAGTAAGCCAACTAATCAAATTGAAGATCCAAAGCAAAAGAACAAACCTCATGACATGAAAAAGAAGATCCACTAAGAAGTAATCTTGGTCATAAAGATGGAATAAAAGAAGACAAGTCAAGATCAAGTTTGAACGACACTGAAGACTCTCCAACTAGAAGATTTCAAAGTTTATATTTAAGTTTGAGAGTTTTTAGGACAATTTCAAAAAGTTCTCAAAGTTTGATGGTTGAAAGCTTAAATGCCTAAATTAACCATAAGAACCTTAAGAGCATATTTGCATACCATTCTAAGGCCTTAAGACATCATATCAAATGATTATAATCTTGATAAAGATAAGCTAATTGACCTATCAAATCATTCATATCATCATGGTTGGTTATAGAGGAGTTTTTTGTGAAAAATCAGAAACCAGTCGACTAGTTCTCCAAGGTATTCAAAACCAGTAGTCTGATTTAGCCTTGTGTCTTGTTTAGACTTTGTTTTCAAAACCAGTTGACTAGTTTCTCATTGGCTTAAAAACTAGTCGACTGATTTGGGTTCTGAGATTCTAGAATTTGGCAAGATAAACCAGTCGACTGATTTGTCGCGACACAAAATCCCACCTAGGAGTTATGAGAGTCTAGCGTCATGACTTACATTCAAACTATCCTGTGAGAGAGCATACACGGCATAGTAAATAGTGAATCTAAAATTTCTTCTATATATCACAATGTCCCATGTACAAGAGTCAACAAAGACTGAATTAGAAACTAAACCTTTTATACAAAATTCCTCCATTGAGTTACCAACTCAGGTCCGATACAAGATTCCCCAAAATGAAACCCCAAATACATGTCTTTCTCTCTCAATAACTCACCCATAAGCCCATAGGTTGAGGCCTCTATCACATGATGATCCTCTACAAGCTCCTGCTTCTTATCAGTATGACCACCCCACTTGAAACTTACCGAAATAACAGTTCGGCTGAGTATTGAATACTCAACGTATACAAACTACTAACTAACCATGTTACAACACATTAATATGTCATACAGAATACAGTTCATCAGAACATAGACACAATCAGAGGTGCGGAAGTTTAAAATAAGATAACAAGTGCATATTCTCGAAAATCACACTTTAAATCATACTTTGAGTTCGTGCTTTAACAAAACGTAATTCGAATATCTTAGGAGTCTTGTGAGTTACTTATGTGTCATATAAGTATTGTGAGTTCCTTATGTGTCGTATAAGTCTTGTGAATTCCTTATGAATCTTGTGAGTTCCTTATACTTCATATGAGATTCTTAGCTTATGAGCACCTTATGAGATTCTTATGGGATTATTCTTTTCACTTATCTTGTACTTACTCTGAGATATATGCTAGTACCCGTACTTGGTCATAGTATACTAGCATCCTCTCTTGTTTTCATAGAAACAGATGATAGTGCTCGTACCTAGTCATAGTACACTAAAACATCATTTCTTAATTCTTGGAAATAGATACTAGTGTCCGAACCTGGTCATAGTACACTAGCATCCTTTTATATTCTTTATTTTACTCGGAGACAGATACTAGTACCCGTTGTGATGCCCCAAACCCGCGTCTTAGGGAATCATGTTCCGAGACGAGCGCCCGATCATTCATACCAATGTAGCGGAAGACTTTACCCGCGAAAATTATAGAAATTTTCAAACTTTGCCCCCAATGAGACAAATCATTACTGGTCATCACAATAGCCATCACCATAAAACAAATACCTATATTAAACATTTATGTCTGTTTACAAAACGTAGGCGCCACTAACGCGCCAGGTAGTCTCTATCCAAATTCAAAAAGGTCCAAGGTGCAGGATCCACACCCACTGCTCAGCAGTTCCTGTATCTGTTGACATAAAACATCAGTGAGCTATAAAACCCAATAAAAACCATAATATTTCCATACTATTTTCCATGAATTAACATGAATCAATAACAACATAATAGTACAGATCCAGTGTTATGATACAGTATAATAATATATCCAAGTTATAATGTGACACACAGTCATACAGGGCTATTTTACCCAACACGAGATTCCCAATCTCGAAGATATCCAGTTATGACTTCATTTTAACATTTCCACACAACAATCATGGTAATCTTTGAGTCCTTCGACTCTATTAACTGGCTGTAGGCCCATGCACAATTTTATTTGCACTATACATACTTGGACCCTTGTCCAATCATCAATCATCACTTGAGTCCTTCAGACTCAATTACACAATCTTGGGTAATATATACCCGATCAAGACCGAACTTTGAGTACTCTGCCCCAAACACCAATTTAGAATCCGAAGATTCACTACAAATTTGAGCACACCTACTCGTACAACCCTGAATCCAAAGATTCAATACCACCCTGAGCACTTCGGCTCGACCGACTATTTCGACACTTGAGCACTCCGGTTCAACAAACTGCGAAGCCGAAGATTTCATACCACACGGGCACCTGCCCAACAAGAACAAAATCCTCAAATCCACTGGGCGACCACATCTTGTGTATTCACCACCATCTCAGCTGGATATCAGTCCAGAAGGAACCTGCGGCCAACCTGCATACCGGCCTCTTCTGGGTAATATTACTGAGGAACCATGACATCCAATGCCACCACTCCTATACGTCCCACCACGAAGGTAACCCCGATAGACCCGGCTACCGCCCTCTTCTAACCCATCCAGAGAGACTATACACCATCGGATGCTCAGCCACTAACTCCCTAGGACTCCGACATCTCTTGACTACCAGTCCCGGAGGAACCACGATGTCGTGCCCCAAAATACCTCCTACGAGTTAAGGGATACTTTAGAGGTGACCATTTGTACTTGTCAAACCATCCTGTAACGAACAAGGCTAGCATGATATAATAACAACAATAATCAGAGTGCGGAAGCTAATCATAAGTGTGGAAGCGTTAACCAGAATTTTCTTTTTTTTATAAGGTGGTCTGTATTCCAAATTTATACATAACATATAAGAGTAAAGGTGGACAAGCCCACCTATCAAAATACAAAAGAAATGTTGATCCCACTATGCTCAACAGTAATCTAGGCATGGCCAGACATCGCGGTCCCTATCCTCCTGCGCTGCATTGGGATAGGAGACTCTCTCTCCTCAACATACTCTTCCTCAACTCAAGGCTCAGGGTTGAGGGCTTCCTCGGTACCTACCGATATAAAAGTACGGCTGAGTATGGAATACTCAGCGAGTACAAGCTACTAGCTAACCATAGCAATAACCCTCACACAACAACAATGAACCATAATAAACAATAATCAATTTTAAGCAACACTAGCAACATATGACATTTATAGCATTGAAAATAAAACAATATGATAATCTTGACATGCGTGTATGAATGCAAAAACTCTAGTAAAACTCATGTTTGGAAACCTGGACTTGTTCTTGAAAATAGTCTTTTGTGTTTTTCAAAACTTATTTGTCATATTTAAAACTTGTTTCTTGTCTTGGTCTTACTTGTGAAAATCATGCATGCGTGTCTTGTCTTGTTTGGAATCACATGTCTTGCTTGTTCTTGACTTGCTTGAATTGTATACTTGTGAGCCAGAGGTTAATGACCTTGAGGCAACTTGTGAGCCGGGACTTGAAATTCCCTTCAGCGAAATAGATATATATAGAAAAGGTACACCAACCTCTTTGTCTTGTTTTCTTGTTTTCTTGTGAGCTAGGTATGACATATCTTGTGATATGCCCTACCCTTGACCGACCCGATGTTCGACTTTATCAATCATGCTTGTTTTCTTGTGAGTCAGGTATGACATATCCTAGGGATATGCCCTACCCTTGACCGGCCCGATATCCGGTTTTATCAATCGTATTGTGAATCACAATTCTTGTTCTTGTTTGTTTCTTCCAAATACTTGTACTTTAAAAACATCGGTTCATGCATGCATGTGTGGGTGTGTGTAGCACTTGTGGTAATAATCATGATGACATATGTGACATGGAGGATAGTGCATAACATTTCAATTCATAGTATAAACATGTGAGAATTTAGATTGGCATGTACAACATTGGATAATTTACTACTTTAAGAAAACCACATAGATCATACTTTAGTGTTCTTCATTAATTCCATTTAATTCTCATTTAGGTCTTTTACCAAACACATAGCGTGCATCACATTTATAGTCATTTCATTTCAATTTCTTAGTGCATACATTTCATCAACATCAAGTGTGTTCGTTATTTGTAAGATGTCCTTCCACCATTTCCATCACATAACATTCATCACATCCACAATGCATCCATCGCCTCAAACATCCACCCCATACATCCACAATGCATCCATCGCCTCAAACATCCACCCCATACATCCACATACATTATTTCATTTATCTTGTTCACATTTATGAGAAAAAGCATATTTCAAAGAAAGGGGAGCACACATGATAGAAATCATCATTTACAGTAGAGAGGAATCGTAGGTTATTGCTAAGTGAGTTAGTAGGGTGTACTAACCTTGAAACCAAAGCTTGATCTTGGATGGAAACCCTTGATGATGCCGTGGAAGACGTTGCCCTAGCTTAAAAAGAGCTTCACACGAGCTTGAGGCTTGGGCTTGAAGAAATCCAAGATCTAGGGTTCTCAAACCCTTGATTTCTCTCTAAAAAGGGAAGGAACCTTTTGGAACCCTAGGTTCTCTCTCCCTCACTCTCAAAATATCTCTAAGGATGGTGTGTGGGGACCCAAGGCTCGAGCAAGCCTTATAAGGCCAAGGGGTACTGGCCAAAAGACTTAAAAACCCTTAATGAAATTTCTGCAAAACGCGAAAGACCGAGCAATCGGTGCTTATGACCGAGCGACCGGTGTTTTCGACCGAGCGATCGGTTGAAAACACTCTCTCTGGAATTTTTCTCCATACAAAATTTTGGACCGGTCGACAGATACCGATCGATCGGTTATGGACCGATCGATCGCTAGTTTGGACCGAGCGATCGGTTGTGGACTGATCGGTGCTCTGTAGATTTTTGTTGTTTCACCCTATTTTGGTATTTCAGTCATATCTTTTGACTCGTTTGTCTGATTTTGACGATTCAACTTGCGTTGGATTCATCATTCGAAGGGGAACATTTTTGACATTTTAGAATTTTCAAATTCTTCTTTATTTATTAATTAGACTACGTGAAAAGCTAATTGGCTATTAGAACACTATTCATTAGGTATGAAAAGTTTCGGAGTGTTACACACGACATCCAATGCCACCACTCCTGACCTAGTCCAAGAGGAACCACGGATGACCTAGACAAACGGACCGACATCTCACGTCTATCAGTCGCAGGGAACCCACGACATCCAATGCCGCCATCTTGGAGCTAGACAAGGAGAAACCACGGCCCCACATAACAACGGGTTAGGTTTCCTAACCACGAACAACCCCGATTATCCCAAGCCCAGCTTGGATAACCGACACACTTGGGCATCACGCCCGTATACCAAATCCACAAGTATACCACTCCAATAGGGAGTGCACCCAGGCCAATGGACACTTCCATTGCCTAAAAAAAATACAACACATATCATTTGTCATCCAAGGATGACCACCAAACACATAGGGAAGCCCACCATGGCCTTAAAAAAAAAAATTTGTCAGGGAAGATCGATCGCCACGACGATCGGTCACCCATCACATACAGGGTCTTGGACCCCTTTTTTTTCACGACATTTCAAACCACGCCAAAAAATTTATACAGTCTAAATTTTGGACTGCGAACAGTCCAAAACCGAGGCTACATCCCTCTACTCTGATCAAATCCCTTCCCACATTCATCCACACATCATTTTTCAAGGTCTTGGACCCATTTAATTTCTTTCCACAACAATCCAGACACATCCATAGATCATTTCAAGGTCTCGAACCATTTCATCCATCCACACATTCAAACCATGCCAAAATATAGCGATAAAAGGGGAAAATGAAAAGAAAAGATGGGGTTTTTACCTTATTCTAGCATTTCAGGGGTCTGCACGGACGATCTGTCGCCACCAATGCGATCACCACGTCGAATAACCTTGGGGTAGCACACATGCAACGCGCGGCCACTTTTCTCTCTCCTCCTTTTTCTCTTTCTCTCTCTAGAAATTCTCTCTCGCTCTCTAAAAATTCGGGAACCCACTGTCCGAATGAAAATTTTGGGTTAAGGCAAAGCCTTATATAGGGAAAGAGTTTGGATCATGCACAACGTGCACATAAGGAAATAGTGTCAACCATTTGACTTGGTTGACCAAGTTTGACCAAATTCCGATTTTTCACGGAAATGGCCCGCATAACCATACTAAACAACATCCGATTCCAACGAAACTTTAGGTGACCGACCATGGAGTAGTCCCACACCTGCTGTAAAAATTTCAGGGAAAAATAGAGAGTTTTGACAGCTGTACTTTAATCCAGAAGAAAATTGCAAAGCCCACTAATTTCTTGATTTTGGACACAAAACATGCTACCGTTTCTTCGTTTGATATGATTAACTGTCAAAACGACAGACGGTCATCCTCACGACCAACCGGCACGTTGTGGCATCTGTCGCACGAATTTCTATTAGAATCTCTAATAATTATGGAGTCCCAACTGAATTCTAAAAAATCTGAAATTTCCTGTTTTTCTCGATTTTCTTACATTTAAGACCCCTACGGTCTCGCGAATCGATACGCAATAGAACCGAAACTTTAGGTGACCGAACTTAGGGTAGTCCAACACTTATTATAAAAATTTCAATGAAAAATATTGAGTTTTGATAGTTGCACTTTAGTTCGGAAGAAAATTGCAAAATCCACTAATTTCCCGGTTTTTCTCAATTTTATCACATATAATGGCCCCGTCGTCCCGCAAAATGATACCTGACAGAACCGATACGATAGGGATGTATCTTGGCAGTTGATCGGCACACTATGTGCGATTTTTGATAAAAGACACTGAGATTTCCTCAATGCACTTCAATCCCGAGCAAAACCCACTCTTTATTAATTTAACAAACACTCAAATATTTAACCCCAATTAAGGACTAATAAACGCATAATTTTATTATTTACAATTCTGGGGCGTTACACCAGTACCTGGTTATAGTATACCAGTATCCTCTTATACTTACTTGGAAATAGATGTTAGTGCCCATACCTAGTCATAGTACACTAACATCCTTTCATACTTATTGGAAACAGATACTAGTGTCTGTACCTGGTCATAATACACTAGTATCCTTTTATATTCTTGTTAACTTGTGAACTTTCTCTTGTTAGCTTTTTCTTCTTTTCTTATGAATTTTATTTCTCCTTGTAAACCTTTCTTATGAGCTTTTTACTTATGAAAAACGAGTCTTATGAGACATCTTGATCATACACTCATACATATATAGTGCTTGTGAGCATCATGGGAATCATAGAAAACCTTTAACATTATCACATGCCCATAGAATTTCGGTCATAGAGAGGAGTACTTGTGAGCATCATAGGGTACGCGTGAGCATCATGGAGTAATTGTGAACATTATAGTAATCATATAAAGCATTTAAAACATGGAGACATACGCATGGAATTTCATTCATACCATGGACATACATATACATGGGCCACTTAGCCTTATTCCATGCACAACATACTTTACGATTCATACTTAATACAACCCCACTTTAATCTAACATAGTCCATAACCATAGTTTACAAAGAACAAGGTCATATTCCTCGATTTTATTTCGTTTGTACAAGGCTAATTGGTATAGTGTGTCTACACTCTTTCCATAAAAACTCATCCCTTAAATCTTACTTCACCTACTTGAAACCTAACAAAACCATCTAGGAGAAAGTAGTTACACTCTCTTTATCAAAAATCATTCCTCTTCGCTTTCCTTTTCATTAATGAATAATGACCTTGTTAACGAGTAAATGGTATCTACCCTTTTTAATTAAAAGTCATGCATCAATACTTGAAATCATAACATGGTAGACGATAGAGTGTATCTACACTCTTTACCTCACAACACATACTTTAAATCTTGTTTTTTCATAGACAAATCCTAACATGGATAGCTAGTAGCAAGTAGCTACACATACGAGGCCATAATCCTTGATTTCATTTCATGCTTTTTAATTGTCATACACATACAAGGTTATATGCCTTAGGCTATATGCCTTACTTGTCTTCAAACACATACATCAAAACCTTAACTTCATCCCAAAACATGGTTTACATCTTACTTTTACTAAATGGAGTACAATAATAGCAATACATATTAATGGATCATAGCAAAGAAAGTTAGTAGAATGTATCTACCTAGAAAATTTTAGGAGAAATGATTTGAGAAGACTTGTGGAAGTGAGATTCAAGCTTAAATGGTGAAATCCTTGCTTCACCTTTGATCTCTAGCTAAAATATCTTCCAAAACCCTAACTCTCTCTCTTGCTTGTAAAAATCTCCTCTTAGGATGTTGTAACCCTAAACCCACGAATTTGGGGGGGAGGTATTAATAGGCCAAGGGGTTTAAAAATCCTAAATTGCCCTTAGGATTCGCGCACAATGAGGAAAAACCTCAAATTACTAAAGGTCAGTCGATCGGACAAGATGACCAGTTGACTGGCTGAGGCTGAAAAGCCCCTGTTCCGACCAAATTTCATACAGTTAGTCGATCGGCCTTGAGTACAACCCTACTGCCATCCCATTTTTGGGCATTTTCGAGACAGTCGGTCAACCGGCTAGGAGGGGCGGTCGACCGGCCTTCACCAGAACCTAATCATTTCCCATGTTTTCTCCATTTTTCTCACTTAGAGTGTTTTCACTATTCCCTTAACTCACTTGGATTCTTTCCACTCTCTTCCCTTGGCTTTACACTCACACAACATCTCTAGTTTGATTTCAAACTCTTTCATTCATTCATCACACACCAAAACACATAGAAGACCTTTAAGCCTTGAAATATCTATTCAATGCACTATTCACAACCTAGTGAGCTCGATTTTGGGGCTCTACATACACACTTAAGATATTTTGTACCCTATACTTTTAGATACTTAGAGTATTATTATACTCTTGTTTTGAGACTCAACATACACCTATAAAAATCTCACTTCACTTCCCTCAAACCAAGGGCACATGGAAGGCCTTAGGCTTTGACAAGCCCTGTGCACTGACATTATTCACATGAACAGTGCCCTCGAGTTCTGGGGCTCTATAGATTGGTAAAAAACAGTCCACTGATTTGATCGCGACTGAGCATTTAAAGCTCCTCATAGCTAGTTTTCAACGACTCTATTCGCATTCAATGAACCTCCAATGGCCATAATTTTTCCTGGGCTATAAATAGGGATGGTTTATGAACTAAATAAAGAACTCTTACCACTCCTATCATTCTATCACTCACTCAATCATTCATTGATCAATTCTTTGAGAAGAAACCCTAGAAACCCAAAAGAGTCAAATTTGAGCCATTCAACTCCTATTCTTTGAGAGACTCTTAGTGAGCATTCAAGTGATCATCCAAATTGTGTAAGGAGCAATTTCTTATTGTAATCACTTCTTAACAAAGTGTATTTGAAATCAAGAGGTCGGTGTGACTCTTGTCCTGGGAGTGAGAAGCTTCATTGTAACGAAGTCAAGAAAGGGATTCTGTTGCAAGCTGTAAAGGTTTGATCTTCACCCATGAAGAAGACCATGCGATAGTGGATTGTGTTGAATCATAGAGTGGTAGCATGAGGCAGGGACATAGGCGGGAAGTTGAACCTCGAGACATATCTTGTGTTTACTCTCTTTCTCCCTTCTCTTTATTTATTGTTTTATTAATTGTAGAATTGCTAGATTTTCATTCTCTTTTAATTATATTAATTGAAATTCTGCATAAGGGATTAGGAAGAAAAGTTTTATTTGCCAAGACCCTATTCACCCCCCCCCCCCCTTCTAGGGTCCAAAACTTGGGCAATAGGGAATACTCTTATAGATATGTATGCCAATGTGGTAACTTGTATGGGTCTTGTCATGTTTTTGATAGGATGCGAAAGCAAGATGTGTTTACTTGAAACTTGTTGAGTTTGGAGTGCATAAACGTGGGGATAAATGAATCGCTTTCATCAGGTAGATGTTGATTGCATGAATCTAACCAAATTCCATTACATTCTTTGATTTACAAAAAATGACTAGGTTTTAGTATCCATTTTTTAAATTAAAATATTATCTTCTCTTTTGTCATTTGAATTGAGTAAAGAAAGTGCAACAAGGCAATTACTAACATTAATTGATCGTGGATTTAGTAAACCTCGTAATAGCACAAATATTGTAGAATAGTGACTAGTATGAGTGTCGAACCACAGAAGATTGCGCTGGTTTCGTTGCCTTATTCTCAATATTATTTCTAAGTCAATGGGTAACAAAGGTTGAATTTAATTGTTTTAAACTAAAAGATAAAGTAAACTAACGACTTTTAACTAATGGAATCAACTAAAGAGTTTTTGTGATGATAATGAGAGAAGATCTTGGGTGTTTGAATCCATCACTAACCTCATAACTAAATCGTAATGCACTTATTCAAGTCATTCATAATGTAAACAATTAAAGTCAGATTGACTACAAATCCCTACTCAACAATTCAAAAATTATGCAAGAGATCAAACCCTAGGTATTTCCTATATGTGGTTAACACAAATAATCCACACCAAACTAGGGTTGTGGAATCATCCGTCTTCCCTGAGAATAAAACATCTCAGTATTTAATCTCTTTAACAGTAAATATCATTGCATAAAACCAACATCAATTATCACATAAAATTAATGCGAATGTTTTCAATTCTAATTTCATAAAACCTAAGACAAGGATAACAATCCATTGAAATAAAAAATAATCAAATAAACTTGGTTGTTGAACAACCCTCTCATTATGCAATCATTTTTTATAATAAAAAAAACTTAAATAAAATACATCAGAAATACAGTTACTTGACTAGAGTTTCATCTAAACCCTAGAAAGGAAGATTAGTTCATGGCGAGGGAGGAGAACACCATCTTCGACGAAGAACACATCTCTTCAAACCTTCACAGATCTCTAGAGCCTCCTCTCTTCAGTTTCCCAAAATTCAGAACCTTTTGGAAGGCATGTAGCTTTCCTATTTGTAGGCTTTCCTCTCGTTACTAATTAGGGTTTTAGAAACTCCCTAAAGGGTCCAAACTCCCCACTTTCGTGTGCACATCTCAAGGTAAAAACGTCGATTGGTGATCGATCGACCGCAACTGCCTTAGAATCCATGTACAACCACTATTTTCAAGCGATCGATCATTGGGTGTCCTGCGATCAATCACAAATGGGGTTTTACTGTGCTAAATTTTTATGCGTTCTGTTTTGATGGGTGATCGATCGTCCATGGACCCGTGATCGATCGCAACTTTACAGATTTCTCTAGTTTGATATTTTCTTCTTCTTTATTTCGGGCTTCTCATAGTTGAGGTTATTCTGAGTCTTTGAAGCTTATAAATCTTCAGTTTTGTCTTATTTTCCTCGCATAAGCCTAAAATGGACAAAAGCAACCAAGTAGCGTAAACAGTTCTTAAATGGACTATAAGGAATTAACAAGTGTAGTTTGAAGTGTATAAATGTGTAACAATTAGCACTGATCATTAACTATTGAAAATTGCTTAGCCCTACAAGAAAATCTTGGCTTCGCCCCTAGGTAGTTGTGTCTGATAAAGTGTCCATCAAAGAAAACTTAAAGTTTTATTTTACTTTTTTCCCTAAGTAGATGGTTGAAAACTCATTTCACTCTTATATTACAATGTCACCAAAAAGTATTTTTTACAAAAAGTATTTTTCACAAAAAAATTATTTTCTAATATTTGATAATATATCGAATAATTAAGTTGGCTTCACAGCGTGTACATTATAAAATGGATCTAAGTTCGTCATATATAGGAATATACATATATATATATATATATGGGGGCCGTACATGTGATGCACATGAGAGAGCGGGAATGATGCAAGAGCATTTAGTTTTCTATTGATGGGTAAGGCCAAAGTTTGGCCCAAGTCCATGAGGAGGCTCAATCCCATAGTATTAAAGAGATTTCATTTTAGAAGAGTCCAAGTCCACATGGCTACCTTTGGAGTAATGAGTTAACTTGGAATTTGATCATTGGAAGTTACAACATTCTAATTACTTGTTACATAGCTACTTGTAGATGCATTTAATTATTGTCTAGTAACTTGTAGAAGTCATTACTAATGCCTAGTTGCTTGTAGAAACTTTTAGTTCTTACCTAGTAACTTGTAGTAGTCATTACCAAGACTTATTCAATATGAGCCTCTTGTTGCCTATTTAACCAAGGGGCTACCATTGGAAAATCAGTTTTTTGAAGTACTATCAATATAGAGAACCTTGGAGCCTAGCTTTTTTTCTTCAATATTTGTGGGTGTGATTGATTAGTGCATTTTTCTTCTTTGGATTGCACCCTTTGGTATCAGAGCAAGTTCGTGTAACTTGTTCAACACCTTACTTTCTAAATTAATGTCTAAATACTCTGCAATATGCATGATGAATGCTCTAGAAAGAGATCATGGTGGTCGAGAAAGAGGATATCACACCAACAACAACCCCAGAATTGAGGAAATCTTAGTGAGACTTGCTCAATTGGAAAAAGTGGAGTCTTTCTTTAAATAAAAGAATATGTAAGGCTTACAAAAAATCAGATTTGTGCAAACCCCCGTGTATTGATATGGTAAAAACTTTGTAATAGAATCGTGAGATTAAAGGAAGGCGGCAAATTTTTACATGTAGATGCATGAAGGCATAAGAAGATGATGACGGTAAGTTAATGAATCCCTGCACTGGAAGTGACACCCAAATGGTGCAGCGGGAACATATGGCAAGAGAAATCTTTGGCGGCTAGGGGGAACAACCTTGTAATTAGTAATTATTGAATAACCTTTCCAATCAAGAAGAATAGTTCGCCTTTTTTTCTGTCTTTGAACTACTTTCAATTGCCTAGAATTCTCAAATGGATGGAAGACTAGAGAAGTTACCAAGTTCAATGTTAGCCAAATTAATCTACATTTATATATTCCGATGCAACAATAATATGTTCTTTGTAACAATTAGTTTTGTTGGTTGGTTAATTGGTCGCTTTTTTTTTTTTCATGAAACGGGTTGGATTAGTATTATTCTGGATATGGTAAAATTATTCTATTAGATTTAATTAGTACCTTGTGTCAGAATTGAAAAATTCTATGGCTTGAATCTTTAGTGTTCTCTTATTATCACTTGTGTCTACTATTTAGGCAGAATACCATCACATATTGTCAATAAGAAACCTCAGGAACTGAAAAAATGGGGGAAAGTGTGTCACACCCCCAAAACCTATACACAATAATACTCATATTTTCATAGATAGCGAGACGTGAATCAGAAACAAATTCCAAGGTATAATGGAAATTAGACCAATTAATAATCCATTAAACATATGTATATATCAAGCACCTCTAATAAAAAACGAGTTCACTAAAAACTAAACCACTATTAGGTTCAACATAAAGTTTATCTCACTACAGTTCTCTCACTCTCTAACATAAATGAAAAATACTAATCTTGTCCTGTTGGCTCAAGT
The DNA here is from genome assembly GCA_015143295.1 of Tetracentron sinense. Lineage (NCBI taxonomy): Eukaryota > Viridiplantae > Streptophyta > Magnoliopsida > Trochodendrales > Trochodendraceae > Tetracentron > Tetracentron sinense. The sequence goes on along the minus strand of CM026559.1, from coordinate 4,627,848 downwards.
GAGAAAAATCTTTATCATCTTCAATCACTGTCTGAAAAGAATAATATCAACAAGGGTGAGCTCACAACTCAACAAGAGAATACAATCATAGCTTAGATGCATTAACAATTCATATGATAAAATGACTTACAATTTATGCATATCTTTTGAGTAGGACTTTACTTATATTTTTATCTTGCCTATAGGGATCTTACACCACTCACCGTATTGACCATAGGAATCCTTGGGGTCCCACATAATTCATCCATAAGAAAATTAGTTTCTTACACAACTCCACTAAATTCTTTGTTTATGGGTTAGTACTTTACACCACCCTTAAACCATTAGAGGGTTTACACACAACTTCACCTTAGAGTCCATTCATGGAGGTCTTACACAACTCACTCCACGGATGACTCTTTCCCATATTCCACAATATTGATTATTACAACACCATAATATTAAAACATGAATTCCTTATCATAGTGTCCCATACTACCATAGTAAAGAAGATTAATGGTACAAGTTTGAATTATAAAATATGAATTCATCACAATCATATCAGATCTTATAAGATGTCTAAAAATTCAATTATTACAATCATATGTTTAGCATGGTTGAGAATATATTTGGAATTACATCCAAGTAGGCATCACACTCCAACAAAGCATACCAGGAATTTCAGCTACAATTAATTTGCAGGAAACATAATGGAAACACCTACACAAACAATTTTTCTTACTCCTTTTAAACTCAAGTTCAATCTTTGAATACTGAATTCAGTCCAAGAGACCATCTAAGTTCACTACTTTCCAACTATTCGCTAAAATCAGCAAAAATAAGCAAACCCGGTCAACTGTGCCACCACCGGTCGATCGACCTGGGGCATTGGTCAGCCGGTCTGCGTAGAATTCGAATAGAAACCCCTGGTTTCTCACTGATTTGCTCCAAACCTCCTAGAACTACACATTTAACCTGATTTTATTCATTTATAAATACAATATGATATCATCATATCATTTATCAAATCATATATAACATCTCTGGTAAATCAGTACTTGAATATATCTCATTAACATGTGTATCTTAAACCAACAATTATCAACACAAGCAAAACATATTAGAACCATTACATACCCATAACATATATTAAATCTAAGTTACATAAATATTCACTTGCCTCTAGATCTAGGAACAAGACAAGAGGATGATTGCTTCAAATAGATTAGATGCTAACTCGAATGATCACCGAGTTCTCCACAAGATTCCGACAAACTCCAACCAATCGACATCCGTTCTCTTCCTCTTTCTCTCAACATGTGTTTCTCAATTCACCTAAATTAGGTTTAGCAAAAGCGGCTAATTAGATTTAGCATATTCTACTTATACAAACCTCTAATTAGGGAATTACTAAGTTACACTCACTAAGGTGTGATTGGTTGTAAACGAGATTAAACCCATTTAAATTACCAAACTATCCTCAAGGAGCACTAAATTAAATTAGGGTCACTACAAAGCGAGGAAGAAACATATGTAATAAAAACAACTTCCAAAACAAAGGGGATTAAGTAAGAACAAGAGGGATCCTCCGAAGAAGACCATTCCCCTTCCCTTTGCTCGAAAGAAAAGGAGGATCTAGACAAATTCGATGAAACGAAAGAAACCCAAGTGAATGGAAATGAAAAAGAAAAGGATGAATTCCACTATATATTTAAAGAGACATGCTATAAAAATAACTTAATTTTTGAAAACTCTTATTTGGATAACAATCAAGAAAATTGGAAGTTGCCCAGATATTGAATTAATTTGTGTTGTTCGACCGAACTGATTCAAGAGCCCAATTATTCGTTTAGAGTGAATTAAAGCAATGAATGAAAACAACATTAGTGAATTAAAGCAATGAATAAAAACAACAATGAATAACAAATAATTAAGTTTTGCTAGCAATACTTGTGGTCTAAGGGTTGAGCAAACACCTAACAACAATCCAAAATTTTCAAATAGCAAGCAACATTTTTCAAATAGCAAGCAACATGCTATGTTTTGCATCCTTCATTAAAAGAAACAACAAAATATATTGTGGGCAATGCATATAATAGAATGTTGCTATTTCAACACCCTAGACATTACCAAAAAATATACCATAGACCTATTTTTCAATATGTGAATTATTTTATGGTCCGTGCTCGAACCTAGGCTCGCAAGACCTAGAAACTTTATTCTTAATAATATTCTTCAGCAAAATAATGGAATATATTCTCACCATAATTTTAGTGGGTTCCACAAGAAATCATTGAGGAACACTCAACAAGAGAGAAGACTTTTTATTTCGGTGAGAGATACGCGGTTAGGCCACAACCCCAATCAATGGAGTGGTGACTAGCAAATAGTACCCATGGGGCGCGCGATGCTTCCCTATTTTTATTATCTTTCAAGTGAGGTCAGTTGTAATGGACTATGTAAGAAGAATAAAGGCCCAGTCACATAATTTCCTCGATAATTTCATTGTAAAAACTTTCTTATGGAAATGAAATTAGTCTTTATTATAGCCTGAAGTTTCCTCTCTTACTCACACTGACATTGTAGTTTCTACTAACAATTCCAGACTTCCCCTATGTTTCCCAACAGTTAGTGAAATAGCCTTTTCGCAATTTTGATACTTATATAATGATATAAAATTGACTTGTATTTGTACTTTATATGTTTTTAATATTGAATCGAATCGACCGGTTGAACTGGTAAAATTGGAACCGGCTAGTCTAGATCCTCAAAAGAATCGGTCGATTTAATCGGAGAACGTTGATAAAATCGGAAAGAACTGACCAAGAGCTTTTACAATGAATTTCATTGAAAAATCGGAGAACGTTGATAGAAGTTGAAGGCTCAGTCGCTACCCTTCCAAAAGATTTTACAATGAAATTATCAAGGAAATTATGTATCTACTCTGAAAATTCTATTGCTAACTGAAATGAAAACACTCACGCCCTCTCGGGAGTAGAATCCAGATCAATGGAGGGACAAAGCGAAACTTTGCTTTTGTTTTAATTTTGTGGAGCAATTGATAGAAGTTGAAGGGTCAGCTCTCTCATTTTATCATACATAGATTAAAGGTAATATCTATCATTATTTCAATATATCATGTGAACACGGGCAATTTAGTTATTTTCAAGTAAAACTCTTAACAAACATTAGTACAATCTAAGGGGACGCTTCTGCTCCTCAAAATCTCGATAATGTTGGACTATGATTTATATAATAGTTACAAGAGGAATGCTAGCCCCGACTGCATTTACATACTCACCCTTTTAATTATATAACCTAGAAACAACCATTGAGATGGAATTTGCAAACATACCAAATGGGGGTATCTGATTTGAAGAAATTTAAATTAAAGTCGTTGAAACTGTTGAGATGGATCAGTGTTAGGGCATCTGAGGAACTCTTTATGGGTGATCCTCCATCAATCTGCAGCATCCATTTAAGAGTGCTTCAACTCTCTCATGTCCTCTGTTGAGAGAAGAGGCACACTTCAATACAGAGAGGACAGAGCCCATTACTTAGAAGCGAGAAGAGACACACTTCAATATCTATGGGGTACCTAGCTAACGTAAGAGAGAAGGGAGAGACACTAGACACGCAAACTTCAGAAGAGGCACACTTCAATACCGATAGGAGAGAGCCTGTTAATTAGAAGATAGAAGATGCACACTTCAATACAGAGAGAGAGACACAAAGAGAGCCCGTTACTCAGAAGAGCAGAGAGAAGAGACAACGGGAGAGGTCCCGCTCTCGTCCAAACCAAGGGTTTGTGAGTTTCGGTAACCTGCTATTGCCGGTAACCATTTAGAAATCGTGGAAAGATCAATGCCCAAGATTCTTAGGTACTTAAACTTTAGATACCCCCATAGGTATTCAAGTGTCTCTCTTAAATTGATATACGTAAGCACTAGTAGACTAAGCTGAAGTGATCATAGAAATAAACAAGTCCAAGTAATTTGAACTAATGAATTAAGTTGAAATGATTCAACTGAAAACGATCCTATATATATAATGAAGAAATACATTATCATTGGTGGCTTCGTGATAATGATAATGTATTAGAAAGAGAGTAAGAAGAAGAAAAATATTAGTTATAAGGACATTTCACAAGGGTGGGTTTCTTGTGGAACCCATGTGAGCTAGCCAGAAAAAAATAAATAAGGGCATTTGTACGTGTTCTTAAAAATTGTTTTTCTCTCTGAAATGCCAATGTACATGGGTACGTGGCTGGTTTCCGTGGGTTCCACAAGAAATCCTTGAGGAATACTCGGTTTGGCCGCAACCCCGATTAGTACGTTAGTATCGATCTGTTCTAAGTCATGGGCGGGTGGAGATGACAACACTCACACCCTCTTGGGAGTGGAACGTTGATCAATGGGGTGGTGACTAGCACACACTACCTATGGGGCAAGCGATGCTTCCCTATTTATTTATTATAACCCAAATCAATGGAGTGGAGTGGTGATTAGCACACACTACCGATGGGGCAAGCGATGCTTTCCTGTTTTTTTAATTATAATCCGGATCAATGGAGTGGGACTAGCACACACTACCGATGGGGCAAGCGATGCTTCCCTGTTTTTTTAATTATAACCCGGATCAATGGAAATGGAGTGGTGACTAGCACGCACTACCGATAGGGCAAACGATGCTTCCCTATTTTTTATTACTCGGATCAATGGAGTGGTGACTATCAAGTCAGCTATGTTGTAATGGACTCTATTATTTCTGGTTTGTGTAATATGTTAGCTTCAAAAATTACTTTAATATCATTTCAAAAATTTACTGAAAAATCAGCATAGGATTGAAAGACCAAACAAGAAAGAAATATTGTAAGAATAGGGCTACAAGAGAGGAATTTGCAAACATACCAAATGGGTCTAAGAAATCCAAAAAAAGGCATTGAAACCGTGGAGAGTTCTTGGGCCACCAATGTTGAATCGGAAGACTCTTTGCCGGGAAAGCTTAGCGGCGGAAGGAAGAAAGATGTCTAATGGAGGGGCGCACTTCAATACAGAGAGAAGAGAGGGGCAGTCACACTTCAATACAGAGAAGAGAGAAGAAATGAAGCTTCCCGCCAAAAAAATCAGGGGCACTACATTATTCGGGTTCATGAGATACTATTCGGGTTCATGAGATACTATTCGGGTTCATGACCTGCTACTGCCGGTAACAAACAGATAGATGAACGGTTAGGATTCTAAGGTACTTAAGCATTCGGTACCCTTAAGGCACCGAAGTGTGACTCTTTAAAGAGACATGATATAAAAATAACCTAGTTTATGAAAACTCTTATTTGGATAACTATCAAGAAAATTGGAAGTTGCCCAGATATTTAATCAATTTGTGTTGTTCGACCGAACTGATTCAAGAGCCCGACTATTCGTTTAGAATGAATTAAAGCAATGAATGAAAACAACAATAGTGAATTAAAGCAATGAATAAAAACAACAATGAATGAAAAGAACAATGAATAACAAATAATAAAGTTTTGCTAGCGATACTTGTGGTCTAAGGGTTGAGCAAGCACCTAACAATAATCCACAATTTTCAAAAAGCAAGCAACATGCCATGTTTTGCATCATTCATTAAAAGAAACAACAAAATATTTTGTGGGCAATGCGTATAATAGAATGTTGCTATTTCAACACCCTAGACATTACCAAAAAAAAAATACCATAGACCTATTTTTCAATATGTGAATTATTTAATGGTCCGTGCTTGAACCTAGGCTTGCTAGACCTTGATTGTTCTTAATAATATTCTTTAGTAAAATAATCGAATATATTCTCACCATAATTTTAGTTAGTACATATCAGAAGAATGTCTCAGATTTTTTTTGTACAATTGGACGAATGTCCTTTTTAACTCTCTAGCTTTTATTAGGGAGTCTAGGCCTAACCTCTAACACCCTTTAACTCTAATTAAGAAGTTTTGATCGATGTAGTTATTTTTTTCCATAAAAATCAAGGTTAGATTCTATAACCCTAATGACTAGTGAATCTTAACCACAATTAAAATGAGTAAAAAGAGACACGTGACGAGGTTAAAATGAGTAAATAAACTTTTATAAATCAAAGCTTTTATTCTATGCAAAACTAGTGACGTTACCAAATAAAATTAGGTCTATTTGGAGTAGATGTCTAAACTTTTAGGTATATATAGAATAGCTTTTATTAGATTAGATAAGACGGATAAGACTTGCCAAACGAACCCTTATACTTTTACCCCTCACTTCAAAAACTTAGGAGATAGTTTCGTAATTTCGTTGAAAAGTGGAAGGAATTTGGTAATTGAATCGCGACTAAAACCCTCGAACCATCCTTTTCCTAACACAGTAGGAGGAGTTCTATATTTCTTTTGGATCGATAATATTCGAAGTTCTTCTTCCCTCTCTCTCTCTTCGAATCTTTTCAAAGTTTTCATATTCCAACAAAGGTAAGATTCTAGGGTTCAATAACCTGTTACTCGATCCTCCTTATCATCCTTTACTGATTCGTTTCTGTTCATTTTCTGCGAGATTTGAAGCTTTGATTAATGTGAAATTTTATATCGTAGATTACTGCCAGCGATGGTTTTATCTGAATAATTTCGTTTATTTTTTCTGTTTATTAATCAAGAAATTTCGCAGAAGAGGAAACTTGAATCATAATCTTGTTTTGAGTATTATGTTTGTTAATCCAGTACTTGTGATTATCAGCGAATGATTTGTGGTATTCGCCAGAAGAAAGAGAAGACGAAAATAATATTTTGATATCTTTTTTTTGGTTTTTTCTTTTCCTGGCTTGATGTTGGAATTTTGCATTTTGTTTGTGTTAGTTGTTGATGAGTTGTATCCTTACTTTTTTTTATTTTTTGTTATTTCTAGAGGAGAATCCTAATTCTTTTATTATTATTTTTTGAAAATAATGGATAAAGTTGGGAACCTGAGGAATTTGATAAGACCGGTCATAGTTCTTAAAAAAGTTTAGAAGTGATAGCAGGATGTTATTTTCAGTGACTTCTCATAAACTTGTAATACATTCTCATGCTCTCTTTGCATATTTAATGCATTTAATTACTCGGGTTAGCAGAGAAAGCAGCATTTACCAGCTTCAATCTAAATTACCATTGTACAGGAGAGCTTTTGTAGGGTCAATGACAGCGTGATAACAAAGAGAATATCAGCATAGAAAGAACAAAACACAAGAAACACAAGATTTATGTTGTTTGTCATGTGTGTGACTGCGTCCACGGGCGAAAACAATCTGAGAGTTTACAATGTACGGAGATTACAATTTACATGTACAGAATGTATCAAATAAGCTTTTGATTTAGGACATACGAAATCCCAAACCTCATTCTAAACTGACTACAATAGTAGGTTATGTTCCTAAATCTAATTTTAAAAACACCAGAAAAGTTTCTACCCAAATTAGAATACTATGCGATTTTTATATTGGAAAAAATACTTATGTATTTCACTTTATGGGCATTGCCTCTGACCTTGACCCTCTACAGCTATTTTTCTGTGGGGCAGGCTCCAATTGTAAGCAATAAGGACATAATGATTCATGATATATTTTGAGAGAAATACTTAATGCTTACACTAAAATTTGATATTCTTTTATTTATATTTTCTGTTTTTTGATATATATTTAGGAGAATCAGGTCCGGAGCCATGGACTCATCGGCAATAGAGACTTTCCCCGCTATGCAGGTATGAATAGGCTGACTTGTGTAGTTGCACCCGGATATGCTTAATTTCCTTTATGTGATTTTGGAGGATATGAGTAATGAATGCTTTGTTTGCTACTTTTAAAGTTGAAAGGTTGTATTGTAAGAACAATTTTGAAATGAATAGTACTTGTTTTGGCATTGTGTTGTACAATACTTTTTTCTCCTCTCGGCTAACTGTGCATGAAAAATCCGGCTCTTTTAAAAAAATAAATAAATCTGTAAGTGATGCTATATAAATAGAAAGGTGAAAAAGAGGAATACAGTGCAAAAAAAAGAGAGGTTCATTAAGAATATGAACAAAAAAAGAAACTAACAAACTACACAAAACACAAAACAAATAGTGAATAGGAACTAAAAAACAGTAGCTAGCTCAATCATAGCCCAATGAGCCACTCCTTAAAATCTTTCCTAATTGCATACCAGGATCGTAGAAGCTGGCGTGCAATAAAAAAGTCATGCTCATTGGAGGAAGCTAAACACTCAAAACACTCTTATGTTCCATTCAGACCAGATAGACTACTAGATAGCACACTAAAGTAGAGCCCATACCATAGGAGTAGGAGCCTCCAACGGAATGGATAACCAACCAGATAAGGAATCCTACAGGGACCAAGGAGAGATCCAAATGACCCCTAGCAGGAGGATAATCTGTCTCCAGATAACTGAGGCAAAGGGACAATGTAACAATATGTGGTTCACCGGTTCCTTCGACCTTTGGCACATAAAGTAGCGATTTGCCAACATCCACCCTCAGTTTTTCAAATGATCGCATGTTAATATCTTGTCCAACGATGCCGATCAAAAGAAAAATGATCCATTTGATAGGATGCCTGTATTCCATACAACTTGATATGGAAAAAACAAGATAGAGCTGACCCACAAAGATAGGAAAAAAGGATCTCATTGAGAATTGACCTTTGGTATCCCTAGATCATAATCAAATGTCTTTCCGCATAGGACGGGGGATGACAGAAGACAAATGATTTAACAAGCGAAGAAGGTCAATTACCTCACAATCGCTTAGATTATGTCTAAATCTAGGTGCCAAAATGAAAGATGAGACAACTTCCTTAAATAGGAGGCAACTATGAGCTTCCTATCCATCAAAAGCGACCAAAGATTCCCAAAATCTACCCAAAGGGGGCTCAGACTGCACCTAACAGCATCCCATAAACTAATTTCCAACCCATTGCCTATCCTGGATATGACATTCTTAGAAAATTTTAACTGAACATTCAGGATGGCTTTCCACAGGCCCACACCATAGGACCCTTTCACGACATTTAATTCCCAAGCATTTTTTTATACCAAACTTTGCGCCGATTACCTTCCTCCAAAGACTCTCCCTCTCCACACCGAATTCGCCCTAAAAATCCTACTCTCAAGCCGTAATTTCCTTACTAGCTAATTTTGTTACTTTTTTCCAATAATGCAGCTTTTTGAAAAGAAGTGTTTTCTTTTCCCTTTTCACTTCTCTCATTTTATATCATTATATTTTTGCAGTTAATAGAAATATTGAACCTTAAAAATAAGGGATTAGAAATTTCGCCTTGATGTGCTCACCACGCTATAGGTAGTTGATACAGCTGCCAAGTGTCAATTGTGTGCTTAAAAGCTGATAATTTTAGGTCCTCAACCTAGCCCATGAATTGCACCCTAGGTCAAGATCCTTTGGGATGACCATACAACTGTGAAGGTCCCATGGATCTAACTACAACCTCTACTCTAGGCCTGATAATTTTTTTTTTTTTTTTTTTTATCAGTGTAGTCAAAATGTCGCCTAGGCCACCGCTTCGCCTAGCCAGGACCCCTATCGCCTAGTTCATGATCTAGGTGGGCACTCATTAATTCTTATATAATATTATATGATGTAAACAAAATAAATAAATTTTGGTTGCCTACGCATCGCCGCGCCTGACGCCTAGGGAACCCCCTATTGCCTAGGCATCGCTTGGACTTTTGACTACACTGATTTTTATAACATTGTTGTTAGTTCAATCTCTAGCTAGGTTCAACTCTTATTTAAGTTATTTCTTTAGAAGAATTTAGTTAGAAGTTAGATTGATATTATGGAATTTTCAATTTTTGACCAATTAGAGTAGGAAAGCCTTTCTTTAGAAGCTATAAATACAGATGGAAGAGGCTGCTGCCTACTCCTTGAATCTGTAAAACTCATCTTGAATAAGTTATTCTCACTCATAGAATTTTCATGGTGGTCTGTTCCACCTAGTTCATGATATTTGTCCCAGTCCCATTAACCAGTTATTATTTACTGAGTGTTTCACTTTAGTTATTATTATTTAGACGTATTTTTTGGTGGAGAGCTCCAAATGAAAAGTTATGCAAAACTTCCCAATTTGTGTCTGCATAGGGGGTGGGGACTGCATTCAAGTCAAGGTTGACTTCATTGATTTGACTGTGGGCCCCACCTCCTACACTGACACCAATGAGGAGGATCCTAATAACCTTTCATGCGCAGCTCCCCATCATACTGTAACTCTATTATATATCTTCCATACATACTTCACTCTTTTGTGTTTGAAACCCTAATCTAGACCATATGTCTAGCCATACTTCTCCCATAAAATCTGTTACACATCCAGCCTTCTTTTGTCCAATTTGTCCAATCTTTAAACCTAACTTTAATCCTCCTAAAACCCTCAACTTGCTCCCTGCTAAAATAAACCCAAAAAACACTAGCCTTAAAACCACTTTAAATTTCTCATTAGCTCCAATTTTCTGTCTTGAATCCTTATTTTTAGATCCATCTTCTATTCTCATCCAATTTCTCCCTAAAATCCCTAATATTCTTCACCCAAAAATTTATTTCTTCAATCTTGGCTTCTGCTTATTCAAACCCAAACCCTAAACCCTATAATTTTTTAAGAAATCGTAGCCACCCCTCATTGTCATACATCATTAGTACTTTCAACCATTTGATAGTTCATCTTCTTGATTATTTGGGCAATTAGAAATTTATTGAAAACCACATTGTGTATGAATATTGCATAGCCCACTGGGATGAGGCTTGATTAAGAAGGAGAAAGGAGCATAGTTCAAAATATAGAGCGCATCGATAGGTATCAGCATTTTTGATAACCTAAACGAAACCAACTGCATTTTGGGGCGTATCGCATCATATTGGGCGTATTGGGGCTGATATAAAGTACTTTACGATACTATCATACGTATCATTCTTAGAGATTAAAAGCTTCTTTTGAAGCTTCTAAGTCCAATTTTCATTCCTCTTTGCTCTTGAGCTCATCACTTTGGGGTCTAGCCCTAAAAGGATAAGTTCACTCATTTCATTTTATTGAAGTACATCTTGGATCACTGAAGAAATTGAATTGAAAAGGAATCTCACTATTCCTCTAATTATATCAAATTGAATTGACATATTCCTTTTACTCTTTATTTTTACTCTTAGGGTGCTAAATGTTGTAAATTGGTTCAAACAAAGGCTGAAGATCATAGATCTATGGATTTGTGTCCAAATCCATAAATCAATGACCTTCAACAAAGAGATTATATGTATATATATATACTATGATCTGAAAATACATAAGAACGTACACTTAATGACCCTTGTACCTACTATTTTAGGGGTTTTATAAATATATATTAATTTACTAAGGGTGATTAACGCTAACCCTATTTTTTGGAAAGTAATTTTTTCTTTTAATTTTTCAATATTAAAAGCTGTCTTGTTTTAACCTACATATTAAGTATTTAGGTTTAAAATAAATATATATGACTACTCCATGGGTAGACTCATAGACTATCTAGTTGTATACACGAGTCTGTGCTATATTCTAAATATCTATCTTGTGCAACCATGTATGGTAGGCATACCACGTGTGCCTTGGAGGCGATGAGGCTAGCAATAATACTAATCATTTCAAGTCCGCACTCCGCACGTTACTCACTGTGGTACTGATGTACCCATTTAGTTACACCACTTATGTCTTGTTATTGTATTTTATAACAATATGTATTAGTGAATTTCTAGTTGTTTACAGTTTACCTGTGTATTTTTATATATTGGTTGCCTTTTTTGTGCCTCTACTTGTGTTAAATAGTGCATCATCATCATCAACAATGCCTTATCCCAAATAATTAGGGTCGGCAACACGAATCTTATTCCACCATTTTGTTTTTTTAAAAGCTATTACTTGATTAAGCCTTCTCCCAAATCTTTTCACTTACCTGTGTTAAATGGTGCAGTTAATCTTAAATGTTTCGTATATTGCCCCCCCAATGAATGAGTTTTTTATTAATGATTTATGCTTTCATTTATCTTAATATATGTATTTATATATAGACGCAGCGTATCCGCGTATTTAAGATATAAATCATTTTGGTAACTCACTTAGATAGTTCAAATGGTAGCTATAGGATCCTTAACTATCATATTTTGAGTTTATCTCTTACTGTCCAAAAAAAAAATGTTTGTCTTTAAGTTTCCATGAGTTTTAAACATTTCTGAAAATTTTTACAGTGTTTTTATGCGTTTCCTCAATGTGTATTGATCCTTTTCTTATTTTGGTCTTTACCGATATGCACCTTGATACTGATATTTTGAATCATGGAAAAGAGAGACTCAAAGTGAATTTGGTTAATGAATACCAGAACAAGGTTCAAAGACTGATTACAATTGATAACAAAACAAAAGATTGGGAAACACCCAATTGAGAGGACTTAATTGACTCTTGCATATTCTTTTCAGGAAAATCTCAAAACTATGATGTGCCCACATATGAGGTGCTAGGTTTTGCAGCTTTTGCTTACATAGAGCTTTGATGAGTCTTATTCCACTATGTAGTTTTTTTTCTTCCTGGTAGTCCACCTTGTATAGTTACTAGATAAAATCTAGGAAATCCTCTAGCTAGCCTTTTCCATAAAACCAACTATTCCCATTTACTTGGATAAATTCCCATTCATTATTTTGGAAACTCACTAATATGATTTCCAATGCACTTTAATTACCCTAAACCCTAAACCCTATAATGTGTTGGTTCAGAAATTTCTGCTACTATTGCCAAAGCCCAAGATCCCGTCCTGCAACTCAATTTTCTACCATGGACTGAAGTAAACTGCCTTGTATGGTTTAGAACCTCTCTTTATCCATTGGTTTGTGGGTGGTGTGCACTAGAAAAATTGAGTGGGTTCCCATATCTTCTGTAGAGCATTTAAAATACAACTAAAAAACTTTACATCCTGATTTGAAACATGTCTTTGAAACTATTTGCAATTGTACATTTGATTTTTTTTTTAAAGTGTGAGAAGCATAAGAAATACAACATGGAATAAAGTGGACCATCTTCGAGAGTTGACCGACGACCACAGAGTTAGAATTAAACCCGCACTGTAACTTATGTAATCCCATGAAGAATGCATTTAAAGATCGACGACCATAGAGTTAGAATTAAACCCCTACTGTAACTTATGTAATCCCATGAAGAATGCATTTAAAGATCCTCCCATGCTTAAGGAGCATAGTTGCAGGGAAGCTATGTACAGGGTGGGAAGTTTGTTTCCCAGACTCACTTCCTTGGATAGACTCGCTTCCTAGGAAGCTCGCTTCCATCACGTCTCTTTTAGTAGTCAAAGAGAGTTGTATGTATAAAGTGATGGGGTAGACCAAAGTCTATAGCTTAGGGTGTAGACTCTAAGCAAGTATCGTCGGTTTGGAATTTAAGGCACTACTTTTTCACAAAAATCTTAAAAAATGTAAGATAAAATCAAAGGTTTAGCTACCCATAATAACATAATGGGGATGAGGAGCTTATATCTCATTTCTCGCTTACCCTTTCCTAATGTTTTTTTGATCCTCGCTTCTCGCTTTGTCTCTCGTTTTCGTTTCTCGCTTTGGTAACCATGTTAAGGACTGTATTGGTTGGTATTTTGAGAATGCTCCTGGACAATCCACATCTCATTTTAATCTCATTAAGGCCGGTTATGGAGTGTACTCCCTCAAGATTTGATTAACTATGAGATTGTCTAGTACGACCTTTTACTAGGGCAATTGTCTCGTCCCACACAAAATTTCCATGCAATTTATCTGAGTGCGTCCTTTGAACGATGTACTCTACCAGCAAGTTGTTGGGAAGGCATTTAATACTACTTTAAAATAATTTCTGTCATGCATCACAAATTGTGTACAAGTATCTCTAGTTCATGTTGTACGATGTTGAAAATCTTCTAAATATGTGCATTGAGAGCATATCTTGTCTTCAGTTAGGGCACCGTAACATCCATTGTGACTAATGACAAAAATTGTCGATTCAGTGTGTCTGTTGCCTTGTTCTGAACTCCTATTGTATGATTGAAGTTAAAAATAATGCTCTTGAATACCTCATGTCGTGCACTCAATTTCTTTTAGAAATTCGAATACCTCAAGGCCGTGTGGTTGACTAAAGCCCAAAATCACACTGAAGGAGATACATGTCACCATTGCTTCAAGGATTGGATTATTGCATATTTTTAACGTTATTTGTTGAGTATGATACATGTCACCATTGCTTATAGATGAGCCAAAAAAGAGTTCTGGTATAATTAGAACACTGTTTACGCAGGCATCGTTCGAACGGTCTCGGCATCGTTCGAACGATCCCTTGATCGTTCGAACAATTGAATAGACTCGGCTACAGGACTTGTTCAGAAAAGAATCTATTGTCACCGTTCGAACGATGGTCACTTCGTTTGAACAGTTGACCATTCGGGAAATATTTTAGAAGCAATAACTGACACCGTTCGAACGGTTCCTATGAAAGAACACATTTTCATGCTGAACTTCCGAGAAATTGATGTAACTAGCCACCTAGGTATGTTTAACATTCTCTAACTCAATTTCACCTATGGTAAACTAAGTATCCAAGTCACTTACCATCCTACTAGTGTGAGTGAAGCTTTACGGTGGAATGTTCTTCAGTCGAACCTCTTGAGCTTCATCTTCACGGACATGAACACTATGACGAACATTACTAAGAGACACATCTGGATACTCACTCTATTTGACACCTATGGTAAACTAAGTATCCAAGTCACTTACCATCCTACTAGCGTGAGCGAAGCTTTACGGTGGAATGTTCTTCAGTCGAACTTCTTGAGCTTCATCTTCACGGACATGAACACTATGACGAACATTACTAAGAGACACATCTGGATACTCACTCTATTTGACACCGAAATTAAGCCAATGCAAAATATGAAATCTCCCCCTTTGGCAATTTCGTGACAAAATACCAACTGAAGTACATGACTCGATGTTAACTCACCCAAACCATTAAAAAATAGAGAGTTAAAACATTACATGACTCAAAAATCAAAATTACATGACCTAGTATCCTTTCATGTTGACCTTTTCTGTACACCTACACATGCTCAACAGAAAAACCAAGTGAAGCATGGGAAATAGAACAAAAAGCAGGTTTGTAATGAAAATGAATGTACTCTGGTCTTTGGCTTAACCCTTGGCCTATAAATACCCAATTTCATCGGTATTAGGTTTCCCACACCCTTAGAAAGTTTTGGGAGAAACTTTGAGATAAAGGAAGAGAGAGAAGCTGGGGTTTTCAAAGGTTTGTCCAAGATCGAAGTTGAAGACCGGATTTCCGTTTTCTGACTTTCCTCAAGCTTGAACCTCGCTTCCAAGGCGAATTTCTCAAGCTCTACCACCTTCATAGGTATGACATGATGCCATACTTGCCATTCTAAGCTTATCAAAAGCCACATCTTCGATTAAATTGTGCGCATTCAGATTTTTCTCAAGATCTTTATCCATGTCCTTATAGGCCTTTCCCTTGCCCTTCTAGAGCCTTCAACTTCCACCAATTCACTTCTCACTACTGTTACCATTAGTCTACATGAAATGTGTTCTCACCATCTCAATCGACTCTCTTATTATCTCACCTATTGGAGCTATTCCCAGATTCTCTTCGATGTGTTTTTTTTTTTTTGTCGTATATTTCTTGGTTTATCTACTCATCCTTCTCATCGTCCTCATCTCGGCTACACTCATTCTGTATATTTTGTTTTTTGGTTGCCCAATATTCTGGTCTATAAAACATAGCTGGTCTTATTGTTGCCTTGTAAAATTTTCCTTTCAGTTTGGCTGGATTGCACCATTCACATAACACTTTGAATTTGGTAAGTACATTTCCACTTTAGCCCCTAGCTCTACTTTTATAAGAAACATTCTCCTACTTTTATGGGAAACACTCTCCTCAATATCTTTATTCTTATGAATAAGCAGCCTAAGATATCATAACTTTTTTTAAAAAAGGTAATACAAACCATATTGATCAAAGAAAAAAAATCAGCGAAAAGCTGTACAAGCAACTAGGAAAGGATCACAAGAAAGTGATCAAAGGAAAAAGAAAACAAAGAAATATCACTATACTATAGTGAGATGAGGTGATGAAGTGGCCCAAGTTTGACCCTATTGAAAATGTTACACAAAAAATTAGCCCAGATCCAAGGCCCTTTTAGACAACTCTCCATCTTCTCTGACCGAAGTCCAATCTAGTAAGAGCTGACGAGTCTTAGATCGGACTTGATCCAATCCACTGGAGATGAAACTCCATCAAAGACTCTACGGTTTCACTCTCTTTGTACCGACCAAGCGATAGCTGCAAGTAGACTTAACCAAAGTCCACGAGTCAACCTCCCCCCTTTTATTGAAGCCCAACAAGATAAGGAGTCCCATAAGGCACGGTAGCAAATCCAAAGGATCTCAAGGAGGGACAAGTGGCTCCAGATCTCTATGGCAAAAGGACAATGCAATAACATATGATCCATCGATTCCTCCACTTAGAGACACAAAAAGCAATGGTTTGCTAACCTCCACCCTTTATACTTTAAATGATCGCAAGTGAGGATCTTGTCCCAAACTGCCGTGTACATAAATAAGGATGCCTTTGATAGAAGACTGAGATTCCACATGTATTGTGAGGGAAAGGTAAATTGGGGCCTATATGCAAAGATTGATAGAAGGATCTCATTGAAAACTTGCCTTTGTTGTCTTTAGACCACAAACACAAATCCTTGAGAAGGGGGTAGACCTGTACTGACTAAGTCGCTCTAACAGATGACGATAATCATCGACCTCCCAGTCATTGAGGTTTCTCCTTAACCTATGACCTAGACAACCAAGCTGCCCCCTGTTCAAAACAAGATTCTATTGACGCTTCCTTTGCCATTGCAATGGACCACAACCCTTGCCTACACCACTTACCAACCCAGAATTTTACCTCATTCCCTCGGGCTACTCGAAACTTAATATGGTCCTCGAAATCCTTCCAAACATTCATTATGCCTTTGCACATACCTTTACCATAGGGGCTCCTAAATGGTTTTGGACTTTTGGTGACCAACTACATAGTTCTCCATACTTTGAAGAAATTACCTTCCTCCACAAACTATCCCTTTCGGTTCCAAACAGCCATAACCATTGACTTAGGAGCGCCTTGTCCACCAAAGGCCTCACATTTAGGCCTCCTACTTTTATCGGATGGCACACCTCCTTCCATTCCACTAAGTGGTAATTCTTGACAATCATCTTCTCGTTCGAAAGGAACTCCCTCTGAATTTTCTCTAACTCTTTTGCTATAGAGGTTGGGTTGGTTAAAAGAGATAAAAAGTTGGTGGGAAGACTACCCGAAGTGGTTTGAGAAGTCAGAAGTGTTAGTCTTCCACCTTTGGACAAATAACGGGCATTCCAACCTTCCAGCCTCTTCGCAAAGCTATCTAACATCCGGTCTCAGAGTGTCAAATTCTTGAAACCCGCACCCAGGAGCATCCCCAGATAAGAGGTCGGTAGATGACCCAACCTACACCCCAAAATTGCAGCTAGCTCGAGAATATTAGACTTTCCCTACTCCGTAAATCACACTTTTTCCCAAATTAGCTTCCAATCTCGACACTGCCTCGAAGCATCTCAAGATCCCTTTTAAAGAGAACTAATTGTCTACATGAAGCGTTACACAAATTTAGGGTATCATCTGCAAATTGCATGTGGGAAATGGACAGACCCTCTGACCCAAGTACCCAACTGCCTTGGTAATCATATGCTTAGAGTTTCTCTGATCAAGATAAAAAGAAAAGGGAAAAGGGGGTCCCTGCCTTAACCCTCTGGAGATCTGGAAAAAGCCCGTAGGAATGCCATTGATCAAGATAGAGAAAGACACCAATGAGTAGCACATTTGCATCCACTTTTTCCATTTGATTCCAAAGCCCATTCCTTCCATTGAGTAATCAAGGAAGGTCCAATTAACTAATTGAAAACTCTTACCAAATCTGGCCCCACTATTGCCTTTGCCCAACAATCTCTAAAAAACTCGATTGAGAAACCATCTGGCCTCAGGGCCTTATTACGGTATTACCTTCCATTATCCTAATCAATGGTAATTCTAGCATCTCCTTCTGCCTTTTCGATATTCGATCGAATTCAAGCCCGTCAACCTTTGGTTTGAACCTATGTTTCTCCTTGTAAAGATTCTTGTAGAATTGCACTGCAGATTCCTTAATCTTCCCATCCTGCTCCTTTCACAACCCTTCTGATTTTATTCTTTGGATAAAGTTGGGTCTTCTCCGAACATTGGCTATCTTATGGAAAATTATGGTATTGTGATCCCCTTCTTTTAGCCATTTGATGATGGATTTCTTTTTCCAACTAATCTCTCGAGTCTTATGCTTTAAGAGTGGCTAGATATTCTTTTTTCAAGCCCTCTCCCCGAGACATGATGAGCCCTAGTTCTTCCTTCCCATCAATACTTTGCAACTCCTCCAACAACTTCTTTTTATTCAATGATAGCGAATCAAATACCTCTTTATTCCACACTTAATTCTTTGTTTGACCACTTTCAATTTGAGTCCAAAGATAGTACTTGCTGACCCCTAGAACTTAGAATCTTGCCAAACTTCCTCTACTAAGTCTGTAAATCTAGGGTGCAAGGGTGACTGAGCTGCATATTTTCAAATTTAAAAGAGTGCGGGCCTGACTCTGATCTGATGGTGTCAAGCAAAATTAGAATGTGGTCGGAGGTAGGACTTGGAAGAGCAGAAAGATTAACATGAGGGAAGCTCTCCTCCCATTTGCCACAAAATAGGAATCTATCCAATTTCCTTAATGACAGGTTCTTTTGAAATTTTGACCAAGTGCACTGCCCCTCCTGCAATGGACACTCAATTAGTCCATGACGATTATTGAACTCCTCAAAAGATCTCATTCTAGTGGAAATCAAGCTTCCCCTGGAAATTGGAACTTGTTGCTTTGGGGTATCCCTAGTCTATCAATCTTAACTATCATGGTATTCCATTTGACAAGACTCTAAACACATGGCAACATGTTCTTTTCTATCAGGGTCGGATTGTTATATTTGGGGGGGGGGTTCTTTCTTTATATCGCAAGGTTCTTGATTTTGATTCTGTTCATTCCCTTCTCAACAACCCTTTTTATATTATTTTATTTAATATCAACCAGAAAAAGATCTTATCGTCTCACCCCTGTTTGTGTTTTTATTGAAGTTGTATTCAGTCTTGGTCTGACTTATATTAAAACCTTGAGGTCTGGGGTATCCCTCCAAATTCTAGGATTGCATTACTCATTCTCTAATTTCATCAATAAATACCACGTCATCTACAAATTGTGGGAAATCTACTTAGTGTTTATCTACATTAAAAGTAACCAAGCTATTAGAAGTAAAAGGAATTCGTTACTTTCATTGTGCTGAGCAATTTTGCATGGGCACTATTGTCTACTGGTGGTCACCTGATATAGGATTCCATCACACATGTTTTTGTCATTCAATCTCCTCATCCATGTACGATGGTTGCTCATCCTCGTCTTCCTCTACTTCACTTTAATGTAGTTTACATTTACTTGAGAAGTGGTTTGCAAGATGACCTTCACATCCACTCTTATATAACAAGTGAGTTACCTTGGTTATTCTTTGTTGAGTCTATTGCCAGTTGCAACCAATCCACCTCTTGTAATAGTGCTTCAGATGATTAAACAAAACCCCAGCTAGTTTGTTGACAAGTGGCTGCAACATTCAAGCTATGAGTGTGAGGTACACTAGAAGTATCTTGATAATTGGATGTTCCACCCGTATAGTGGGTACTGGGCTACTCAGATTGTTTTCTGCTGATTTTAAATGTTTAAAGCATAGTTACCGGTGCGAGAAGCGAAAACGAGAAGCAAAGAAAAAGCGAGAAGTTGGAAGCGAGGCTCAAAAAAACCTTAGGAAAGGGGAAGCGACAAATGAGATATAGGCTCCTCATTTCTATTATGTTATTATCCGTAACTATACATTTGACTTTATCTGACATGAGATTTTTGTGGAAAAGTAGGTGTCTTAAGTTCCAAACCGATGATACTTTCTTAGAATCTACACCCTATGCTAGAGATTGTGATCTACCCCATCACTTTACACATATAGCTCCCTTTTTCTACTAAATGAGATGTGATGAAAACGAGCTTCCTAAAAAACGAATCTATCCGAGGAAGCGAGTCTAGGAAACGAGCTTCCCACCTTGTACATAGCTTCCCCGCAACTATGGTTTAAAGCAATTTGAAAGACATCTTCTACTGACCACCTATTAATAACCACCATTTCCCTTCGATCTGTGACTTCAGTCCAACTTTATTAGGGCCTTTGGACTGTTCATCTGATACCATAAGACGGTTTCTACATTATATGGATTTAGCAGTTTAGTTTAGTCTTTGCAAAGCATATTTTGTGGTCTTTGAATATATTGTATCAATCGTGCATACTCATTAGCCAACCAAGAATAGTTCTGGATAAATATTCCATGAAAATCACGAACATCTATATGCACCCCTGGTCATTGTGGCCGAACTAATTATTATGGTTGTTCGGGTTAAACGTCAAATTACCCCAAAGGTTCTCGGTTGTACTGATTTGGTTCATGCTGACGTCTTTTGTTTCTAATTGGCGTCCGGCTAACCCTATTTTGTTTGTGGATGACATTAATTTGTTGGCTGGCTCCACTGGTCACATTATTAACTTGTATTTTTATATTGAGATTCGTTAGTTTCTTCCTTCTTCCCTCCTAATTTATCTTCCAGATCATCGACTTGTCAAGAAGGGGATTTTGGGCAGTATCACCATCCTGGGTACAATTTCTCCAGAAGTCCAACTTTTAATTCAACTTCTAATTTGACTTGCAAGAGTGTAGTCAAAAGTGTCAAGGCGATGCTTAGGGGGTTTCCTAGGTGAGGCGTTCGTATGCTTTAGGTGATGCCTAGGCGACCACAATTTACTTTCTCTATTATAATTATAAAAATTCAGCGATTGTCCGCCTAGAAATGATTATGCGATAACATAGTAACAAAGTTTTCCCATTTTTTCAAAAAGTCCCAAATTAGTCGCGACTTTTTCGTTGAATGATTAATTCATGAAGTATTTGCGAATTTCAAAAAAATTGTGACATTTTCAAGAGTCACAATTTTGTTCACTTAAGCAAGCCCTCCAGAATGGGAAATCCCCAATAGTTGGCCAACCTGATCTCTTTCTTTTGCCCTTTCAATTTAAGCGAACGCTGTGAATGAGTTCATATGCTCTTGAGTCAGAGAACTAGACTTCATTCTTATTGTAGAGAAGCAACTCAGATCGGATCAAGCAGTCTTAGAGTGGGCAATGATAGGCCTGTGGAACCCCAATCTACACAATCTTTCTCATGTCATGTTCATTCCTTGGTTTTTTGTCTACCATAAAGTCCTGGATCTTGGGGTAGCAATGGAGTTGCCAGATTGTTTTCCGGTCATCGGTCTGTTGGTTGAGATTGCTTAGTAACCTGTATCCTGCCTTGAATATTTTCCTAACTTGGTGGACTGGCTGTAGGCCATTGCGTCTTCCTCCTCGAATTAAACACGAATTATTCACGATTTTTGAAAATTTCATGAATAAATATGTAATATTTGAAATATATATTCTTAAGTTTTCATAATTAAAAAACTTATTTATTTTTCTTCATCTCTTGACCGACCTTTTTTGATTTTTCCCGAATTCTAACTTTTTTACTTCAAAATTTTCCCTCAGCCAAATAGTACCTGAACTCTTTTTTCTTCATCTCTTGACCGACTTTTTTTGATTTTTCCTGAATTCTAACTTTTTTACTCCAAAATTTTCCCTAAGCCAAATAGTATGTGAACTCTGATTTGGTAACTATGGGCGATAAGGCTCCTGGCTAGGTGAGGCGGTGGCCCAACTTTGCCAAGGAGACATTTGAACTACACTAATTGCAAGACTCTTATATTTACTAGAACAAATAGTAGAAACACCCATGGAACTTGACTCTTTGATCAACCTGAACTCAAAAATAGTAAATTGCTCCTCAAAACAACAAATTAAGAACTACTACTAAAAACACCCAAGAATTTGGAACTCAAACAATGCAGGAATGGTAACACATGGATTGTTACTTGTGAATATCAACATGTAAATAGTATGTTTACTTTTTTTTTAATTTACAATTTGTATTTTTGATGGGTAAATAGTTACTTATGAATAAATAATCATGGACAGTTACTCTAGGCTCAGCCTGTTTGATTTCCATCCAATCTTCCTCTTTTTTCATTCGATGCTCGGTATTAGAAGGCATGGTCGTCGCCAAGTATTCTTATCCTTATGAGGGATAATTGATTTCTATGTATATGTAATTGTGTATATATGTTCTTTCGTTGGATCGTAGGTTAATTTCAGCATGGATCTTATTTTACATCTGTCAATACAGGAAATCATGCTGGAGTTTCGTGCGGGTAAGATGTTCACTGAGGGAACACGAGTGATCCCAGATAAACGTAAAGGACTTGTACGCATTTCTAGGGTATGGTAATTTGACGACAAGATGCTTTTTTTTGCGCATTTTTCTTGGAAAATCTAATCAGCGATTCCTGTTGTAGATTTCATTCATCTTTCAATCTCAAATTCTGCACTTTGTCTTTTTGAAACGAAACTAATCCTCCTTTGGACTTGTATTTATTAGGGTGAGGAGGGATTGGTCCATTTTCAATGGCTTGATCGGACTCAAAATGTGGTTGTAGATGTATCCTTTCCACTTTTCATCTGGTGGAAAAATCTATTTACTGTGAATATGTGTTAGTGACTAGTTTCTGTAGTCTCACTTTATGCATTCTTTGGTACGATGTTAACCATGCTGTTGCAGCCCCAAGTATTTGGTCTTTGCATTGAAATGAAATCATATCCATATCAAATATTGGGGAGATGTTGTCTGGTTATCTCTTTCTTATTGAAATCCAGTAACATGTTCTTCCCTTCTTTAGTAACTATTATAATCCATGCATTCTCTTTTCATGCAGCCTTTTCGTGACTTTTTGTATTTCTCTATTCACATCTGAAGTATCTCGATTATTGATGTGGTATATTGTAACTTGAACAAACTACAAACACGAATTTTATAGTACAATATTGTATATGAACATGTACCTAATGTGATGGGTGGGTTCCCCCTCCCCTTTTCCAATCGATAAGAACAACTTCTATTAATAGAAAAGAGGAAATACAAAGAGAGATCATGGTAGCCAAAAGTGCAGCAAGATTGAAAGAAGAACAAACACAAATTATGGAGAACGGATTTTGCCAAACATTTTAATCCTCTCGATCATTCTTTTGCTATAGAATCAGCCAGCTCATTTGCGGATTTGGGAACCCTAACATGGGAAATCTCAATGGGCTGCATTCAGAACCTAGAACCTTCAACCCATCTGATAGGCGATAGCGTTTCTTGAGCATCCTTCAATAATGAGGAAAGGGAGAACCATAGTAACAAAATTCTCCAAACTTTTGAAAAATTCACGAATTATTCATGATTTTAGGTGTGTCGAATTATTCTCCGATTTATTTGCAAATTTTAAGTTAGCAAAATTATACTCGGATTTTGCGAATTATTTCCGAATTTCACGAATTATTCGCGAGTTTTGCAAAAAGTTGTTTAGTTTGACAAAGTAAACTAGCTATTTTGTATATTATCTAAACAAATTTTTGGATATCTTTTTATAATTATGATATTGTTCTCAATTTTTTCTTAAATTTTTCCGAACCCCCACTGTCAGTCTGTCACTATGGGGAGAATAAGAGAGCTAGAAAGAGTAAGACCAGGCCTCGAGGCTAAGACCTGGGATGATTAGTTATGATCACACAGTATTACAAATCTCGTTCTTGGGTTTTTATCGGCCGAAGTTTTTCTCGGGAGATTTTCAAATCTGAATTTTTTTTGGGTATTTCTTGCCTAAATCTCGGCAATGATTAAAAAAATATATTAAAATTACAGAAAATAGTAAATATCACCAAGTTATAAATTCTTAAAACCAACAGCATTGTGTATTTCTCATGAAAATTTTAAAATCTCGGCTAAATCTTGCAATATATACGGGATGAAAAGAGAAAATTATATTTCTCGTGAGATTTTTAAAATATCGCGATAGAAACGGAGTTTTAACTTAAGATTTTTTTCTTGGTTTTTATTAGGAGAAATTGGGTATTTCTTGGGAGATTTGTAACAGTGGATCACATTAGCCATTAGTGTGATGTGATGGGTGGGGCCTAGTAATGGCCTAATGGGTACCAATAATGACATTACATTATTGATATAATATGTCAAGGAGGTGGCTAACATGGACAATCTTTTTTGTGAGCCCTCTCCTTGATCTTCTCTTGGTTTGGTATATTTGCTGGTTTCTTTTTTTATAGCTCTTTGATGTGGGCTGCTTTGTCGGTGCTACCGTCTTTTGTTCCTTTGTATTGTTTGGCTTAATAAATTCTCGTTACCGATAAAAAAGAAGGCGTATTACTAGATTAATGATAAATGCAAGCTATTTAAACATATCAATTTAATTCGATAAAGAGGCACAAATCAACATTTTCATTGCTTAGACTTAAGTTGTTCACAAAAATGCCAAAGCTATCAACTAGAATCACATTTGGGCAGTTGAAAAGTATTTGTGGGGCCAACTGTTTTAGATAATGCTTACTAGTTGATTAGAGTCTAGAGAATTTCAAATTGAATCTCCAAACTGGCTTGTAGATGCTTTTTCCTGTTTGACTTTTGTTCTTGTGAAGGGTGAATGATTCATGGTTCAAAATATTGGTATCGGGTGCTGTATCGGTAATATAGGATACGTATCAGCATATTGGACCGTATTGTTTAGATACGACTGAAAAAATTAGGATACGCTAAGTAATGCTTAGATTTGCAAGGAAATACTTAGATACCTTATATAAAACCTCTTTTAATGCAAATATAAATTAAAAACAAACTAAATGAAGACCCTCTAATTACATTTATAACTATACATATGAGAGTTAAGAATTTTATACGTTAAAATAGACAATCATGTTGATAAAAAGCTATGAAAACACATACAACACTTAGCTAAGTATAGACAATACAATCTAGATATTAAAACTTTACTTTCAATGAATTAAATAAGAATGTATGGAATTACAACCATAAATTATAAGCTTGAATGTAAGTCTTTTTATGTTGAACTATCTATTACTCTGTTTGTTGACTTTTTGACCCTATAGATGAAAATATTTTTGAAGACTAAAAAATGAGACATTTTTTGTCGGACTTGTGGATTTTATTAATGTTTTGATATAGTAGAACTTCTGAAATTTTAAGATTTGAGAAATACTTACCATTTGAAAGTTGAAATTTTGACATAATCCCTAAAAGTGGATTGTATTCTTGAACTGAAAAGTTGGCTTTTTATTCTTCAAGAATTTGGATTTAGGATAATTTTTATTGAATTCAAATGTAAGTATTTACTTAAATGATATTTTTAGTAAATGGAAGGAGAATTGGGTACGTGTCATTTGTATCAGTATCGTATCACCTGTATCGGTAGCGTGTGCATGCCATACATATCAGTACTGTATTGCCTATATCGGTAGCATATCGATTTGATACGGGCAATACAGTATCGATATGGGGGATTTTTTTAATGTATCTATGTTGCGGGTGGGACAAAAACCGGTACGTACCGATATTTTGAACCATAGATGATTAGGCCAAATATTTTCTTCATACATACAATTGTACTTTTAATAATTTATGTTATCCTCATTAAGTTTTTGTACGTTTTATTTGAGCTTGTAAGTCCTGATTATTACTATTATTTTTGTTGTTATTGGTGTTGTTTTAAAGAAATCTACTGTTAATACCTATAAAAAATAAATAAATCTACTGCTAATTCTTCATACCACTTTTGGCAGGTCATGTATGCAAACTACATTATGGGTCTTGCATTCTTTTTCATTTCCTAATATATACATATATATACACTAGCAAAAACCCCGTGCGATGCACGGGATAAAAAGAAACCATTAAATTTTATAAGAAGGTAAGTATCTAAACCATGTGATGTTTGTAATTCCAAGTGATTGGACCGCATCTACTCAACCTTATCAAAACACCGACATTTTAGGGATCAAAAAGTTAGGAGACGTGATAAGTGTTGATGAGAGAAAAGTGGTTAAATGTTGCAACTATTGGGATCAACACGTTCCACACACACCCTCTTTCCCCTAAAATCTCTTCAATAGTTTTTGAATTTCACTTATCAGAATCCCCTAAAATCTCTCCAATAAATTTTGAATTGATAGGGAGACGTGAGAGAGAAAAAGAAAGAGTTAACGGTTGAGATTAAAAAAAGGTGCCACGTGGCATCCCTAGGATTGAATGTATAGGATTCAAGAGATTGGAGTTTGGAGAGCAGGGAGAAAGTCGTATTTCTTTATATTATAGTACAGATATATGGTTTGGCTAGAACTTTTGTGGTTTCCCTTGACATGTGACATCACAGGATCAGATTGTCTTTCCTGATGAGGCAGTTTTTGAGAAGGTATTTCACTTTATATTAAATTAGCGAGCTTTTGTTAATTGTTATTGAGATCTTTGTGCTTGTTTGTGACCCTTTTCATCTTTACTTTGCTTTTGGCGTACTCAGATTAATCAATCATCTGAAAGGGTATACATTTTGAAGTTCAATACCGACGACAGGAAGTTGTTCTTTTGGATGCAGGTCAGTTGCGTTGTTCACATTCTTCCCTCTATACGGTGAAATGTATATAATCCACTTTTACTTTTGAGATTCTAACCCTTTGTTTGTGTGGAATTCAGGAGCCAAAACCTGATGGTGATTCACAGTTATGCACCTCAGTCAACTTTTACATCAATCAACCTTTAGGTATTGGATTCTTTTTGATCCTTAGTGGTTAGACATTGCTTTATCATTTTCAATACCATGGCTATCCTTATGTTTAGCAGAGTTAGTTGGCGAAGAAGAGCCCGAAGCTTCAGTTCCTCTGCAAATGTCTGAATTGTCAGAAGACATATTTGAAGATGAGATCTCATCAAGGTACACTTATTATAGTTTTTCTGGTCAGCAAGGAGACCAATCGAACTGTTCAATATTGAAGAAGTACTGAGTTGAAAATCAATTCATTCTCATCATCCTAATACTTGCTTGTAAGGGCAGGTGTTTTGCACATTATGCAAGTTCTAGGAATGAATAGAGTGAAAGAATTCCTAAATTTTTTTTGGGTTGTCCTGAAATACATATAGAGGAAGGGCAGTCTGATCTTGATGTATAGGGTCCTTTCCTATGCATCATTGTCTGGTTCCACGTGGGACACCTTTGGGCCTACTGATTGGATTGCCCCGGGTGATTTTACATCCCAGATATCATCTTGATTGGTGATCCCTAGCTGTTGGACTTTTATTTTTCCTCATGATCTGGACCCACTGCTTTCATCCATGGGCTAAGTGGTCCTGTTTCAAAACCCACAGTGAAAAGATGCTCAAGTTAGTGCTAGAAATCACTGATCTGTGTTGAGGGTATAGGTTCACCATTGGGTGGTCTAGTTTGGGTCAGTGGGTCCAAAGTGTGTCACATGGCACCACTAGACCACATAGGGAAGGCTTCCTAGACGTTACAATTAGGTTGCCTTCCTTTTATGAGAAGGCCCATTTTTGCAATGTTAAAATGCATTTGCATATGGAAAAGAATTAAAATGATATATGAACACTACAAAATATACAAAGGAAACTATCCCAAATATATTAAGGTACAACACGTGCTTCAGTTGTACCTTGTTTATCAATAAATAAAAATTCTTCTTTCTAATTTCTTTCATCTTTAAGCATGTTTACTCTTGAGCTCAACAACATCCTATGGCTTCTAAGTGTAAATGACTATATATATGAGAGGCTCAAGAAAAAGAGATAGTTAGATCCAATCTCAACTGTGCAATTCCAATATTATCAATAAAAAGAAAAATATCTTCTGATTATTCATATGATGGTAAATTCCCTTTTGATTTGCGTATCCATTGATCTTTGATCCAAAAGTATGCGACTGAATTGAAGTTTTGGCTTAAATATTATAAATAGTTCTTCAGTTTGTAAATGTAAAATATTAGTTTGAGGCTTTGAGCACCCAAATGAGCATTTTTTCCCCATATGAGAATGATTTTCTCCTTACTTTATGAAACTAAGTGTATACGAGAGGCTCAAGAAAAAGAGATGATAGATCCAAACTCAAGTGAGCAAGGCCGATATTATCAATAAAAAAACTTATAAATGTGAAGGTAAATTCCCTTTTAATTTGTGTATCCACTGATCTTTGATCCTTAAGTAGGCAACTGAATTGAAGTCTTGGCTTATGCTATCTATATTATAAATAGTTCTGCAGTTTGTAAATGTAAAACATTAGTTTGAGGCTTCGAGCACCCATATGAACATATTTTTCTCATTACTTTATGATATGAAAGGCAGCTTGCCTTAAACGTTTGCTGTAGATTGCGAGAAAATTATCGATGTACAATCAGCACTACAACTTTGTGACAAGAAGATGCTCAAGGTCATGCACCTATCTCAAAAATTATCGAGGACAGTGAATCATATGCAGTAAAGTATATGTTAGTGAAATAATAGTTTAAGGTTTGGTACTAAAAAAGCTTTGATCATTAACTCCATTGGACACTCATCGAAAGTTTAAATTTGAAGATCCTAAAAAGTATCGCTTTGGTGCTAGTGCTTACAAATCTAGAAAGTTAGGTAAATCTACTAATCAAGAGTAATCTAGTAGTACTCCCTCAACTACAATTAAAGACTAATCTAGGCGATGTGTTCATTTGTAAGCAATTTTAACTATCTTATATTCATCTTGCAACATATGAAGTTTTGAGTTTCTTTTCCAAATTCTTCTTTGGCATATAGTACTCTGATGCGATATTTATCCTTTTTTTTCCTCAAATTTTTTTATGCTCATATTTTCCAGTTAATGAATCTTTATGCTGTTATGTTCAGAGCTGGAAACTTGGTTGGCCCAAACTTGGGTTCAGAAGTAACTAGTAATATTACCTCCTCATCCGGTCCAGTACAATTGGCAGACCTGCAGAGAATATTAAGTAACATTGGACCTGCAGGTATCATTTTTATGCTCTCCTTATGGAAAAGCGCTTAATCTACTGACTTGTTGCTTCCCTTTTGCCTTGTGATGCTCTGAGCTCTGACACAGTTACTATCTGTCTGGTGATATAGATGCTACTGGAGATCTGGATGGAGGTGATAATCTGCTTGACTGTAACATATAATGGAAAATCTCGGGTACCTGTTAGTTGTAAATATTAAGGACGATGTACCAACACAGTGGCACATGCACCACACATGCAGGATGTTGGGGCAGAGACCATTTCGGTCTCACCTAGGGCTAGGAGATGTCCTGGGCCAAAATCTACCTGATCTGGATTATCTTAACTATTCAACATTTCAACCTATTGCATACATTTGGTGGGTGTGAATACTGAGGCAAAAGGTTGATAGTCCAGGTAGTAAGGGTCATTCAATCAGGCCATTTTTTGCCTTGGAGTATCCCAACTGGGACACACCAAAGAGTTGGTACAGGTGTACAGCATCCTTGCATCTAAACCCCACTTACCACCACGTGGTCAGTTGAATGTCTTTAGGGCCTGACTGATGGTTACCTTAATCATTACATTTATTGTGGTTCTATTGGCTCTTTTCTTATAGTATCTTTTAAACACTCGTCCTAATCGATTGTGCTAGGCTTGGGATTAGGAGATATTTTGAAGCCTGATTTGATATTGCCATTGATTGAGACACTGCCATTGGAACAACGATTAGCATCATACTTGCCTGAGGTAGACAACAGCTTGGTGTTTTGAGTTCCCTTACATCATCATATGTTGCTGCAGTTTGTGATTGTTATGATGTTGCAGGGTCAATGGACTGCGGAAGATTTAATGGAGTTGCTACAGAGCCCACCTTTTCGCCAACAAGTAGAGGCATTTACTTATGTGAGTACTTCTACAACTTTACTTTGTAGATAGGTTTCATATCAAGCATAAGCTACAGGGTTTATATTTTTTTCTTGTTTTTTAGGTGCTTCGAACAGGACAGATAGATTTGTCTCAGTTCGGAATTGATCCAAGCAAATGTAAGCAGTCATTAAAACTCAAGAATTGACAGACGAATTACGACTGTTCTTGACTGTGCATTTTGGCTTTTTAATCTATTTCATGCATGTTGGTGGCATGTCTCCTGCCATCTTTTCAGTTTTTTCAAATCAAGAGTGCTTCGTGGTGTTTGATCAATTACTTACTATATATATATATATATATATATATTTTGAGTTATTAACCCGGTCAGAGCCTAGATGCTGGGAAATGTAACTTGATTCACCTCAGCCAAGTTCTGAGTGGCGCATTGGGTTTATAAAATGTGTAGTAAATGGTTATGACTTGCATTCTTTTTTATTATTCTGTGCAGATAAGTTCACTGTTCTGTCTTTCCTCGAGGCACTAGATGACTCCGTTGCCAAAGCGTCTGAAACTGATGAGGTGCAATCTCAAGAGTGTAGTGGCAAAGATGCAATGGATGAAGGTCAATAAAGGACGGGTGCACTTGTGTTTATGACGTCCATGCCCCTTACAAAGATGGAAGCTGAGGGGTGGGTGGGCTAAACATCTTTTTATTCAATCTTACATTGCGACTCCTGCTGATCTGGGAAAGGAAATTGGAAAAAGGAAAAAGAAAGGAAAGATGTTGGTATTGCTTTGGTCATAATTGTACACAAACTAATAAATATTACATTTTTAAAGATTTTGTTGGATGTCATAAAATAATAGATTCATGATAAGATTACTGGTTTTGGTATTTTGAAAGTTGAAGCCCTAAATAGTCATTCATGTGGGCTGAGAAGTGTAAAAGGGAAAGAAGAGCAGATGGAGGGTATCAAAGAAGAGAAGAGCATATGGTCATCAATCTGAAGCACTTGTAAATGTTATCACCACTCGCTTTTTCTGGCAATGCTTACTTGTGCAATTCGTATTGACCTGGATTCAATTGTTTCAATTTCGAACTTATATATTATCCAGCGGGAATCTATGGATGTAGAGAAATTCATGAAAATATCATTAATGGTTTTAGTGGCCTCACTTTCAATAGTAGTTTGACTTCGCCCTTAAGAGTGCCATTAATGGTTTGCACTTTCTTTTTTATGGTCCAATAAAGTTAAGCCGCAATTCCAATTATTAGCATTGATCAGCAGTGGTTTGCGGGCTAAACATGATGAGCCTATCAACTAGCACACCATTGCTCAAGACTCAGAGAGAATGGAACCTAACACCTCACATGGGGATCTAGCCACTAGCACAAGCCAGCCGGTTTATTTAAAGGTTCTCCTTGGTTTGAGCATTCTCCCATAGGAAGTGATAGTGTGTGCTCGATAGCATATACTATCAAGTGCTGCGCTGTCTGATTGAGAATCTAATGATACCAAGGTTGACATACATTGAAATGGTGGGCTCCACTAGTGCCTTGGCGCCATTAGATTCCTGATCGAACAACGCAACACTGGATCGTTGTGTTTTTTTTTTATTGGTACATGGAATGCGGTTAGTCCACAACCCCAGTTAGCTTATTAGTATCTATTCGGTTAATCCCTATCATTTAAAGCTTGGCTAAGGGTGGCAATGCACCCCTTGGGAGTGATCCCGGGACCTTTCTCTTAAAGAGGGGATACACAACTACTGAGCTAATCCCATGGTGTGTGCTCGATAGCCTGTTATCGATCACTTTCCTTCTCCTATTTGTAAAGGTTAACCCCTGGTGTCCTCAAGGGACAAATGGTTGTTATTTGTCGTTATCACATCTCATTGACCTCCATTGACCTCCATCAATTCACTTTTGTCACTTGCCCTGTCGGTAGTGTGTGCTAGTCACCACTCCATTGATCCTGATCCAGGTTCCACTCCCAAGAGAGTGTGAGTGTTGTCATCTCTATCCGCCCATGACTTAAAACAAATATTTGTGGCTTAACAGCGTATCTCTCATTTAAAAATGAGTCAGTCTATGGGTACTCCCAAATATACTCCCTAATCCTAACCGTTTATAACCAACCACTAAAGGCCAGAATTTGAGTTGGCTTATTTTGTCTTTTTTGATGCTACATCAGTTCTAATCCTAACCGTTTAACAACTGAGATAAACGGTTAGGATTTGGGAGTATATTTGGGAGTACACCTTGGGAGTATCCCTAGACAAATTCTTCAAAAATAAAAAATAAAAATATCTGTTGGCCTACGAGCAAAACATGGCCAATCTATACCAAATTAGATCACTTATGAGCATGATATGCCTAAAATCATCCAGTCAAGAATTGTTTTTTTATTTTTATTATTATTATTATTTTTTTTTGCACCTAACTAGTTAGTCGGGGTTAGTATCTGATCTAGGTGAGGAAACACTCCACGCTCACTTCTCTCTTCTCTCCCACGGGTTGAACCGGGACCGGATTGTCTTTGTAGGAGCAAGCGATGGTTGATTTATAATGCTAGTGAAAGTGTCCCTTTGCCCAGACTTGTATAGTTTTGTCACGTATCAATGAATTAGTTTAGGGATACTCCCGAAAGTGTAGTCCCATAAATACTCCCAAATCCTAACAGTTTATCTCAATTCTCAATTATTAAACGGGTTAAGATTTGTGCGCATTAGAAAAGATAAAGCCAACTCAAATCCTGTCCCATAGTGTCCCTCGGAAGTATATAGAATTCCTTTTGTACCTCACGCATAACTCTCTTTCTTCCCATGCGTCCTCTCGGTTTTCATTGATCCGGAGCAATGGTCAGGGTACTCAGGAGTCCCTGAAATCATCTGTCAACAAGAAGCAAGATCCGAGGTAAGGTTCTGGATTTTTTTTTGTTTTTAAAATTTCAAGTCGAGGAGCTTTCTTTGAGAGTTTGGATTTTTGTAATTTTGGAAAAAGTGGAGGTTTTGAGTGCTTGGATCTTGGAACTAAAAGTAACGTTAGCTTCTTTCTCACGCCAGAGCTGTAAAAGCTTGCTCTCTTTATCCTCACCTGATTATTAATTATTCAATTGCTGAGATAAACCCCAATGCCCACCTTAAACCATGATCATTGCCAAACCTGAATATGTGTCTACAAAATCCTCAAATCCCTTCCTTCCGCTTTCTTTATTGCTTCGAACATTAAGTGTTTGATGATATTCCTCTTTAAAACCCACCCGGGATTGCCTTATTTCTTCAATGTAATTTGCTCAAATATGTGAAAATTGAAGAAAAGTAGAGCTGGGTTTTCCTTTTTCTTCTTTATTTAATTATTTTTACTCAAGGGATAGCCAAATATGTGAAAATGTAACAAAATTAGAGGCGGGGGCTTTCATTTCTTTTGTGTTGTTTAATTACTGTATCTATATGTTTCCAGTGCAATGGTAGTCATATATGTCTTAACTATTATAAGTGTCCTCTACCTTGTTGCGAGTAAGTTAGGTTGGCCGGGTCTGGGTAAGGTTGACTGTTGCCCAACAAGAATAGCCTCGTCCAATAAGAATAGCTTCAATTTTTTTTTGAATAGCTGGCTCAACAATAATTCCTCAATCCTAGACCACCCATCTTAGCTGTTTAAAATGAATCAGACTATAGTCATTCTATCAATAACATTATACTAAAAGGCGCTTCATTCGTCATCAACATACTCTTTTACTAAAATACTCATTCACACTAACGTCCTATAATACGCCTGTGATTTTACAATTGTAATTATGGAATTCGGTAAAGTTGGTTTTCTTTTCTTTAATGAAACTTTTAGACTGTTTGGTACAGTTATTTGTTTGTTTGTTTGTTTGTTTGTTTTCGTAGTGATTGATGTAAAAGGGGTTTTTGATGAAAATAGCAACATGTTGACTTGTTAGGAAAAAAGAAAAATGAGTAGCTAAATGGCTCTTGTAGTCCCTGAACTGCTCTCCAAAGATAAAGGTGAAGGATTTTTGCCTTTTGGAATTAATATCATTTGATCTTAATCTGCTACTTTAGGTCATAACATAAATAAAGTCATTGATTGCAAGCTTAAGGGTTTGGGGGTTAAAGGAGTTCAATTTTTTTGGGTTTGGGTTTATTTAAGGCTTTGGGGATTAATTGATTTTATTTTTTGGGGTTAACATAAAAATTCAAATAAAATTTTACCAATGATAAAAAAGGAATTGCTTAAACTATTCAAGAACACAAGAAATCTATCTATAGAATGTCTTTCTGGAAAAGCGAAAAAAAAGTATAGAGGGTAAACAATTGTAGTCTTTAACAAGCTTCCGAGGTTTTCTGTGCACCATGCTACTCCACAGTCCACTCCCAACCTTCATATGCTCTCTAACAAAAAAAAATAAAACATATAATTAGTTTGACTCTTCCACAAGATCTTAGGCTACTCATGCTACATTGGAACATATTTAATATATTTATGTGCATTTAACTAAATATATTACTTCGATACAGGAAATGATAGATTTAGTTTCCCGTTGGTGCGTATTGTTGAAGCAAATAGATGGATCTACTTATTGTTGTGTGCAATATATTGTGAATCATCTGAAGTTATTGGACTTCCTTCTTGTATGGTAAGGTTATATAAAAGGGCATTTGACTGATTGATGAAACTTTCAACCTACTTTTTATGGTGCATGAAAGTGTATATTGAAGGTTTTATTGATGATATGGAGGTGAGCATGCCTTGGGCATTTTCATTTTTTTTTATACAAGACTACTTATGCTTTTTTAATACATGAAAAACTGGATCTTCTTTCGCATATTAACCATTCATCAATCATCTGCTCACATTAAGTGGTTGCTTTGCTTCTTTTATATCTTTTGTTGCATGTAGTGACATGTATTGCTGGTTCTCTAGAAGATCTGCCAAGCAAAGAGTGAGCAGCTTCAAAAGCCAGTTATATACAAAGACATGTAAAATTTATGTTTTTTTTTGGGTAAATTACACTCACCTCCCTTGAGGTTTGGTGAAATTTGAAACCTCCCCTCTAGTTTCTGAAATTACATTGCCCTCCCCTCAACTTTGGTTGTCTATAACAGATACCCCATTCCCTTAAGTTTACCCTTACTTTATGGATGGACTTTAATGATGTCATCATTTAAACAATTTAAAATGTCTAAATTACCCCCTTTTAACACAAGATTAGTTAATTTAATAAAATAAATGATAATTGGTTTCTATCCAAGGTTAAATATATCAACTTAAGGTTAATATATATTTCCAAAGTCAAGTATATATATTTTTTTTCCTAAAAACCAATGTTAGATAGATGAACTCTAGGGGTGAGTGAATCTAGTGAACCTTAACCATAGTTAGTGGGTATTAAAAGGGACACATGACGATTTATAAAGATCCTTTAACTGTGGTTAAACATAATTAACCTAAGGTTAATATTTTTTTCTTAAAACCAAGGTTAGATGGATTAATCCTAGGGGTGAGTGAATCTTAAACACAATTAATTGGTGTTAAGGACGGCTTTTAGAGCCCCCTTTAATTGTGGTCAAGCATAATCAACCTAAGGTTTTGTTTTTCTTCTAAAAATCAAAGTTAAATGGATGAATCATAGGGGTGAGTGAATTTTAACCATTATTAGTGGGCGTTAAAGGGGGCACGTGGTGGCTTATAGAGCTTCCTTTAATTATGGTTAAGCGTAAGTAATCTAAGGTATTTTTTTCTTCTAAAAACCAAGGTTAAATGGATAAACCCTAGGGGTGAGTGAGTTTTAACCATAGTTAGTATGTGTTAAAATAGACACATGGTGGCTTATAGAGATCTTTTAACTGTGGTTAAACATAATTAACCTACAATTAATTTTTTTTATTTTATATTTTTTATAACCAAGGTTAGATTAATGAATCCTAGGGATGAGTGAATCTTAACCATTGGGTGTTAAAAGGGACACATGCCGGGTTGTAGAGCCCTTTTTAATTGCGGTTAAGCATAACCAACCTAAGGTTATTTTTTTCCTAAAACTGAGGTTAGATGGATAAATCCTAGGGGTGAGTAAATCTTAATCATAGTTAAAGGTATTAAAAGAGACATGTGGTGGCTTGGGAGTTTATGTTTTTCCTTGGTTGAGCTTTCAAAAGGTTAAAACTCAAGTAATAGGGGTAGGGGTAAAATGGGAAAAGGATAGTGTTAATATTAAGAGTTTGACTAGAGGGGAGGTTTCTGAAATTTCACCAAACCTAAGGGGAGGGGAGTGTAATTTACCCCTTTTTTTTTCCCTCGTTACATGCTATTAGATCGGAGGTATTGGGTTGTTTAGAGAAACAAACAAGTATTTAGTTTTTCATGAGATTCTATTAATAAGCTTATGAATTCCTTAATTTGGTCTTTAATATTCTGATTTTTAATACAAATAACTTAACCCCAATTTTTTGGTTTCAATTCTTATTCAGCAGTTTGAGAACAGAACATACGGGGCTGCGCGTGCAAATTACATTAGAAAAGAAGGATAATCTCGACAATACCACCACTTATAAAAAAAAAACCCACCCAGAGCCTATTCTGTCCCTCTCTGGAAGCAAGGATGGCCGACGAAGAGGAGAAAACCCTAATCGAAATATTGGAGGAGAATACCCCAATCGACCTCACCAAATACATAAATTTCGTCCATGCTCCTCAATCAGGCGCCATCGCAACCTTCTCCGGTACGACGCGCGACACTTTCGAAGGTAAAACAGTCGTAGAGCTACGGTACGAAGCGTACGTACCAATGGCAATACGCCGCGTGAAATCCATCTGTTCACTCGCTCGATCATCTTGGGATCTGGACTCAATTGCGGTGGCTCATCGCTTGGGCCCAGTTCCCGTGGGGCAGACGAGCGTATTCATCGCAATCTCAGCCGTCCATCGGGCTGACGCGTTGGACGCGTGTAAGTATGTGATCGATGAGATCAAGGCATCCGTACCTATATGGAAGAAGGAGATTTATGCCAACGGAGAGGTTTGGAAGGAGAATTCCGAGTTTCTTGAGAGGAGGCTAGAGTTCGGGAGAGGTGCGCAGGATAAGAGTACGGGTGTTGGTGGTGGTTGTTGTGGGCATGTTAAAGTTAAGGTAGAGGCGCAGGATAAAAAGGGTTGTTGTGGGATTAAGGTAAGGGTGGAAAACGAGGAAGCCGCTCACGTTAGCAATGATAATGGAGGGATGGATTATGAATAACTTTAAATACTCATGTATTGACTAAACTGCCCATGATGTTAATGAAAATCAAGCTTTTACCCTAGTTTTTTTCTCTTCTTTATGTATACCATTACCAGTGTAAAGGGGTAGGCTCTGGTGCAGCCCCACACAAAGGAGAATTTCTTGTGCAATTAGGAGTGTTAACGAGCAGAATTCGGCAACCGATTTCGTCTGGAAGATGCTCCAGTATTACACTCTGGCATAGCCTCTTCAGGCGACGCGTGTAATTAAGTTGTTTTTGGGATTGTGGATTATCTGACAATCTAGTGTTAACTGATGTCCCATAGCGGGGCAGCAAAAAGTTAATTATACACAGTATTCAGGTGATCCTTTCTGCCTTCAATGTCAAGTGCCTAGAGGAGATCGCAAATCCTCCCAAATATCCATTTTTGGTATGGGATTCATGCATACCAATCAAAATTTGACACATACCCTACTTTTTTTAAAAACCTTATTTGAGTCAACAATTTAACTCCACGAGTTGGAGGTCCCAAGTACGGGTTGGGTTGAATGACAGGTGCCAAATATTTAGTGGAATATGTGGGATCGGATACCAAAAGAGGTGTATAGGATACCAGAAGATCATGATCTTTTTTTTGCCTTTGAATTCATTTGCATTAAAAAAAAAAAAAACTCAGTTTAATGCTTCAAAACTAATATCAAGAGAAAATGCTCTTAGTCTGGTGAAGCATTGCCGGAGTTGAGATTCCGATCATCGGAGTCCCGCATCAGAATTTCCTTGGATACAGCATTGATATATATATATAGATATATATTTTGTATAGTAAACAATTGAGAGCAGAACATCAACAGCTAGAACAGTTCTCATGAATGCAACTTCAAAACATGCATATTGCTGGTACAAGGAATTTTTTTTTGCAGCTTTATCAATCAGGTGGGAATCCCAAGAAGCTGTTTATAAGCTTAGTGACTGGTGTGGCATCTGCAGGTGGATAAGGAAGAAGAGACTCCAAATTCATGTCTGTGATAGTCTGGTAGAGCGTTTGAGGGCGAGCGCAAAGTAGATGCTTCCTCTCTGCTAATTCTTCTGCTAACTCGCTTTGATGATTGTCCATCAAATCCTCATTCACAACAACGATTAAAGGTTTACCAAGCTGCAACGTCTCAAATATGCTTCCTGACCCTGCACCGCAACTAAAACTCGTTACTCTGTTATCTTTCCCTTTATATTTCTACGTTTTAGATCCGCAACATAAATTTATTAGAATAACAAAGCAGTTTAACTATTAAATCTTCCTAATACTACAATTAGCTGCCATCAGGATCGATATAAGGTCATGCTTTAGAATGCATTGTCTAATTCTGAGTAAAGCTGAAACTCAAGGTTAATTTTTTTTTTTTTTTAAAGTTTAGAGCATCTCCAACGCATCTCCATATATGGAGATCTATCTTCAAAAACTCACTCGAACCGGTCTCCATATTTGGAGATCCATCTCCAAATTGGTATAATGAATCTCCATATATGAAGATCAGAGAGAAAATGGAGATCACATCTCCAAAACACTATTCATCCAGATAAAATTCCGTTTGTGTCCCTTTTTAATCTTTCAATCTTTTTTAAAATGCCATTTTTGTCATTTTAAATTTTTTTAATAATAAAAAACATTTAGTGGGGCCTAACATCTATGGAGATGACTTCTCTATTAACATTAGAAAGCTTATGTTGTCTGGTAGTCCAATCTGTGAACTTTTTTCAGAAAACTTGTTTTCTCTTCGATAGTAAGCCACATAACTTGATCCAAGTTTTGATGAATTTTAGTTTACTCTTGAGTTTTTCCAGAACCCAATTGAGTTTTTAAACCGAGAGGCTATATATGCAAATCAAAAGGCCAGCAAAATATCAAATTTTCTTCATGGGTCCTTTGGTTGCAAGCGTGACAGGACTTGAAGTCATGTGGTCTGGTGACACTTGAATGCCCCTTCCTTTTCATTTTATATATCAGTCTCAAACATGGGGCCAAACACTCACCCCACTAACCCTAGATAAATGATGCCTCATACCAAAAACAAAAAGTAAAATCACAGAACAAGGCATGTTGTATCGCTATCAGATGCATAAATGAAAAAACCAAACATGTTTCTTCAGCCCATTAACACTTATAAGCATGGGTGAATGAGGAAGTCAGACTAATCCCCAATTGAGTTGATGAGCATGTGCAAAACATGAACGATACAGATTGGCAAGATGGTCATGATTGATGAGCATGGCACGGCATGAACAATACAGATTGAGAGGTAACATAGGTATAGTACTACATACTAACATCCCATAAACAAATTCATCTGAATCAATAACATACCTGCATGACTAACTACTAGAGATGCTGATCTCAAGTGGTCTGCGATACTTGATGAGAAAGTGAAGTAGTCCACAGCCAGAGACCCATCTTGTCCTCCTCCAGACTGTAAAGAAAGAAAAACTTATAAGACTCTGGACTTAACCACAAACACATCTTACCAAACAAAAGAAAGAGCGTACTTAGACAACAGCAGATGCATCTTCTTTAGACAAATAGTCACTTCACTCAACATGTGTACACACACACACACACACACACACACACACACATATATATATATATATATAATACTCGGCTTCTATAGCATAGTGACCTTTGGAGATAAAGTCTTCGCCATGCTAAAATGGAGATTTTGGTGCTGTCACCAATCACAGATTAAGATGTGATTGGTCGCTGTGAAAATAACATTTAACAAAAATATGTTTTACAATAGAGTGACTCTGGATCTATGAAACGGAATAAGATTCTAAGAAGGGAGATCCAATTATGAATCGACAAAGGTGCGAGGCACTCCAATCCACCCATCCAAAAAAGATGGTTACTTGTGCTTTTAATTTTCCTTTAGGACTAGTCTCTTTGAACTACCGGCTTAAAATAAAGAAAATAATTTCTATAACCTTTTTGGATAAGAGGTAAATGAATAAATAGCATGGTTTTACATCATTGGAATCATCAGGTTGATGGTTTCAATTTGGTTTTTGCAATCAAGGGTGTATTGGATTATACCTTCTCGAAGAAGAGAAATGTTTGCATTACAATGCTATGAAATCGAGACTGGATACTGATCCATATGTAGCACCTGCAGTTATAAACATTTATTTTTAGGTAACGGAGGGTATCCCAAACCCTTCGAGGCAAAGACTACTAGTCCCTTCGAGTGACCGCACCGACCCACTCAGAATTGTCCCTACGGACACCATGGGAAGTCGAGGAGTGGGAGTTGAACACACAACCACAGGGAGAAAAGCCGGGATTCTAGCCAACTGCACCAACCCCTTTTATTTGGAAGCCCAGAAAAGTTTTTGAGACAATTCCAGAGAGAAATTTGGTTATTTTAGGTGCGATCATAAAAGGGTTATACTAATGAGAAACTCTGGTATTGAATTGATCCATTTTAAGTGGAGAGTTTGATTTGAGCCTGTGGAAATGTTTGTACAGACAGAGAAGGAAAATGCATTTCATGGGTATTGTATAAATGTGTTTCATGGGTATTGTATAAAGTGTAACTTCATGGATTCTAGCATTTGTTTACAGACATCCCTTGTAGACAAGTATAAGTGCTGATGGTTCGATTACGCATTCAAATTGTTTGAAGAGATTTCTGACAAGGATGTCCTGTGGAGCTCAATGCTTACCAGATTCTCAAAAAAATTGCAGAACTTGGGAAGCAATTTCCCTACACCGACGGATGGTGGACCATTTGTCTTCCTCCCTCAATCCATCATTGCTTTTCAAAGCGTTGCAACTCTTTGTCTTCTCCTTAAAACCCTCCTACGTGCACAACAATCATAGGTGGAACGTGCTAACTCCGTCTTCTTTGCACCACTCCTTTTTCTGTATTTTTGTCTCATTAAAACCAGGTGAATAGTTTTTTATTTATTTATTTTCTAACTGTGAAATTGGGATGGGAGAAAAAGCTCTCGACTTGGCATCATTACTCAATCCAATGACATCTTTTGAATCCAGCTTATGTGATGCTTAGTGATGATATTTTTTCTTATTTTAATTGAGAAGAAATTGTAATTAGAATACATATATATATATATATATATATATATATATATATCCAAAATATAAAGTTAGTTTTCAGAACCATGAGCTCTAAGAACCCAAATTTCAAGGGACTGAGACGTTCAGGTTGCAGTTGAATTTTGGGTTGTTTTCAACCTGTATATTACAAACTCCTTTAGGGACTGTAAAATCCAGCCCATATAGGTCTAAATTCTGTGCCTTTTGTATCCTAATTTAAGCAGGAATTATAGGCTGATATACAGTTTTGATTTCATTGAGTTGTGGCTGATTTACATTGTTACTTTTTGTTCGTTTTTAGCAATGTTTTCATCCATTTTATATCGTCATTTTGAAGGTCTTGGGATCTGTTAATTTGATGGATATCTATTGTGGATTTTTCTTATTCAGTAAATTTTCAAGAATGAGTTCATATAAGCATCCAGGAGAAAGGCAATTATAGCGTATGAGAAAATTGATAGTTCCATGATTAATGCCATTCATATTTGTTAGCTTTAGTATCATACCAGTAATAGGAATTGGATGACAATTATCCTAGCATGAATCTCTACAAATGCCCCCTCTCCTCTCCACCATCTGCATTAGAAGCGTTTTTTTGATGTTTTTTGACATGTATTGGGTGGGGAGGGGTGTGCCACAATGCATTCCTTGAGGATTCTGAGAGCTTTGTGACACATGGCGGCCATGAATTAGTTGAAAAAATTGGCTTCTCTTAATGAGTGATATAGATATAGGGTTAGTTTTACTCTTCTATTTTGGGGTTGCATAAGAACTAATGTGGGGTTACATGGACAAAAAAAACTCCAAGGGCAAGTTCAAGTGCCCTTCAAAGATGTGAAGGCCTATATTTATATGTATATTTTCTCGGTAGAACTGTATTTATTAATACTACCATGTGACATTGTCTGGTCCCCTATTCTTTCAAAAATCTGACTATTAATATAATTCATCCACTATTTTTTGTTGTTGGGAATGAGAATCATGTATTAGAACCACAAAAAGGTAGACGAACAGTTTCACATCTCCTCTAATGATCATACAAGCAATATCCTTAAAAGTAGGAAAGATAAGAGTTTGTGGCCCAATAGTCTCCTGTGCAACTCCCATTCTAGACATCGAGGGGCATAAGCACCAATTACCATGTAAAAAATATCTTTTGTAAATTACAGTTCTAAATTGCACAGGTTCTTTATTAGTAGAACTTTAAATTGAAGAATGGCATTATGGAAACTTCAAATCGTAAAAACAACCTTGTTAAGAACTTGTATGAGAATTGGGAAAGATGACATTTAGAACTCTTTGAGAAAAACACCTGAAAACTAGACCAAAAAGAAGACTAAATAAACTAGAAATTTGAAAGGAAAAGATTAGTAACATCAAAGAAAAGGAACCTACATCAGTGATGTGGACATCCGAGGCTTAGATTGTATTTTCGATGGAGATCCATATTTGGATCCTTTCTTTGGTGAAGATCTACTGTTAGATCTTGATGTAGAGGGAGATCCGCCATCAGATTGAGAGTGGGAGGATTCGAGGGCTACAATTAGTCTGTAGGATGGCATGACCTATCATAGATGGCCGGCCCCCTTATAAGTTGTCTTAGTTTATTTACTTTTGTTTTATTTTATTAGTATTTGAGATTGTTTTTGGTAATGATGTTTTAGTAATTATTTAGAACTTGTAGTAATGACACTTTTGTAATTACTAGTATTAGGTTTTTAAAAACCCTAATCAAAACAAACCCTAGAAATCTTTTTTTTTTGGCTGCCCTAATTTCCCAGCCCTCCCTTTTGACTGCCACCAGCCCTATTGGGCTTTCCCATGGCTGTCACACCCTACCTCAGCCAGCCTAGTTGCTGCCGCAGCCCCTCCATTCATTTTCCCTGCACTGCCGTGAGCTTAGTAAACCAAACCGTCCTTACCCCTGTCCACTCCCGCTCTCAAACCTCGCTCCCATGATTTGAGAGTGGAAACGCCATGGGAGCACGGTCTCATAATCTGCAGAGCGCCGGTTTCAATATTTAGGAGCTCGGTTTCATCTTTTCCAAACTTTTGATCTGCGTTTTAAGTCTTGTCATTTGCTTTTTCTTCTTACATAGGTACACTATGTCAGGAAAAGACTTAAAAGTCTTTTGCTTTTTCTTCTTACATAGGTACAATATGTCAGGAAAGAACTTAAAGTCTTTTCGTCAACTAAGTCTTTTCAATTTCAGTTTTTTATTTAATTTTTTTTTCTATATTTCACCTTTTATAGTATAGCCGAGATAAGAGATCAAACTAATAATAATTGAACTCTCCCTAAGTTCAACCGGGAGAGTTCAATCGCACCCTCAACATGTGTTATTTTTTTTTATTCTTATTAATTGTGATTAAGTTTCTCTAATTTATGGAGTTTAAAATATAACTTTGTTTTTTTTTAAAAAAAATATTAAAATATAAATTATATATATTGGGCGCTCTGGAGGCGCTCTCGACCCTATCCTAAATTAAAATTTGACGCTTTCACGCTCTCGCTCTTGCTCCCGCTCCCGCTCACCGCTTTGGTTACTTAGGCCGTGAGACCCCAGCTCCAGTATAATCGGTCACAGTCTTTTCCCTTGCTGTACTCACCACCCCAGCCTTCCTAGCACTGCTGTACCACCTCTGCCCGTTTACTTTGCTGCCACAGTTTCCTGCAGCAACTTCGCTTGCTTTTCCTGTGTGTTACAGTCCCTGCAACTGATCTTTCTATCCTACAGCCCTACTGTCCCAGCCCAGACAGCCCTACAACTGTTTTTTTTTACCCAACAGCTATGCTGTCCCAGAACATACTGCCCCTGAATTGCTGTTACAGCCATACTATCCACCCAGACTGCAGCCTCATCATTTCTATTACCCCGAAACCCTAAAACAGCAAACACTTTAAACCTAACCCTAATTCTTACAATTGCTATATGATTAGTGCTGCTGGGTTTTATGTTCTACAGTTCAATATAGACTGAAATCCCAATTTACAGGCATGTTACCATTCCCAATAAATGTTGAGCCTAAATGATTTTTCTTAAAATCCTCAATTGAATAAGGAAATCAGTTTAACCCTTGGTTTAATTCCCTAAGCTAGTGGAAGTTCCCACTTCCATTATGATCACCCGAATCAGATTTTAAAATTTCATTACTGCGGGATTGTTACTTGACCTACGGTATTACTAATTCCCTTTTGACCTTCTTTATTGTAATTGTGGAATCTAGGTATTTTATGATTTTCATTACTAACTGGAATCAATTTCTGATCTATCAATCATATCACCCTAGGTTAGTTGCATGGTCCTGCATCAAGCAATTTGGCTACGTGTTCAAGAATAAGTCTAGAAGGGATATTCTTACCTTCTTGCCAAGACAACAACATTAATGTTCAAGGAACCTTAGTACTAACATAAGGACATCATGGGATAAAAAGAGAATGAAACATGGCTTCCTCCTCAACACCTTAGCCAACAAAATAAAGAGACATTAGAGGGAATGCTTGGCCATGGGTATCAAGAGAGCTTAAAGAACC
The DNA here is from genome assembly GCA_015143295.1 of Tetracentron sinense. Taxonomy (NCBI): domain Eukaryota; kingdom Viridiplantae; phylum Streptophyta; class Magnoliopsida; order Trochodendrales; family Trochodendraceae; genus Tetracentron; species Tetracentron sinense. Next base: position 4,582,913 of record CM026559.1, on the reverse strand, counting down.
TTCTCTTTAGATCTAGCCCACAATACTTCAAGAAAAGAAGGAGAATCAATATCAAAATGACTAATAAAACTATAATTATGAAAAAGAGGCTTCATTGGATCCTAGGAGAGGTAAACATGTCAGAAACAGAGAGAGAGAGAGAGAGAGAGAGAGAGGGAACTGCAGCTCAAGAGAAGTCATTTTATTTTATTTTATTTTTAATCTCCTTCCTCTCCTTTTCTCCTTCCCCTCTTTTAGCAAAACCTTAAATGCTTTGTTTCTTTTTTTCTCATTTTATCCTAAAAAGAGGATATGGGTCCCACATAGATAAGTGGTGCACGCCTTTTCCCCTATTAAGGTGTGATGGAGGTCCCATAGTCCCGTACGCTTTTTATGAGACCTTTAAGAAAAATTGGGGGAGGCTTCTTTTTAAGACAATAATTATGAGTTGAACATTTTAAGCTACAAGAACCACGCAACGGCCTTTAAGTAACGATTTCAGCTAGAACAATTGTGCAACCCAAAAGCTTGGTCCTAAGCCTAAAAGGGCTCCCCTCTTTACCCAGCCAAAGATCGTATAAAGAAAGGTGAAATGAAACTAAACATGTAATCAAAGAATTTAAACATATTAGAATGCATGGAAAACAAAGCAAAAGGTTCTTTTAGAATAATGATATGGCAAATTATACAAAAACTTTGGTTTTAACCCTAAGATGCTTCCCTCTCTCTTTTATAAGGAATCCCTCCAATTCAGCAAAACACACATCCAAGGAGGAGCCCAAACTACTTAGAAAAGGAAACTATCTAAGGCCATGGAAAAGAAAAAGAAAAGAGTGGGTTATAAAGGGCTAGAAGAAGTATAGAAGTGGATGTTGAGAAGTGAACTACTGAAGGGAGGGAATAGGAGAGGAGATTGCTAAAAACGTAAGTGGTATGTTTAGAACTTATCTAAAGTTGTTGGAGCTTTACGTGAATACTTATTCCCTTTTCTTCTTCTTCAAGGCTTGATCTACACAGAGCTTTATTTTGTCGTGGTGATTTTCTAGGGTTCCTAAACTATTTTTGGGATTTTCTACACTAAGGAATGCTTAAGGACTAATCTAATATGGGAAAGTGTTGGAAATAATATAGTAGGGGAATGAGGTATCCTTGTAATAATAATATATGGGATACACGGAATCATTACTAAATGGATCTCATCACAATTAGGAATAATATCTTATTAGATTAGGAGAATGAATGGATACACCGAATCCATTTGCAGCCTGATCATGAGCTTCAAAAGGGGAAATTGGGTATATTTGCGCTTTACCAAACCATATCACCAAACTTCGATATCTTTACGCAAGAATCTCAAGTTAGCCCCACGTTATTTTGGCCCTTATCGTAATTCTTCAGCACATTGGCAAGGGGCATACAAATTGGAGGTTACAAGTGTCCTCCCGAATTCATCTAGTATTCCACTCTCTGTCCTCAGAAGAAGTTGGGATCACAGGTGCGTCCTCAAATAGAGTTACCATCGGTAGGAGAGGACAGCTAGATTCGCTTGGAACCTGTTGCAATTTTGGATTGTCATTGTAGCACCCAATTTTGCACCCCTGAGTCCAAGCCCATCTCCTAAGCCGAATACCTTAGTCTAAACCCATTCCCTAATCCCCATTCCAAGCCTTAGACTAAATCCATCAACATGGCCATGCCCATTACCCATTACCCATTACCCATTTCATAAACCTAACCCAAATCCATAACCCATAGCCTCTCTCCTCCAAAATTTCCATCTGTGTGAAAGAGAAAAGCTCTTCGAAAAATAGAGTGCAAATCCTACTCTTTCCATCACCCTCTCTCTCTTCTTGAGAACTCACCCTACCCTACCCCTAGCTATGTCTACAGTCCTACACTATCCTTTAAACCCTTGACCGAAACTTTGACCCACTTCTCTCTTATCTTTTCCCCTTTGTCCTACACCCCAACCAATAGGAGCATGCCCAAGAATCTATAAAAGGGAGGGGAGGGAATTGTCTCCTCAAAGAAAGACTCAACTCAACCCCTAGGTTAGTCTCTTACCCTTCTTGGGTTAGTATGCCCTAAATGACTTAAGCATTTCTCTTTATTTTACCCTTGGTTCGGCTTCTACCTAGGATAGGTAACCATTGTGAAATGGGGGTCCCAGGGTGCCTAACACCTTCCTCGGGGCTTAATCGATCACTTACCTAGCCTCCGACCGAGATCGTAGTCCTATTCCAACAACCAGGGTCCATGTTTCCCCCTGAAAAAAGTACTATCCAGACAATGGTGGCGACTCTAGTCACCCGTGAGCCTAACAGGACGATTAGCATCGTTCCTCTGCAGGGCCCGACCCGGAAGGAAAGACAGTAAAATCCTACACTCACAAGTCCTTCTCTGCGACTTGCTAGGGAATACCTTGATTCAACCCAAACCTAGATTTAAGCCAAACAACCCTAAAATCAACAAAAATGCCTAAGATGTTTAGCCTTGCTAATTTCTTTTCTTTTCTGGTGTCCTTTTGTAACTGTTTGCATTCCATGTCATTGCATAGTAGTGTAATAACCCATCTAAAACCTAGTAGTTTCGGTGCCAGTTACGCTTACGGTTGATGGATGATATCCATATGACAGGGGCTTAGGTCATGAGTGCGCTAAATTATGCCTGTTTGAGATGTATCCTCAAGGCGGATCAAATGCTGCCCTTTTACCCCAACGTCCATTTTCAGATGGCAATACCGGGAGTTGCTATATGGGGTAATGAACTCCAACCTTAGGAACACTTTTTGCCCCATCGTAGTGCAATAGTTAGGCACGGTCATGAACCTACAAGCAGCCACCCAGGAGGGGCACCATCCCAACCCAACCTACTTGAGCCTAATACCGTCTGTATCATCACCTTTTACCGCAAGACATTCCCATCTATGGCATGTAGGGTGGGCCTATTTGTTTTTGGTTATAAAGCGGCCCAAGCGGGTAGTTTCTCTAAATTGCGCTTTCATTTGGGGGTTCAAATCCCGTTTAAGGCCATAACACGACTTTTTAGCCACATTTAAACGTTGACCCATTATGCCCATGACTTCCACTCGGCCCTAGGTTATGGGCCGTGCCTCAGTTCCACTGCCCTAGGATGAGGTCACTGTGTTTAGTCGCTTCCCGCTCCAATGTTCATATTCATTCAATTCCAAATTCAAATTTAATCCACCTTCATTCAAATAACAATTCAATGCCACTGCACAATCCAAATCAAAGTCACTCCAATATCATTCATTCCAATCAATTATAAATTTCAAATGTCGAGATTCGTAAATTCAAACTTAAATCCAAGGGAAAATGATAAGTCAAATTCAAGGCACTCAGTTTAGATCACTTTTGAATTCCGATTGCATTCAAATTTCAAATTCCCATTTTCAAACCCAATTCAAACTCAATAATCAACGGAAATTCAATTCAATTCATTCCAATTAATTCACAATTCAAATTCAATTCAATTTGAAATTTAAAATTCACCAAATCTTATTCAATTTAAACTTCACTCAATTTAAATTCAAATTCTCATATTTCAATTCCATTCAAATCTCATTCCAAATTCAAATTCAAAACTCATTCAAATTTAAATTCACGCATGCAAATTCAACTCATTCAAATTCAAATTCAACTCAAATCCAAATTTCAACTCAAATTGCCAACGTTCAAATTCAAGTCTATTCATTCATATGTCAAATTCCCGATTCCGATCCTGGAAGTTCGAATTTTAAATTCAGATTTCATCAATATTCTAGAAGATCTTCCTCATTGCCACTGGTACTACCCCTCACTACACTGCCCATTCACGCTGTACATTGACAATACACTACGCATTCACTGTACCACTGTCGACCCACGACAGTTCGCCCCATAGTTCCATTGTATATGCCTGTCCCATGCGGTCACGGAACACTAAATTGCAACGTCTTCTTTGGCATGCACTACACCTCTCTTTTGTATGCACTCCCCACCATTGCACTGCACTTGATCGTCTCTGCATTCACAAGGTCAAGGTCTAGTCCCAAACAGGCATCCATTGAGGTTGGTACCAGCCCTCAGAGCACCCAGCTATGGAATCAGTATTTCTTACACCTTTTACGAGGCAGATCATGTCTCGACCCTCACTTTTTCAGACTCATGTGGGAGTGCCTAGGACTGAGTCCTTTTCCCTTTTAAAAGTCACACCTAGCACTCACCTTATTCAGGGTTTTCACCCGTATACTCTGCATCATCATGCAACCCGCTCACTCTGGTAGTGACGCCCTCAGAGGGGGGAGAGTATGTATCCCCACTCGCCTTATCCAGGCATCAAATCAGAAGCATCCAACAAGAGGCCAAGACAAATGCTGACAAGGTTTTGTCAAATAAAGCCCTTCTGATTCAGTCTGTGTTAGGTTTTCCTTTCTTAGATTCGGCACCATTAGTCCGATTTTTATATCCACCTACAACACTGTTCCATGTTGGTGCTATTGAGTCCTGTCCAGTCTTTGATCAA